>OX621167.1:900186-2100186 GCA_951640195.1 Porpolomopsis calyptriformis | reverse complement strand
TTCTTTCCGCTCGATAGTGTGGATCCTTCGTCGGATGCTAATCCTCCTGGTGCTGCGGTAATACCTGGGTCGGGTGGTGAGAGCGAGAAGCAGAAGGAGAAAGAGAAAGAGAAAGACAAGGAGAAGGAAAAGGAAAAACCAAAACCAAAGTCGAGGAAAGGTGCGAAGGGGAAGGGTGGTGGGAAAGAGAGTGCCGAGGTTGACAAGGGAAAGGGAAAGGGAAAGGAGAAGATCAAGGACAAGGACAGTGGTAAGGATAAGGATGGGGAGGGGCCTGTATTGGCACCTACCACCGTCGATCCAGGCAAAACCGAGAAGGCGAGTGGAGTGCCTGTACAGCGGCAACACCAGCCAACGAGTACGCGCGCAACGATCATCGTTCCCCAAAGGTTCCTCCCTCTAGACAAGCCCGAACGCCCGCAGATCTGGGGTGGGGGCGTGGAAAGTGGTGTAGGTGATGATACAGGGAGAGGAAGGAAGAGGAGACGCGTACGGCGGGTGTACACTGATGACTCGAATTTGTTCTTATGCGCGCTGCATTCCGGATGGGTCACTTGGAGCGGGTTGTGGAAGGCGCATGAGGAGGGCAGGGATTTGCGTGTTGAGGTGAGGGTGGTTCAGTGTGGGGCTGGGACTGGGGCCGGGGTCAGGCGGTTTGTGGGAGGGTTCGGCGAAAGATGTTTTGTGCAGGGTGGGAGAGGAGGAGAGGAGGATGATGGGAGGGGACTTCTTAGTGCTGGATGGGGCAGTGGGCATGATGGGAGTGGGATTGAGATTTTGAAAGCTGAGTTTGTCGAGGTGAGTGTTTATGCCGTAAATTGGATCAAGGATATCAATTCTTATTCTTCTCGCACGCGTGTTTGCAGAAAGGGACAGCTCGGCATGCGCCTGGCTTAGGCTTGCGGAACCGCGCGCAGAGGTTACTCGAGTACGGCGAACGTCGGGATCCGGCTTTGGCCCTTCCGAATAGAGGTGCATTAAGTCGGCTGACGGGTAGGAAGAGGAAGCGGGGATGGGGGATGATCCCGTTTCGTCGACGGGTTCCGAATGCCATTCCGCTCTATACAATACTGGAAGAGAGTGATGATGATGATGATGATGGATTGGGTATGGGGGTGGAGGAGGTTCATCAGAAGTGGTCCGATCCCCGGACTATTGTGTATGGAGTGCCGGGGGATAAAGTGCATGCTGGGTGTGTTTTATTTTCTTGTCTGATCATTTTCGAAGCTTATAGGATTTTTTTTGTTCGGGATATGGTAGGTTCAAATATGATTCAGATGTTTTGAAAGCTTTAATGTTTCCTCAGGAGACATCTCCCCGTGTAAGTGGAAGGAGTGGAGAACCGCCGAAGAAGAGGAGGAAAGTCGAGCCGGGCGCCATAGACGGGAAGGTTGATTTCGAGAGAAACCGTGGTGGCGTTGGCGATGTCGAAGTGCACATACCGGATATCATCTTGGAAACGTCAGAGCAGAGTTTCTTGTTTTATCCTGCTGTGGCCTCTGGGAAGGCGAATGATGTGGAGTCTCCTCGGCGATATGACGTTTTCTTGATGGAAGAGGATCAGCCTCGCACAATGGACCACCGGCAGATACGCGATGAGGGCGACAGTCCCCCGAGTGCTGCGAATCAAGAGAAGGGGGGTCATTCTGGCGGCGTTGTCATCCATTCAGTGACTCGAGGGCCGTTGGCCGTTTCGGTTGACCGCCATCCTGATACCGATCTCAAGATCAAGAAGATAGGTACCACTACGGAGGTGGAAATAACAAGCACGGAAAGTATTGCCCCTACTACCACAGTGTGTGGTGAAAATGCTCCAGTACCGGTCATCCAACCGCAACTGGCTCTACCTTCACCTCATTCCGGATCAACTCCCGCAGAGCCTTCTCTCATTACGACTACTGGCCCAACCACGGAGGGAGGTCCACCACCACCTGTTTTCCCTCCGGCGATTGTTGGTGACGACTCGATGGATGTCGATCTCCAGCCTGTTCGTTCACCGTCCAGCAATGTCAGGCCTGAGACTAACTCTGTCGTGCCCCCCGCCTCCGCCGGTGGCATTCTGGAGAACACGAATTCCGACCAGAATGCGCGTCCTGTGTCCCGGGAGATGGCGATGGAAGGTCAGGGCGAGAGAGGTGGAACGACGACCGGGCCTGACGTTGATGTCGTTGGGATCGAGGCTGGACGAGCGTCGCGGGTGAAAGCTGGAAGTGAAACGATCGTCTCGCCCGCTTTGTCTGCACCGGCGAGCGGGATACCGGATCGTGCGGCCGCTGCGTGGGGACAGGGGGGAAGGAGTGATCGGTCTGGGCTGCGGGTTCTGCGGCGTGGGGTTGGAGAAGGGCAGGTCAAGTTTGGAGAGGGTGGGGTGAGGATTTTGAGTGGGAAGGGAGGCGATCGGATGGATGGCGGTGATGTTTTGATTAAGGTGGAGAGGTGGAGGAAGGGGCCGCTGAGGCGGTGAATATATCTCCATGAAGGAGTTGGATCATCAGTGTGTTTGATTTTGGTAATTTTGACAATGTATCGAGTCGTCGTATGCACTTCTGCATTCTGTACAAGTATATGTATATTATACACGGATGTCATCACGAATCACACGAGCAATTGCGCATATTTACCACGTGCTGTGCACTGAGAGACCGAAATGGACCTTGCGGGACCGAAACAAAACACCCCGGAGGCGCCTTTGGAGCCATTGCCTGTCATCTGCCCTTCATGATCAACGTTACGGTGCAAAATTTCACGGGGAGGGCCTTCCCCCTCTACGTCGATACTGAGAGCACCGTTGGAGACCTGAAGGAGGCCGTTGCCGAGGCCAAATCACCCGGCAACAATAAGCAGCTGTGGCAGATCGAGAACCAAATCACGTACAATGGCCACGAGCTGCGAGACCACCAGAAACTTTCGCACTATGGCATATCCGATCGTAGTACATTGCATATCGGTGGGTCTCCAATGCTATTTTCTTGCCTTGAGCTGATAAATGGGGACGGACGATCGTAATTAGTGCCTCCGTCTCGTCGACAACGGGTCAATCTGACTTTTGAGAAGGACTCAGACCCTGGTGGAGGCTTTAAGCTCTCCGTGAAACCGAATATTACTGTTGCTCAACTCAAACGCGAGATCTCCATCGAGGAAGGAATCGAGGTTACTCAGTTGAAATATCTCTCGACATCAGATGACGCAGGGGCTGACGATGACTCGGATATCGCTGTATCTTCCCTCCAACAACTCACAGACTCGACCTCGATATCGGAATATTCCCTCGAAGAGGGGACCATCATCGTATACAGTGAGTGTCCGTGAGAAGCTTGCTTTTGAAGGTCTGTGCTGACGCTGCCTAGCGAAGCCTTATGTGATCACAGTAGCATCTGGGGATATCAAAGACACTTTCCGCGTCGAGCCATCACTGGTGATCGGCCATTTGAAAGGTCTTCTCCTGAGAAATCCAAAGTTTCCGCCGCCCACCCATCTTTGCTTTGCATGGGGCTCGAAAGAACTCGATGAGACCAAGACGTTTACAGATCTTGAAATCCCATCAGAAGCCGAGCTCATTTTAAGTGTGTATCTTAGTTCTTCGCATTATTGGGGGAATAATCATTTTTTTATGCAAGGGTTACCGACCGCATTCACCGTGGATGTCGTCATTTCGGATGGAGCCGATAAACGAAAACTCGGGATACCCGTACGGATCGAGCAGACCCTCGCTGACTTCAGAGAATCAGTACACGTCCACTATCCTGTCCCTCAATCAGAGGTCATCTTCATCCTTGTTGGTCGCGAGCTAATAGGGGAGTCCACGAGCTTGAAAGAGCTCGGGTTCGACCCCGGAAGCGTGATCCACGCTGGTAAGTCTTTCTTGACTCAAGCGTTTATTCGGTTCTTGATCCCCCGCGTATTTTATTCTTCAAGTGGAAATGGTGTCACTCACGGTTCAAGCTTGGTTCAAGACGTTTGACCCCATAAAGTTGCACCCATTGACACGTCTGTCTGAGCTTCGCACCAAACTAGCATCCGAGTCGTCTGATTTGCCCCTAAACAAGTACTGGTTTACATTGGATGGACACGTCCGTCTGAAGGAGTCACGAACACTCTGGGACTTGAGTATCTCCTCCAGCTCCGTTGTCCAATTGCGTGCGCATACTCATTCCCCTCGTCTGTCAACCTGATAACCATCCTCACTAACCCGATCGCGGCTGAACAGGTCCGAGTACACTCTCCCTATCGATTCAAATGTACAAGGATAAAACCAAGAGTGGGGTAAAGGATTCACTGCCCCTCATCCCAGAACTGGAACCGGAACCGGAAGCATCGTCATCGAACGCTGTACCCGGAAACTTTGAGGTCTATCAAATTGAAGCGGAGGAATCCGAGAGTGTGTGGGGGCTGAAGGAACGTATCCAGTTACTGACCGGTATCCCCATGAACAATCAGCAGCTGTTGATACGCGGAAAAGTGCGAGAAAATGAGAAGACGCTGAAGCAACACGGTCTTATTGGTGGGGAGACGCTTTTACTTAGTACGTTTCTTCGATTCTACCCATTTTCCTTGACACAGAGAAATTTGATACTTATTGACAACGTTGTTGCAGTGCCCAAACTCTTACAACGAAGTACGCTACCTTTCGCACAAGACCCGAACGAAAACTGGGAAATGGCCACTGGCAATATTGAGGCCGACTTAGAGGATGGAGCTGTGTAACGGATGGAAATTCTCGGTATTTGATCTTTGTTGGCGTCTGGATGAGTATGAGGAATTCGCGAACATATGATCTTACAGGCTTATTCAGTGCTGCGGATCGGCTGTACTTTTTATGTTCTTGGTATCACGTTGTATAAACTCTGTGACTTCGACTGACATGAACGCTGCCATATTGACCGATTTGATGGCAGTCACCCTTGCTACCATAATTATTGTAAGAAGGATTCTCAATAAGCGCATTTGTTGGGGGAGGAACGAATGAATGATAAGATATGCTTGAATTGTCTGAATTCGTGATGTTCAGAGGATTGGGAAGACGGCAGACCCATCCTGCAACTGAGAGTTACACAAGATTGCTTGTTACAGGTTTGCGTGTAATGCTGTAGATTTCTTTCGTGGTAGGTCTCTTTAAAATATGTCGAAACGTAGTTGATATTCTGCGGCTATGATGAAGGCGACAGTAAGTTCATGTAGCAATATGCTTATTCTGGGCGGCGTAAAAAGCGTGGTTTGAGCATTTTGCCCATCGACTGCACTTGAATGTCATCCCAAGCCAGCAGCAGTTTCATGATGGAATCATGCCCTCCGTCAGTTGCATAAGAAAGGGGTGTTTGACCATACGAGTCATTCGAATCCGCGTGAAAGTCATCCTTAGCAAGCAGCAGCTTCACGACAGCGTCATGCCCATTCTCAGCTGCATATGGGAAGGACGTTCAACCACATGAATCCATTTGAACATCATCCCGAGCAAGCAACAGCTTTACGATGACATCATGTCCTTCCGCAGCTGCATAGAAAAGGGGCGTATGATCATAAGAGTCCTTCGAGTGTGCTTGAACATCATCCTGAGCAAGCAGCAGCTGTACGATAGCACAATGCCCATTCTCAGCTGCATACGAAAGGGGCGTTCGACCATACCAATCCTTCGAGTCCGTTTGAACATCATCCTGAGCAAGCAGCAGCATTATGATAGCATCATGTCCGTTCTCAGCCGCATATGAAAGGCACGTTCGACCATATGAGTGCTTTGAGTCCGCTTGAACGTCATCCCGAGCAAGCAGCAGCTTTATGATTTCATCATGCCAATTGGTAGCTGCAAAAGCAAGGGGTGTTTGACCATACGAGTCCTTCGAGTCTGCATGAACATCATCCCGGACAAGCAGGAGCTTCACGACAGCATCGTGCCCATTCTCAGCTGCGTATGAAAGGGGGGTTCGACCACACGAATCTCTCGAGTCAGTTCGAACGTCATCCCGAGCGAGCAGCCGCTTTACGATAGTACCATGCCCATTCTCAGCTGCATATGAAAGGGGCGTTCCACCATCTGAGTCGCTCGAGTCCACTTGAATGTCATCTCGAGCAAGCAGCAACTTTACAATAGCATCATGCCCATTCTCAGCTGCATAAGAAAGGGGTTGTCGATTATGGGGGTCCTTCGAGTTGACTTGAACGTCATCCCGATCAAGCAGCAACTTTACGACAGCATCATGCCCATTCTCAACTGCATACAAAAGGGGTGTTCGTCTATCCAAGTCATGCGAGTCCGCTTGAACGTCATCCCGGGCAAGCAGCAGTTTCATAATGGCATCATACCCCTTCCTAGCTGCATACGAAAGGGGTGTTCGACCATACAAGTCCTTGGAGTCTGCTTGAATGTCGTCACGGGCAAGCAGAAGCTTTACGACAGCATCGTGGCCGTTATAAACTGCAATGGAAAGGGGCGTCCGACCATACGAGTTCTTCAAGTCTGCTTGAATATCACCCCGAGCAAGCAGCAGCTTTACGACAGCACCATGCCCATTCCTGACTGCATACAAAAGGGGAGTTTGACCATAAGAATCTTCCGAGTCTGCTTGAACGTCATCCCGAGCTAGCAGTAGCTTCACGATAGTAGCATGCCCATTCTTGACTGCATGCAAAAGGGGCGACCGACCATGCAAATCCTTCAAGTCTGCTTGAACGTCATCCCGAGCAAGCAGCAGCTCTACAACAGCATTATGCCCATTCCTGGCTGCGTAAAAAAGGGGCGTTCGACCATACAAATCCTTGGGATCTGCTCGAACGTCACCCCGAGCAAGAAGCAGCTTTACGATTGCATCATGCCCATTCTTAGCTGCATATGAAAGTGGGGTACGACCATCGCTGTCGGTCTTGTCCTGATCTGCCTCACCGTCAAGCTGGCCGCGGAAGATCTCCTCCAAGCCCCAGTAAGCGGGAATATGGACACTTGAAAATTTTCTCGGAAATTCTTGACTGTAACCGTACCAATGTGGGACAGGTGCCAACATAACTTGACTAACACATTCAACCTTAGATTCATCCCGAAGGAAATCCAACGCTAAGGTTATGATACCCTTTTGGTGTCGATGTGCATGACGGCCCCAGTTCCGGGCTGCATAATCAAGAAGAGGGTTGTTTTTCAGGAGGGATTCGAACTTGGCATCGTCGTTGCAGTAGCCACGTGCAAATATGTTGAGTGAAAGATAGTTGAGGCATGTTGCCGCAATTGAAGCCTCGGCGCCCGGAAATTGAGATTCCCGTTGATTTTCGAAATATTGCTGAGTGGTGTAGTCTGAATGGGTTGCATATTCAACATATTATCAGACCAATGGTGGTTCTACTCACGAGCAAGGCGTACAATATTCTCGTCAACCACAACTAGTCCCGCACACACAGAAGTCAACTTCGTTTTGAAAACGAGGGCTCGCTCGTCTATCTCCGTCATATTGGGTGAAATAGCAAGAGCATGTCGAAGCTCTTCAACAGATAATGGTCGAGTCGCATATACGATCCATGACAGAACCCGCATTGCCAAGTCTTTTGTGTTCGTTTGCCGTTGAATTCGTTCCATAGCTTCGTCGTAAAATTTATCTATCTCGTCCGGGAGATTATCCAGGGCACGAAGCACAGCCTCTTCACTATCCTGATCTACAAGTGCGTTTATATGCAAGCGCGCTAGTAAAAACCTTGCCAGAAGGTCAGTACAACAAATTATGGAACGTATTTGAGACACCCACATGCCCTTCACACTGTCAACAATTCGTTTTGTGGCAATGGCTTGCACGTTAACCAGATCCGGAAAACAGGCAAGCCGGGTTTGAACGTATTTCGCTATATCTTCATCAGCCGCATGAATGTGGATCCGCTCTGCTTCGCGAAAGTACTGTTCGATGGAAGGAAGGTTGCGAGATGTCACCATCAGGTTGATGGATCCGGAGAAAGACCGAAGAGCGTTTAACAGTTCAATCCGAGACCCATTGCTGTCATCAGATTCGTCCAGGGCATCCACCACAATGAATACTTTGGCGTATATCTTCATTTCCAGCTCCAACAATTCGGTAAGTTCATTAAGCGTCGGCAACGTGCTTTGGACTTTGTGACGATCGTGAAATGCCTTTATGTTGTCAGATAGGGAACGACGATCTTGGACGAACTGTTTGAGTAGACTTGCGATTAGGTTTGTGACTGTCTGGATAGCCTGTTCTTTGTAGTTGCAGTATATGCACGCTATCCCAACATTGTGGTATTTGAAGAATGTTTGGAGATGGTTGACGACGACCGATCTAGAGGAGAGCCGCAATTAGCCTTCAATTGATGAGCGAAGTAGAGAATGAATATTACGCAAGGATAGTTTTTCCAACGCCAGCTACACGAAAAACAATCAATGAAGTGGGAGCGATAGAGGTAGATAAACCTTACGATTTCCGGGACACCACAATGTCTGCGATATTCCATCACGCCAATCCAGGAATGTTGGGCACTCAAGCAGCCAATTGCATGTCCCCTTTTCATGGATCTGTAGAAATTGGCTCTGTGATGCCTTGAAATTGAGGGGAGATAGCCAGAGTGTAATATCACGACGCTCTGAGCCTCATCATTTGATTCATCAGTTTGTGGATTGAGGCTCGATAACCTACCATCAATATAATTGGAGTTGATAATCTGGTTCCCAGCAACAATGTTGACTCCTTGGTTGTTGTTAAAGCTAATATCTTGCGCGTTAAACATCGAATGAGTGCTACTGGCCATTCTTCTGGTGGTGGTGGAGATGACAGATGCAGAAGACAGACACGGCAAGCTGGGTGTGAATATCTTTGTCAACACTGGATGCTCGTAATTGCAATTTATGGCGTGAATTCGCAAACAACCAGGCTAGCAAGTTATCAAACTGCTTCTTCAAGGAGATTACCTCGCATTCTCTATGATGAATTACGACTTGCGCCTCTTACACATCTACAATGTGTTTAATGTGACCATTCTTTCTTTTACCGCCGGTGACCATGATCTACTCAATCCGATTCCATTAGTTATCAAGCGAGATTGATAGAAAGCATTGGCAATCCCGTTTTGACCATGCATGTCAGGACACGGAAGTTGTCGAGCGATTACTTGTTGAACTCATGGAAAGCCGAGACAAGCTGTTTCAGGAATTATTTGGAAAGCTTGAGGTGGAGCAGACGACTGTTCTGGCTGCAATGACTGCAATGTAGAAAGTAGGTTTCCGTTCTTGCTCCTTTTGAAGCGACTTGTGACCGTCAGAAGACATCCTCAAACCAAACGCAGATTGAGACCACTCAACAGAACGACGATTTCTCGATCACAGCGTGACTAGCTTGCAACGACAAAGTAGCCGCGTAATCAAGATCGAGTCATGGACAATTTCCTCGCTTGAGGTCGGGAAAGAGACGAAGACAGGGAGCGGTGGCTTCTCGAATGTCTTCAAGGGTGTATTTCTTGGCCCTTCCATTACCATCAAAGAACTTGCTCCTACCACTTCTCCAAAGGCATGTACTTTGTATTGCAGGTACACACGTATGTTCTAACTAAACACAGATGCTCATGAACGAGATCAAGGTGAATCTTTATTACCCACTCTGTATGCTCATTTCCACATATGTATTGGCAGGTCTAGGAGTGATTGAGGCATCCCAACATCCCTGTAGGCCCCTTCTCGTTTAGGATTATTCATGGCTGAATCCTGTAAGCCGAATTCACGGGCGCAGGGGTAGACGAAGAGCCCCCTTTTCTTGTTATGGCATTAACCCCAGGCATCAATATTGATGCCTGGGGGAAACGTCCTAGACTTTCTTCGCTCGAAACCAAACACCAAACGCGTGCCGTTGGTTAGAAATGTCGCCACTAGAAAGCTTAGCAGGCCAACTCATCCTTTTCGTGCAGATCCATTAAGTCTCACTCGGCCTCGCCTATCTCCATGCCTGAAGTATCATACACGGAGATCTCAAAGCTGTGGGCAATGTTTTATCTCTAAATCCCCAATCAACTGACTGGCACGCAGACAAACGTCCTCATTGATAGTGATGGGTGTGCTATCATAGCTGACTTCGGCTTATCATTGATCAAGGTGGATGTTAGTTCACGCTTTACGACCACACTCGTCACTGGAACAGATCTCTCCCGAACGAATGCGAGGTAAACGGCTCGCCCCGCCTGTAGATATTTATGCGTGGGCAATGACATCATATGACGTAGGGTGTTTCCGTGATCCTGTTAAGCCTGGTGTCTTGACTTGGGTTTGCAGATCTTTTCAGGGATGGTCCCATTTGGTGCAACTGACGAAAGCCTCCTTTGCGAGCTTATTGACCGGGAAAACGAACGATAAGACTGTCCAGACCTTGACATTGCCACTTCAGTTGGCTTGACCGATGACATCTGGTCCCTCATAGAGCAGGCTTGGGCCCCCGACCCCAGATCCACACCCAACGCTTCTGGTATCAGATGCAACGTCAATGCTGATTCAGAAGGTATCCGCTTCCCTTCCATTGAGTGTTACGCAGGTATTTCCATCAAGGAAATCTCTTGCGGCGGCTTATTCCAATGGTACTTTACTGGTTTCTGGAATTAGGTCATCCTACTCTGGTTCGGGCATCGCGGCAATAGCGGTGAGGTGACCTCTTCCTGCAATCCATTTTCTCAATAGTGGGTGGCAGATTCGTTGGCATGGCACGGATACAATCTGGTTGTATAGGCAAAACAAAAAACTTCTTTGTCTGCAAGGAATAGGGTTGGCTGATGGGGATTCTTCAATTGCTGCCGTTCAAGACAACCTCGCTATTGGCGTATTTTATCAAGGCCCCGAAAACACACTACACGAGCGGAGATTTTCAGGCGTGTGGGTATCTCAAGGACCATACTTAAGAATGCATGCACACGTACAGCGCTATCTGCAATATCCTGGAATGGTCCACTCTCTTCTTTTCCTTTCTTTTCTAATTCACACCGTCATTGTGGGCATGGGAATGCATACGAGTATATGACCAAGATCACTCCTCTATGTTCCGAGAGCTGTGTTATGAAACTCGCTCTTGGACCCATGGATTCGGGTTTCCCATCAGAACGCTGGCCCTGACTCGCATTACCTCTGTAACCTGGAACCGTGGAACACAGATTCGGCTGTACGTTAAAGCCGTCACCACGAATGTCATCGAATGGTCCTACAACCAGGAGAATGGGTGGCACAGTGGTTTAGTACAGCCGAACAGCCGTTCACCGATGTCGCCGTGGTTGTCTCAGTATTACTTCTCCAGTCCCCAAGGTGTTCTTCGGGAGCGCATGTGTTCCGTAGTCGGCAATCAAGCGAAGTGGACTGACGCGTAGGATGTCTATAATTATGCTTAACTTGCTGGTAAATGAGATATCACCACCCGGAGCTGTGTAGGGTCGTGCGGATCAAGTTGAGGTTGTACGCTGTCCAGCCACAAGTCCCTGAGGGAATTGACTCCAAAACACAATGTACAGTATTATACATGCAATATATAAAATGATTGAGGGGGCAGAAGGATAATGATGCATTAACATTAAGGCGATGCGGAATGATCAAACATGACAATATCAACCTCTCCGTCCTCTCGCTGCTGATACACCAGCTTGAGAACTACCAACCGGAACTCTTCTCGCGCCTCCTGCCTTTCCTGAGGGCAATTTCACCATCACCCTTGCCTTTGACTTCGCCGATCCTGCAGCTTTTTCCGCCAACTTCACCGTCTTAGTCTCAGTCGTTCCACCAACTACGCCTCTCCTACCTATCCCCACTGTACCAGCCGCCGACGACACTTTTGCGCGCTTTGCGTCATTTTCCTTCTCTCCTGTGGCGGTGGCGCGTGGCCGAGTCTGTCCAACAACTTCATTCTTCTCCTTTCCCTTCTCTAACGTTGCAGGTTGCTTCTGCACAGGTGGGGGATGTAGCACTCTCCCTTTCGCAGTGGTCGCAAGTACACTAACACCTGGGTTCAAGTTGGCTTTCTTCTCCTGCAACGGATTGTCGCGATTGTTGTCCATCATCCCGGCGAATAGTGCAGGTATCTGCGCACTTGGGGTGCTGAAGTCGATTTCATCTTGCTCCATCACCCCTGCCAGTGGTTTACCTATACCATCGGGACTTCCTGGCGAATGCGCGAGCATTAGGATCCGGCTTAGCGGACTCGGCCTGGCTGGGGAATACGCATGAATCATCCGGGGTGCAAGCGGCTTGGCTACCGGAAACGGTGGAAGGAGGGCCGGAAGAGTTGGTAAATCGGGGACACCATCATTTGATGAGACAGGAACAGCAGACTTAGGGAAAGAGGTAGATGCCTCTGGCATGGGTGGTTCTGGAACCTGAGGAGCGGTGAGCGAAGTTAATCGAGAAGGCAGCGATGAAAGCGGCGAAGGTGGAGGGAGCACAAAGGATGTTGGAAGCAGGGGTGCTGCAGATTTCCCGGCGGCAGGTAAAGGAGGAACCACTTCAGTTTCGAAGGGTGGTATGATCTTACTCAGCAGAGACGATCGTCGGGATATTCTTGTTTTCTTCCCGTTGACACCTTTCCCGGGAGATTTGTGGGGAGATTTGCCGTTAGATCTTGTCTTTTCTTTACGCCGGGCAGGCGAGCCTCCGAGTTTAGGCGTTGGGGGTAATTCTGCGAGCATTAATTCAACTTGCAATGACCGCTTTTCGTCAAGGAGTTTGATGCGCTCAGCCTGCGAAGGATTGAGTCAGTGCTTAACCATCGCAATTGAAGGGATAGATAATGCAGTACCTCTAGTGCCGCCCTCTCCCGTCCAAGCTTGACAGCGGCTTCAGTAAATTTCTCTCTTTCCTCATTGAGCTGTTTCTTGGTGGCTTGCAACCTCTCCTTTTCTTCATCTCTGGCCGGCGCCGTCATCAAGTCCATGCTCATTTCTCCAATGTCGTCTCTAGTGTTATGATGGTCCTTTGCAATTTGATCGAATAAGGCTTGAGTGTGGGCAGCGTGTGCGGCTGATTGATGGTGTGCTTGTTCTGGACGAAGTTATGATGAGAGAAAACAGTGAGACGGCTAACTACGTACCAAGTTCCGAACGCAAAGAACTTATAATGGCTTGAAGTTTTTCAACTTCGCCGTCCGGGGGGGACGATTTGGTAGGAACGATTGATTTTTGGATTGAGAAATTTTCGGACAGGGACGAAAACGCCTCTCGTAATGCGGAGACTATAGTGGTCATTTTATCCCATGCGACATTTTGAGGAGACAAGGGAAACAAGGCTTGGAGGGTGAGCGGTGCGGGCTGTCCAGTTATCAGCAAATGTTATTATCTAGCGCTTAAAATAAAAATACTCGCCTCTTCATCATTCTCAGAGGTTGAAGACTGAGCCGAGTGCAATAGGGATTGCGCCTCGTTGACTGCAGTTAGCACGAGACGACGAAGCCTCATATTTTCGTCATTCAGGCGGCCCCTCTCGTGTTCCGCCTCTTCCAAGGCGGTTTCAATGAAGTTCTGACCTTTTCCGAGAAGTTCTGACCCCTCGATAACATTGACATTTGCGATTCGTATACCACTGCCTATTATCCCGAGTCTTGCCTGTGCGTCAGATAGTTTTGTCCATTTCTCCACCATCCGTTCGATGTCTTTTTCCTTCTTCTTAAGCTCGTTTTGGTGGACGGCACGCAGGGCCACCACGGAAGCACGTGTGCGTTGAAGATCGGCGGTTGTTTTTTTGTGGGCATTCTCGGCGGATCGAAGGGTTCGTTCCATGGTTCTGTTTTGATTGGGTTTAGATATATGCTATCTGCAGGATGCGGAACTCGCACATCAGGCGGGACTTATGCAAGTTCACTTCTCGCTCTGCATTTGCGGCTGTTTCAGTAGCCACGCAATGCATTGACACGAGTCGCTCGTGCTCGTATGAAAGCGTACGCAATTTGGTGGATAACTCTTCTGTTCGGGACATATCTTCCTATTTTCTCCGCGTTGGGAAGAGTTGTATGCCGACAAAAGAAGAACGCTTACCACTCGTTGGCTTAACAACCCAAGGAAGCATTTGACAGCGCGCTCACAATCAGCGTTGGATATGCCGTCGAGGGAAATTCCAGGGGAGGGTGCAAAGCCATGTCCAACAAGCTGCGAATTTACGTATTGAAGGGTTGATGCTGATGTCGCGGGTTCAGACGAAGTGTTTGAAAACGGCGAGCCCAAATCTAAGCTTGACTGGTCGATCGCCCAGTGAACGAGTTTCTTGGGAGTCGCCATGATGGTTCAAAAACTTGAATTGAGCGCGTTTAAGTCACGGGATCACGACCTCTTCAGGGCAGGCGCAATACCGTCACAGCTCCGGCTTTGGTGCTGAAACACAGCTTGAAAGTATTTTTATTTCTGTTCAAGGTCTCGCAAGCCTGCTCTGGTCAATTGGCTTTCGTCCTTCGCATGCCTGGCCTCAATGTCCTACCCAGCTCACCGTCTTTCGCACGTTTCGGATCCCCATCCCATTCCAGTAAGTAGTGGCTACTTCCTCTCTTGCAATTTGAGGAGTTAAACAATAATGCAAGGTGGATCTATTCGGCCACAAGATAGCATGACTGTTGCAGAGATTAAGGAAAAGGCCAAGGATAATGTCCAAAAGGAGGCCCGCGGTGCTTCCGCCTTGACACTCCTCAGGACCGCTCGAGATCAGTCGTTGAATGCACGGGCATTGCAAGAGAAGGGTGACTTGAGGAATGCCTTAGACGCCATCACAAAGGCTGCGAAATTGGCACAAATGTGCATGGAATCCGCAGAGTTCCATGCCGAGAAGCAACACGGAAAACATGGTGTGTTGCATAAGGAGTTTATGGACTTTATTTCGGTATGGATGTTCAACATCTGCATTCTGATGCATCGACCGACCTTATAGGTACAGCATGACGGCAAGGACCTGACCGGGAGGTCAGTTAACTTGGAGGCCAAGTTGATAGAGACTGAGAAGGCGACAACTACGCATGTTTCTTGCTCATTTCCACTCTACCGCGTGCTTACCTTCTTTTGACAGCACTGGTGATACGGAAACGAGTCGGGCTGTCATCGTCAAACCCGGAGGCTCCATTGCTGATCGTATGCTTTCGTTGCAAAACGCTGGTATGGATGCGAGCCCTAGAAGGCGTTTCGTAAATTTGCCTAATTCCTCCGATCCCCCGGATCCTTCCCGGCACACTCGCAACAACTCTTTAGGGTTCACCTCCACTACCGGCCATCTGACAAGTTCAACTCCCGTTAGTCCGACCTCTGATTCTTCCCTGCATGCCTTTGTATTACCATCGACACTGGGGCCCCCATCGCCAGCATCTTCGCCGTCCTCGTCACCCCCAATATCTCATATCGTATTATCGGAGTTTTCGAAGACATTTCCCTCCATCGATGAACTGGACGAGATGGACGGTCTCGGGCAGCCATCGTATAACCCTCGTACTGACAATTCGTCTCCACATGTAGAAGTCAGTCCCTTTCCCGTGCTTCCTGTTGACCCTGGACCAAGGCCATCGAGTACCCCAATCACGTCCACCTTCAACTTCATGAGCCGCCCAGGCTCGCCAGTATTGCCGCGTAGTAGTCACTCAAAGTCGTCAAATCTCACGCCAAACAAGACTTTCGTCGGCGCTCCTCCATCCAGCCCCGATAAACCTGAGTTGCCAACGTCTAATCTAGTCCAACCGAAGGCATTGCACGAGTATATCCGTCAGGGCTTGAACGTTCTGTTCATAGACGTTCGTAACCGGGAAGATTTTGACAGAGAACACATCAAGGCAGACGCTGTTGTCTGCTTGGAACCTTCCGTCCTCATGCGAGAAAAGTAAGCTGCCCAGATCTGAAGACAATACTGGACTGACCACGGCGCGACAGCATCACCGCCCCAAAACTGGAGGATGCTCTTACGGTTGGACCCATTAAGGAACGGTCCTTATTCTCCAATCGTGACAAGTTCGACCTTGTGGCTATCTACGACGACTCGTCTAATTCATTCAGTGGTCCAAATCAACTACTATCCATCCTTGTCAGCGCGATATATGAGGTCGCATTCCAAAAGATGTTAAAAAGAATGCCAATGTTAATTGTGGGGGGGTTGGGTGCTTGGAAGATGGAGATTGGAGAAGATGGGATTGTTCGAGGCGTGGTGACCCCCGTAGTCCCCGAATCACACAAGTCATCCCCAGTGCAGAATCACACTACTGGACTATCCAGCACAACGTTGGCATTGCCCTCGCCCGAACCGCATAAATTATGGACACCATCATTTGGACTTTCGCAGTCTGTACATCCTTATCCCATCTTTTGCACCTGACTAAATTTACTCGTTTCAGGTCGGAATCAACCTATGTGGACGGCCTTCACTCAGCCGACTCCCCATATTTCTCATCTCGCCTCTCTCGGCCCCTGCCTCCCATAACTCCTCCATCTTACACGCGAAATATATTTGATCATGTGATGGCTCCTTGCTCTTGTCCCGTGTGGGCTCTAACAATTTGTTCCGCAGATCTCCAGTGCAACGATACCCCAACCGATGGTCAATGGTACCTCACCAATCTCATACCCGCAATTTCCACGGCATAAACCACCAGCATCCGCCTCTACATCTTCATTCACATCACTGGGGAGCCTTGGTTTAGTATCTCCTCCGCCTCAAGCCTCTATTAACCCCACGCTGTCCCGTCGACGCAGTGACTATGTCGATCAGTCACAAGAAGCGCTCTCGGGCATGAACTCCACTCGCTCATCGGTTGACTACCCTGAGTTATCTTCACAACACATCTTGCGTCCCCCACCAGCTGCGGCATCGTCTACCCTTGAACGACAGGACAACCGTCCAAGGCTTATTCACCAGAATTATTCATATTCTTCCTCCAACGCGTTGCCGGACAAGTCACCGCGCATCTCTCCCGAATACCCGGTGACCTATTGGTCGGATGTCCAGATAGGGACATCGGGACTCAAAAATCTGGGAAATACATGTTATATGAATGCTCCTATTCAGTGTTTGAATGCTACTGTCCCTTTCGCGCGTTATTTTACCGGTGAGATTCTCTTCTCCCCATATAAAACGATGGAACCTAATACGTTCGTGGTCCTTGGGTAGATGGTCGGTGGAGGAATGCAATAAACCTAATGAACCCCCTCGGGACGAAAGGTGCTATAGCGCACGCGTTTGCGATATTGCTTCATGATATGTGGCATGGGGAATTGCCGTATATCACCCCTTTGGCATTTCGGGTATTTGACCCTTGTCTCCAGCGAGGAAGTCTTTTAACATCACTCTACAGGGTACAATTTGTACCTATGCCGAACCATTTAGGGGTTCAAACCAGCACGATTCGCAGGAATTTCTGAGTTTCATACTTGACGGAATTCACGAGGACCTCAATCGGATTGTGAAACCACCATCGTTCACTCCGACACCCGAGCGCGAGGCTGAGCTAGAAAGAATGCCACAGCAAATTGCCAGCGAGCAGGAATGGCGTATTTGGAGGATGCGGAATGACAGTATCATTGTTGATTACTTTCAAGGTCAGTTTAGAAATCGATTAGAGTGCATGACGTGTCACAAGGTAAGTGGGACATCGACTTGGCTTTGGATGTCTCTAATATCCAAAATTCAGACGTCCACGACTTATGATCCATTCACTTCTCTGCCCTTACCGGTTCCGAGTGGGCGAAGCTCAAAAGTCCACCTTCAACAATGTCTGGACGCCTTCGTTAAGACAGAGGTTATGGAAAAAACCGATGCATGGTGACGATCTTTATGTTCCACTTTACGCAATCATAACACGGCTCACACTACGCCCAGGCGTTGCCCGCATTGTAAGGAGCTCCGAAAAGCGATCAAGCAATTCTCGTTATCCCGTCTTCCTCCTGTTCTCATCATTCATCTGAAGCGTTTCTCGTTCGAGGGCCGCTGGACGGATAAAATCGATACTTTCGTTGACTTTCCAATGAAAGCCCTGGACCTGACGAACTACATGCCTCCCCCCTTACCACCCGGCATCGACAAAGGTCCAATGAATGGGACGCATGCGATCTCTCCAGATGACCCACGTTCACAACTGCCGCCATATAGATATGACCTGTATGGTGTGACAAACCATTTCGGGAGTCTTAGTAGTGGACATTGTACGAGTCTTATTTGCTATGGTTGGCGTCAAAAAGTGACATGCTTTACAGACACAGCCTTTGTTTCCTCACGCGGAGGCTGGTTGTACTGTGATGACAGTAGTGTCAAACCAGCAGATGCCAGAGAAGTTGTAGTGAGTCTGCCACTTTGTCCCTCTCGCTCGTATCTTATCATCTCTCAGAACAAGCAAGCATATATGTTGTTTTACAAGAGAACAAAAGTGTAGATTAGCGCTAACCGATTAATCCATCCTCGATTGCATTGATCATCTATATAGCTATATCCCTATCTCTACTTCATACTGTACCCGAACTAATCAAGAAGGAATTTCATCTAGAACCTACAATCTGACTCGTGGCGCCGTTTGAACCAGAATGGCGTTTTCGCCAGTTGCATTGATGGCAGAGCCATGCATCCGGATCTGTAGGGTGTCCTTTCTCGAGGGGATAAAATAATGGGGAGAACTCTATCTTGCAGTAATGGCAATGTCGCTTGGGGGGTTCCGGCGTTATTGGTGGATTATGGGCATTCAAAATCTGATCAAAACGTCGAGCCTTTCGAAGAAGAGCATGAGCTTGCTCAACGGGAGCTTGCTTGTAAGCCTGACAATAAACTTGAAGAGCAGTCTGGGGGAACGCGTTAGCCTTTCTTTCACAACATCCGATGATTGCAACCGCACTTCTCCAGCTTCATTCATTTCGCAGAGACCGTAGATACGGCGTCGCGAGTCATTCTGCCGACAGAACACGACAGGAACCATACATCCTGTCTCCCCTTTGAAAGTGGTTACGATCGTTGCTTCTCGCCGGCTACTCTTTACCTAGTTTGAAGTATGGATGTTAAGCAGCTGTCGCCGATTAAACAGATGTTTACTTACGGGCTGAATTTCAAATCCAAATTTATAGCCAACCTTCCATCCACATGACGCGTGATATTCTTTCGTGCAATCACTGCATTTAATGACTGCCCCCCCTCCTTTACCACACAAAACACACGGCTATCACATGAAATTGAGACCGACGGAGAGTTTTCACAAGTAAGGTGAACGTACCGTTAACCAACGATGGGGCGAAATTATGTTAATACCTTCCACATAACGAAGCCGAGAGGCATCAGTGAAGTTGAGCTCGGACATGAACACAGAACAGAGCACATGTGCCCAGCCTCGGCCCTCCGTCGGTGTCCGAGCATGCAAGTAACAATCGTGCTGAGTGTTTTTACTAGGGACATTTGGAGTTCGAGGACAGAGTAGACAGTCAGGATTCTATAAAAATCATGTTTCTGAGGAAGGGAGACGAAACAAGATATGGACACCACAATACCATCGATGCTTCTAATGTCTCTTCGTTGAGGCAGAGCTCGCAACACCATGACTCAGGACGGTAGAACTTCACCACTGCACCACAAGAACCTGCATATCATTTAACGTCCTGCTCGCAAGCCGACGTGATTTTAGAACTTACCAGCATGCACACGGAACTCGCACTTCTGGCATTTGAGAACCGTGCCTAAAGGCCCCTCGTGCTGACATGCCAGACAGCGAATTAATGGAGCAGTGGAATGAGAAGGAGGAGGCGTAGAGTGAGAAGATGCGGATGTCTTTATACCCGTACATTTTAGGAGGCAATTAGAGAACAAACGCTGTGGCTCACCTTGGCTCGTTTGACATTAGGGCCAGTCAATGGGGTGCCCTCCCTCTTCTCGGATAACTTAGCCTTCACAGACGGCAGCGAGTCTTCACGCAAAGGCCTTACGTTCAAATCGGCATATTTTCTCCAGCTGATACCGCAAGAATCGCAGAGAACATCCGTTACAAGACCTTTGGGAGCTTTCCACCACGTTGTTGACTCGCGTGTTCGACAAGCCCCACAAATGTTGTTAGTGGTTGGTTCGTCCACAACGGAGCTCTCGTCATCGGACAAGCCGACTCGTTGTCCTGCAAGAGCTTCGGTAGCCGTTCTCCACTGACGCCATGCTGGATCCGCAAGTGAGCCCGATTTGACCTTAGCATGTTCCATTCGAAGCTGATCACTGGGATTTGGAATGGTGAGAAAGGGCACCGAAGAAGAAGGAAAATTACAACTTTTTCCAGTGCCCATAAAACCGAACAACTTCCGCCATAGATCGGGAACCCACATGGTCCCGGACAATACGAAGCTCAGCTCCGTGGACCAGAATAGCCTCCTCGAAGCGTGCTCGCTCCTCCGCGGACCATGGCGTATCCACGCACCTCGATGGCTGGCTCTTCCACTTCCCAAACAGGTTAGCATAGAAGGTGTCCAGAGATGATTGGGCATACCTTCTCAGTCCGTGTTAACGAATCCATCTTAACCTTTCTAGATGGTATCAGGTCATCCCAATAAGCCACCGTCATCCGGCGTACTGCCTCAGTAAGCCAGTCGATGTTGCATCTTGTAAGCTCGTCACCTGCTAACTTGTCTATGCAAGCCTCCACTGCATACTTTTGAGCAACATTGAAGGTGTGGATACGACACGGGAACCCACTTTCAGCCACTATAATTTCGTTATTTAACATCCAAGGAACAACACCAAATCGCTCACTTTCATCACCATCCATATCATCTACCCTACTAAGAACTTCGACTGTGGCCCAAGTACCTCGTGGCTCCATATCTTGAATGTCTTAGCGGAAGGACTTAGAGGTTTCACAAAGGATCATACCTGGGAAGAGATTGTCCATCCCTGTAGGCGGCACATTTACTTGATATTTGGCACCATTACGAATGGCCGTTCGAGGGAAAATAAGGTCGTCAGGATCTGATTGCCGGATATAATCAGTTTGGCAGTTAGAGAAAGAATTAATTAATTTACCTAGCGTATCCTCTGCGATGGTGTATTGCCTAAGGCAACATAATTAACCACAGGCCTCTGCCTTCATCAGGAAACTTACCCAAAGTAACGAAAGGGCCAACCTTTGTAGTACTTGACTGGAAATTTTTCCTCTTTCTCCGCTAAGCTGCGGTCTTTTCGTGGCCGTCCTCTCCCTCTCGGTGCGGGTGCATTGGATTTTGTCCTGATGATTGTAGGGGTGGTGTGTCGAACCTCGTGGCTGTCTACCTCCTCCTCGTGTCTTTTTGAACAAGGTGCGCAGGTCCAACCATAGCCTCGTGACGGTTTGGCAAGAAGTGGCGGTTGAACGCATCTCATATGGAAGAATTTCTTACACCTGTCGCATTGCACCGTTTCGGGGCTTTGAAATGGTAAGAAAAAATAGTGAAGCGGTACGTCAGATTTGGTGCGATAACTTACTATGAACACCATTCTTGGCAAGTTTCGCACAGTCGGATTGAGTCTGTGAGGTCTGGAATGACCTCCTTTTCGGCAACTATATACTCATATCGTGATATAAGATTTTCTCGAATATCATCAGGGACTGGGGGCAGCCACGCTGAGTGAACGGGTAAGACAAAAGATTGGAGAAAACATACGGTTGCGAACATCAGTCGATTGAATGATCTCGAATTCTTTCTTGATGTACGGGTCGAACAGACGATTGAAATAGAAATGATCCGGCCGCTTTTTCCAGCCAGCGAGATCGGTGATTTTGTCGCGGTGAGCAACATAGCATTTTGTTCTTAGTTGATTAATGTCACAGATTTCGGAATATATGGCCGCGAGAAGAAGCCGGGAGTCGGCCACGGGCCGATCGCTTACATCGCTGGGACGATAGTACCACGCTAGGCGAACTCGGGTTTGATGGTACAGTTTCCCCTTGTCGCCCTTCGGAGTCCCTTCCGGACCTAGGAACTCCATGATGCGTGCCACTGAATAAGGCGTGCCATCCCTGACTGTCCAGCTGGGGGAGCAATACACATGGTCTCCGGAAAAAATATCAAGAAGTGTTAAACAGGTTCGAGAGAAGTATATGATACCATTGACAGACACGCGCTCTCCGTTCTTGAGATAGATTGGAAACGCCATAGGAAACTTGAACTAGTCTGCTAAGAATGACGGAGAGTGAGCTCGAGATAAAATTCGAAAATAAAAGGGAGAGCAATAGGAAGAAAGAAATTTAACAAAGAGCGGGAAAGGGGAGGGTGGGTGTAGTGCTTTGTGGGCAAAGTGTTTGGAAGAACATGAACGTACTAACTTGAGTAGAATTAACCGTCGTTGTCGGCTTCAAACTCCGACTGCCAACAAATCCTCGACTCCCCCAGCAGTTCCCGTGAAAACCAGGGTTGCCGAAAATGGCCTTATCGATCCTGCAGTAATGTCAATACTCACATCCTTGGCTGCCCAGGTTCACAAGGCCAGCTCACCCAATATTCAGAGCGACGGGGACAGAAATTGCCTTTTTTGTAAGCTGTCGTTTGCTTCCACCAAAGGCAATGATCACGAAGTTCTGCTTGAATGATTATATAATCGACCATGTGTTGCACGTGACTCACACCTCTGCTTGGCGATTAACGCGATCAATTGCAAACAAATCCTCAATTCGGATGCAAGAGCTTCATGCTCGTATCATTCTCTTCTCAATTTGAAGGCGTCCATCCTGACTTGTAATTTGCAGGTCCCCTGTAATTGATTTCATACTCTTAGTCGGATGGCGTATTTGGGACAATGTCATACTGCTGCAGATGGGGGACTCTTACATGAAGCGCTTTGAGTTATATGCGTCGGATTCCAACATTGACCTTTGGAGATCGAACCAGCAAGCCGAATGGGACAGACTATCGACCACGGTAGGTTGCTCTAGTCAACACCCAAAGATTGATTCGCAGAATGGCTTCCACAGCTCGGTCTCCTCGCAACAATGCACGCCGTGGCGCTCACCATACAACCCTCAGCCCCACCCTTGGCCCACGCGACGTGGCTTGCAGGCTCAGGCTTGAGCGTCTGTGGAATCTTTATCATACAATATTTCCCGATCAGAGCCTATCCTGTTCCTAACGAGGCCTTGCATAGCCTGGTCGCTGACCAAAAGTCTGTTAATAAAGCCCTCCTAGCAGCGGCCTTGGCTAGCCCTGTGATCATAACACTTTGGGCATCAATACTATTCGCAATTGGCATTCTCGACTACATAATTCAAACAGATTTCGGCGGAAAAAAATATCACATCCTGGCTTTCATACCAATGTGTGCCGGAATTTCCGCTGCCCTTGCTACATTGGTAATCGGAGAACGTGCTAATCGTATCGTCAAGGTATGTCATTCAGATTCAGTTCCTTTTCCTCAGTAACTGACCTAGATCCTATCAAGCCATCTGTACCTGCTCCAAGCCCAACTAATCGGCTGGCTCCAAACCCTGAGATTTGATCCTAGCGCACTATAGTGCTTTCTCCGAGTATACCTGGTCTTCACAGACATTACTTTCGCATATATCACATCTTTCTAAATCAGCTATGCATATCCTTTCGTTCCCCTACTCGTCGACTTGTTGCTCCAGTATGTCCTCCTTCCTCCGATCTTCGCAGAGATGCAGCGTGAAGCATGTGGTTGTAATATTTTGCGGTTCACTTGGATACGTTTTTGCCAGAGGGTCTTGGTATACCTTTAGGAATCTCATCGTGTACAGTACTACCTTCAGACTCGATGTTTTCGTGAATGTGTTAATGATTGTTCAAGTCCTTTTACCTTAACCGCGTTGTAAGGACAACTATGGTTAGAGTTCTAATATGAACAAGTGATTATCATGGATGGCGCTCGGGCCCGAAATCGTGCGTTGATTGACAACACCTTGACTCGAATACTTGAGCGTTGCCCCTGAGGTTATTTCCCGCTAGGCTTGAGGACCTTGCCACGTAGACATTTTCACCGATTTTGTACTATTAGGTGTGATGCACAAGACAATGTCCACCGAGAGGACAAGTACTGGACACACAACATTTACCTGACAGCTGTGCGATTGATATTAGAATTTAGGCTTTTCCAACACACGCGTTGAATGGGTGAGGGCCTATCTTATAACCTTAATCCAACTTCTGGGCTGCATCTGCTACTCTTCCTCAACCATTTGGTGATCCCACGCCGTGGCGGAACCGATCTTGGACAAGCGCGAGATGCTGAGCCACAAACCAATTAGGATCGTTGCTTCTGTGACTTTAAATATCGGTACCTTGATTCTAGAAGATGCAAGCCACGTTGACCAGCTTCTTCCCATGCCTACAGATGAACGGTCACAGCTGACGAGAATCGCTTGTGCTGGAGAGATTCATAGAAGTTGAATGCCCAGTCAAACACCACTAGAGAAATGACAGCGGTGGCAAAAGCCAATTCTGATCGCTCCACGACGGAACCTAGTCTAGAGATGTATCCCTCCAATACGATAGAAAACAATGCTTCATGATAACACACGATGAGCGTGATCAGGTCCTGGAGAAGTAGTGAACTGAACAATCACCCCCGTTCCATTCAGAAATCGACCTCTTATCGCAAACGATACATTCACCTCTTCACGCGTCTTGAAGCAGGATTCATGTTAGGAGACAAACCTGTGACCACAGGTTGGCTCGCAACGCCTGATCAACATTATCCGTTTCATTTTTGAAGGATAACTTCATAACAAGTAAAGCAGCTTAGTTGCTCCATGTTTTTCCATGGCTTGCTTGGGCAAGACGAGAAAATATTGGACGGAGGTGACCTGAACGGGAACCCAAGAGAGCCCTGTAATGAATATTTACCCCGTCGGAGCAACCTTTGCGTTGGGAGGTCGAGTCCGTAGGGGATATATAAGATGGTGTTAAATGGTGACGTTAGTGGAGAGTTTGATACCCACATATTAGGAGTAAAAATTGGACGTACAACTCCACATGCGACGGCCAAAGCATCACCTTCGACTATAGTAAGGATACAACTTGTTGGAGAACTCCCCAAGCATCCTGATACAGGTTATTTTCTTCTTGGGACGCCTTTCCCCCTATGAGCGATGTACTCGGCGGCTGAAGGGCAGGCATTCCGAGTGGAAAAATATTTATGCATGTCGGCTATGGTGTAAGGATAGGAGCCGTTCACTACCGACTCAGCTTACATATTCACCACTTGCGGCGAATGCTTACTGAAACCCTGACACAGTTTTCCTCCTGATCTTTCACTCGTTTGAGCTTCGCTCACAGATCCATGCGGCACTCGCCACGTCCACGCCAATGGACTGAGGAGCTACCTATGCCATCTTTGCGGACGAGCGCCAACGGAACAACCGTTGCTCAAACACTATCTCATTGTAGTTCCCCAGCGAATACGGTCAACGCTATACTCCCTCCTCCAGTTCTTCAGTCCAATGGGTCTGGTCTTGCAAGGCAGACGCAGTCTGTCTTCCGTGTATTTTGGGCTGGCTTCGTCAAACGTATTGGCACGACCGCCGTGTCGAGTTCATCGGCACATGGCGACAAAAGCGCAGAAAGTACCGCCAGCCCAGAAATAAAACACGAGCCCGGCATAGCCATCGAGGAAGTAGACGAAATCGTCGTTGATCGTGTGTGGTCGGAGGAAATGAATTCCTCTACCTGTCATTCGGAACTTGAAGCAAGTCCCGAGAAGTCGGGTGAAAGCCGTCAATATGCCCCCAGCATAGATCGCGAGAGTGTCATGGCTCGCGATGGACTCTGGTCATCGGTCGCGTTGCTGGTTGTCGTTCGGTGGAGAGTATGGTCAGCAATCTTGAAATTTTTCAGTTCCCGATTTCTGGATGAAAAATACGAGCAACAATATGCTCAGGAGAATTGGTTTGTTCGCAAAGTGAGTGAGTGAACGGACTTTGTCCGATTGGCACTCATGGTATTTCAGCCCCTTGCTCTGTGGTCGTCGCTGTTCCTAATTATCAATTGGATTCTCGGATGTGTATTTAATCCTCGGCCATGGGTACTCCCAGACAAAATTTTCCTCGGAGCGGTAAATCTCTTCTATTCATTATTCCTTGGGGCTGAACGTGGATAATTAGGTCGCGCCTGTGTTTTCCATACCTGTATTGTTTATGGTGATGTACGATTTCCCGCGAGGTAAATTCTGTTTATATTACGAATGGTATCATACCAACACTCAAATTTACAAACCTCAAGATCGTCCCATATTTTACCAAGTTTTCCTCGGCATATCGACTTGGTGTTGGTGAGTCACTTCTCACAGCTGGGTGCAACGTTCAACAATTCTGAGCGTTTGTATCAGGGCAATGTATCAAGTTAGCTTCATGTCGGTCCTCTGCCGGTAACTGGGTGTCTCCCTTGCGCTAACTTGGCCTGGTGTATTCAGGTTCATTTGTGGGTTCTATGGCTCGAGAGCTCTTGTACCCTGTGGAGCCAGGGATTTCTTAGGCTTATTCTAGTAAAGTTTCTCTGCTCTGGTAGTTCCTCCTTGTTAATCTGACATTGAATCTACAGCTACGCGTCAGGCCTTCAGACAATTTCGCTATTCGGATTGAAATTGAATCGTTTCACAGCAACGCTCGGGGCTCTTTCTTTCTTCCTTGTGTACGACCTGTCTTCCACGACTAGCGTCATAACGCTGATTGCCTTGTTAAGTTCATGTTCACTTATCGCGCCGATACATGTGCCTTGGACAAGAGGTAAATGTTTATAACGATTCCTTTGACCTTACTGACATTCCTGATTCAGTTATGATCAGTTTTGTGGTTTATCAGACCTTCCTTCTATATGTACACTATGTTAGGGAAAATGTGCGTCTAGCATTTCACATTGGTAGGGTTACTGAATCCTTTTCAGTCCGAACGTCGACTCTACAACCTTCGCGACCAATTGAAAATGCAATATAAAGCCACTCAAAAGGCGCAGATCAACGAACGCAAAGCATCTGATTCGAAGCGAAGGCTAACGTCGTGAGTTTATGCGTATTCCAGCCGATGGTCGAAATGATAACCTATTGTTCGTAGATATGTGTTCCATGATAAGTTGCACACTCCATGATAACGTTCACGTCGGCTTACCTTTGGCCTAGCACAAGTCCGTGTTCCTTTGAATACTGCTCGTGCGTAGTGCTCCGCAATGATGCGCCCGTGACTCATGATTCTCATCGCAGTCTTGGCCGTTCAAAACATGGAAGCATCGGGGATTGTTGACAAGACACAGGAAATTGAATTCAAGGCTCTGGAAGGTAGCCTAAACATGATGTCAAAGGGTAAGCCGTTAAAAATCGCTTCATTACTTTCCCTGATCCCATGAACAGTACTAAATGATGTATTGGATTTGTGAGCGACGTCTCATTGGCGTGAAAATTTAAAATTCATCTTATGATCCAGTAATCGGATGGACAGTGGACGGTTTGAGTCGGTTTCGAAGGTATGGCCGCTTTTCCTGTCATATGTTTTGATGGCTGATATCCAGCTACTTCAAAGCCCTACGCTTTCCACCAAACAATGCGATCCTTGTTCATCCCGCTTCGCCTTGCTACGGATGCAAGACGGTTGGACTTTGTCACGAGTCTGGATCCGAACATTGATTGGGTATGCATCATCATTTATTGATATACTCATGGCTCCGAATAGTGACCCGTCATTCAGATCGCGAGATATGCAGCATACGAGGCCGCCGGAGAAAGTCTTGAATCAATCAGGGAATGTCTGGAAACGCACCCCGATGGTGATGGCGTTGTTGTGGGAGACGAAACCCGTCTGAGACAGATTATCACAAATCTGGCGAGGTTAGTTGCCGTGTCAACTCATGCGACGCTCGTCTAACCAGATTGTCTAACAGCAACGCATGTAAATTTACTCCTGCTGGAGGCAAGCTAATGATTTCGACACGACTCGTAATGCCCTCTATTCCGTTTGATATCTATCCGCCATCTGGCATATCAATCTCTCAAGAACCAAATGAGACACGAGTGTCTCCTCACGGAGATGGGGTCTGCCCGCGCCCACTCTCTACAGACTATCTTAAAGAACATAATCTCAGTCATGAAAAGCCAGCTTCACCGTTGGAAAGGATCGTCGTCCGCATCGAAGTCACCGATACTGGTTATGGTATACGACCGAAAGATATTGTGGAGAGCAAACTATTCTGTGAGGATGTTCAACCTGGTCTTTTCCCCTCTGTTAAGCCAGTCACGTTTCCAGCCGCGTTTAACCAGACGGAACAAGGGCGAGAGCAAGGTTTTATCCAACCTTCTGTTACAAATTCATGTTGCTTATATCAATATGATTTAGGTGGGAAAGGCACTGGCCTTGGTTTGGCACTCGTTCGACAGATTGTCAAGCTAACTGGCGGGCGATTGGGTGTCCGGTCCCAAGTTGGCAAAGGTTCGACTTTCTGGGTTGAACTGCGTGAGTTCTCATCTGGAGAAACTAATTGTTGCCCTAATATTTACCTGCAGCTCTGGGTGTGGGTGCGAAAACTTTTGCCTCACAATGGCCACCCTCGCTGGGCGCAGGAGGATTATTGACCTCTGATCTCGAGGTTTTGCAAGCAGCGGGAAATGATACACATGTTGCAGAGTATATGCGAAATGCTGACACGATGGGTCTAGAAGCCGCGGCCCCCAATGTTTCACCAAAGCAACGACCGGCGTCAACGCAATCATCTTCTGCACTTCACAGCTTAATGGAACAAGGTATGGTACCTTGAAATGATGGTTGTTATGTCCCATTGAATGGGTTGTCCAGGGGGCCGTGTTGAACTCGTCCTTCACAGTCACAAATCGGCCTCACTTGATCCTGACATCAGGGATCTCCCTACCTGTAAAGTACACATTCCTCCTTATTCATCCCCTTCGTCAGAGGAGCTTTCTCCTGAGTCACTGGATCACCCCTCCCTTCATGAACGGCCGTCTTTCTTGTCACCCAAGCGCTCATCGTCGGGGTGCCCAAGTTTACCTGAAACCCGGACCCATTCCTTTGAGGTCAACTCCTTCCCTCCTGACCATTCCCACATGCGCCGATCGTCATTTCTCTCGGCCAGCAGTCGAAGTCTCGCATCGAACCCTCCGACCGTCTTTGAGTCTGGTCTGGAAGTTCTCGTTGTAGATGACGATCCTTTGACGCGTACACTCATGAAGCGGATGCTGGCGCGGCTGGGATGTAATGTGGCAACCGCGGAGAATGGAGAGCTAGCGCTCAACATGATCTTGGGAACGGACCAGATGTCTGCCTTGAATGATACTTCTGGTGGCACTAGTCCTATATTGGAGCAGCTAAGCTCGATCGGCTCGGAAAATAGGTTTGCAGTTGTGTTTCTAGACAACCAGATGCCAGTCATGTCTGGCCTCAAGGTCGTCGAAAAGTTGAGAGATCTGGGGCGGCACGATTTCGTGGTCGGAGTGACTGGTAAATATTCTTTGAATGAATGACCGCCGGGTGCTCACTAGTCGATAGGGAATGCCCTACTCACTGATCAAAAGGAGTACTTGGACGCTGGGGCAGATCAGTATGTGCTTCAGTTGGTGCTTCACACGAATATAACTAACTTGCTGTGGCTTTAGTGTTTTGACGAAGCCCGTACTTGAACGAAACCTTCGAGGTATGTTGGCCGTCGCAGACGAGCGACGGAGACGAACACCGTTAGGGAAGGAACTATCATAATGTCTACATAACTACGATTTCTGGGGGCTACTAGGTATCTACTGCAGTGTATCGATAATTAATGCAACATCATTCTCTCGACAAAACTGACTTCACTCGATTTGGGTGATGAGCCACAAAGACGGGATTAGCCGATTCAGCCAGGCCCGTCCACTTCAACCTTTCCTCTTACACGCACCACCATGACTGAACAAGCCTCTGGCCACAACACACCCAATCTACCAGCAGAACCGAGGGAAAATGGTCTCTCGTCATCTCCCCCGTCCCCTTCAGAATGCGGTCAGTGCTTATCAAGTCCTCCAATTGTCTGCTTGTTCAATCGCTCACCTGTCCCTCGTCGGATGAACAGACTTGAAGCTCTCAAGGAAGCGAGAAAGAGAGGTCTCACTAGAACCGGCCACACCGAAGGCTGAAGTTGCAGTGAGTCAGAACACACTCCCGTTGGTCATCGCTCACCAGCTATGCAGGAGGCCGATCAAGAACCTCAAGAGCCCAAGGATCGTCGGACCCCAGCCAAGAAGAATAGGGTCCATTTGGATGCCACGGAGGAAGAGGAAGACACAGTTCCGGGGGCGAAAACTCCACCGTCTACTAACTCACCCCCTCTGAGCATATCACCCCCTCACGAAATTAAAGTCCGGCAGATCAGCCAAGGGGTTGAGGACCTTAATTGGCAAAATCCCTTGAAGGTTGTCCAAGAGGCAGATCGCAATGTGGATGACGATCCAACTTCTGGCGATGCGGATGCCGAAGATGTCCCTGCGGAGGAACCTCCCGTCCCCGAAGTACCACCCAGTGCGAAGGATAAAGATGCCACCGTACCTCCCGATAGTGCTGACAGCTCGCAGGACTCTGCGGCAGACTCGCACGAAGATGATCAGGCGGCGGGTACCAGCCCGTTAAATGAGCCTGTATCACTCGTCGGTCGCCCTGACTCTGATTCTGACGGGGCCGAAAAAGAAAAGGAAAAGGGTTTGAAGCGGAAGTTTGGAGCTCGTGCGATCAGTGGCAATCTACTTAAACGCGATGTTGCCCCAGAACCTCTGAAGCGACAGAGAGATGACTCCGATAAGGATGACAATCCCCGAGAAACCAAAAGGCCCTCTCCACCCCCTGAATCTGAATCTTCCCCGTCTAAGGAACCATCTTCTGATTCGGCCTTCAAATTGGTAGGTCGTTACAAATACATCGATTATCTCTGCTTACGAATTAAATATTTAGAGTGGCTTTATGGCGTATGCCACCTCCTCGGCTTCACCCTTTGCTGCTGTCAAAGGCCGAAATATCTTCAAGAAGGTATCTCCCACTTCACCCTCGCTCTCACCTAGTTCTTCCTCGTCTTCGCCCTTCCCCACCTTCGCATCTGCTGCTGCGAAACCATCCATGCCACCGGTTCTTGCGCCAGATGAAACAAAGCAGGTGGCACCTACAGTCAAGTCACCTGTAGTTAAGTTGCCCAAGGTCGATCTCCCACTGAGGTCAGGGTCACCACCAGCGTCTGTACGCTCAAAGTCTCCGCCTCTAGGATCAGGGCCAGCTTCGAAAATAAGGAGCAAGAAATCGCCAACAAGGCGAGCCAACCCTGCCAATGTGAACGCGTTCTCATCCTACGCGACGGGAGGAGTACAAGGATTCCATGTGCCGAAGCGTGCGCGGCCAGAATCCCCGAGTGGCGGGTCATCGAGAAGTTCGCTGGAAAGAAATCCAAGGTTGAATGCAACCAGTTCTGGCGGCGCTGGTGATAGCGGTGCTGACGACGAAGAGGAAAACAAGCCTCTCAGTTTTGGGGAAAAGTTGAGAGCAGGAAAAGATAAGGAGAACGAAGTAGACAGCGGAGAGGAGAAGAGCAAATTGGTCCTTACGGAGAAAGAAAGTACGTATACGCCGTCTTTGTCGTTCCGACGTCATCGTTTACTTTTCTCCCGCAGTCTCAACGGGAGAGGAAGAAGAAGAGACCATATATCAAGTCCGCGGAAAGTTGTTCGTGCTCAGTTCAGAAGGCCAATGGAAAGAACGAGGAACGGGCACAATGAAACTAAACGCCCGAAAATGCGACGGTAGCGGGGCTCGATTAGGTCGGTATTGAACTCGTTGCCTTTGTCAACTAAGCGCTGACGCAAATGAATGATAACCAACAGTGATGCGGAAGGAAGCAGTTTATACGCTGCTCTTGAATTGCACCCTGTTCCGTGGAATGCGGTGTTTCCTCGCCCAAGATCCGCGATATCTGAGATTCAGTATCATCGAAGACAATGGTGCCACTAAGCATTACAATTTGAGAGTAAGCTCTCTGGTCAATTGTGGAGTGTCGAGAGCTGAAACTCTTTTTCTACCAGGTCGCGAGCGCTAAAGTTGCGCAAGAGTTATTGGATGAGATCAATGCATACATTCCAATTACTACAGAAGCATTTGGTCCATTGGTGTAAAATAATACTTTGTTTGTCTACTGTAACTTTTCATCTCTAAACGACTTAGCTTATCCATATGTTGTAACCCATTCCTTGGAAATACAGTGTCTGCTCATCGTTTGTTTCCGAGTGGTGGATGTTTAGACCGTGTCGAGCACATGCACCTTTCAAATGCAAGTTCACGTGATGAGCCACGAAAAAAACAATCTCCTGCCACTCAACAGGTCGAATTCTCTCAAACCTCCGTTATACCTCAAGATTTCGGAAAAACTTTGCCACCAAACTAAACCTTGCATGCATGATAGAAATAACTCATAGCTGATTATTTATGGACCAAATACTCGTGTATGGTGCTGGCTTTGTGCTGGCGAGCATTGTGTTATTCGTGAGTTACTTTATTCATGACTTCCCCCCCCAGTCATGATGAACACCCGTTCATCCTTGTTCTTCGAGCGTATGGGCAAGATTAGCTTGCGCCATCGCGAGGACGATTGCTCTGGGACTGGGTTCCACTCCCAGCACTGATCATGCCACCATCATCGTTGACCTATCATTCGCGCCACGATTCACCGTTAATGCTTTGCAGTTCTATTTAGTGCTTGTCGTCTTGTCGCCTCCTCCAATAGTTACCCTCGATTCAGAAACAAAATACCGATCGTATGGTTCTGCCACCGTTAAACCGAAACCGCTGCCGTCGCTGGCCGATCCAGCCACCATGGACCTGACGGTCGTGATACCCGCCTACAACGAAACCGCCCGTCTTCCCTCTATGCTCTCGACCACCATCGCACATCTCCAGGCGACAAAGACGAAGGGCAAGCGTACATACGAGATCATCATCGTCGATGATGGTTCCTCGGACGGTACATCGGCGGCCTCCCTCGATCTGGCGTGTAAGTATCCGAAGAGTGAGGTCAGGGTGGTGACGCTAGAAAGGAACCTGGGGAAGGGGGGTGCCGTCAGACATGGGATGTTGTCTGGGAGGGGGGAGAGACTATTAATGGTCGACGCTGACGGTGCCAGTCGATTCGAGGATTTGGAAATTCTGTGGAAAGCGATGGACGAGCTGGCGCCAGATCGTGGTGCTGCGATGGTAATTGGGAGCAGAGCGCATCTAGTAAAGACCGAAGCTGTGGTAAAGGTAACAGGATATATTGTCTGCATTTTCTGGCGTGGATGTCTTACGGCTTTCGACTTTTCTAGCGCTCTCTCTTGCGCAACATCCTCATGTATGGATTGCACACCATACTCCGGATAGTTGGCGTGGGCCACATCCGCGATACCCAATGCGGATTCAAACTCTTTTCTCGGGCAGCCGCGCAAAGAATATTCCCGATGCAACATCTCACGACCTGGATATTCGATGTGGAGCTAATACTTCTGGCCAAGCACCTGCACATTCCGGTGGGCGAGGTTTCCGTAGATTGGCACGAGGTTGCAGGGAGTAAATTGAATGTTTTGACGGATTCTCTGCAGATGCTCAGGGATTTACTTGTATTGAGGATTAATCATTCATTGGGAAGGTGGCAAACGGTAGCTAGTAGACAAAAATCTGACTGAATTGACGCACTTATATGCACTCTGTATTAATGCCCGAGTGTAGGTACAGTATAGAATATGAGATACCGACCGCTGAGGAACACTCCCGTCCTAATGGATTAAAGATTTTATTGCTCTCAGCAAACAGACAAGATGGATCAAGGGGTAACAGAATGCCGCAGCTCCTTCGGTTGACGAGACTCAGTCCCTCATCGCAAGCCAAGTGGCAACCGAATGAGTTTCCCTATTAATGGTTAGTGTCTCGAGTTTTGAACAAGCTTGGATGACTGAATGAGCGAAATTCAACCAGGAGGCCCTTTCATCCGGTCGATAGTATTGAAATATTATGAGACGCAATGCAGGGAACAGTGATAGCCACTTTGTGATATCGGCTCTCCGCGAACGACGAAAGCCCCAGGAGCCCACTCTCAAGGCAACGACGTGATCCAATGAACGCTCAATTCTGCTTTCATCATTGACATCAACGTCAAGCCAAGCAAGGAGAGCATGGTCATTGTGGTTAAACTCGAGGAATAGCTCAATCTCGTTAGGACAGCGTGCCATGCATGCCAACGCATTGTTCATGATGGTGGGGTCAAATGACCTGATGCGATTACTTGGATAAAGATTGAGGCAGATTTCACGAAGAGAGGGGAATGCAGAGATGTCTTTCAGAAGGTGTACAATGGATCCGTAGCATGATGCCAGTTTGGTAAGCCGTGGAAGAAAAAGTTTGGGGGGTTTACCATGAACACCTCGAAATAAACCCTGACAATCGAGAGAAATGATATCTTGGTGGCGAGCAAGGAAAGTGGTAACTGAACAGAGTGAGAATCGATGAACAGAGTCTTGGATGCAAAATTCGGACAGGGTTGTGCAATGGATACCGGAAAGGAAGTCATCCCAGGGGAAAGATGTTGAGTGTGCGTTTTCGAGGGTAAGATGGTTGATAGGGGAGGTATTGATGAGTTCGGTGGTCCACCGCAGAAATGAGGGATCAAGAAGTGAAATTGAAGATACCCAAAGATTTGTCAACTTGGAAGTGTGGAGGGTGCCTGGCAAGACAATATCATAGATGTCATTGGTTGGTGAGGGTTTTCCCAACATCCGCCGCAATGATGTGGTGAGGCTGGAACGGCGTTTCAATGAATAGATATGTTGCGTTTTCTGTTCATTCGTATAATTTGGGTTGGGAATATGGCAAATCTGCAATGTTTCGCAGGATCTGGAAATGATGCTGGTGAGGAGACAGTGGAGGGCCTTGACAAAATGAGCTTCATCCACTGGGCTCCAGAAAGTTTCCTGCATGGAAAGATGCACACATCTCACGGATGATAATTTGGCCACTAAACGTTCCAGTCCACGGAGTTCCTCCAAACAATTGCCAGCGGAGACAAACGCGCGGAGATATTTAGTCGAAGTGAGCAAGGTTGAGATCCTGAGAAAGGGAAGGAGTTGGGGACATCCATAGATGGGATATGTGATGGCGTTATCTGGATTGGGTATATTGCAGCGAGAGAGAAAGCAAGAGGTCGCGAGGATGTTCAAGCGTCTGCAAGACCTGAATAGAGCGAATAGATCCGCCACATCCAAGTTACTGAATATTTGGGGGAAAAGCTCGTTGGGAAGTTTTAGCATGCTCATCGCCCACCTCGACGCTGAGATAAACCCATTAATTACCCTCATCCCCCAAGCGCGAGTCACTTACCGATGTCAGTACGTGTCACAAATCATGTCACAAGTTCAAGTACCAATTTAGGTAACCTTTGGTTCAACCGTCCTCCATGAAGTCTACGAGGAGATCTGCAACCAATAATCCTTCTACCTTAAAGCAAGGGACGCTTGGATTCATATCTATCAAGCGGACCGCGTCAACCGCACCCGCGAAAGGCAAGAAGCACCGCAAGGTCCTCTCCACTCCCACCCCAGCAGACGAAAAAGGGGAAAGCATCGAGGATGTCACTCCCAGCCCAGAAGCTAGCGATCCGATCGAGTCCTCCTCAGCAGACGACTCTGCGGAAATAATAAGAGAAAAGAGGCCACTTCCAAAAAGGACCGATGCCTCCGCTGTCAGGAAGGGTGTCCTGGGCTCGAGAGACCGTGTGGAGAATTTGCAGCCTGCTGTGGAGGGGAAGACAGAGGACCTTGATTTGCGGAACGTTTCTGGAAAGTGGCGGAACCACTACGGTGTGGTGAGGAGGAAGATGGGTTTCATGGAACCTGGTGAATATCACCTCTGCGTCCACGCATTTGCTTTATGCCCCTATTTCTTTCCCCCCTTTGCTTACGGGATAAAAGTGATGTCCTGATACCCTTTCTTGTAGTCCATCCCCAAGGTCAAACCAAAGTGCACAATATTCTTCGAGTATTTGACTTGTTAGTGGCCCTTCTTCGCTCCAACTTTGCCTACATTCTTTCCGTCTAGGTCCTACGAATATGGCCCCTGCATCGGTGTTTCGCGTCTGGAACGATGGGAGCGAGCCTCCGCATTGGGCTTAAACCCTCCTATTGAGGTATGAATAAATTTTTCGCGAGTCGTGTATGAACTCACGCTTATCCCGCAAAGGTTCGGGAGATTCTCTTGACGAAACAGGGCCTGGAGGAAACTCAATATTCGCAATGTGTTTTTCACGACGAGGTTTAACAGCCTATAATGCTCCATTGTACCCAAATTATCGCCTTTTGTCCGGACTATTCGACCCCCCTTCCCCCTGCTGTATTTGTATATCACCCAACGCGCCTCTGACATTATGCTTCTGGGCGATATGTAGACCTTACACCTGACTTGGGGAGGAATGTATCGCTGATTCGGTTTCTGATAATAGATTGCAACTCATTTCGAGTCGATACTGCTTCGTCCACGCTGCACTATTATCGCACCAGGGGAATGCCGACTTCGTCGGCGACAACCTTGCCAGGCCTTGGAGACCGTCCTGATTTATACCAGCTCAATCTCGTAGTAGTTTACATCAAAATTTCGCAAGATCAGGCATGGTTATCAAACTCATGTCAAATATATGTCGCACGGCAGACATGGCTCACACTGAAAATTCAAGTGCCAGATCATCGTCTATTCATGACAGCCGACCTTCTCTCGGTGCCCCTGCTCCCAGTCGTCCCCGCAAAGACTGAAAAGGACGGTGTCTCTCCCAAAGTTGCCCTTGTCACCCCACGGAGGTAACACATGGCCGTTACCCACCTTTTCTTTTGTTTCTCCATCGCGATACACTCGGTCCCACTTGAGTATGCCTTCCCCATCCTCTCAGCCGTGCGCACAGAAGAAGAGTCTGCTTGCCACTAGACTCTTCGAAGCCCCAGCCCACCGTTCAGCGGGAACTCCAATGCATATTGGAGGAGAAGACCGACTGACGTGCGTCTTTTGGAAGGGCAATAGGGTGATCACATAGCCTATCTCGGTGGATAGGTTCGCTGGTGAGGTATTCACATAAGCTATCACGCCAGCAAGCTTCCCCCCTTCGTCCTCTTCGGACGGGCTCTGAGTCTTATCTATGACGGCGAACAGAACCATCCCAGTGTCCGCCTGCACTTTGCCTATGAAGTCTTCGGCAAAATCTTTTTCGGTGGCGAATGGCCCCACTAGGATGTAGGCATATATCTCTGGATGAGGCGAGGTCATCGCAAAGTAACGGGAGGAGTGAAGGGAAGGCTAGTTAGAGACAGACAGACAGCATGACGCCACCCGTGCTGAGAGAAACGAGAAAGGGCGTCAGCTTCAGACGCTCGTTGGAGAGTATCCGGATGGGGAAGCAGAAATTCACGTCGCGATGCACCATCGCGTCAGATATAACTCTAGCGAATGTCGTTCAGAGGTGGGTGCCGGGTAGAAGTGAGTGTATGAAGTCAAACCAGTGAGATGATGAGACGCTCATCGTTATCGGGAAAGCCGAACGTACATCTTGGCAGTCCTCATTATGCTAGGCAAAGCTGTAGCTGACGCTGCAATGTGACATGAGGCGGAGGAGAAAACTTGCCTTGCAAGGTAACCCCAGCCTGAGGTTTGCCATCTGACTCAGATTGTCAGAAGTCTATTCAAGTCGTTGCAGAACTAAAGGTTACATCTCGCAATCGTACGACTATGGTTGAGCTATCACATGACTAGACGTAGAGAGGGAGGGCATTTCGTGACATTACTAGTGTTGCCGCCGCTCGGCTCCGCTCCGCTTTTGCTTGGCTCCAGTAGCTTTTCTCACGGGATAGCTTGGTTCAAGTCAGCTCATCCCAAAATGGGACCAGCTCCGCTTTCGAGCGGCTCAGCTTGTAGCTAGCTGCAGCTTACCTCCAAATTGGGCAACTGTAAATAAAATTTGTTTTCCACTCATCTACGAGACTTGTTTGCACTATAAGGAGTCAAGATGTATATACAAATATACTGTGTCAGAGAAGAAGGAAGATGGAACAGTCGTTTTGCAGCTGTTTGAAATGGTATAAGGTTTTTTGTGCTTGCGGGGATGTGTATGTGGTGTCGGCTCGGCAAAGGGAAGGGGCAACACACCAACCCTAGGTGTTTAACAGCCTCGCGCGTCCGTTAGATGTGTAGGGATCTCAGAACTCACGAGGCGAGAGACCAGTCATTCTAGCCGAGTCTATCTTCCAGCAGATCAACCGACTTGAAAGTGAGTTCTTCAAGTTCAGCCTCTCGGCTGGTCCCAGCGGTAAAGTCCAATCCTCGCCCTTTCTTGAAGGAAAACTTGAGCATCTGGAGGGCTTCCATAGTCTTGGGACTAATGCGGTTGCGACGCGCCGTGGTGGTCTCCTTGCTGGAGGAAAAAATTTGCTCGCAAGGGACAGCAGACCCTTGGATAGGAATGATGTCCATCACCAGGGTAAATATTGTAGGATAGCGCAATTGATTTTCCTGCCTGCAATTTAAAAACTCAGTGATTAACATGTAGAAGTGAATAAGACGAGCTCCATACCAATATATCAGGATGTTGCTGTTGGTTTGTGAATCCACCAAGTATGCTTCGACTTCCGCTTCCAAGCTGCATTCCTGTGAGTAGTCGTCCTCCTTGTCTAGTTCAAGGATGTGGTCTGCCCAGGCATGTCGCAAGGGTGTGTTGCTATCCTGTCCAGACAATGAGTCTTGACATGGACTTGTTGGCTCTTTCCGGTATGCGCGCAGCTGCGATCATTCGGCATAGGTGAAATTTCATTAACAGAATGAAAATCAGTAGCGTACTGCATGAGTAAAGACTGATTTGGCCCCCTCTAGTTTAGTAGGCTCGTACCGCTTGTACCACTTCAGTTTCATGAGTGGGTTGATGACTAGGGAAGACAGTTAGTGCACGCAAGCCAATAAACACATTGGAACACAGACCCATGGCTAACACATATGCCGGAACGATCGATGCTCGCAAAATGTATGCCTCCAGCTTGTCAAGGCCTTTGTCGATCACCTGAGAGGTCTCTGGGTGGTCGGATTGATGCTTCTCCCAAACGCGCATCATTGCATCATAGTATGGGATCGCATTACATAGCATTGGCGTCTTTTCAGCTGATAGCTTTTGCTGAAATGCGTGAGGTACCTAGATATCATATTCAAGTGTGGGTGTGAATGAAAAAATGAATACAGTACTTACCGCAAGAATTTCCTTGAATACTTCAAGCACGTTCCACTCATTTGCATTGAGTTGGTACCTCCGTAACTCCTTGAAGTCGTCATGATCAAGAAACCGTTCGATTGCCTAAAATTTGAAGCTGTGAATGATGCGCAGAAGATAAAACAAAAAATATACCTCACGGAGAAGCAGTACGCGCTCCACCATCAGCAGGGTCGAGGACCATCGGGTATCAACGTCACGTAGCAGCTGTAGATCATGCTCTTTGAGAGCTTTCATAACTTCTGAAAAATATTGACGGCGGAGCGAAGACGCTCGTATCTATAAAGATAAATACACTAAACCACAATTTTAGAAAGAGGGCACACTTACTGTATGAACAAGGGTTCGAGATATAGCAATTGGGTCTCAGCGAATAGCATTATCAATTGAGGACGAACCTTCATTAACAGGGATAAAGTCGGGAGCTTCGTCTCTTGCAAAATTCATGTTTGTAATAGCTGCAAGGACAGCCTTGCATGCGAGATTGACTACGTGAGGAAAACACCTAATTTTATGATGAGAATACATGTGAAATTAGTTGCGTTAGCATTATATGAAATCTTACCTGATGCGCCGTTGTATAGCATCAAATGGTATGTTTAGCTTGTGAAGCTCCTGTTGTAGCGCAACCATGAAGGTGTCATTGTTGGATGCGTTGTCAAGCGTGACCCATCCAATCTGGACTGACACAGTTAGAGGGGTAATAAACGACAAGGTAGCAACAAACCTTGTGCAAAATCTTGATACGCCTCAAGATGTGAATGAAAGCATGTGCAAGATGATCACCACTGTGGTGTCCTTGCACCCGCATGAATCCTACCAAATCTGCCCATAGCTTCAAGGTGTGTTGTGGGCCGCGAGGCGTGTTCTCGATTTGCATCTCGATCCAGTGTGTGGTAACTGCCATATAAGGTGTCAGGTTGGGATCTGACCACATATCCATTGTGAATGAGATTTTGCCGATTGATGTCTATCACTGTGAGCATTATGAAACCAAAAGAAGGACAACTTACAGCCATATCCGTCTCAAGTTCATTAAGATGGTCGTCAAAAAGCTCCAAAATGCATTCTTGGATGGTGGTTTGGTGGGGTATATCAGAGTCCTTGAGGCTGCATCGCAGCATAAGAAAGAGAGCCCGCAATTGAGGGCATTCGATGACATTGATGGACTGTAATAATACAATGTCAACTGAAGCATTTTATTCCACGGAAACCTGACCTGATCATTGGCAACAATGAATTCAGCAATCGCATCAACGAATGCTTCCTTTGAGAAGTCGCGGCCTACTGGTGCCAGTTGTGGTGATGGCTCCGAAGTTGCCTGGCCCTGTTCCTTTCGATAATGTGTTACCGCTTGCTGTACTTCCTTTGTGTTGATTGAGATATTGAGTTTGTCGCATCCAGAAACCCATAGACTGATATGAGATTCAGCAAGATGCTTCCGCAGAACTGTGGTCCCTGTTCCTTTGCTGTAATGCTTGACGTTCTTCCTTATGTCCATTTCATTTCCATGTCTGTTTATGCAATAAATATTTTCATGTAGATCAATCGTAAAACATCGGGGGCTTACTTGCAAAGTAGGCAGAAATTAATATCCCCCTCGGCTGAAAAGAACAACCAGACATCGCGGGCTTTCTTTCCAGTTTTATTTCCAGCAGGTCCAGGCTGTGAGGATCGTCGACAATGCTTGCTGTATGGATTGGTGGTAAGGTTAGAACCTTGCGATCTTCCAGACGATGATCTTGAATTTGATCTTGTGCGACCCTGTGATTGAGTAGATGAGCGGTAGTCTAGAATTGTGTGAGAAGAGCTTGATGCGAAAGAGGTCCTTAGAGGAAGAGAGGAAAGCGAAGAGGCGGGAGTCGTTGTTTGACTTCCGGGGGCTTGCTCTCCAAAGATACTATCGTGATGTATTGATGAAACCAAAGAGGGGACTTCTAGATATGAGAGAGTTGGGGCAGGAAGTGGAACCGGGCTTGTCTGCCTCGGGCGGCGGCTCTCGCGTCGACTTGGAGTTAGCGAAGTGGGGATTGTATACTCAGATGAAGGGGCATCACGTCGCCCCCGTTTCCGGTGCCCTGGTTTAAGTGGCGTTAAGGGGACTGAGACTGGGGGGACAGCTGCTTGAAAAGACGACTCCATTGAACCATTGGCAAACGCTCTGGGAGGCATGATTTTTTAGCGGGTTCGGACGTACATTGTATGTATATATACTCACATTACAGGGCATGCTGGAACCTCGAGGCCTTTGGCAGGTGGATGCACTCCCAAGTTCTTATTGTTTGTCTGAGAGAGAGAGAGGTGGATAGACAACATTATTGCTTGCAGCAGACTACACGGCTTTAATGGACAGATTTGGATCAAAGCTACAGCTCGAGCGGCTCGAAGCCAATACTGTGGGAAAGCTGAGCCGTATCAAACCACGAAGTAGATTTACAGCTCAGCTCAGCTCCGCTACAGCTTGGCTCCGGTAGCTAGCCGCTTCTGAGCGGAACCACGGCAACACTAGACATTACCCCCCTTTTTAGGTCTCGGACTCCGGACGAGGGTTGGTGGTGGGGTTGTTTAGATGGAAGTTGGTGGTGAGTCGGGGGAAGCTCTCTTGTATACGTGTTCCGCATTCCCAAATGGGCTTAGGGTGTTCTTTCCATCGGACGTGATATTCTAGTCCTTCATCCGTGGTTCTTGAGTCGAGGATTTCGTCGGCTATCCAGTTGGTGTCTCCACGGACTTGTAGGGTTACTTTTGGTCTCGGGCGGTTGAAGGAGTTGGTTTTATAGCGGCGTAATTTTGAGATATGGAATACTGGGTGGACGCGGCTGAGGTCGGCTGGTAGTGACACACGATATGCGACATCGGAGAGGACCTTTGTGATCCGGTAGGGTCCCATGCGGCGATAGTCGAGCTTCTGACTTGGGCGGTCGTTGAAGTATCGACGTAGGTCGATCAGGACCAGGTCGCCGATCTTGAAACATTCTTCTCGGTGTTTGCGGTCGTAGTATTTCTTGGTGTCGATGTCACGGATGTAAATTTTCGTTTCTTCTTTATGTTAGTCATTACTGCTTAGTCGGACAGGTCTTATCTCTACTTGGGATTCCCCAGGGATTCCCCACAATTCCGTATCTTTTCATATATCCGAGATAGGACATACTTCATTTCCGACAATCATGTTTCGTCTCTTCACATGTTCCGAGTCCTCCTTATCATGCTTATCTTTACTCGTCGCATGTATCCCTCGTGTTTATACTGACTCATCCGCAGTAGTGTAGTTGGTATATAAACTCCTAGTTAGTCGTACTCAGACTTTAAGTCTGATTCCTCGTTAGCAACCCAATAACTAGGACTTGAGACATTATCATCGTCTTGGGACAGAGCTCTCCGAAGTAAAACCATCTCATCGACAACCAGTTTATAACAAGAATCAGACTTCCTTCTTGCTCTCTCCCCTCTATTTGATCCACCCTTGCTTTAACACTGGACGACGACGACGAGGACTTTTACGACCCCTCTGAGCAGAACAACCCCCTTTCTCAATCGCTCTACTCACAAACCCGAATCTTCCCAGATCCAAACGAAGAAGCTAGTCAAGCTTCTCCTTTACCAAGTATCACACAAGCTCTAGGAAGAACTTGAAGCGAAACAACTCGCTTACTCGCCGCCGCCCATTCACAACGTCCCATCACTCCCCCTACTGTTAGATATCAACCCTTCCCGTACCAACAACCGACTCGACCGTCTTCACCTTTAACAACACCTTCACCTTCACCATCACCAGATCCAATGGGTTCTCGCGCTAACCCCCCTGTTCCCAATCTCAACGAAATCCTCGCAGTCATGAATGATTTACGGAGGGAAATGGCTAACCTTCAGACCTCGAATGCGAACCAGGCAGCAGAGATCCAAGATCTCCACCAACAACTCGCTGCCCAAGCTCAAGTTCAGCCCCCACCGGGACCTCAGCCTCAACCTCCTGCCGCTCCCACCATCAAGATAAAGATGGCCAAACCGGATGAATTCACGGGTCGACAACAAGACGTCGACAAATTTATTAACAGCTGCGAATTATACTTCATGGGAAAACCATACCGCGACAAACACAAGATTCCCTTTGCCCTTTCCTTCATGAAGGGCATGATGGCTCAAACTTGGTCTGAAAAGGAGACTAACGACATAAGGACTGTCAACTGGACTGGCCCGACCGCTACCTGGGCCGCCTTCGTAACCCGATTCCGATCAACATTCAAAGGAATCGACAGACAATCCCGTGCTCGTAACGACATTAAGAATCTCTGCCAAGGAAGGAAGAAAATTGAAGATTATAACCTGCGCTTTGGCGCTTTACAGGTCGATACCGGTTTCAACAACGCCGCCCTCATCGATCTCTACCAAGCTGGACTCGATTCCGAGTTCATTGAATATATCTACCGACTCCCCACCGTCCCTACCACCCTTCAAGAGTGGAAGGACGCCACGACACGTTACCAACACCAAAAGGACATTCTCGCCTCACAGAAACAGTCCTCTACGTCCCGACCCCAATACTCTAACCCCTTTCCTGCACGAGGATCGTATGTGGCTGCAACGACGACCCGCCAGACGACAGCAGCCCCCACCATCAAGAGAGAGGAACCTTCCTCTTCTACCAATACAATCCCATATGGGAATTGTTACTCCTGTGGCCAACCTGGTCACTTCGCGAACGCCTGCCCAAAACGAATCGCCGGTGATGTGAAGAATTTACCCGATACCTCTTCCTCACGTCGAGGAGGATACTTTCGAGGTAGAGGAGGTTACAGAGGACAAGGACGAGGACGAGGTAGAGACGTACGTGTCATTGCCGCTGAGCCCCACGTGGAGAACATCAGCTCACCCGCTACACTGGCAGCGAGCGAAACTCCGTCGGACATGGCGAAATCTGGTATACGCAATTGGTCGGATGATCGGAAGAAGAGGTTGGCAGCGGACTTGAAGGCCCAGGGTTTTTAAAAGGTTCGAACGATGCGCTCAACGTTGCGGACCATACCACTCGATGTACTATTGCTCCTTGCAATTTATTTCGAACTCTTGGTACTATCGAAAAGGGCGATTCAGGACTTATGATAGATGTGTGGATCAAAGCTTCAGACAGTGGCCGACGTGTCCCCGCCATGTGTCTTGTTGATAGTGGAGCTTCTGGGAACTTTATAGACGAGAATTTCGCAACTCATCACGAATTTACTCTTCAGGATTTGGAAACCCCAATCCCCGTATGGAATGCCGATGGGTCAGAGAACCGAGGAGGCCCGATCGTTTTTGACACTGATGTCTGGATAGAAGCTCCAGGTGGACACACTGAAAGGATCCGTTTGGAAGTGACCGACCTCGGATCCAAGTTTGATATTATCCTTGGCTACCCATGGCTCAGAGCTCAAAACCCTAGTATCGATTGGGAGAAGTCAACACTGGCTCTCGGAGGCAAAGAGACTCCTCGTCGGTATTGTAGCGGCGAAGCAGAGCCCTCTGTGGTAGAATCGGTCTCGCTGGCGATAACAAGTATTTCAAAATCGGATGAGTCTAGAGCCAGCACGGTGGAGGAAGATATGCGAAAGTTTGTACCGGAGGTCTATTGGAAAGACTATGCTAGTGTCTTTGCCAAGGAGTCCTTCGATTGCCTTCCACCTCATTCTGAATTTGATCATGTCATTGATCTCAAAGATAACTTCATACCACAGAATGACAAGACTTATCCGATGTCCCCTCGAGAGATAGACTTCTTAGAGAAGTTTTTGGAAGAAAACGTGGCCACTGGACGAATATTCAAAGGAACCTCACCTCAAGCCGCTCCGTTCTTCCTAAGCAAGAAAGCTGAAGAAATCAATGCGAAAGGACAAGACGCTGGATACAGACTAATCGAAGACTACCGTTATCTGAACCACTTTACCGTTCCTGACCGATACCCGTTACCACTTCTCCATCAAATCGTTCAGCAACCCAAATTACGATCTGCTGTGTTATTCACAGTCGTGGATATCCGATGGGGATTCAATAACATTCGGATCAAAGAAGGCGACGAATGGAAAGCTGCTTTCAACACAGTCAAGGGACTCTATGTTCCAAGAGTGATGTTCTTTGGTCTACGGAATTCTCCAGCTACGTTCCAACGGATGATCGACACGCGATTTGCAGAAGTGTTAAAATCAGGTTGTGTCTTTATCTATATCGATGACGTTCTCATCTGCGGAGATGATCTAGAAGAATTACGTTACTGGACGTTCAAGACCCTTGATATCATGAAGAAGAACAAGCTCTCCTGCAAACCCGTCAAGTGCCAATTCGAGAAAGAAGAGGTGATCTATCTAGGGATGACCTTAACGAAAGGTCATATCGGAACCAATCCCAAGAAGGTCAAAGCTATTGCTGTCACGGACGTAATTTTTCATTTCCTCTCTATGTTAGTCATCACTGCTTAGTCGGACAGATCTTATCTCCACTTGGGATTCCCCAGGGATTCCCCACAATTCCATATCTTTTCATTTATCCGAGATAGGACATACTTCATTTCCGACCATTATGTTTCATCTCTTCACATGCTCCGAGTCTCTTATCATGTTTATCTTTACTCGTCGCATGTACTCCTCATGTATTCCTCGTGTTTATACTGACTCATCCGCAGTAGTGTAGTTAGTATATAAACTCCTAGTTAGTCGTACACAGACCTTAAGTCTGATTCCTCGTTAGCAATCCAACAACTAGGACTTGAGACATCATCATCGTCTTGGGACAGAGCTCTTCGAAGTAAAACCATCTCATCGGCAACCAGTTTATAACAATTGCCAAATGGCCTGAGCCTCGAACCGTCAAACAACTCCAATCCTTTCTCGGAAGCGCAAATTTCTGGAGAAAATATATCAAGGACTTCTCGAAGATCGCCCAACCACTCAACCAGTTACTCTGCAAAGATACTATATGGGAATGGACCTCCAAACGACAACATGCCTTTGATCAGTTGAAACACTCCCTCACGAATGCCCCTGTCCTCGAAATACCGGATCAAGACCTACCATACTGCCTAGAGACTGACGCCTCTGGTTTTGCCTTGGGAGGAATACTATCTCAGCTACACGAAGGCGAATGGAAACCCGTAGGCTTTCATTCAAGATCTTTAACCCCTGCTGAAAAGAAATATCCGACTCACAACGCTGAGCTTCTAGCGATAATAGACTGTCTTAAAGCATGGCGACATCTTTTGGAAGGTTCGCGACACGACCTTCTGATTCATACCGACAGTCTCGCCCTCAAATATTTCAGTACTGCTTGCGTATTGTTTGGACGACGTGCTCGTTGGTCAGAAATCTTATCAAGATACGAGTATAAAATCGGGTACGTCCCAGGGAGAAAGAACAAGGCCGATGGGTTATCCAGGCGCCCGGATTATTTCGACGAGAGTAAAGGCGAGGTGGAAGACGAAATTTTAATCGCAGATGAACATTGGATCAATTCGATTGTCAAACTTTCAGAACCGGACTTTCTCACAAAATTACGCTTCAAGCTACCAATACCGAACAAGATCTCACAGAGAATCGAGGATGCCTCACTGTTTTGGGACCAAGCCGATGGGTTGGTTCGCGATGTTGAAGGTCGAATTGTGGTGCCGGAGGAAGTATCTCTGCGCACAGACATAATATGACTGTCCCACGCCTACCCCCACGCTGGACACCCTGGCATTGAGAAGACGAAGGAGCTAGTGCTCCGAAACTTTGTTTGGGATGGCGTCTCTCAAGACGTTATCAACTACGTACGATCCTGTCCTGCTTGTCAACAAAACAAGAATTATCCTTCGAAGCCGACAGGACTCCTACAACCTATACCCCCCACTACCGAACCATGGACTGAGATAACCGTCGATCTCATTGTTCAACTACCTGACTTGCTTGGATACGACGCCGTGATGGTAGTCGTTGATCGTTTCACAAAACGAGCCCACTTTATTCCGACGACTTCTAATCTCTCATCAGAAGGCGCTGCCCGACTTTTCCGTGATCATATCTGGAAACACCATGGATGGCCGAAGAAGATTATTTCTGATTGTGGAGTTCAGTTCGCATCAAAATTCACTGAAGCCCTCAATAAACTCCTAGGAACCATTTCTGGACTGTCTACTGCTTATCATCCTGAGACTGATGGTCAGACTGAACGAACGAACCAAGAGCTCAAAGTCTACCTATGGTTCTATACCAATTTCATGCAAGACGACTGGTCCGAATGGCTGGCTTCTGCCGAATTCGCTTACAATAATCGACAGCACTCCTCCACATCACAATCACCCTTCTATTTAGAATATGGCCGTCACCCTCATTTACCGATCACAATCAAATCCCCGAGTAATGTCCCCGCAGCAAACACCTTTCACGAACGTCTCACGCGTGCTCAGAAGAGTGCCGGTGAATCACTTTCACATGCCGCAGAATCAATGAAGAAATATGCCGATCGAAAACGGAAACTCTCTCCCTCCTTCAAAGTCGGAGATTTGGTTTGGTTGGACACCAAGAACATCAAGACGACTCGACCTGCCAAGAAACTAGATAACCGAAGAACTGGACCATTCAAGATCCTGAAACAAATATCGGATCTTGCGTATCTTATCAACATCCCCGGAACTTGGAAGCTCCACCCAGTTTTTCACGTATCACTCCTGAGACCAAATGTCGAAGATAAGTTACTCCACCCTGATATTACTGATACATCTCGACCTCCACCAGATCTGATCGAGAACGAAGAAGAATACGAAGTTGAATCTATTCTTCAACACTCCGGAGTTCAACGCCGACGAAAATATTTGGTCAAATGGAAAGGTTATCCGATCGAAGAAGCTACTTGGGAAGAACGATCGAACGTCTTACGACACGCTAAAGAAATTGTGAAGACTTACGAAGATTCAATTCAAACGGCGACTTGACTCGTTTGTCATCATTCCAGCTGTCCATTTTTAAATTCTATTTTTAGGTCGAGTAGGCGTTTATAAACTCAGAATCGTCGATACGATTCCATCCAGTCTTTCCCCACTTTTGACGAACTTACCCAATACTGTTGTTCCCAACGCCAACATCGCTAAATCATCGTTCATAATGCCCGCCACTCGATCTCCCTCTCCTCAAGTTGCCATCAGACGCGCTGGACAGATCCCTTCGTCTGCCGCCATCCGTTCCCCTACCCCCGGTCCCTCCACCTCTTCTTCCTCCACTCGACAATTGCGCCGACAAGCTCGCGCACGTGCAGAGGACTTCTTCAAAGAGTACCCCACGGAAACCCCTCCTCCTGAAGATCCTGCCGTCACTATTTCGCGTCTCACGGTCCACAGCAATAGTGTTAGCAACTGGAATCGAGAACTTCGACAGGAACGCGAAGTCTTAAAAGCCGAGCTCAAAGCATCAGAGAGGAGCGCCCTATATTGGAAGAACCGCTGGGACGAGAGTGAGCTCAAAGTTTGGGAGCTCCAACGACAGAAGAAGCGTTGATACGACTGGGCTGGGCCTGAGCCCTCCAGAAGTGCAAGTAGAGGGAATGTGGTGGTTGCATACAAAGGCTTCTTCTTTTGTTACATGTCACATCTACTGTAACTAGTCACTATCAATATCAACACATACAAATCATGAATCGGAGTCCAAAGGACCAATAGGTCGTATCATCTCCTCTGGACTGAAATAATGACTGTCCTCAGTCATCAATACAAAATACAAACGAAGAAATCCATATACAAAAGAAACTTTGATAGATAGTCAGTCGAACGATAGGGGACTGCGAACCATACACTGATGGCCAGTCAAACAATAGGGGGGGAACTGCGAACCATACTCTGATGGCCAGTCAAACGAAAGGGGACTGCGAACCATCCTCGTGGCTTCTAAAGATTAGATTTAGTGGAAGAAAATGTCTAAATGGGGAGGGTATGGTCGAAAAAGTGAGATTTGAGGACGAGCGATCGAAAATCGGGTAAGACATGATGATGACACTGAGAGGCGAAGACCGGGAGTGCAAACGAAGCACTTAAATAAAGAAAACGGGCCAAAATTGAGGGCGATATGAGCAGATTGGCCAAGATGGGGGTCCAAAATCTAAAGCGGCAGAAATGACCATAGTGACGATGAGGGAGGTAAAATCGATGAAGGCGGATAAGGCGACCGTGAAGGGCTCGAGAAGACGCTCTAGATCGAGTATCTAAAGGTCCGAAACGGTAAAGAAATAGTCACGAAATTGGTCGGCCTAATAATGAGGGGGGAGGAGGATGGGTATGTCGTTGGTCGATAACGTGTGGATGGATATGGACGGTCTTGGGGTCGTTGGAAACGTACGAACGAGGAGTCGTGATGATCCAAATATCGGATGAATCCGCGAAGTCGATCTGGAGATATGGCCGAATCATATCCTATCTAGTCCAAAAAAAGGAAAACCAAAGGAAGTCTCTGTGAGCGCTGAACGGAATCCTACATATGCGCGGTCGTTTTGAAGCTATCGACGAGGCGAACAAAGGGGACGCTTGCGACGTGGGATACGTGGAGAAACGAGCGAAAGCGAAATTAGGCAAATGTAGGGGGAGGGGCACAAAGACAAAGGTGTTTTTCGACGACGAGGGGGTGTATCTGAGCGATAGCGGGCTCGTTAAAAAGGGACGAAAGGGTACTTATCGTGACCCAAAGATGAACGAAGAACGAGCTGTCAAACTATCGATATCGATAGGTCATCATCCGGGTGTGCCACAACAAAGAAACGCGGAAGTCCACTGAACCACTGGGCCAAATCGTATGAGCTGGGAACCGTTGGAAAGCCTTCGAAAACGCGAATCGAGGGACGTGAATATCGTAAGAATCGAAGCGAAAGCGAGCGAGATCGACGTTGAAAGCTAGTTGGGAAATAGTCACGATGTCTTGAGATGGGCATCTTGAACAGTGGTGCAGATGGTCTGGAAAGGCGAGCTGAGGTGCAGGGATGATAGGGCGTTGTCGAAAACGATGGAAGATAGGATAATGAAGAGAGAATGAGGGTGGAGATACACTGAAAAGTGCATAGTTGGCAAAATGAAGGGAAAATGAATGAAACAAGCCAAAGATGATACAACTAGAGCACAATCCCTCGCGGTGGGCTCCAGAATGATACGACTGGGCTGGGCCTGAGCCCTCCAGAAGTGCAAGTAGAGGGAATGTGGTGGTTGCATACAAAGGCTTCTTCTTTTGTTACATGTCACATCTACTGTAACTAGTCACTATCAATATCAACACATACAAATCATGAATCGGAGTCCAAAGGACCAATAGGTCGTATCAGCGTACATGGGTCGATTGCTACGACGTCACCACTCGCGCCATCATCGTCAAGCTCGTAGAGGAGAGTCGTCGAGCTGAACGACTCTCTCGAGAGGATTTCCTCCGAGCTCAGCAAGACCTTGCGACGACAGAAACTATAATCGACTACAGTGCATCAGTCGAGTACCCCATCAACCTCGACTTAGAATACCCGGACAACGACGACGTCAAGACAGTCCGAGCCCCTTCCCCCATCGAAACGGCTTCGGAAGCTATCCCCATCGCTTCCCTCTCAGTGGTCATCGAGGCCCCCACTGGTGAGGAAATCCAGACTCAGGGCCCAGAGGACGAAACGACCGACACCACCCAGGTTTGAAATTCGGGTCGAATTTCCTGAAAAATGAGGTGTATGTCACGGACGTAAATTTTCGTTTCTTCTTTATGTTAGTCATTACTGCTTAGTCGGACAGGTCTTATCTCTACTTGGGATTCCCCAGGGATTCCCCACAATTCCGTATCTTTTCATATATCCGAGATAGGACATACTTCATTTCCGACAATCATGTTTCGTCTCTTCACATGTTCCGAGTCCTCCTTATCATGCTTATCTTTACTCGTCGCATGTATCCCTCGTGTTTATACTGACTCATCCGCAGTAGTGTAGTTGGTATATAAACTCCTAGTTAGTCGTACTCAGACTTTAAGTCTGATTCCTCGTTAGCAACCCAATAACTAGGACTTGAGACATTATCATCGTCTTGGGACAGAGCTCTCTGAAGTAAAACCATCTCATCGACAACCAGTTTATAACAGTCGATCGAAGCTTTCTTGAGGGAGGACTCTGCATTTTTCTTTACTTGGTGGAGGTGGTCTACGAAACATTTTACATCGATGTTTGATGTCTCTCGTCGTATTTCGGTCCCTCATCTGGGGTTTCTGCTGTGGTTCAGGAAGAAAGGGGAGTAGTTGGTAGATGACGACACCTTGTCGTTGTATGTGAATTCAGCCATTGGGATCCAATTGACCCAGTCGTTCTGGCGGTAATTGATGAATAGGCGGAGGTATTGCTCAACCTCTTGGTTTATCCATTCCGTTTGGCCATCGGTTTGTGGGTGGTAGGCCGAGGATAGTCCCTGAGTTATCTTGAGTAGTCGACATAGCTCGCGTGTGAATTCGGCTGTAAATTGGGTTCCTCAGTCGCTGATGATCTTGGTTGGGAATCCCCATCTCTTCCATACATGGTCGCGGAAGAGTTTTGCTGTTCCTTCAGCTGTTATTGTTTTTGTTGTCAGGATGAAACAGCTACTCTTGGTGAATCAGTCGACTACTACCATGAGTGAGTCAAACCCTTGGCACTCTGGTAGTCCTGTGATGAAGTCGACGGAGATCGTTGTCCAGGGTGTCGAGGGTATTTCATTTGGGTGAAGTAGGCCTAGGGGTTTTTGCGGGAAGGTTTTTGACTGTTGGCATTTGTCGCATTGTTCCACGTATTGGGTGATGGTTTGGGTTATCGAGGGCCACCAGTAGTCTCTTGACACGAGTTCTCGCGTACGGGCTATCCCTGGGTGTCCCGCGGTGGGGTGGTCGTGGTGTAATTCGAGGATTCGTTTGAGGGTGGTTTCATGGTTTGGGACAACGACTAGTCCGTTCCGTAGGATTAGGCCATTGGTTTCTTCCCACTTGTTGCCTTCTTTGTCAGTTCCATCATTGTTTTGGGCTTCGAGGAGGAGTGACGAGGTTTTGTTGTGGTGGGAGTCTCTCGATTTCTTGATCTGTTCTAGTATTAGGTCACCGTCGGAGTGGGTTTGGATTTCTGTTCGACGTATGTTTTCAGGTTTTAAGACCACAATGTTGGTGTTGTCAGAGGTTACTCCTTCACTGTGGTCCTCGCATCTCGAGAGGAGGTCGGCGACTGTCATGGTTTTGCCAGGTTTGTGAGTTAGGGTAAAGTTGAAGTCGGAGAGGAACAGTGACCATCAGGCTTGTTAGCGGTTTAATCGTTGAGTGGACATGAAGTATTCGAGGTTGCGGTGGTCGGTCCAGATGTCGAATTTGTGGTGCATGCCAGAGAGTAAGTGTCGCCATTCCATAAGCGCTCGGATTATAGCTAACAGTTCTTTGTCGTGGATCTCATAGTTCCGTTCAGCCTGATCGAGGCTTCTGGAGTGGTAGGCGATGGGATGCCATACGTTGTCTTGGAGTTGGGAGAGTACGGCTCCCGTTGCAAAGTCAGAGGCTGTCACGGACACCTTTTTTCTTTTTCTCTTAGTCATACTTGATTAGTCTCCATTCCGTTTATCCTTCCGCTTTACCGTTTTATATATAGAGACTGATCACATGTACCTTCCTTCCAACTCTTTCACAAGTCACATTCCGTTTCCGTTATTCTTTTTGTGACTCTTCACTAGTCACATTCCGGATTCCGCTTTGTAATCGTACATACGACTGACTCATGGCGACTCAGGTAGTTAGTATATAAAGCCTGACCTTTAGTCAGTAGGTTAAGTTCGATTCCTAGTTAGCTCCCCCACTCTTTAGTCAAATTCCATTTCCCTCATCAGCCCCTCCAACGTGAGAAGTAAAACCCTTCAACTACCGAATCATAACAAGAATCGAACTTCCTTCTTACACATCAAACTACCTCCACTCTGGATCCTGCCGAAGACTTAACAAGGTCAATCTTCTCATCCGCAGATTCAGATACTCCCTTTCAACCCATAGTATTCCAAACCCCTGCACAATCCATCATCCCCCTTTCCCCCTCGTCATCATCACTAACATCAATGTCTCAACAAGAATACGAAGCTGATCAGAGCGTTCCCACACCCGGACCCAGCAACATCCCCCCTACCATTCAAGAAGAGGAAGAAGACGTCATCCCATTCAACATCGAACAAGAGCTCAGAGATCTAAGAGCACAAATCGATCAGTTCCGTGGCTGGTACTACAACGAAGTCGACGTCAATGACGAACTCCAAAAGGAATTAAAAGCTCTCAAAGAAAGTCGACGAGAAGACTCAGAACCAACCACCCCTCCCCCACGACGACGATCTGTACTTTGGGGACCTGGACTTTCCCCCTCGAATCCTTTCGTTTACCCTGCAAGAAGAACCGAATCCGTCCAACCTCCTCTCCCATCAACCTTTCCCACTCAACAACCTACCCAGACAACTGCTCCCCCTACACTTCCAGCCCCCACCAAAATCAAAATCGCCGATCCAACTGAATACGATGGAACCTCCGAGAAGCTTGAAGATTTCATTCACCAATGTCGACTCAATTTTGTGGTCAAGGACTACAACGACAAACAGAAAATCATCTACATGCTCTCTTATCTCGGTGATGGCAACCCACAGGCTTGGGGACGACTGTTCACGGAAGGAGTTGATAGAACGAGGAATTTCGTATGGGACTACGCAACATTCTTGGATGATTTCAGGGAAGCTTTCGGAAGGATTAACCCAGCAGCGAAGGCGCGGATCGAGCTAGAAAAAGTGAAAATGACAGGAACGATAGAGGACTACAACCTTCGGTTCATGCAACACGCAGCAAGAACTGAGTACAACGAGACCGCTCTACTTCAGTTTTACAAAGCCGGACTCCCCCAGCCAATCCGAACGCGGATTTATTCGATGGACAACATGCCATCAACCTTGCTGGACTGGACGACGAAAGCGGCCCAGTTCGAGGAACAGTACCAGGAGCAACGAGCTGAACAAGCGTTGTGGTCAAGTCGAGACCAAAAAGGAAAGAAGTCTGAAGCCAAATCGAATCCCCGAGGAAACCCTTCCCGCTCCACCACCACCACCACTTCATCCCCGATCAAACAAGAATCGAGAGAAGCCTCTCTCAAGACAGTGAAACGAGACAACTCCTCCATCACTTGCTATAACTGTGGCAAAAAGGGACATTACGCCAACGAATGTCGAAGCCCACGTGCTGAAGATGTTCCGGCACGTCAAGAATCCTCAACTTCTACTCGAGGAAAAGGAGGAAATCGCGGTCGAGGCAAAGGACGAAATGTCCGAACGATCAATCGGGTTGATACAGAAGAATCGGAAGCGTGGATAGAGGAAGTACCAGAGGATGACGAAAAAGAGAAAAGGACGGCAAAAGACGACTTGAAGGATATGGGAATCGCGAATTGGGACAAGGAGAGACGGGCTACGCTAGCTTGAGCGTTAAAAGAGCAAAAGGATTTTTAATCCGGCCAAATGCTAGATGCCCGAGCACTTTGGCTGTGTCCCATGTATGTGTACCACCATCTATGAAAAGTTTTCGTTTTCTTGGCACACTTGAACAGGGCAAAGGCGCTCTCGAATTCTATCTTTGGATCACGAGTGCCGACAATCTTCGACGAGTGGCTATCATAGCACTCATCGACTCTGGCACCTCAGGGAATTTTATTGACGAAGCATTCATTCGTCAAATGGAGATATCGACCTATCCGTTGGATGAGGTTGTACCGGTACGAAACGCTGATGGTTCCGAGAACTGAGGAGGTCCCATCACGCACGACACAGACCTGTTTATCGAGGCACCAGATCTATCTTTTCGAGAATGAATCCGGTTGGAGGTCACCAACTTAGGAAGAAAGCAACAGGTCATCCTCGGCTTCCCATGGCTCTTGCGACACAACCCCACCATCAATTGGACAAAAGGCACCTTAACCTTTGCATCTGGTGACACGCTGTTCAGTAGTATGCGAGTCGGAGTGTTGCCCCCACAGGAAGAACTCTACGTCTTTGATTCGAGTCTGAAACATGACTCCTTTATCCGTTTGGTTGGAGTTGACCACTCCCGACCAGTTTCCATTGAGGAGGACATCAAATCCTTCATTCCCAGTCGTTATCATAAATTCTGGCGTGTTTTCCATACCGCAGAATTCGACAAACTTCCTCCTCGACGTCCCTTCGATCATGCGATCAACCTCTACCCGAACACCAAATTTCAAGTCGGAAAACTTTACCCCCTTTCTCCCTATGAACAAGTGGAACTTAATAAGTTTATTGATGAAAATCTCAGAACAGGTCGGATACGTCCATCGAAATCACCACAGGCTGCTCCTTTCTTCTTTGCGAAAAAGGCCGAAGAGATCAATGCCAAAGGTCTCAGTGCTGGTCTACGTCCCATCCAGGACTATCGCTACATCAACTCGAAAACCATTCCTGATCGTTATCCCCTCCCCCTTCTATCGGAAATCCTCCAAGTACCGAAGCTTGCTACTGCTTCACTTTTTACTGTTATCAATATTCGATGGGGATTTAACAACATACGACTCAGAAAAGGCGACGAATGGAAGGCAGCCTTCATCACCAATCGAGGACTCTTTGAACCGACCGTTATATTCTTTGGACTATGAAACTCCCCAGCATCTTTTCAACGAATGATAGATGTTCTCTTTAAACCCGTTCTAGACTCTGGCTGTGTTCACATCTATATTGACGACATTCTTATTATGGGCGACACCCCTGAAGAAATCCGCCACTGGACTGATGAAACCCTTAAACTCATGGAGAAGAATCAACTATCCGCCAAACCTGTCAAATGCCAAATGGAGAAGACCTCTGTTACATACCTTGGTACGATCATCAGTAAAGGTCAACTCGCTATCAACCCAAAAAAGGTAGACGCCATTATCAATTGGCCGACACCCCAAAAACTGCGAGACCTCCAGTCCTTCCTTGGCACCACCAACTTCTGGCATCGTTACATCAAAAGTTTCTCCTCAGTCGTTCGTCCCCTCTGCGGACTTTTGCGGAAGGACCAACCTTGGGATTGGTCTCCTTTGTGTCAAAAAGCCTTTGAACAACTCAAACATCTCGTCACTACAGCCCCTGTCCTTCTTACCCCGCGGCCAGACCTTCCTTACCTCCTGGAGACTGATGCCTCCGATTTCAGTATTGGCGCGGTGTTGTCTCAGAAACACGACAATGGTTGGCACCCTGTTGGCTTTTTCTCGAAGTCCCTACTCCCTGCCGAGTACAACTATCCTACCCATGACCTGGAAATGCTTGCGATTGTCACTTCCCTCAAGTATTGGCGCTATCTTTTAGAGGGCACAAGGGATACTGTATTGATAAAAACAGACAATTTGGCGCTGAAGTATTTCATGCAGAACAGATCCCTCTCCAGACGACAAGCACGTTGGATGGAATTCTTAGGCAGATTCGACTTCAAGATCGAGTATTCTCCTGGAGTCAAGAATAAAGCTGATGGACTCTCTCGCCAACCCGACCACTGTCGTACAGAAAAAGAAGAATTAGAAGGCCAAGCCCTCCTCCCCCCTGAACGTTTCATCAATGCTATCATTTCCATGTCTGAACCCTCTTTCATGTCAAGACTTCGCTTCCCCGACTTCAACCAAATCCCAGAGGACATTCGCATCAAGTTATCTGATCCCTCTTCTGGCTACTCCTTCACTGACGGAATTGCGAGAGATGCAGGAGATCGTATTGTCGTGCCAGCAGATGTATTGCTATGCACAGAGATAATTCGATTGACCCACTCCCTACCCCATGGAGGCCATCCCGGAATCGAGAAGACACGTGAGCTTGTGTTGCGGAACTACACCTGGAGTAGTGCTGCCCCTGACATCCGTGTATTCGTATCATCCTATCCGACCTGCCAACAAGTCAAACTCTATCCCTCTAAACCTGCAGGTCTCCTGGAACCCATTCCCCCTTTGTCTCGACCTTGGGAAGAAATCACCGCCGATCTAATCGTGGAACTCCCCCAATCATCTGGCTACGATGCTGTTTTAGTCGTTATCGATCGCTTTACCAAACGCGCTCATTTCGTCCCGACGACATCGAATATTTCTGCAGAAGGAGTCGCAAAACTCTTCAGGGACAATGTATGGAAACACCATGGCTGGCCAAAGAAGATCATAACCGATCAAGGAACTCAATTCGCTTCCAAATTCGCGAAAGCTCTCAATACTCATTTGGGAATCATCTCCGGTTTATCCACTGCTTATCACCCCCAAACTGATGGTCAAACGGAACGCACCAATCAAGAACTTGAACAATACCTTCGTTTATATACAAACTTTATGCAAGACGATTGGTCCAACTGGCTATCCCCAGCTGAATTCGCGTATAATAACTGACAGCACTCTTCGACGAAACACACTCCCTTCTACCTTGACACTGGCCAACATCCCTTCGTCCCATCTATCCCTGCGATCCCTACTTCCAATCCTGCAGCAGATGCCTTTCACGATCATCTCACAGAAGCCCGTAAAGAAGCCACAAAAGCTCTAGAAACAACGGCCGAAACTATGAAACGCTTCGCAGATCGTAAACGGAAAGATACCCAACTCCAAATAGGTCAATTTGTTTATCTTGATACCCGTAACTTAAAAACAGGTCGTCCAACTCTCAAGCTTGATGTCTGACGCACTGGACCATTCAAAGTTCTAGAAAGAATCGGGAAAGTCTCTTGTCGCCTGGCCCTTCCCTTATCATGGAAAATACACGACGTCTTTCACGTTTCACTCCTGAGACCCGCCAACATTAACTCCGATCTCCATCCAGAGGAAGTAGATGATAGTCTCCGTCCACCTCCGGATATCATTCAGGAAAAAGAAGAATACGAGGTCGAACAAATTCTCCAACACTACGGGTCTACCCAATGTCGTACGTATTTGGTTAAATGGGTCGGCTATCCCATTGAGGAAGCAACTTGGGAGCCGAAGAAGAATCTCCTCCATGTGAAAGAACGAATTCTAGGATACGAGCACTCAATTCAAACGGCGACCTAATCATTCTTTCACGGTATCAACTCCCCTCGTTTATATTTTCACTTTTGTCACCTTTCCAAACTCCAACTTGTCCTTATAATCTCTTTCATCTCCGTCTTTCACTAGAAATCGACATCACTATGCCTGCAGAATGCTCACACCAAACCGCTCGCAAGTCAACCGGTGGTTGTCCACCCCGCGCTCCTCGTATGTCCACTGGAAGACGATCCCCTCATCGCGCTCCCCCTCTGCTCGCTTCCACCTCCTCTGCCTACGGTGAAGCTGAGCTCGCTGGACAACTCTGGCAGCATAACCGATGCACACGCAATCGGGACCTTCCCATATGGCCAGAAGAAATCATCGCGCCACCCATCCCGCCCGAGCAAATCATCGAGTCACTGCAGAAGGACGTCAAATACTACAAAGACGAAATCGCGAGATTGAATGAAGAACTGTATAATCAAGGAATGAGCTTGGATGGAAAGAGAAGAGTGAGTGAATATTGGCGAGAACAGGCCAAACACTGGGAGGCGAAATATGAGGAAGTCATAAAGGTACTTCCCCATCTTGATTCCCCAGCTCCTCCTGTTTTCCCAGATCTGCTCATCGTTTCCCCCGGTTCATCGTCGAACCCCATCACCATCCCTGACGATGACGATACTTCCCCAGCCGACATTATTTCCCTGTCGACCGCCATTTCCGACAAGGACTTAATCTAGTCCTTCACCTCCTCCGCACCCGTCAACTGTCACGAATCTGAAATTCGAGACATGAGATCAAGCGCGCTGAGGCCGTCTCTCATGAACGTCGAGCAGATTCATAGCCAATCACGTGTAATCTGGTATATATACTGGGAACAAGCGAACTGGGTAAGTCCAGTTCTATGACGTTTTAGTCAAGTGGTCTTGACTGTCATCAGAAGCGCACGTTCCCAGTGCAATTCTTAACATCAACACTCTCGAAGCCGCCTCGAATTTCGGGATGAAATTCCTTTTAGTGTGGGTGTATGTCACAGACACCTTTTTTCTTTTTCTCTTAGTCATACTTGATTAGTCTCCATTCCGTTTATCCTTCCGCTTTACCGTTTTATATATAGAGACTGATCACATGTACCTTCCTTCCGACTCTTTCACGAGTCACATTCCATTTCCGTTATTCTTTTTGTGACTCTTCACTAGTCACATTCCGGATTCCGCTTTGTAATCGTACATACGACTGACTCATGGCGACTCAGGTAGTTAGTATATAAAGCCTGACCTTTAGTCAGTAGGTTAAGTTCGATTCCTAGTTAGCTCCCCCACTCTTTAGTCGAATTCCATTTCCCTCATCAGCCCCTCCAACGTGAGAAGTAAAACCCTTCGACTACCGAATCATAACAGAGGCGTCAGCCTCAACTCGGTATGGGTTAGTGTCGGAGGGGAATCGGAGGATTGGTGCGGTCGTTAGCGATTGCTTTAGGAATTGGAAGGCGTCGTTGGCCTTTGGGTTCCATGTCCACGTATCACATTTCTTTGTGAGGTCGTGGAGGGGGCGTGCTATCTTGGCAAAATCTCTGATAAATTTCTGATAGAAGTTACAGACGCCCAGGAAGCATTGGACTTGGTTCTTTGAGGTTGGTGTAGGCCAGTCTAGGATGGCTGAGACCTTTGTCGGGTCCATGTGGGTTCCTGACTTGGAGATGATTACGCCGAGGTAGGCTATCTCCTCTTTGAAGAAGTCGCATTTCTCTGCCTTGAGGTATAGTTTGTGTTCTTGCAGTATTTGTAGGGCCTCTTGTGTAGTTGTGATGTTGTCTTCACAGGTGTGGGTGTAGATAAGTATGTCGTCCATATATACGCGGAGGACTTTTCGATCGATCAGGGGTTTGAGGATTGTGTTCATCATTGTTTGGAAGGTTGCTGGGGAGTTGATCAGTCCGAAAAACATGACTGTGGGCTCAAAGAGCCCTTGGGGTGTGATGAACGCAGCTTTATGACAGTCCAATGGTTTTATTCGGATGTTGTTGAACCCCCATCGAATATCCATCTTCGTGAAGAATTGCGCGCCTTGTAGGCCTTCGATTATATCAGAGATGAGGGGGAGTGGGTACTTGCCCATTCCGACTTCGAGGGGTGTATACGGCCTGTCTTGAGGTTCTCATCTAGAAATTTGTTGAGTTCATTTGTTTCGGTTCTACTCAGGGGGTAGGCTCGTTTCGTGACTGGTTTTGCTCCAGGTTTCAGTTCGATGGCATGGTCCCAGATACGTTCTGGCGGGAGTTCATCAAAGTGGGATTTCTCGAAGACAGAGGCCCAGGGGCATAGTTCTTTGGGAATGGTTGCGTTCTTGTTGGGGTTGGATGAGGAGATGAATCTTATGACGAATGAGTTGGTTTTTGGTTCGGTCAACATATCGCACTCAGGGGGGCATCGGGAGAACTCTATCTCCCCTGTTCGCCAGTCGATTGTTGGGTTGTGCTTTTGAAGCCAGGGGTGGCCAAGTATGATGTTTGTTTTTCCTAGGTTTGTGATCAGGAGCTCGAGGTGTTCCCTGTGTCCTTGGTGTTCTACGATCATGGATGTTTTCCCGGTGATGGAGCCGGCGGCATTCTTGGTACCATCTACATTGAATACTGGTATAGGCTTGTCAAGATCGGTGACTGGGATCTCATTCTTTTCGGTGTACCGTCGGTCAATAAATGAGTCGGTAGCACCACAGTCAACTAGGGCCTTTTGTGATGTTGAGCGTAGGGTTTCGGGGGTGGTGAGGCGGACGTAGATGGAGGTTTCCAGTTTTGTGTCGAATGTTCTGCGTATGATGTGTGGGGGGTTTTGGTCGGCTTGCTCTTCAGTGGGGGTGGGGGTTCTCTTTTTGGTTTCATTGATTTCTTCTCTTTCTACCTCATTTTCGACATCTATCTCCTCTATTTGAAGCGGTGCGAATTGGTTACAGGACAGGCGAGCGGTAGGTATCGGTGTCCCTATTGAAAATCCGACGATGCTAACCATTCGTCGCCTTTTCTAGCTTCGATCAGCTTTATCATTTTCTGCGCGTAGGGGCAGTTGGACACGCGGTGGCCTTCTCTTCCACAGCCGAAACATTTGCCTACGAACTTTGGTATGGGTCGTCTGGTGCGGTCGATGTCCATTGGGACAGTAGCATTGAGGTCTGTGGGGGGGGTTTGGGTTGCTAGTCGGGTAGTCATCGTGGTTCTCCCCATGTTGTGGGAGGTGTAGGTGCGAGCTTCTCGCCACTGATGGTCGAGGGTTTCGGCTTGGGCTTTCCAGCCCTCTAGGGTGGTGGGTAGTGGTATAACATTAAAGATGCGGTCGCGAAGTGGGATGGTGAGGCCTTTCTTGTAGTATTCGATGGCGGCGACGTCGTTGACTCTGCTTGGGTCGACTAGGGCTTGGAATTTGGCATTGTACTCATCAGCCGTTCTGCCGGCTTGTCTGATCTTTTCTAGGGCTTCGATTGCTGTCCGTTGGGGGTTGGGGTCGTTGAATTGGTGCAGGAATTTGACACGGAAGTCAGCCCAGTCGTGGAAAGGGTTCCTGCCTGCTTCGTAGGCATCGAATTTCGTCTGGGCCCAGACTTGGGTGGGACCTTTTGTCATGAAATTGAGGGCATGTTTGATGCGGAGGACATCGTCGTGACTGATTCATTCGGTGTATAGGGTGACTTGGCGAAAGAAGGTTTTGGCCATTAGGCGGGACCCATCGTAGTATTCTGGGGTTGCCGGTTTGATGTGGGTCGGAGTTGGGGCGGTCGGCGGAGTGGTTGCAGGGGCATTGCTTATCTGGCATCGTAGGGCATCAATATTTTGGCTTAGGGTTGTGAGGACTTGAGTGAGGTTTAGGCTTTGGAGCTGGGTTATTCCATCCGTTAGGTGGGCAATGTCGGATTCGAGTGCGGTGAATTTGTTGTTGGCATTTGTCATGTGTTCAGCAACTTCTGTGAGGAATCGTTCGATTTCGGACATTTTGAGAGAGAGGGAGGGGTGGTGAGTGAGGTTGGAGGGTGTCGAGGGTCCAGAACGTTAGGTTAGGACTGTCGGGGAGGTAGTTCTGCAAACTGTCAGAAGTCTATTCAAGTCGTTGCAGAACTAAAGGTTACATCTCGCAATCATACGACTATGGTTGAGCTATCACATGACTAGACGTAGAGAGGGAGGGCATTTCGTGACACAGATGGCATACCGAGAAAAGTTAATGTGACTCCTACTACTTTTACCACCTACCGTACTGACTGGTATTATAATTTCCAGTCAGTTTCTTGTTGTCGTGTTCACCGCAGTACTGATTGCTCAAGCTTACGCTGCCCACGTCAAGAGTGAAGTTATTCTCTCCATTGAACAATCGACATCAACATTTATCTTTCACTTTTACGTGAGTAACTTGTACTGGTAAGATGAGGATAATTCAAGTCTTATCCCAGGACCAAGGTGGGCGATGAGCATGCTAGAGCTTCCCAACGAGCTCTTTTTCCAAATATTCGAGGAATTGGATGTGGCAGATCTATTCGCTCTAGCCAGGTCTTGCAGACACCTGAACATCCTCGCGACCTCTTGCTTTCTCTCTCGCTGCAATATACCCAATCCGGAGGACGCCATTATGTCTCCCATCCATGGATATCCTAAACTCCTCCCCATTCTCAGGATCTCAACCTCTCTCGTCTCAACTGAATATCTCCAGGCACGTGTCTCCACTGGCAATGGTCTGGAGGAAATCTATGGACTGGAGCGTTTAGTGGCCAAATTATCATCCATGAGATGTGTGCATCTTTTTATGCAGGGAAACCTCCGGAGCCCAGCGGATGAAGTTCATTTTGTCAAGGTCATCCACGGTCTCCTCACGAGTATCATTGGCAAATCCTGCAAAACATTGCGGATTAGCCATATTCCCCATTTGCGTTATTTGAATTACGCCCATGAACAGAATGCGCAAAATATCCCTTTATCGAAACCCTCTTCCGGCTTCATCGCATTATTGCATTGGATGTTGCGAATACCCTCATCGACCAACAACATTTATGATATTGTCTTGCCAGGCACATTGCACACATCCAAATTAACAAATCTCTGGGTATCTTCAATTTCGTCTCTGAATCGCCCCCTTCTTCAGTGGGTCATTGAACTCATCAATGCCTCCCCTATCAACTATCTTACCTTCAAAAACACTCGTTCGATATCTTTCCCCTGGGGTGACTTCCTTTCCGGTATCCATTCCACCACCCTGTCCGAATTTTGCATCCAAGACTACTTCCATCGAATTTCACTCTCTTCTGTTACCACCTTTCTTGCTCGCCACCAAGATATCACTTCTCTGGAATGTCAGGGTTTGTTTCGAGACAACCATGAACACCCCAAACTTTTTCTTCCACGGCTTACGAAACTGGCATCATGCTGCGGATCCATTGTACACATTCTGAAAGACGCCACTGCATTCCCCTCTCTTCGTGAAATCTTCCTCAATCTTTATCCGTGTCAATGCATCAGGCCATTTAACCCCACCATCATGAACAACGCGCTGGTATGCGTGGCGCGTTGTCCTAACGAGATTGAGCTATTCCTCGAGTTTATCCAAGATGACCGCGCTCTCCTTGCATGGCTTGACGTTGATGTCAATGATGAAAGCAGAATTGAGCGTTCACTGGATCACGTCGTTGCCTTGAGGGTAGGCGCCCAGATTTTCCATCGTTCGCCCAGAGCCGTTATCACAAAGTGGCTATCACTGTTCCCTGCATTGCGTCTCATAATATTTCAATATTATCGACCGGATGCAAGGGCCTCCTGGTTGGATTTCGCTCATTCAGTCATCCAAGCTTGTTCAAAACTCGAGACACTAACCATTAATAGGGAAACTCATTCGGTTGCCACTTGGCTTGCGATGAGGGACTGAGTCTCGTCAACCGAAGGAGCTGCGGCATTCTGTTACCCCTTGATCCATCCACAGCAGATGACATGCCGAGTCCCCTGGAGAAAAGTTATAGCTACTCTGACTTTCTAGCACTTTTACCACCTATTTTTGGCTTGCATTTGTCTACCTATGTAATGACTACCGTACTGACCACCATTTATGCACGCTATTTATTTATTAATAATAATTTCTGGACAGTTTGGTGTCGATCGTTCACTGAAGTACTGATTGCTCGACCTCTCGACCTCAACACTGCTCACCGTCAAACTTGAAACTATTCTCTGGACATTACCAAATCAAAATCCATTGAACAATCGACGTCAACATTTATCCGACTGACTTCCACTTTTTCCGACAGCCGGTGAGTGACCCATGGTAGTAAGATGAGGACAATTGATATGTTCATCTCAGGACCAAGGTGGGCAATAAGCATGCTACTAAAGCTTCCCAACGAGCTTGTTTTCCAAGTATTTGACGAGTTGGAAGGAGCAGATCTATTTGCTCTGGCCAAGTCTTGTAGGCGCCTGAACATCATCGCAACCTCGTGTTACCTTTCCCGCCATCATCCAGCCAACCCACACCTCCTCATCGATCTGGACAAGAGGAATTTTCACATCCTCCCTTTTCTTAGGATCTCTGTCCAACTCACTTCAACCAACGATATCTACTGCATTTTCACCACCCGCTACTATTTGAATGAAATCCGTGGACTGGAACGTTTACTGCTCAAACTGTCATCCGTGAGATGTGTACATCTTTCTCTAGAGGGAACACTTTGGAGCCCAGCAGATGAAGTTCATTTCCTCAAGGCCATCCGCCGTCTCCTCACCGACATCATTGCCAGATCCTGCGAAACGTTGCAGATTTGCCACGATCCCCGCTTGTTGATGATTTACACCAATGAACAGAAAGTGCAACATATCCCTTCATCGAACCACGCTTCCACCTTCATCGCATCATTGCGGCGAATGTTGCGAAAATCCTCACCGACCAACGACATTTATGATACTGTCTTGCCAGGCACCTTTCACACATCCAAGTTGACAAATCTTTGGGTATCTTCAATTTCACTTCTTAATCGCCCATTTCTCCAGTGGACCACCAAACTTATCGAAGCCTCTCCTATCGACTGTCTTACCTTCAGAAACTCGCATTTGACATTTTTCCCCTGGGATGACTTGTTTTCAGATATCCATTGCACTACCCTCTCCCAATTTTTCATCCAAGACCACTTCCATCAAATTTCACTCTCTTCTGTTTCTGCTTTCCTTGCTCGCCACCAGGATATCACTTCTCTCGAATGTCAGGGTTTGTTTCGAGACGACTACAAACCCCAAAAACTTTTTCTTCCGCAGCTTACCAAACTGGCATCATGCTGCGGATCCATCGTACACATTCTGGAAGATGTCACTGCATTCCCCTCTCTTCGCAAAATCTTCCTCAATCTTTATCCATGTAAATGCAGCAGGTTATTTGACCCCACTGCCATGAACAATGCCTTGGCATGCGTAGCACGCTGTCCTAATGAGATCAAGCTATTCCTCGAGTTTAACCAAGATGACGATGCTCTCCTTGCATGGCTTGACGTGGATGTCAATGATAAAAGCAGGATTGAGCGCTCATTGGATCACGTCGTTGGCTTGACGTTGGGTGCCTGGGTCCTTCCTCGTTCGTCGAGAGCTCAGTCGATACTGGTTTTCCCAAAGTGGATATCATTGTTCCCCGCTTTGCGTCTCTTAACATATCAATCTTATCGACCCGACGACAGGGCCTCCCAGCTGAAATTTGCTCATTCAGTCATCCAAAATTGCTCACAACTCGAGACGTTAACCATCAATGAGGAAATTCATACGGTTACCACTTGGCTTGCGATGAAGGACTGATTCTTGTCAATCGCAGGGGTAATAGCCTTCGATGGGACCTTGCTATATCCTGATCCCTTCGACTCGATCTCTGCAATGCTTTTCATTTCACTTGACACTTTTACGGTCTTTATTTTCACTTTCCAACACATTATCGACCTCCTCCATATATGTGCTGTGTATGCACCGGTTGTATTCTACTTGAATGAATACTGGTCGTGTTCAGTGGCTGGTGAGTGATACATGCTGGCAAGATCACGCCAAATTAATGTTTTCATCTCAGCGCCGATGTAAATGACGAGCACCTTCCCGACCCAAGCTTGCTCTCCAAATATTCATTGGCTTGGACAATGGAGATCTCCTGCTAAATCTTTCAGGCACCAGAACAGCATCACTTCTCTACTGTCTTGCAAGCTACCACATGCTCAACCCAGACGTCGGCATAGCCAAAGTTTTCACGTCCACTCCTTTCTCTGGATCTCCCTCTCGTTCATGACAACCTCCTCGTCATTTTCACCACCAGCCCTTCATTGAATGCCATCCGTGGACTGGAACGTTTAGTTGTTAAACTGTCATTTGTGATGACCGTACGAATTTCCCTGGAGCATCCAAGACGGAGGTTATGTCATCGAAGACATTCACAATCTCACTAGTATCATTACCAGAACCTGTACGTGGTGCCCCGACGTGAGGTGTATATATCGCCCCAAGAATGACGTGGCTGTTTGTCAGGCCTTTTTACTTTCATCGTATCATGGACTCCGATGTCGCAAAGGGCCCCGCTGATAGTCGACGTTCACCTCAGCTCTTTGCTTTGCACCCCTTACATCTCCGAGTTGACGGGATTTAAGATAGACATCCCAATGCGTTCCGATCTCTCTGATTGGACATCGATGCCTCTCCTATCACCAGTCTTGTTCTTGAAAATTCAGCTTCGAACTTTTCTTCTGGGATGGCCTCCTTCTAGCTATTTATTGCCCCACTCCCCCAGAAATTTGCATCGTCAACGTGGTCAGTGGCTCTCTTTCTGTCTCCACATATCTTGTTCGCCATCGAACTATTGCCCCTCTAGCCATGTAAAGATTCGACATGACGATGAACCCGACAGTTTCCCTGCCAGGCTGATTTCATCCTATGAATCGGTTGTTCACATTTTGGAAGATGCCACGGCATTGCTATTCCTCATTTCTGACCGGGACGTTGCTGCATGGCTTGATGTAGATGTCAACGATGGCCGAGTCGAGCGCTCGTTGTGTCAAGTCGTTGGATTGACATTGATCTGGACCGTGATCGTGTCCAACTCACCTCCAAAGTGGCCATCACTGTTCCCCGCATTTCTTTCTTAGCATTTCGAAGTTGTCTACCCGATGAATGGGCCTAGTTAAATAATGAATTATAAAAGTTCTTAAGAATGTGCCCCCCGTTGTGAATAAGGTAACCCAGACGAGAAAGTGAGTTTTAGAATGTTGCGCTCTAACCTATTATTCGTTACACATCTCGATGGCTTCCCCAACCTTCAGTACCATCTCATCAAATCCCCACTGTCCAATGATACTGACACCCACTGGCCATCCGTCCTCTGCGAGTCCGGCAGGCACACTTAACGCTGGAAGTCCTGCAAGAGAGGCTGGGACTGTGAGCACATCTTGGACGTACGAATTCAAGCCATTTGAGTTCGAATCGGACAACAGCGGTGCAGTGCGGATGGCTGAAGGGTGGATCAAGACATCGACGCCCTCTGTGGGAGGGTTGGCAGAGGAAGAAGGAGAAAGGAAGTCCGGAAAGCGGAAGACGCGGTGAAAATCTGCACGGATTAGTTTGCGGACTTTCTGTGCTTGGAGAAAATAGTTGTCAAAGGCGCTGTGGGAAATCGTCGATAAGAGCGACAGAAACTCGGTAGTGAAAGCCCTACTCTGCGGTGAGTGCGTACGTGCCAAGCAGGATGCGTTTCTGGACTTCGCGTCCGAAGCCACTTGATCGGGTATGTGCATAAACATTCGACGTTTTTGTTCGGTCGGAATCAGGTGGAGGCGCAACATGTAATCCTATCCAAGCGCTTCACATAGCTGGAGAGCAGATCTGGAATAGGCATCGCACCATACTGGACGCCATCATAACGGGCCATGTTGCTGCTGGCTTCGGCGCTTGAAATAACATAGTACGCACTAAGTGCATAGGGAGTAGCGGGGAGAGAAACAGGAATCAGAGAGGCACCAAGTCTTTTTAGTGATGCAAGGACACGGCGGATGGGGAGCAGGACGCTTGGATCCAGCTCGGATGGGAAGTATTCCTGGGGATGCAAGACAGTGAGCTGTCATATCCAAATCGATGCCAAAGCAAAGAATTACTTGGGGAACGCCTATACGCAGTCCACTTAAATTACCCTCTAAGCTACTCCATTGTTGTACTTGTTGTCGACACTTGCTTGAGGCCTTTTGCCTCGTTTCAAGTGTCGCTGCCGTGGGATCCTTGATATCATGCAAAGAGATAACATCTACGTTTGTGTAAGGATGTATCAAGTCTTTAAATCAAGTATGACTGACTGAACACGCGATTAACGATACCGATGGTCTTTGCCATAATGCCTACGCAATCTAGACTGTCAGCGAAAGACACGACACCCCATCTACTATGGTGTAAGAATCGCTGTCACGTTTCCGCAAACTGAAAACCACCTAATACCTGCTGATGAGACCATAAGATGGTTTCAAACCAACGACACCACAATATGAGGCGGGCAACCGAGTCGAGCCACCGGTATCTGTGGATAACGCGCTATTCTTGACGTGAGAGACTTGATACTTTCGCTATGGAAAACGGCAACTGACTTACGCATCGCACATGTTTGCAGCTACAGCTGCAGCACTCCCGCCTGAACTACCGCCTGCAGACCTCTGCTTACGATCAGCCCATGGAGTGGGCGAAGCTGACTGGTGTGGATTCACCACGGGACCGTGGATGGAATAGACATTCAAAGAGCTGATTCATTCTGCCAAAATGATTATTCGTGGACGAGGAAAGGACATACCCCATTCCAAACTCGTCACAATTGGTCTTTCCAACGATGCAAGCGCCTCTTTTCCTGAGAATATCTACAACAGTGGCATCGAAGGGCGAAACAAATCCTATACATAAAGCAAGGTAATGAGGAACGAATTGCAGTCGTCGTGGAAGTTACACGAACCGAGAAGCATTGCAGAAGAGCAGGTGGTTGGCATCGAGGTCGTACAGATGTTGTCTTTTACTGCGATTTTAATACTGTGCAAAGGCAATGATTCCTCTTTTTCGACCCGAGGGAAGGCTTCAGGTGTGCGGACAATAGCATTTATAGACGAGTTCTGAATGTGCAACCTTGGCTTTTCGGGGTGGAGGTAACGTGCGCATTGAAGGTAAACGCTCCGGGCGAGATTGCCGTTAAATCTCATGCCCTCGGGGCTAACAATGGCAAGATAAAAAGCACCAGCACGGTGCTCGTTATGAGTAAACGAATTTATCTGGGACCACGTGAGTTACCTCATCAACCATCCAACAGCACAGCGACTGCAAGGAATAACAGCACAACGCTCTCGGACAGCCCCCGGGGTTCAGGTGGTCTTCGCGACCAGATCGTCGATCCAGCCATTGAATACATTACGATAGCTTAACTTGAAAACCTCAACTTCATGCACCCAGGTCGCAGATCCAATGTCACCAATCCATTCAGTATGTTTTCCTTGTCCCCCATATTCATGGGTGGTCTCTCTGCGTGCTCTTCTTAACACTACTCCTTTCAGACTCTTTTCCTACAGTATTTTTCCTGTATTTATCACTGTTCTGCACGTGGAAGAATTGTATCGCAGGTGTGATGAATCCCACACATTTCATCAAGCCGGTCGTGTCTGGTCAACGTCTTGGAATCTAACTGGGGGATCCACCACGGTTTATTCAAACAAGCGATCAATCGATCGACTTTTTAGAAGAACCGTTTTGGATCGGCCCAGTCCGCACCTCCTAGCTGGCGGCTGACTGTGGTCGCTTACAAAAGCCCTGGGCTTGCGCTCAAATCTCCATAACGCACCTTGACCCCACCCACATCATACCTTCCACCCAAACATATAACCATGTCCCAAACCCAATACTCCAACGCCTACCCTCCCATGTTCAACATCCCCACGCACCCGCTCACGGATGCGAACTATCTCTTGTTCCACGCCCTCACCCAGTGCGAGGAGAATAACGGCTATAAGCTCGCGAAAGCCATACGCCCTGTCCCCCGTCAAGTGGTTCCGCTCACGACTACCTCCCGGGCTCCATTCGCTGCCTTGGAGAATACCGTACCGGGTTCCACTGACGGTTCATCTAGGGGACTCAAGCGTACCAAGGCCATGCGTATTGCCCCTTCTCAGAAGCTCGTGCGGACGAGTGACTCTCGGGCTCCTTTGGTCTCCTCTGCGAACATCGTTCTAGGTTCCACCGATGGTTCGTCTGAGGGACTGAAGCGCGTCAAAACTATCACCAAGAGCGCGGGGAAACTGATCAGTCAGAGGCGGCGAAAGGAGAAAGAGAACCTTGCCATTGCGTTTTTCGCTAATGGGTTTTAAAAGCTGATAAGTTGATGTTGCAGATGACGCGCGCGAGAGAACGAAAAGCGACGACGACGACGACGGACGAACCCGCTTGGTCCTGGACGTGGCTAACCCAGGACTGACGGCTCATCCTAGTCGCAACCCCACCAGGCGGAGAAAAGAAAAGAAAAAAATTATGAAATGTCAAAAGCAAAAAAAAATCACGATAAAACAAAAAGAAAAAAAAAAAAAGACTCGGAGAGTTTGGACTCTGTTTTGTTTGCGGCTAACCACTCTCCCTTTTTTTCTTGCTTCCCCAGATTTAGACGTAGGGCCTGAGAACCGTTGCCCGAGCCGATGGATGACCTTCCCTGGACCGAGGACCCAGAGCCGAAGTGGTGTGCCGACCATTAGAGAGCCCACCCTGAGAGCCGATGGAACGTCTTTTCCTTTGAGCCGACCTTGGTGGACCTATGCAGAGCCGACGGGAGAGCCGACCTTGGTGGACCTACCTAGAGCCGACAGGAGTGCCGATCCTTTTGAGCCGACCTTGGTGGACCTTCCTAGAGCCGACCATGGTGGACCTTCCTGGAGCCGACAGGAGCGTGGACCTTGATGGACCTACCTAGGCCCGATGGGAGTGCCGACCCTGATGAGCCGACCCACCCAGAGCCGATCGTAGTGCTGACGCTTTTCAGCCGACTATGGGGGAACTGAAGTTGCCTACGCCGTATGAGTATCGAAATATGACCAACAGACGTCAGCCTCGCCATACCACACCCCTTCCTCCTTCATTTCTCGCTCTTCCCTTTTTTCCTCCGCTCCTAATCCCTATTTCACTCTATACACTGTCCCTTCATTCCGTCGGTGGCTACTTTACCATTAGCGCTGATGTGTAAAGCAGTCACCGACACCCATCTTCTTCTCCCGGAAAGTGCTGATTTTCACGTTCTTTACTCCAGGTTTCGAACCACTTGCCGACCCTTCTCTTACTCCATCCATTTACTCCCGTGCGTAACTTGCCTCTTTACCGATACACTGATGTTCTTTCCTATAGAACTCGCCGGCACGTACATATTGGTATTGCGTCTCTTGCCCTCTTTATGTGATGGGGTTGTGTTATCACACCAGGATTGACTCTCAGGTGCGTTGTCCACTGTAATGTACACGTTCTCCACACCTCAGATTACATCCCTTCTTCTCAGCATCCTTTTGTCCAAGTCAATTCAGGACCTTTGTCATGCACGGGTTACACCCAGGTATGCCATTACTGGATATTATCGGTTACGGCTGACTTCGGCTTTAGCTTCCCTCTCACGTTGCATTCAACCTTCACTTTCTCGCTCGCTCGTTGACCATCTCTCGTTGGCATGCTCTTGGAGACAGCAATATCAAAGCATGGAGAAGTACCGAGGTCACGTCGGTAGGATTACCATGTGTAGGATATCGCCCTTAGGCCCTAGGAGGAGGCTGCCGACCCGGGACTCAAGGCGTCAAGAGCGAGACCCACGGAGTAAGTGAGTCAGTGAGTCAGGTGGCCACCTGAGTGAGTGAGTGAGTGAGTGGTTTAAGTGAGCGATGGAGGGTGGGGTCAACATTCAACAGCGCAACTTCAGCAAGGGGTGGTTGGGTGGAAAAGGTAAGGGCAGGTAAGCCGTTTCTCCAAGCTGCGCAAAATAGAAGGGATGGGGGATGGCATTGAAAGAGAAACAGCTTTCTTGAAGCTGTTTCTCTTTCAATGCCATCCCACATCCCTTCTATTATGTGCTACCCATTGATCTTGAATGTTTAACTAGATTCTGGCAAGTGGGTGGTTGGGTGGAAAAGGTAAGTAAGTGCAGGTAGGTCATCTGTCTTTCAACACTGTTCCCAACCCCACTATGTTATCCTACACATTAACATTCAACTAGATTCAGCAAGTATGGTTGATGAGAGTCGTCATCTCGTTGGCATGGCTAAGATCTTCTGCAAACGAGATAATTCAGAATCTTGTGCTGTGTTATTCAACCACGACAGCTATTGCAGGAATGTCAGCTAAATCCTCATAGGCGCACGTCACACGCACGTCTCGTAGTGGACCCCCTGGGGTCTTTGGAGCTCGAATAGACATCGACAAGATGTGACGATGAATAGGCGATATTTTGCTCGGGTTGGTGATCTTGTTAGGAGTGCTATTGCTATCCCGAGGGCCTTGACTCTCTCCATCAGCTCGTCCTTCCCCATCTCCAGCAACTCAATCCTGATATCTTTTGCCTTCTCCATAGCTTTCCGTGTGGGTGACTGATTCAGCATGTCATCAATCAAGCAATTTCCTTGTTTGCGTTGTCCAGCTCACCCCTCAGCGACTCGATGCACATTTCATCCTGGGAGGGCTCCATTCGACGCTCCATTTGATGCTCAGAAACCTCGCGCTGCAGAGAAGTGTGTTTGGCCTCAAGCTCCGTGAGCTCCTCTTCGCCAGCCAGCATCGTCTTTTCGGTGGCATCCAAGGCTTCCTCCATTTGCCTCGCAACTTGGCCTTTCTCTAGGCTTCATTCTCTAGCTTTTCTATTTTCTCATTGGCTTCCTCCTCTGACGCACCCATTTTCTTGATCCTGGCATGTGCGGACGCAAGATTCTCATTGAGGTTCCAAATCCATTTGATCGCGCCTTCGGCGCCTCCCTGATCCTCGATTTTCCGGAACTCTCCTATGCCGATTCCAGCTCGGTCAACTTCGCCCTTAACTTATCCTCAGGCATTCCGCACTCTTTCTCTTCCTTCTCGAGTTTATCAGACTGGAATCAGAGACGTAATGGAGAGAGGATGCAAGTTAGCTTCCAATTAGACACTAACCTAGCTTAGATTGTTGTCGTTGCTTTCGTTTTTTTGTGCTCTTGACCAATGCTGAGAAATTGGGTGCCACTTGTAGGCAGTCACCATCAGTTGATGCACGACTGAGTGCATCCGGATGGCATGAGGGTACTTCCAGGTGCAGCCTGTGGCCACAGCATGATTGTTGGTTGACCATTCAGATCTTGTAATTTGGCATTATCGGGCGCAGCTGGCAACAGTCAGCAACATGTAGACTATATTCTCAAGTAGGGCCACGTATGGGCACACTGTCAGTTGTGCCATAGCATTGTGAAGTCCTTTACACCAAGTTTTGAATTTTTCAGCATTTATATACCGCGACTGATTATACAAATGTATTCTATGAAATTACATAGGGGCGGCGAAGATAGTATACAGATGATAGCCAGAGTGGGTGGATACAAACTGTTCACCGGCGTCGGAAACCAGTTATTGTTCAACAGCCATTTCTATCTCAGCAATGTCGGCTATCTTGCTGCCATCGACACCCCCCGGGTCGTTCCCTGTTGTTTCCATCTCCGCGATGGCACGCCTAAACAATGTTATCGAAGGGTCCACCCTTTCCTGCACCATAACGGAACGACTTACCTGTATGAAACCCGACAATCGTTCCTGAGAGTGGGCGATTTCCACCGTTGCTGGTACAAAAGGTGTTCATCCAGTGCTGCGAGTACGAAACAGATGAAGGCTAGCTAGTGTTGAGAAACAAGCAGTATTCACCTTTGTCTTCGCCTAAGGGCTTGAGCCGTGTGTGGTCAAGCCATTGCCTGGAATTTTTGTCACGGTGAGGGGTCGAAAGCGAGCACAACTCAACATACCAATAGGACGTTTTATCATAGAATCGTACAATGTTGAGAGGAATACCTCGCCTCTGGGCAGACGTCTTTTTGTGCTTCACAATATGTTTCGGAACCCGTTTATCGTCATCCTCATATATAACAGCAGGCCACCATGGGTAAGTGTCTTCAATGGGTGTCCAAATTATCAGAAATGCAAACGGATGGGTGGTTGATAATACACACCGGCTTTGGCCCACACTATGATAGGAACATAACCACAGCTGAGTTTACGCCATCCGACTAGGTAGGAACACATACCAAGAGTCCCTCCTTCAAGGGGAAAGTCCGAAGGATCATAACTTGCTCTCTTTCCTTCAGCACCTTGCGATTTCACGCCTCCCGCAACAGGAGCTGGGGCAGCCTCCGCTTCCTTATCATCTTCAGAATCACTCAAAGAACTCAAGTCAGAATCCCCCTCGGCAGAAGGACGCGGTGCCGTCTTGGGAGGTAAAGTCGGTGGAGGGGGTTGTGAGGCAGGTGCTGCTGCATTGGCCAGTCTAAGTTTCTCCGCCTTCCGGCGCATGTTCTTCTCGCGGCGTATAGCAGGGGTATCCAATTCTTCGATGATAGTAACGCCTCGTGCGGTGACGATTTCATTCCGTCTAGTTTCATGCCCCCCAGTATCACTGGGGGCAGGGGCTTCCGCATCGACAACCTTATCGAGAGTTTGGTTATCAGATGCAGATGTACTGAATACGGATAAACCAGACGTTCCTAGATCTCAATGGTACTGTCAAAATGGAGCGAGAGTGTGATGACAATCAACCGACCAGTACGACTCCGCTTCTTCGGTGGTAGCGCTTGTCTTTCCACTGGCGCCCGCCCACCACGTTTTTGATCCGGGGGTAAAATCCATCCCAAATCGAACATCTTGAAAGATCCTTGATTGTCTACGTGATCTACCCTCGGAGGTTCTTCCAGTTTCCGCGCATTCTCTGCCGGTCTACCTCGGGCCTCAGCCTCCCACGCAGCGGCAGCGGCAATCGCTCGTCTGGTTCGGGGAGCGCGGAAACCAGGCGACTCATCTAGTGCGATTTGCTCTTTCTTACTTGATGCAAGTCGTCGACGTTCTTGCTCAGCTTTCCGCTCACGCTTAGTCGGGCCCTTGGGTTTCGGTGGCGGAGGCGGTGGTGGCGGCTTAAATTGCCCAAATTCATAATTGAAAAGCGACACGACAGGGTCGTCTTGGAGTATCAGATCGATGTCATCTTTAATGCTGTCTTTGGATACCAGCAACTGAAGAATGTCCAGAGGAGGTTCCAAGTCACCAGGAGGAAGAGAGGATTCGAGCGAGTTGTTAGTTTCCTTTTGGGCGTTGTCGTCAACTATCCTGGTTTCGGCGTCGTGAGAGAATGAGAGATAGTTCAGTTCGTTTAATATGGCCTTGGCATGGGTTCGTATTTTGTACGCAGTTTTGTAGAACGGTGTGCCAGATTTGTTGTATTGGATGGCATTATCGAGGACAAGATTTATATCATTCTGTCAAAAATTCAGTATATCTCGGATTGGGCAAAAAAAAAAGGAACAAACTTTGAACTGTTCAATATCCCAGTACTCGTGACGGTCGAGTTTAGCATCAATGTCATCCCAACACACGGGATTCTTCACAATGTCAAAATAATCAGGAACTTCCGCTTTCGACACAGGATTCTTGAAGTACTCATTCCGATCATGCCTAAAAGCCATCTCAGCAACGAAACGCGTGGTACTTGATCATAACATTACCCCACGATCTTCTCGAAGGCCAACCGCATAGGAGGTTCATGACGGAAAAGGAAGTGAGAAAGAATTTCTTGAGTAATTTCGGCTTGCTTGAGCTTCCGGCTCTCGCGTTTTCTGCTTAATCTTACCAAACGACGGACATGCTCCAGATCCTTGCGTAGAGTTTGCAAATACTTGGAAATGCAGGTCAGAATGTGGGAGTGGCGAACATTCTCGTAAACACACCTCAAGTTTCATTGCCTTTTCTTCCTCCGTCTGGTGCTTCAGACTACTGGAAGCTGTCCACGGCTCCAGGTGTAACCTCTTTAATAAAGGTGCACCTCGACGTGCCTCTCGTTTAAGGCTCCAGTACTTACACACCATAAGAATGAACTCCGTCCTCTTCAGCATCTCGACTTTGGCGACGTACTGAAGGATACGATCTACAATTAGAGTGGGAACAAGCGGCGGCCCTGGTTTGTAGGTTTTAGCGTATGCTCGAGCGGACTTCGATGACTTGTTGTTTCCACCTCCATCTCCAGATGCTTCGGCCGCCAATGCAGCGGCACGTGCTTCCTGCTGCTCTTTCTGTGGAAATCGGTCAAGGCGGTAAATATAGATGTAGATGTCTAAAAAGTCAATTCAAACCCACAGGTAAATGCTTCTCACAGTAGCAAGTGAGTGACACCGGTTCAGACCCTTGCGTCCCTTTCATGGGCATCAAAAACTTCTCCTTGCGTGCGCAGGTGGTATGGAATGCCAGAAAGCAGGATGTTTTGGCACATTGTATGCAAGCACCCTCACGGATATCACATAGAGAACATTTCTGCATTGAAATGAGACAACGTATCGGGAGCAAGTTTACCAAACGAACTAGTTTCCAGCGTTGTTTGGAGATTTTGTCAACGCCTGTGATAGGTTCCATAAAAACGTCGTTGGCAACGCGTGTTTCCGGAACCCAGATGGCGCAGAGGAGATGGACCCATTCACCGTGTATGGTTTGTTTGAATGCACCGCCTTCATTAGGACACAAGATGCACATCTTGCGAGGATGTGAGTGCGACTTAGCGGAAGGACTACAGTGGTAGACATAGGCGTACAACTGGATTTTCTGGAGAAACTGTGCACTTCCGGCATAGCCATTGACCTTCTGGAATGTATGGAACTCCGTAGCAGTCTAAAGTACTGTGAGATACGTGTGCTAGAGAAACAGATGGGACCGACCTTGGTGAACAGCTAGGTTGCAACCATCGCAAAAGACAATTGCGTTACTGTTTTCGCCCTCCGAGTCATCGCAGATTGCGCATGTTGAGTCTTCCGATGGTAGAGCCAAGTCCGGCTTGGGGAGATTTTTGGTCTGCGGCAGGGTTACCATTGAGACTAAATGAGGTCGCTAAACGAACGTACCAAGTCAAACCATTCTTTCTCCAAACGATCCATGACAATTTCGAACGTCTCGTACGTCACCTTGTTCAGCTGCTCCTTTTTGCGCTCCGCGTTCACCGCGTCCAGCCACTCTTGGTCTGTGACTCTTCAATCGGGGATGAAACGTCTGAGAGGAAAACACCGCACCGACCTTGTTCATCCATATCGTACTCGACTTGAATAGCAAGTTCACTCTCGAGTGGTTCTAAACACTGTGATAAGCGTCAGGTCATTACTCAGAAACGCATCAGTACCAATATGTCGAATGTAGTGGTCAGGCCGTCGAAACTCGGAAAAATCGTTGTCTATGCATGGCAATATGATGATCAGAAGGAGAACAAGGGAGGCAAATCACGTACACCCGTAAGACCTTGCCTGTTGATTGCGCACGCCAGCTGGCTGCGTTGAACAGTTATCCTGAATTTCCACGAAGGAGACAACGGGAAGTGATGCACCCGTCGACGGAGAGACAATTCCACGCGCCATCTTCAAATCTTTAAGACCGAACTACTTGTGAATGGTTGAGGAAACCGAAGGCTAGATCGTCTTGACGAAGATTACTGGAGTTGCTAAGTGTGATGCTGGTGGTCAACGTGCCCGAGGGTTGTCGTTCATTTCGTTATGAAGGCACGAGTCATTTGTCTTCAGCTCTTTACACTTTGGCCACAAACGAACTCTGCCACCATGGATGTCGAAGACCTCGGACACTGCCAGTACCATTTTACGTGATACGGAAATCCGATCATATTCGCATGCACAAGAATTATAGGTGCTACACATTACCACAGTTGTACAGAGGTTTTGCTGATGGCGCTAGTCACATCAACACCTCTTGGCTGCAGAATCCAACAGATCGTGAATGTCTGAGAGGGATGCGAGGCAAGGTCATTCCGGTTTAGAAGACCGCCATCATACCCAACATCATACCCAATAGAGTTTCTCGATAAAGTTGGCCTTCCACCCGATCCTCGCTTTCAAAAGCAGTGGCCAAAGTCTTGACAAACCTTCCATCGCGAAGGATGTTTGTCCATTCCGGATCCCTGTCTTCCACTGAAACCTGATTCTGCAAGATTGAAAATGCGACCAACAGCTCGAATTTTACTCTGAACAACGTAGAAACGTCTCGAGATGTCCCTGGATCTATTTCTAATAATCGCAATATTTCGATAGATGACGGTGAGGAATGTTTACTTGCGATTGAAGACGCAGGATTCGAATATGTATCGTCATGTCCAGAAGGTTGCCTGCCTACACGAAGGCTGCGTGGTTGGGCGCGCACTTGCGCTTTTGGTTTTGCCTCGGAGCTGGTCGCAGCATATGTGATGTACTTTTGACACAAAGCGACCTTAAATCGGCTGATGATCAGGGAAGGAGCAAGCATGGAAAACAGCGCAGAAAGCTCGTCGGCGGTGAATGACGACAGTCGAGTGTACACGGACGTGATAAACACTGGCATGTCTAAATGGATAGTTGAAGTGAGATTAATTAACTAAAGAAAAAATGAGCCTCAAGGATCGACTAGGATAGAGAGACCGTACCGAGGTTAACAACCGAGCACCGTAATCCTTGCGCCTCTCTTCAGTTTGCTTCAAACAATAAAACACTATTTCAACTGGTGCATCAACTTCCCATTGAGGACTAGTGCCACTTCCCCTTGAAGGTATTTGAGATAGAAGTATGGGAGAGTATTTTGCTACAGTAGGACAAGGAATTGACGAGTTGCCGAATCCTGAGTAAAATCAGACTCACGCAAGCCCACTTTCACTTGTTCCATTTCATCACGTTCGAATACCACCAACATCCAATCGAGAACGGGCCATGCAGTTCGACCAACGACATGTTTTTCTTCATCAATATCTGCGGAACATTGCCGATTGTCGTTCTTCCTTGTGTTCCTGCCTCTAGGAAGAGAAGGCGCGAACTTGTTATCCGGGATAAAACCTTCCTCCAAGATAACCCAACAGTTCTTGCTTTTTTTTATACACATCGCCTGTCGTGCAATGGTAGAGTATTCTTCTTCGTCATCGTCAAAGTTGGTCGCCAAGTGATTAAAATGGTGGTCATTCCGAAGGTAGCAGGGTAATCCACGAAAAAGCGACGCGGGGGAATTCGTAATTGCGAAAGATGCAAGGAGGCGCTGTGATGCCGCAGTGGCAGCTGGTGACGGAAAAGGAAGAGATTTTTGTTGCTTGGCTGCTTTTCGGGGAGAGACTGGATCTAACTCCGTCCTCTCGTTGATTATATCATTATGTGGGTACAATGCCATGAACAGCAACTGGCGTATATGTGAGCTGGAAAACAGCAGAAGTCGTCACAAAGATGAAACGGACGAAAGGAGTTGAGCGCATACGGGGCAGGTTTGTACCTGGACGAGTGCAGTTGGTCCAAAACTGCGATTGCGGACTCGTACTGACCTTCTTCGAAACAGGTGTCCACAAGACCACGTTGGTGCCTGCTCATCTCTCGTTCACAGAAAGGATTCTCACTGGTATTGGACTGTTTGAGAGACATTACGGCAGAAGAAACCTCTCACGTGATGACAACGCGCCAGAATGATCGACGGACAGCAACTGGAGTGTGGACTTGATTCTTAGAGATGGTCACCAGTCCTGGGTATATAGGCATTACGACGCGTATGTTTATAACAGCGGAACAAGTTGTAGGCACGAAGTAGCTTGGTGCCAACTAGGCGAAGGAAAACCTCGATGCGACCACGAGAACTTTCTCTGTGGGGGCTAACACCGACTCATACATCTCCTCTGCCTCATTGTACCGTCCTTGGAAGCGGACACTGACGCGAGACTGGCTGATTCCTAGACGCTCTGGTTGCACAGCTACACAGCTTCTTCGTATCGTCCACGGCACAGCAGATACACTGAAATAGTTGATTTGGCCTTTGTCAGCTTGAAGCTCATGCCGCACGTGTGGTCCCATACTTCATTCAAGGATCGTTGAGATGAACTTCTCGCATTCGGTCCACAACAAGTGACATCGAAAACTGGAGTCACTTGAGGTAAATTGGTTCTGTCCTTGCAGATTCCCGCATCATGAATCCACCACAAAGAGTCCGAATTTCGGTCGATATTCGACCAAACATAAGCTGTTGAGTGTTCGTATGGCTTCCTGAAACCAGATTTGCGAGAGGATGAGAGAAATTAATGACTGGGATTCCAAAGATGGGTGAGACATTGAGCTGATGCCATCAGCTTGTGTTTTCGTATAGTGGTCCTTGTGCCATCGACGACTGATTGGATGCGAGTGAAGAAAGTCTACTGTCTTGCTGCGAACGTTGTCGACGGCAAGAAGCCAATCGATGTCGTCACCCCCATGAGACCGGAGTCTTGCCGAGGTTGGTTTCGCGTTTTGTTCCTACCGATCGCGATCAGGGTGTCCGACAAGATCGAGAACTTTGATATAGCTTATCGACGTTGGTAGCTGACGTCCAGAAAATGTGCGAGTATTCGTGCTTGTCGAATGATAGTTTCGCATGTAACTGTGAGTTCCCTATTCCTTGTATGCCGTGGATAGCGCAACGGGCCGGTAAGTCGCTCTGGAATTTCTCTAAGCAGAAATCTAATTCTTTCCCTCTTCCAGTGAGAGATCCATAGTAGCGTCGTTGATACGTCGTGGCGACGGACTTGACAATGCGAGGCGATTGTACATTTCCGTGCTTCCCAGAAGTGAATATCCATCAAATCAGATGGTTCCTCGCAATGAAATATCTCAAAAAAAACCCACTGACCTAGCCATAATAATTTGATCTCCCCAGACGAAATTGAGGGAACCGCACTCTGCTTATCATGATGGATATGAAACAAGAGTGAACGAAATAAGCGCATGTATATCGTGTTTACACGCGATCGCCACGTCAGCGTCCCTCTTCAAAAGCCATCGCGTTACTCGCGACTGCCTCAACTGTTTCTTGATTGTTAATCATGCTATTACAGGTGTTGGTTCTGGCAATTGTACCCCTTTTGGCGTCTGCAGCCATATTCCCTCCGGGAACACCTGTCAAATCTCTCGACGCGAAGGGATTCAAGAAAGCTATGAAAGAAAGTGTGAGCACTGCCCGTCTTATTCTCGCGATTTTTGTTGAAGAGTCGTGTTTCCTGTTATGAAGAGAACAAGTCTAGTTGCATTCGTCGCTCCATGGTGTGGTGTAAGGTCACTGTGTCGATCAGGCTCTTGGTCTTCTTTGTTCATCATGTCCTGCAGCACTGTCAAAGCCTAGCTCCCGAGTACAGCAAGGCGGCAAAGAGTCTAAGTCCGATGGTTCCACTTTACGCTGTAGACTGTGATGCGGAGGAAAATAAAGTCTTATGTGGCGAGCAGGTAAGAGAATGTCTTACATCTCTGGAACGTAACTTAGTCCATCCATGCATTAGAGAATCGAAGGCTTCCCAACGATCAAGGTTTGGCGAACACACACTCCAGCTACAACTAATGTTCACAAGAATTATAGTTATTCCCTCGCGGCGATAAAAAACCTCCGGTATTATATCAAGGAGAACGTACTGCTAGTGCTATCGTCGAATTCGCATCACGCCGCATTCCATATACGGTTGAAAAACTTTCCGAACCGCAAAACGTATTGACATGGATCAAGGAAGTTAGTAAATTATATCTCGAGCGCCATTGGTTAATCGTAAACCGATCCTTGTTGGAACTGCAGGAAGTCGAGAATCCTCGGGCACTGCTCCTGACAAAAGATAAAAAGGTTCCGATAATGTGGAAAGTCCTCAGCAACAAATACACTAAATTAAAGTTTGGCATCCACCGGGACAGCAAAGGGACGACTGGGGCGATGCTAGGTATTGACAGTGGAGAAACCAGCTCAAAGGTCCTCGTCTATCCTGCTGGATCAAAATTCCCTGCACGCTACAAAGGTTCGCAAGTCGTTTGCTCTTCAGTTGCCTGGTGGTGACACCTTATATTCCAGGTTCTCTGAAATATGATCCCCTTTCTAGATTTTTCGGCTCCGTTGTCGACGGCACGGCGAAACTCGATCTTGTGAACAAAGAAACAAAACCCGAAGAACCTGAGAGAACCAAGATAAACCTAGGATACCAGGAGAAAGAGGTATTCATGGGCGGCGGTAACCAAGCGAATCTTGCGAAAAGTGAAACCCGTACGGTTGATTCTGTTCACCAAGCAGAGAAAAAGATTGTTTCAGCAACCGAAGTAGCAGATCCGCCGTCGGAAGAAACTGTCGACGCAAGTACTCATAACGTTATATACGTTACATCCGAGGCAGTGGAAGAAGCTCCACTTTCGACTTCGATGGATCAAACGCCCATACAACCAAGCGAGACCAACGCCGAGACCTCGAATACTGGTGAGGCGGCGAAGTCGCTACCGGAGGAGCCAGACGACACTCCACTTTCGACTCCGTTGGTTACATTGCTTGTGCGACCCTCGGTTCAAACAAACACAGTGACGCCCAGTATTGGCAAGGCTTCAGAGATCGCATCCGATGCGGTGACGGACACTCTATTTTCGACGCCACCCAGGAGCGAAACTGGCACGGAGGTAGCTAACGCCTCCACAAAAACCCTATCCATTATCTCCTCGAACAGCGCTTCTCAAGACTCTAACCTCGATCATCGAACTCAATCCCACACTCAAGAACCAGAATTACTCGAAGAAACTCTCCGTGCAGCCAACCCAACTGCTGAAAGCAACGATGAACACGGTTCTGAGGAGAACATGGGGTCTGTTACTTTAGAGTTGAAGAATGCGATCCCAACGTCGTCCGCTCAGCCGGAGAGTGCCGCTACAGGTTCTCCCTCGGCTGAGTTCACTACATCTGGATCAAACAGCGAAGTACACCGCCCTATAGATGAATTGTAGTATTTACTCGCGCAGTTGTTATCTATTTAAGGCGTTTTTGAACAGGCTATCCTCGAAAGATCATAACGAGACTGAATCTTGAGGTGTGCGCAGGTAAAATGTACGTTCAGCGGTGGTATTTTAAGGTAATTACACAGAGAGCCATCTATGCTTTTGACTTCCTCCTTGACAAAGGTTTGCTGCGTTTGCGCTTCTTGCCCTTTACGAACGTATTGGCGCTTTTCAGATCCCGCCCAAGTAAATCTTCCTTTTTTACTTGATATATTCGGACCTAGTTTTCGAAAATTCAGATATCAGTAAACACCCTTGTCATTCAGACTCACGATCCAGTTTTCTGACGTGAAAGCCTCCTCTAGAATATAAGGACGGTAAGAGTCTGCGATAGTTTTAACGTGAGGACCCACCTATGTAATCCAACGTTGGCCCAATCGGCGGCACGACCTGATTTCGAACACGATCCTGAGCTTGAGCGGTACCGAAAAGCTCTGCAAACCTAAGGAAATACTATAGGTTAGGACAAGCGATCACGACCACTAAATCGAGCACCGTCGCACCGATAATACGACATCTTATACATCAAGCAGTTTTTCATGGTAGCAGATGCGTGGTCGTCAATCCTATACTCGCCCTGAGGCGTAAAATAATTGGGCTCTTGAATCTCATCCGGCCAAATCCCTTGCGCGATGCGGACCATCCAGAGGAACTTATTGATATCATCGCCCGAATAGCCGATCAATCCGCCAAAGATGATGAGGACATAGTCGACATCGTGCTTGCGCAGAATAGGATAAGCGACTTCTTCGTTACTTGACATGGCTTTCCCGACAGTAGCGATATGAGCTTGATTATTGAACATAAATCAATACCCTCTGATATTTTCTAAATTTTACTTACTGTTGTTCCAAGTGTTGTTATCGACCAGGGTCGGTCGGTCAGCCATCCCAGCGATCTGATACCCATAATCCCACCAGCTCATAACGACAGATGTCTCTGGTGTATTCTGTCGGAGCCAATAGTATGCCTCACGGAAGTCATCGATAATATGTTGATTTCCATCAGGGCCTTGTGACGCGAGGACGACAGATGGTGATGAGTAAGCAGAGGAAGTTACCCAGGTACAATGAATGACGAAATATGTGAGCATGCACACCGCATTGAAGATGACGGCGAGACGAGTATCAAGTCCGAAAACACCCTTTGCTTTCTGAGGGGAACCACTTTTCGTAGGCGTGGTAGCAGCAATGAGTTCACTGAGGGTACTCCTTGATGCCGACGGCGCGGCTACTTTTTTGCTTTTTTTCGAATGGGTGGTGGGAGTGGTTGGAGTGGTTGGAGCGTGAGCAAGGGAAGAACCGCTCTGCTCGCTCCCGCCTTTACCATCGGCAGGAACATCAGGCTCCATAGGGTCGATATACGTATCGAGCAAGTACGATAGCGCAACAGCAGCCGAAACGCAAACTACAGGCGTGAGGGTAAGGATGAGACGAACCATGACGCCGGCAAAGTAGCTCGCCATAACGCTGTATATGATGACAAAGACGTGCTCATCCCGGAGTTGACGGAAGCATAGGATGACACCTGCGGGGAACAGGAACATGAGGAACTGCAGATCCATAAAAAACGACGGCCAAGCTGTGGGCTGATGCTCAGAGACGGAGGCAATGATGGGAATATATCTGAGGTGAAATAGTAGTTTAGTTAGAAAATGGAATCTCTAAGCATGATCAGAGAAATGACTTTTTGGCATATCCGGTGTCCCACAGTGAGTAAAACCTCCCAGTCCAGGGGGCAATCCACCCTTTGTATGCAAGGCCGATAAATGCTGCTGTTCCAAGCATTCCAGTAGAAATGACGGCCACGAAAAGAAGATCTTTAAACTGTTTAGAGGACAAATGCGAACGAATCAACTGGGCAAATGCGACAATCTGGAGAAGACCGAACACGCCTACGGAAGGTCAGGATCAGTCAGAGAAGATCAGCACACGTTTCATTCGTACCAAGTGCTGCCATGTGTTCGCTAGTCCGCACGGGTTGAAATCCAACAAAAGGAACTTGCATACTTGCAAGAGTACCAATGGCATACCATGATGAGTACGCGACATAGAGCCGACTGGTGAAGCGGCCCATCAGCATAAGAACAAAGGCATGAAGAGGGATCATGTTGGTAATGAAGACGTAGCCACCTGTGGTAGATGAACGTCAACATTAGGTCATGGCCGAATTCGACGCCTGGGCTCACCCCAGGCAGCCACCATGTAAAAGTAAAATATGGCGGCAATGGTTCCGAAGAAAGCGCTTCCATCCTTTAACGCCTTGATCCAGCAGTAGAAGGTAAACATGAGTAGGAAGATGGCAATAGCTTCGTTGTCGTATGAACCAGCGACGGACCGCGATATATATCCTGGGACAATGCCAATGAATGCAGCGGCGAGAAGGCCGGCACTCTCATCCTTCAGCTCCTTTGTAAACCTGGCACAATTCTGTTAAGTTATAGCCACGTGCCAAAAAAAGGACTACAGACATATAAGTGGCCCAAGCGGTCAATGCGCTGAAGCCGGGGGCCAGTAACACACAGATATTTCGAATATCAACGGGAAGGTTAAGCGCATGCAAGACATTGTAAATAACGCCGCTGGTAGCCATCAAGCCTGGATAGATTGTGCCTCCAACAACACGCCCAAGCGGATACCATGCTGTTGGATCAAACCAATTCCAGAATTCCTAGACGCTGGCATTAATCACTAGAAGAGAAGGAGCGTTGCAGAGCCTCACATAGAAGCCTTTCGAGGCAATCACTCTCGTCGCACGGCTTGGTTTATCAATTGAGAAAGAGGTAAGAAAATATTGCAGGGAGCTCACTAATTAAACCATGGATCGCTAGCAGGCGAAATAGATCAGGTGTCTCGCCATTGTATTCATAGGATGTACGCACAACTCATGAATAATGCTCTCAAAATTGATAACAGCAAAAAGACGTGATGCAATAGCGGCGCCTGAGATGAGTGAAAGTGCGACGATTCTCAATAATGAGGCAGTGTTTGCCACCGTCGCTGGTGAGAGGTCTGAAGGGAGCGGGTAGGCCGCTGTCATGACCAGAAGTATTGGATGTAATCTGTTCCCTTAGTGTGCGGTCAGCGCGCTGTTGACGTGTCTGTATTGGCCAAAATATTGGTCAGCACCATTCTTGGTACTTTTACACAGCCACGACTTTCCTACTCGGAATCCCGAACGGACTGGCAGCTCGAGATAAGGTCGACCACTTGTTACATTGTCTCATCGTCCCAACAGTTGACGTTCTTGCAGTTGATTACGAAGAGCATTAACAGAGTCTCAAGTAGCGCCAATGTCGCTTCAAGTTAACTTGTCAAGTCAGGAGATTAGCCAAGCGTATCAAGATGTTGTGAATGCGCGGGGTATAGACTGGGCTATATTCACGTACGAAAAGGGTACGAACGACCTCAAGGTACAAGCCACGGGTGATGGAGGCCTTGAAGACTTACAAGAGGAGTTCTCTGACGGCAGGTCTGCCTTTTATTCATCTTTTGACAAAGTCAACGATCGACCTAGAATTTTGGTGTAGGATTCAATATGCCTTTGTGAGAGTTACTGATCCTAATGTGCGTGCATCCGCTTGTCTTCAATCTGTCAGTTTATACAACTTATGTCTAGAGCCAATTGCCCAAGTTCGTTCGGATCAACTGGTGCGGCGATGGCGTCCCCGAGTCCAAGAAGGGTCTATTCCACTCTCACTCTGGCGCTATCTCTCAATTTCTTCGCGGAACGCATGTCGTGATCAGTGCACGTAACGAGGTCCGTCTTACCTTCCGTTCTTGTCGCTTGCTTGGCATAACCCAACCTCGATGTCCAGTCTGACGTTTCTCCGTCTTTAATCATGTCCCGTGTTGAATCTGCTTCGGGCTCAAAATACTCTGCCCACGACGAACCATCCAGACGGTTCGAACCTATCGCGCCAGTGGGCACTAACTATGCTCCTGTTGGGAAGGTCGACATTGCCGCTTTGAGGAGAGGTCCTCCAGAAAGCTCTAGCGGAAGGACACCCGTCCTCCCAGCAAGGCCTACTGGAAAGCCCACTTACGTGGGGGCTAGGCAACCCGCCTCGTCCTTTTACGGGGGCACTGTGATCAAGGGAAATGCACCTGCAGATGCGTGGCCAGACGAAGCCGCTTCGTCGGCACCGCCACCTCCACCTCCTGCCACAACTCGTCCACCAGCGATTCAAACCGCTCCCAGACCAGCTTTCTCGGTTAGTTTGTGCTCAGTCTTTTCACATCCAACCTATTTAAATATCTTCATCAGCCTGCTCCCGCTACAGTAGCCGCTTCAAATGTCCCAACGAAACCTGCTGAGGAGGACCGTATTGCACCTGTAGGCACGGCATACACACCGGTCTCCCTTGGCCCTCCAAAGAAGCTCAAGAACCCTTTTGCTGCGCTTGATCAGCAGTCTCAGTCACAGTCACAGCCAATAAAGCCTCGAACCACCACTGGGGGCGCCAAGAAACTCACATGGAGTGAGAGGCAGGCGCTCGCCAAAAAACAGACTGAAGAAGATGAGGAGAGAAGCCGCTCGGCTGGTTTCAAACCTCCTCCTGTTAATACCGTTCGCCCCACTTTTACATCCTCCGCCCCAGCCTTTGGGCGCGCAACGGCTTCAACTACCGTCCCAAGAAACTTTGGAACCCCTTCGCTAGCTGCTGGAAGAACGGCACCCACGGTCAGTGCAAGAATACAAGACTCTTCTCCAGTCAGCCTTCTTCATTCTGCCTGCAAGCTAGTCCACTGATTTCGTTGGTAGCCGTTGCCTTCCCCGGATCGTGAACCAGAACCAGAACCTCAAAGTGATTCTGGAGTTGAAGAGGTCGAAACTGAGGAAAGTCCACCACCACCACCACCGCCTCCTCCTCCTCCTCCTCCTCCTCCGCCAGTTGCACAGGTAGGTCGCGAGATGAATGAACCCCAACAATTGTGTCACTTATTGATGCATTCTTCCCCTTCTTAGATGGCCGCTCTTAATATCAATCCTGAGCCCGAAATAAACCCTATTCAAACACATGTTGGGGAAGGTATTTGTGCACTCGTTGTGTACGATTATGAGGTTCGTCCAACTGCCATTGCTCTGTGTTACCGGATTGTTTCCATCTTCCTCAGGCCGTAGAAGATAATGAAATGAACCTCACCGAAGGAGAAATCATTGAGCAGATCGAACAATTGGACGATGGATGGTGGAGCGGTGTTGGCGAGGGCGGATCAAAGAGCGGCCTATTCCCAGGTACGGTTGCTCCATGTATTAAATACTACTATATGAAGCTGACAGCTGCTCTATAGCTAATTATGTGGAGGTCATCGAACAACCGGGAGCGGCCGCGGTAGAGGAAACCGCAGCTTCACCTCCTCCTCCTCCTCCTCCTCCTCCTCCTCCGCCTCCTCCACCCCCACCTCCTCCGCCTCCTCCGCCTCCGCCTCCGCCTCCGCCCCCTGTGAGTCACATCGCACATCCAAACAATCTTCATATTATACTGACACTTTTCTTTACCTCATGCCACTCTCGCAGCCGCCCCCATCAGCCACCTCTACTATCCCCCCTGCGCCTCCCGCACTTTCCCCTGCGCCAGTCGTAGACGAAGGAATCACAGCTATTGCAATTTATGAGTACGTTCTCCCCTGATTGTGCATTCTCGCAGTTCAATCCTTTCTTTCTCTGACCGGTACCACCCAGCTACGAGGCTGCAGAAGACAACGAAATCTCGTTTGCCGAAGGAGATCGAATTATCGAGATCGAGGCGGCATCGGATGAATGGTGGCAGGGGAAGGATCAACATGGGAATGTCGGACTTTTCCCTGGTAGGTCTCTCGTGTGATGTTGGCCGAATTCAAAATATTGACCTTGGTGTCACCTAGCGAATTATGTGGAGGTGCAAGAGTAAGCGGACGGCATAGATCCGTCTTCAAGAAGCAACGCCCGAAACCATGTATAACGAACAGAACAATTCATATTTATGTGTTCATTTTTGAACGTTGAACGTAGCAGCAACGGCGTACTTTACAGGCACGGAAAGGTTGTATGTGATTGTTTACCTCGGGGTATCCGCGCCGCAGCTGCTGGTATCAATCAAAAACTGCAACTGACATGTGTTGCATAACGTCCCTCCTACCATATAATCGTCGCAATGTTGGTTCTTAACTCCTCCAGCGAGTGTGATGTCTGCTTTGAGCCATACGGTTTGAAGGATTCTGCGGATACGCCACATAGCATCCGCTGTGGTCACGTTTTCTGCAGGAGGTAATTCTGCAGTGTTTACTTGTCTTCATGTTAAAACCATCCCTTCTAGATGTCTTGATGATATGATGCCTCGTTCTTGTCCCCTCTGCCGGAACCCATTTACACTCGAGCAGATAACGAGACTTCATGTCGATCCCCCACCAGAGGATACCGGATCTAAGCTAGTTAATGTTGAAGGGGACTTTCTGAGACGCTTAATTTTCGCTCTGTATGACAATCCCACGTCTACCAAATTTTCGGATGCCATGGAGGAAGCATTCACGTGGCTCGAATCCCAACCTCCCGATTCGGTGAGTTAAGAATGCCTGCTTGGGTTGTCATCAGAGCGCCAGCACTGTGCTTTGCGGGTGGGAGTGCACAGTATAGGGTTGAGTTAATATAACCGCACTATTTTGGGACTCGAGTACGAACGACGTTCTCGATCAGTGCTCGTGCTGTGTTCTGCGTCTTGTATACAAATCACTTATATTCATCCAATCAGAACGAACTCTTGCGGTCCGCCTGGGTTGTTTTTAGCACATTACATCCAAATGACAAGCCTGGGCAAGAAGACTATGAACTATATCGGCAACTCCATGAGAAGGATCGTATGTATCAGGAAGCCAAAGTCGAATGGGACATGTATGTCTTTTACCTTACTTTTCCTTCCCCATCGTTGCGTTTCTTTGGACGGGCCGTAAACTTTATGATTTACTACCTCTAACACGATCAAAATAAGCTCACTTATCTGCCCGCCCTCTTTGTAGAAAGGTCACCCGCCAACTTAATGCTTTGTCCAGGATCTTTCTTATTGACTTGTAGGTCGCTGAATTGGAAGCTGAAGTCACATCCATTCGTTCCTCGAATATCAAGCTTCGCCATTACTTTGAAAAAAAGCTTACCGCTTCAGAAGCCGAAGTGTCCATGCTCCGTTCTGAAATCACTTCACTACAAAATGCCACCCCTCCTGTGACTAGAGACGTATCACCTGTCATCACCACCCCAACAACTCCTGTTTTCAAGGGCAAAGCCCCATCCAGCCATACTAAACATTCTTCCGCTCCTCCTATAAATGTTTTCCATTTCAACGATATAAAGACGACCGGAGATGGCCTATCGCAGATAAAGGGAAAGTTAACTGGTATTCAAATGTCCAAACCCGGAAGACCATTGGGTGGTACTGGGAAAAAAAGGGCTCCAGTACGTCACGATTGTTCATCTAGTTGATTCGGTGATTTTAACCCGCGTGGGCCCCAAAGCCCCGTATTGCCACTTCAGATGTGACGACTGAAGAGCTTCCCAATGTGGCTGCATGTGCTGTCGCACTGTATGATTTTCAGGTTTGCCAGCCTTGTGTCTTTCTGTCTTCTGCTCTGAGCGAGTGTTTTTGATCCGGCTTCATCCAACTCAGGCTAAAGACGAAGCCGATGTCAGCTTTACGACTGGTGACAACATCGAGCAAATTGAACAGCGTGAAGGGGGATGGTGGAGTGGTGTTGTGGCAGGAGGATCTAAGAGAGGTTTGTTTCCCGGTCAGTCTCATTTGTTTTGTTCATTCCGAAATGCTCGCGAGCTAAGCGAGACTCCCTGAAGCAAATTACGTGAAACTTGTGGAGCAGACTGTCGTAGCAGCGGTACGTTACTACAGGATTGACCAATTTTCATCAAGTATATTTATTTATCTTAGCCAACCCCACACCGAGATAAGCCAAAGAATATATCGCCATCACAAATTCAGTCTCCCGTCGGCAAGGGTGTGTGTGCCCTCGTCTCATTCGATTTCAAGGTTTGTCACTAGATTCGTATTCCGTTTACCTGCTTGTTTCCGCTTCAACTTTCGTTCGGAATTACCGGAGCCCTCGATTATTAAACGGTATTTACACGCACGCAGGCCGTAGACGATGGTGACATGAGCCTCACAGAAGGTGAGATCATCGAGCAAATTGACCGGGTGGATGGTGGATGGTGGAGAGGTGTGGGAGCAGGTGGACAGAAGAAGGGCTTGTTCCCTGGTTCGTATTATCATGAATCTTCTCTCGGAACTGCAGTTTGTTAAATCTCACTACTCATAGCCAATTACGTGGTAATCATCCAACAACCTGTTCTTGCAACGGTACGTAAAGATCTGCGCGGTGAAATCACCATTCGCCGATCATGTTATTTTAGCTCCTTTCACCTGGAATGAAACCAGAGAAAACAGTATCACAGATGCAGCCTTCTGTCGGCAAAGGATTGTGTGCGCGTGTGCTACACGACTTCCGGGTTCGCTTGTCTGTTTTCTGTCAATCCAAGTTTGATCCTAATGTCTTTCCACTCACAGGCGATGAGTGATGGTGAGATGAACCTTACAGCGGGCGAGATTATCGAGCAGATCACTGAGACCGACCATGAATGGTGGTGTGGTGTTGGCACTGGTGGATCAAAAAGTGGCTTATTCCCGGGTGAGTTACTGTCTTTTCGGACACTGTTAATCACCACTTTAATGACAATCTTTGTGACCCAGGCACTTATGTGAAAGTACTGGACGACCTCCACTGCACGTGCCAAGGCTAGCAATTCCCAATTTTTATTCCCAATTTTTGATATGCATGTCATCTAAAAGCGCTACTTCTGAGGAATGAATAGGAATGAATTGACGAATGAATTTTTAAGCCTGACGAAATGAAATGCGTTGGTTCGAGTGCCAGATTGCCAGCCCTAACCCTACCCTAACCCGCTTGTCCTTAAGACAAGCGGGTTAGGGCAGGGTTAGGGCTGCGGTCAAAGAATTCGGCAATCCCGGCAATAAATATAAATAAACAAACAACAAAACAAAACAAACAACAATAATAATTATAAATAATTATAATAATTATAATAATGCTTCCTCCTGTGCGTGACCTTGTCATATAATAGAAATAGAACTGTTATTGAACTGAGGAGAAATATAATAATAATAATGAATGAGAATAGAATAGAAATAGAAATAATAGCACGCCGGGTTTCCTTCTGCGCACGCAGATGCATGCATTTTATCGATGTGGTCACAGGATGATTTGTAGGAGTGCTTATGAATGAATGACTGTGACGACCTACACGTGATACGTGACGTTGGTGGACATGTCTTCCACGACTATCGAAATCGCACCCATTTCCAAGGTACTTCCAACATGCTCGCCAAACTTAATGCCATTTCATATCGACTACTCCGGTCCCGCACCGATATCCACCTACTTTCGTGTGAAGCCCGGGGCGACCGTAGCTGACCATGGAGGCTCCAAACCTGATACCGCAACTGAGAACGGCCCGCTTTCTTCTGCGGAGGCCGCAACGTCGGAGAGTGGTGCCATGCACATTGATGCTGAACCAAATCCCGAGGGTGCACCAGTAAATCCATCACCGGCGGAGCCGTCTTCGCTAGGAGATCGTGTCACAGATCGTGAGAAGCGGTTTGTAGCAGCTTTTCGGGGACGGACCGTTCATGGGCTTGAGATGGGCTTACCTGAGGGATACGGCGGAATTGTGTTGCGTGGGGATGGCGAGGAGAATAGCTGCACGAGGCCGATGGAAAAGACGAAGCCAAAGAGAAAGACGAAAACGAATGAGGAGAGCGCTGGAAGGAAGTTGACGCGAAGTTTAGGGAGGACGACGGGCGTGGATGGAGATGAGATGGATGTGGATGAAGCCATGCTAAGCAATGTATGGGACCACGGGTCGAGTAAGGCATTGAAGGCTACCGAGACATTCAGCTCGTTCGTTTTATGGCAACCCGATATTCCAGTTAACGAGGCGACAGACGAATACTACAGGTCCATGATGGAATGGACGTGGCTGGCTGCCCAGGTGCTTCTGAAGTTATTCCTACCCTGTCTATCTTACGCAACATTTACAGCTGCATCGGTCTGAAGAATAACAAAAAGGCATTTCCAGATATGATTGCTACCGCCCGTTCATCGGTACCAGTACTTTGCGCTTTCCTATGTGCCTGCCTGTTTGGCAGGATGGACTGAGCTGTGAGCTGAGAAAACATAATCCATAATTAGAAAGAAATGCTGATCATTGATGACGATCGACCCTTGGAGACAAGTGCGCACGCTTCACCTTCGCTGTCTGTTGGTTTCGAAGGGGATTGGATGGCTTGTCTGACTTGTCTGAACGGTTGGGCTCTTTTCGATCGCTCCTTTCGCCCGTTCTCTGTGTCCGTAGCTGGATCATGTACAACATCTACAGTTTTCGTAGGTTCTTCCACCCCCTTCTTCCACCCCCACCACCCCCACCGCCTCCACCGCCTCCACCGCCCCCACCTCCGTTCCCATTTCCTTCGCCCTCTTTCTCACCCAGCAAGCAACCCAACACTGCTGAGCCTGGCATAAGCTCAGCCGTACCCACGAATCCCTCGCCTAACCCTTTTGATCTTACAACCCCCCCCGCAATCACTACATCATGTAAGCATGCCTGGCCTTGGCTCTCATCGCTGGTACCCATGCTGTATTATGTGCAGATACAGCATCCGTTGCGAGTACAACAACGGTAATTTCGACGACCGGGAGCGCAACTAGTATCCCCAATTTTGATCCCGTGGCGATTACTGCTCCCAGCAGTTCAGAATCGTGGCCTCCATCATCTCCAGTGAGTCGCTTATTCCCTTTTCGTTTAAAATAACCAATTGAGACATTTTCGCAGCCTGTCAGCTCACCAACGATCCAGGGACCGGCTCTCAACACTGGTTCCTCTCCCAATTCCAACTTGAGGAACGCTGTCATTGCGGGCAGTGTTATAGCGATACTGGTCCTCGTCGTCGGTCTCACCTGGGCCGGTATCTTATTTATCGTAAGCAAAGTGAATTCCTCTGAAGGTTCCGCCCCTCACTCACATCTATAAATATAAACGTAGCGTCGGAGGAAGCAGCGGAAGGAAATGAAATTCAAACCAACAGCATTCGTGCTTCTGGACAACGCTCCGAACCAGACACCCCTCAACTGTAGCGACAAACAACGTCCTGCGAATGTGATCGAGCAACACTCGACTAGTCCTCCTATGTCCGATAACCAGCAGGAGCAGGAGCAGTATCAACAGCAGGAGGGACAGCAACAGCATGGACAGCAACAAGAGGGACAGCAGCATCAAGGACAGCAACAAGAGGGACAGCAGCAGCAAGGGCAGCAGATAACCGGTCCGAGTCGCCAGGACCGTTTGGTTATCCCTGTAGCCCGTCTAGTCAATCATAGCGAAGTCCTCTTCTCACCTTCCACACAATTCGCCTCTCCGTTCTCCCCCATCGTCGATCCGATGACATCCAACGATCTCATCGGGCAGCCATATGCAACAATAGCATACATCGATCCACGAACTTCCAGCGGTCCTATGTTGACTATCCCGACCTCGATGATGGCGGCACTTAATAGTATAAATCATTCCAACCCGAATACTCCGATCATCCAGCTACTCCATCCTGGGATGCCACATCATATGTCTCTCGGGGATCCCGATGGCCCAGCGCCTCCGTACATAGATACCCGAACGTCTACCCATTCGAGTAGCGAGAACACTGGACCTTCTCCGGTTTCAGACCCACCGATTTCTGCACCACGCGAGCGCCAGGAACGGGAAGGAGGACCAATCTTTGCCCCCTAGGGCGAATCGCGATCGGACTGAGTCGTTGGAACGGGTTTTCTTGAGTTAATTGGAGAAAGCTTGCATTGTTTCAGGCCACTTTCAATCCGTCAGTTGATTTCGACAGTGTCCCCGGAATTCCCAAAAGTGGACTGACATTTTCTACGCACAACTTCACATTCATTGGACACTTTTTCAAGTATCAGTTCTTGTACAGTACGTGGCTTGCCAAATATAATGGCTAGGGATCAAGACTATTTTGCCTTTGTCAGGAGCTGGGAAAAAGATACCCATAATTGGGGAACAAATATGATCGCTCACACATGGAGCTCACACAACTGTCTGTTTCGAGGGAGACTCCACCCTGATGGCTATTCTCAAGTCCCTGAAACCTCTACCTCACCAACACTCCTTCCAATCACTACCTTCAACACTCGATGTACAATGTGTACAGTCGTCGTGCGTTGTCGTCCACCACACCGAACACCAACCTTAATCCAACCCCCCCTCCGGGAAATAATCCACTGTTGAGCTCTGCCAAGGTTGGGTCTACAAGCTCGGGGGTCTCCACAGATCACCCATCTAGCTCTCCCAGCCCCACGAACACCCCTATTGTAATAACATCACGTCAGTTTGACTGGTTTTTTGTTCGCCTGTTGTTTATAACGTACTCTATACAAACCCAGCACATGTTGCTAGCTCAACATCTGCTGCAAGTCCAGAAACGGCAGGATCGACAACCGGGACTGTGACCACTATCTCTAATTTTGATTCTGGGACGTTTACGAGGAGCAGTGGTGGTGGCGCAGGACCGTTGTCCTCGTCATCTACGGTGAGTTTTTTCTCTCTTTTGTTACCCACGACATTTTATGCAACCAACATAGCCAAAGTCTTCGACAATCCAAGGACCGCCTATCATCCCCAGTCGAACACCTTCTTCCACTCATACTTCCAAATTGAGGAATGGCATCATCATTGGTATCGTTGCAGCTATACTTGTTGCTCTCGCTGGTCTCTTATTCGCTGTTTTCTTTATCGTACGTACACTCCTTCAAAGTTTTGTCGTCGGCTCACCCTTTTAATATGTTTTACGCAGCAAAGTTACCGGCGGAAAGCAGTTGAAGAAATGAAAATCAAGCCGACAGCATTCGATCCCCTGGATGATAAATCGACTTCGAGGGTTAACTGCGACAATAACCATCCTCTGGATGTGACCGAGCAAAATCGGGCTGCTTCTCCTGATACCCAACAGCAGCAAGAGTTGCAGATAGCTGGTCCGATTCACCCAGTTGGTCATACAGATAATCCTGGCCAAATTCTCCCTCCATCGTCTATGCAAGATCCTCATCTGCCCCCCCTGTCGTTGACCCTACGACATCTAACGGTCTTCCAGGAGAGCCGTACACCACAATCGCGTACATCAACGCACATTCTTCTGACGGACGTCCTTTGACCATTTTACCGTCACTTATCCCAGCACTCAGTAATATAAATGACACTGGACACTCAGACCAGACTCCGATCTTCCAGGTGGTCCCTGTGGCGCAACCTCATACCTCCTGATGACCCTGCGCCTCCGTATAGAGAAGAAATGAGTGTTCGAGCCTCTACCCATTCGAGTAATATGCCACCCCACATTTCAGATCGATGAATGGCCGCACCAGGCGAGTGTCCGAAGGGGGGACGAGAGGCACAGAGACACCTCCGTGCTATGAGACATGTGATGCTCTGGTCGCACTCTGTACGTTCGTATTGGACAATAACACACTCTTTTGCGTTCCATTCATTTGGCACAGCGACCACCGAAATCCCCAGAGTTTGCTGAAGGGTTTCATCGGACAGAGATCGATGGACGGGTTGCCTGCTTTGTTAGAAAGCAAGAAAAATATAATTGGGATAAACAGCCCGAAATGACGATCACCACATCCCCGGAATCTGCCCAAGTGATCGAGTGATTCCCCTCCATCTGTAGAGACAACCACCTTTCCTGGTAGAGGGCCCGCAAATTCAGCCCCCCCACGGGCCGTGTAGCGAGATGCAACGATGGCACACATCCATCAATTATCGGGGCCGATAACCAGTTATCTCCGATCGCAGATCTATCAATGGTACCAAGTGATCATCCGAATCAACAAGTGGAGAACAACATGAATTTATCGGACCACGACAGCGACAGCGACAGTCTTCCAAAATTCCTGAACTTAAGTTTCGCGTTGCTGGAATTGTCGAGAGCCGAAAAAGACACGGACAAAAGCTTTGCGATCGAGATGACGACCTTCATGATCGACACCAGCTAAATATACAGCTTGTGACATTCAAGTTGTTATAGTTGGTAACTACCCATTCCCGATAACACCGCTCCTTTCATACAACCCCCTATTCCTTTAATCTTCGAGCTTGAACGTTTGAATGCGAAGGATGTCTTGGCAAGCTATTGCTTATGTAAGCAAATTTGCTATCTTATTCCGATCACCCCATCCTATTGAATGTGCCCTCCTTGGTGTGAGCACGCGGAGATACCGCTGTTGGGTCGTCTCGAGGCACCTTGATTTCCTTTCAAAAATCTTTCAGAATGGCCGATACCCTTCTACTTCAGCATCCCCTACGTCCAGAGCTGGCCCAGGACGATGTACATTACACACAGTCGTCGCCGAACGGCCTCGTCGAGCTCCTCGCATGGCACTCAGTCCGCTGATTTTGAAAGCTTTTTATCCCGATTCTTTGGCAGCGCACAGAACCAATCCACCACAGACAGTGCCAACAGTTTCTCATTCTCGACCACATTCTCAGTCACAGCCACTCCCATAGCTCCTCCCACAACTACCTCTCCCCCCCCCACAATCCTTTTCTTCCCAGGCATCGCACTATGTACGTATGCTTGACTCGGATTCTCGCCATTGTTGTTGATATTGCATATAGCCACAGCATCCGCCCTGGCTACACCAGTCGGGGTTCCGACGACTACAGATTCGACTAGTTTGCCTAGTTTGACCCTCATTCCGTTTCCTACTAGCACTAGCTCAGGATCTCCTCATGTGAGTTTTTTTCCCACCTTCAAGTTACTTTTCACTCAAAATCGCCAATTGAGACCTCTTCGGGGTCTGCAGGCTCTTCAACGATCAATGGACCGGCTATTATCCCGAGTGGAATATCTTTCACCACTCGCACTTCCAGTTTAAATAATGTTACCATCATAGGCGTTGTCGCAGCAACACTTATTGCCCTCACTTGCTTCATCTGGGTTGTCATCTTCTTTACTGTGCGTACGGTAAACTCCATTGAAAGTCTTGCGGTCGATTCACACATTGAATATAGCGTTGTAGGAAACAGCGGAAAACGGCGGAGGAAATGAAATTCATGCCGAGAGCATTCGTGCCTCTGATCGGTCAGACGTCAGTTGATCCCGTCAGCCGTAGCGACAAGCCCCTTTCTCCGGGCACAGAGGAACGAAGACAGACCGATGCTGCTAAGTCCAACACACAGCAACAGATCGCAGGTCCGAGTCCCCCAGTTGGTCCTGTTGTCCATACAGAAAATCTTGGCCATTTGTCATCTACACAAAGACCTTCCCTCGTTATCGATCCTACTCCGTCCAATGATCTTGCAGAAGAACCATATACAACGATAGCATTCATCAATGCACATTCTTCCAACGGTGCTCTGACGATTCCGCCATCGATCATCGCAGCACTGAACCGTATAAATAACGCAGGAAATTTGGATCCAAACGCTTCAATCTTCCAGGTAGTTCCTGCCGCGCAACGTCAAACGTCTTTGAGGCTCGCCGAGGACCCGGCGCCTCCCTACATTGATGACCGAGCGTCTACCGATTTGCCATCTCAGGAAGTGGAAGAAAAGGGCGGCAACACGTCTGTTGCCTGAAGGGTGTGGTGAGTTTTTGGAACAATGTATGAACTTTTGCATTTAACATTTATTAGATCCCTACCGTTCAACTAACTGGACTCTGATAATCTCTAAACCGTCATTTGTATTGTTTTAAAGCGTGTCACCGGGCAAGGAGTCAATTTACCAGTTTTCCTTTGCTCGAGAGTCGCAAAAACACGAATAAGAACGTATCAAGTAAGGTATCTAGGACCCTCACGATGAAGCTTTATGATCAGCCAGGGTCGTCAAGCCAATCAGCGATTAGCTTCCCAATTAGGAAAGCGATCCTTGCCATCGAACTGTCTTTGACATGAGCACGCTGAGATACCATCGTCTCCCCGTCTCGAAGCGCCTTGATGGCTTCTCAATACTCCTGGCCCATCACCAGTATGGCCGATGCTTTTCTTCCCCAACATTCTCTTCATCCGTAGCTGGCTCAGGAACATGCACATTATATACCGCAGACAGCAACGTTTCCCGTTTCCCGTCCCGACACCCACGTTCCCTTCTGCCGAAAGTATATTCTCCAAAGCTTTTTCGAGCGCAGAGCAGCAATTTCCTACAGATGGATTTTGCGACCCTTCCATTTGTGCTCCCAACACAGGCATTCCTACGCCTCCCACAATCACCTCTTTCAGACCCCCAACGCCCCCCACAGTTCTCCCAATCACCTCTCCCGAACCCCAAGCCCCACCCCCAGCCCCACCCACAGTAACAACACAACGTAAGTGTGGCTGACTCCGGTCTTTATCGCGGTTATTCATATTGTACACAATTACAGCATCTGCCCTGAGTACACTAGTGGGGTTTTCGACGATCCCGACGCTCTCTGCCTTCCCTAGTTTTGTCCCGGCACCGTTTTCTACTAGCAGTAGCTCAACACCTCCAGTGAGTCCCTTTTCTTGCCTTTAAGTTTTCATTCAACATAACCAATCCAGATTTCCTCCGAGTCCGCCAGCTCTTCAACAATCCAAGGACCAGTGGTCACCCCCAGTGGATCACCTCCCCCTACGCACTCTTCCAATTTGAATAATGGCATCATCATAGGCAGTGTTGCAGCCATACTTGTTGCCCTCACTTGGCTCATCTGTGTTGCCATCTTCTTTATTGTACGTTCAGCGAACTCATTTGAAAGTCTTTCGGGTGATTCACACATCGAATATATAAATGCAGCGTCGGAGGAAACAGCGGAAAGCAGTTGAGGAAAAGAACATTAAACCGACAGCATACACGCTTCTGGACAATGATCTGGCCCAAACACCCATTGATCCCATCAAACGTGATCGCAGCCAACACCCCCCCAGTACAGTCGAGCAAGGACAGGTTGATCGTACTGCTTTCGATGTCCAGCAAAAGCAGCGGATATCTGTTGCGCCTGTTGCCCATATAGTCAATCGTGGCCAATCCCTCCCTTCGTCATCTATAGAAGACCCTCTTTTGTTCTCTCCCGTCCTCGACTCACAGAGGTCCAGCGATCCTGTGGCAGAGCTGTATGCGGCGATACCCTACATCAATGCACGTTCCCCTGACGGAACTCTGTTGACCCTTGCATCATCCGGTATCACCGCATTCAACGGTCTGAATGATGCTGGAAATTCGGATCGGCATACTCAAATCTTTCAGCTGGTGTCTGCGACCCAACATCCACCCTCTTTTAGGCTCCCTGAGGACCCAGCGCCTCCGTATATAGAGGAGACGAGCACAACTTATTCGGATAATCAGTCATCTCTGATTGCGATGCCTGCACCTCGCGTGTTCCGGGAACGGGAAAAGGAGTTAAAGTCGAACGAGTCTGTCGCTTGACGCGGGTGGCGTTCGGACTGATTGGTAGATTTTCTTGCGTGCGTGGAGATTTAGACTATATTCTTTTCCCCCATCACTTTCATTTTACCGATTGATTTTCGGTGGAGTGGGATAGACAGCCATCTTGGATCGGAGATCTATCAATGGCTGCAGGTACGCATTTGAATCAGGGAAGAACACTTTTGTTGTCTGAGGTCGTGGTGGGTTTTCGGATCAACTTGTCCTGGACTATGAACATTGGCATTTTGGCATACACTTGTATTAGACCACATTCATTGGACGTCATCACTTGCATTCTTTTGCTGGGCAAGGAGTCGATTATATGTCAAAGTATCGAGAAAAGTAGCAACAAAACTTGCAGCGAATAACTTGCCTAATCGAGAAAAGACAACCCCGATCACCTATGTGTTCTTGCTACACGCGTGCTGATGTCCCTCTGTTCGTCTCGAAGTACCTTGATTCTAAACCTTTCAATGGCAGATACTCTTGTTCCTCAATATTCTCCAGAGATAGCCCAGGGTGATGTGCATTATACAGTCGTCGCCGAGTAGCCTTGCCAAGTTTTATGCCATATATCTTGTGGACCACTCCGTTCGCGAGGTGTCTTTCCCATTGAACAGCCCCCCGGATACAACTATCGTTGTCCAGCTCACGGTCTCGGCCAGAGGCATTCCAAAAAATATTAATATTCTTTCAACCCCTATCACAGAAACTATTCCGTACGTCCTCACCGCCATTATTCATATTGTATGCAAATACACCATCCATCCTGAGCACACTGACGGTTTGGACAACTACGACACTGCCTAGTGTCCCAAATCTTATCACCACATCTCCGTTTGATCCTAGCAGCAGTTCAAGACCTTCTCTGATGGTTCCCTCCAAGTCGCTATTCATTCAAAACAACCGATCAAGACTTTTTCGGAGTCTACAAGCTCTTCATCCGAAGACCCGCTATCACCCCCTCCACTCACGCTTCCAATCTAAATGATTGAATCATAGATTCATGCCCCTGAATATAAACACCAACCCAAGCACCCATTGATTCCATCGACCTGGGTCGCAAGCAGCATTACCCTAGTGCGGTCGAGGAAGAATAGATCGATCCTGTTGCTTCCGGTATCCAGCAACAGCAGCGGATGCGCCCATACGAATCACCCGGTTGTTATGCAGCGATATAGCATACATCGATGCACATTCTTTGAGGTGGCTTGAGGACCCGGTACCTCTTTATATAGAGTAGATGATCGGTCACCAATGCCTGCGCCTGATGAAGGCCAGGGACCGGAAAGGAAGCAAAAAAGGAGGGAGGCTGTTCCTCTATCGGTTGGTGTTCGGAGGAATAGGTTGTCTTATATGCAAAGCTATGTCTCGATCAAATCCCGTATTCTTTCCCCCACACTTTCATTCTGAAATTATTAAATGCTTGTCCATATTCTCAACGACATTTTACCTTTCCTGAGTGTTGAGAAAACATACCCACAATTGGGGAGAGGAATACTAATCAGCGTGTCCTTGTAATCCGAACGCTGAGGTACCATCGTCCATTCGTTTCGAAGGTCTTTGATGGTTATTGTAACCTCCCAGCGCAGCTGGTCCGTCCACACTCTGCTACCCCATTCTCTTCCTTCAGTCCTGGACAATGTACATCATATTCGGGCCTCACCAAGTGCGCCACCTGGCCCAAATCCTGCCAGGCCCCTCACCGAACTCTCCATCTCCACCTCCCCTTGTTATTGAGGGTAGATACACGGAAGCCCACTTTGGCGGAGGGGCAAGTTCATCCACATTTAGAGAGCACCCAATTGTCACCTTAAATTCCTTCGCAATAAACATATTGCGTAAGTACGTCCGGCCTTGGTTCCCGCTCTTTTCATTCATATTGCGCTGTGCGCGGATTCAGCGACCGGCGTGAGCACTGCAAGTACTCCATCCGCTCCGGGCATAACAGCGGGAATTACTATTTCAATTGGGGGGACACTCACTTTTGATTCCGTCTCAGGATTATCAATGCCGCCGTCATTAGGGCCGACACGAACTCTGGTGGGTTTTTCTCTGCCTTTCGATGACAATCGGCCAATCGAGAGCTTTTATCAGCCCACCAGCACTTCGATGACCCAGATACCGGTTTCCACCTTTAGTGAAGGGCCTTCTCCCTCCGCTGGCACGTCCAACTCGAACAATGGTTACATCGCAATTGGTGTCGCTGTTACCCTTGTTGCTCTGGCTAGTCTCATCTGGGTTATTATCTTTTTTATCGTACGTGAAATCAACCGCCTTGAAAATCTTACGCGCGACTCACTTGTATTATTTATAACGCAGCGTCGAAGGAACCAGCGGAGGGTGGCCAAGGAAATGAAATTTAAACCGACAGCATTCATGTCTCTGGGTAGCACTTCGACCGAGGCGCCAGTTGATCTGGTTAGCCAGGGCGAAAAACAACGTCCCCCAAGTGTGGTCGAGCCAAAGCCGACTGATGCTGCTGTTTCTGATAGGGAGCAGCAGCAGCAGATTGCCGACCCTGGCGAGGCTCTCGTTTCCTCGTCTGTACAAAATCCTCCTCCGCTCCCCTCCGTCGTCGATCCTGCGGCACTGAACAATCTGATGGGAGATCTGTACACAACAATAGCATACCTCAACACCCATTCCTCTAACGGACATCCGTTGACAGTTCCACCGTCGATTGTTGCAGCACTTAACAGTATAAATAGTGCAGGACATTCAGACCAGAATGCTCCGATCTTGCAGGTAGCGCCCGCGACGCAAAGTCATGCGTCTTTGAGACACTCCGAGGACCCGGCACCTCCGTACAAGGAAGAGATGAGTGCTCGAGGGTCTACTTATTCGCCAACTCCAATTGCAGAGGAGCAGGAGAGAAGCTAGGTTGTTTAGTGTTGCTCCGTCGCCTGGGTTTGAGTTTATTTCGCAGGATAAGCGAGGTTGAGTCTGTATTCCAAATAAAAAAACAAACCGATGTGTTCTTGCTACAAGCATGCTGATATCTAACACCTTTCGGAATGGCAGATACTCTTGTACCTGAACACTCTCCGGAGATAGCCCAGGACGATGTGCAGTCGTTGTCGAGCAGCTTCATGGCATAATTCTCACGGACCGCTCCATTCACCAATAACAGAGGTGTCTGTCCCACTGAACAGCAAACCGCCCCGGATACAACTATCATTGTCCAGCCCACGGTCTCGGCCAGAGGCATTCCAACAGGTGTTGGTGTTCTTACAACCCCTATCACAGAAACTATTCTGTAAGTATGCATTACTCTCGTCCTCACCGCCATTATTCATACAGCATCCATCCCGGTTTGGACAACTACGACTCTGCCTAGTGTCCCAAATCTTACCACCACATCTCCGTTTGATCCTAGCAGCGGTTCAAGACCTTCTCTGATGGTTCCCTCCAAGTCGCTATTCATTCAAAACAACCGATCAAGACTTTTTCGGAGTCTGCAAGCTCTTCATCCGAAGACCCGCTATCACCCCCTCCACTCACGCTTCCAATCTAAATGATTGTGTCACCATAGGCAGTGTTGTAGCCATACGTGTTGCCTTCAATTGCCTCACCTGGTTTCCCACCCTTACTGTGCGTACAGCGAACTCATTTGAAATTCTTGCACACATTGAATATGTAAATACAGCGTTGGAGGAAGCGGCGGAGGAAATGAAATATAAATCGACAACATTCATGCTTCTGAATAAACATCAACCCAAGCACCTGTTGATTCCATCAACTTCGGTCGCCAGCAACATCACCCCAGTGCGGCCGAGGAAAAACAGATTGATCCTGCTGCTTCCGGTATCCAGCAAGAGCGGCGGATGGACCCATACCATTTGTCCCTGCCGTCATCCTGGCCAAGTTCTTTGTTGAAGATCTCCTTCTGTCCCCCCCGTCGTTGGCTCACAGAGGTCAAGGGACCCTGCAAGAAAACTTTATGCAGCGATAGCATACATCGATCTACATTCTTTGAGGACCCGGTACCTATACAGAGTGGATAATCGGTCACCGATGCCTGCACCTGATGAAGGCCAGGGACCGGAAAGGGAGCAAAAGAGGAGGCTGTTCCTCTATCGCTTGGAGCGAGCGGTGTTCGGACTGATCCGTAGGAATAGGTTGTAAAGCCATGTCTCGATCAGATCCTGCGTGTAAAGCTACGTCTCAATCAAATCCTGTATTCTTTTCCCCACACTTTCATTTCCCGATTAATTTCTGAAATTATTAAATGCTTGTCCATCTGTATTTATTTAATTCATGAGGGAGCTTATTGGTCAATGACATTTTACCTTTCCTGAGAGTTGAGAAAACATACCCACAATTGGGAAGAGGAATACTAATCAGCGTGTACGAACGCTGAGGTGCAATCATCCATTCGTTTCGAAGGTCCTTGATGGTTATTGTAACCTGCGGGCGCAGCTGGCCCGTCCATACTCTGCTACCCCCCATTCTCTTCTTTCAGTCCTGGACGATGTACATCATATTCGGGCCTCGCCAAGTGCGACACCCGGCCCCAATCCTGCCAATCCCCTCGCCAATCCCGGAAGCCCACCCTGGCGGAGGGGCAAGTTCATCCACATTTAGAGAGCACCCAATTGTCACCTTAAATTCCTTCGCAATAAACGGATTGCGTAAGTACGTCCGGCCTTGGTTCCCGCTGCTTTCATTCATATTGTGCTGTGCGCCGATTCAGCGACCGCTGTGAGTACTGCGAGAACTGCATCCGTTCTGGGCATAAGGGGAAATACGATTTCCAATGGGGAGACACTCTCTCCTCTCGCGTTTCCGATTTCCAATGGGGGGACACTCTCTTCTCCTCTCGCGTTTCCGACTTCCAATGGGGAGACACTCTCTTTTCCTCCCACGTTTCCGATTTCAAGTGGGGGGACACACACTCCTGTTCCTTCCCCGTTTACGATTTCCAATGGGGTGATTACCGTTTTTGTTACCGCATCAATGCCGCCATTAGGAGCGACACGAAATCTGGTGGGTTTTTTAATGACTTGTGACTCAAACGGCCAATCGAGACCTTTTATCAGCCCACCAGCACTTCGACAGCCCGGGTACCAGTTTCCACCTTTGGTGAACCTTCCTCCTTCGCTGGCACGTCCAACTCGAACAATGGTTACATCGCAGTTGGTGTCGCTGTTACCCTTGTTGCTCTGGCTAGTCTCATCTGGGTTATTATCTTTTTTACCGTACGTGAAATCAACCGCCTTGAAAATCTTACGCGAGACTCACTTTTATTATTTTTAACGCAGCGTCGAAGGAACCGGCGGAAGGCGGCCGAGGAAATGAAATTTAAACCGACAGCATTCATGTCTCTGGGTAGCACTTCGACCGAGGCGCCAGTTGATCTGGTTAGCCAGGACGAAAGACAACGTCCCCTAAGTGTGGTCGAGCCAAATGCCGCTGTTTCTGATAGCCAACAGCGGCAGATTGCCAACCCTGGCAAGGCTCTCGTTTCCTCGTCTGTACAAAATCCTCCTCCGGTCTCCTCCGTTGTCGATCCTGCGGCACTGAACAATCTGATGGGAGATCTGTTCACAACAATAGCACACCTCAACGCCCATTCCTCTAATGGACATCCGTTGACAGTTCCACCATCGATTGTTGCAGCACTTAACAGTATAAATAGTGTAGGACATTCAGACCAGAATGCCCCGATCTCCCAGGTAGCACCGGCGACGCAAAGTCATGCGACATCGAGCCTCTCCGAGGACCCGGCACCTCCGTACAAGGAAGAGACGAGCGCTCGAGGGTCTACTTATTCGCCACCTCCAATTGCAGAGGATCAGGAGAGATGCTAGATTGTTTAGTCTTGCTCCGTAGCCTGGGTTTGAGTTGTTTCGCAGGAGGGTTGTCTTGGATAAGCGAGGTTGACCTGTATTCCAAATAAGAAAAAACAAACCGCACCGATGTGTTCTTGCTACAAACGTGCTGATATCCATCTGTTCGTCTCGAAGTACCTTGATTCTAACACTTTTCAACAGATACTCTTGTACCTCAACATTCTCCAGAGCTAGCCCAGGACGATGTGCATTATACACAGTCGCCGCCGAGTAGCTTCTTGCTATAGATCTCGCGGAGGTGTCTTCCCCATTGAACAGCAGACCGCCCCGGACACAACTATCATTGTCCAGCCCAGGGTCTCGGCCAGAGGCATTCCAACAGGTGTCAGTGTTCTCACAAAGAAACTATATTCCGTAAGTATGCATTACTCTCGTCCTCACGGCCATTATTCATATTGTATGCAAAAACAGCGTCCATCCTGAGCACATTGACGGTTTGGACAACTATGATTCTGTCTAGTGTCCCCAATCTTATCACCCCATCTCCGTTTGCTCCTAGTAGCAGCTCAAGACCTTCTCCAGTAAATTTTCATTTTCCCCCCCAACTCACCATTCATTCAAAACAACCAATGCAGAGTCTGCAAGTTCTTGAACGACCCGAAGACCCCCAGTGGAACGCCTCCCTCAATGATTGTATCATCATAGGCAGTGTTGCAGCCACACCGCCATCTTCTTTATTGTACGTGCGGTGAAAGTCTTGCGGACGATTCACACATTGAATACGTAGATACAGCGGAGGAGGAAGCAGCGAAGGAAATGAAATTTATGTCGACAGACCAACCCAAGCACCTGTTGATTCCATCGACCTGGGTCGCAAGCAACATTACCCTAGTGCGGTCGAGGAAAAACAGACTGATCCTGCTGCTTCCAGTATCCAGCAGAGCAGCGGATGGCCCATATGAATCACCCCATTGCCCACACAGACCATCCTGCCGAGTTCTCCATTCGTCATCTGTTGAAAACCCCCCCCACCGTTGTCGGCTCACAGAGGTCAAGGGATCCTGTAGGAGAACTCTACGCAACGATGGCATACATGATGCACATTCTTTGAGGTTGGCTGGAGACCCGGTACCTCCATATAGAGTGGATAAGTGTAGATAATCGCTCACCTCTGTTCGCGATCCTTGCGCCTGATGAAGGTCAGGAACCGGAAGGGAGCAATAGAGTGAGTGGTGTCCGGACTGATCCGTAGGAATAGGGTGTCTTGCGCGTGAAGCTGTGTCTTGATCAAATCCTCTATTCTTTTCCCCACACTTTCAATTTGCCGATTGGTTTAAACAGGTCTCTGAAATCCCTAAAGGCCCACTTGTCCATCTGTAGTTATTTAATTCATGAGGGAACTTATTCGTCAAAGACATTCAGCTACCGTTTTACCTTTCCTGGGAGTTGAGAAATCATACCCACAATTGGGAAAAGGAAGCTGATCATCGATCGTCCCCCACGCTACATGCGTGACTAGTAATCTGCACGCCGAGGTGCCATCGTCCATTCGTTTCGAAGGTCCTTGATGGTTATTGTGACCTCCTGGCGCGTCTGACCCGTCCATAGTCTGCTACCCCCACGTTCTCTTTCTCCAGTCCTGAACGATGTATATCATATTCGGGCCTCGCCAAGTGCGCCAACCGGCCCATATCCTGACATTTCACCGGTCAACCCCCCTGCAAAGCCCAGAGCCGAACCAGTTTCCTCCTCCTCCTCCTCCTCCTCCACCACCACCACCACCACCTCCACCCCCGCCTCCACCTCCCCTTATTATCGAGGGTGGACACACGGAAGCCCACTTTGGCGGAGGGGGAAATTCGTCCCCCACAGAGATATTCGGCGGTGGATCTTTTAGAGAGCACCCAAGTGTCACCGTAAAATCCTTCGTAATAACCATATCACGTAAGTATGCCCGGCCTTGGTTCCCGCCGCTTTCATTCATGTTGCGCTGTGCGCCAATTCAGCGACCGTTGCGAGTACTGGATCTGTTCTGAGTATAACGGCGGCAAATACGATTTCCGATGGGGTGCCACTCACTTCTCTTCCCGCGTTTACCACTTTTGTTACCGGCTCAGGATCATCAACGCTGTTATCACCAACGCCGCCGCCATCAACGCCGCCGCCATCAAGACCACCGCCATCTTTGGTGGGTTTTTCTCTGCCTTTTGGTGACTTGTCACTCAAACAGCCAATCGAGACCTCCGCACAGACCGTTAGCTCTTCGGAGACCCAGGTACCGGTTTCCACCTTGAGTGGAACGCCTTCTCCCCTTGCTCGCGTGTCCAACTTGAACAATGGTTACATTTTAACTGGTGTCGCTGTTACCCTTGTTGGTCTGGCTAGTCTCATCTGGGTTATTCTCTTTTTTATCGTATGTGAAATCAACCGCCTTGAAAATCTTACGCGCGACTCACTTTGATTATTTATAACGCAGCGTCGAAGGAACCAGCGGAAGGCGGTGAAATTTAAACCGACAGCATTCGTGCCTCTGGATGGCACTTCGGTCGAAGTGCCAGTTGATCCGGTTAGCCAGGACGAAAAACAACGTCCCCTAAGTGTGATGGAGCCAAAGCCGACTGATGCTGCTGTTTCTGATAGCGAGCAGCAGCAACAGATTGCCGACCCTGGCGAGGCTCTCGTTTCGCCGTCTATACAAAGTCCTCCGCCCCCCTCCGTCGCCGACCCTGCGGCATTCAACGATCTAATGGGAGAGCTGTACACAACCATAGCATACCTCAACGCCCATTCCTCTAACGGACATCCGTTGACAGTTCCACCGTCGATTGTTGCAGCACTTAACAGTATAAATAGTGCAGGACTTTCAGACCAGAATGCTCCGATCTTCCAGGTAGTCCCTGCGACGCAAAGTCATTCGTCTTTGGGACTCTCCGAGGATCCGGCACCTCCGTACAAGGAAGAGACGAGTGCTCGAGGGTCTACTTATGCGCCACCTCCAATTGCAGAGGAGAAAGGAAGCTAGGTGGTTAGTGTTGCTCCGTCACCTGGGGCGGGTGTGGTTCGAGTTGGTTCGTAGGAGGAGGTTGGTCTGGGACGAACCTGCAATTTTTCTTTCTTTTTCAAACAATTTTCATTCTGCCGATTGATTTCGACAGTATCCTCCGAAACTCTCGATTGAGTATCCATTTCTGCATGTCCTTCGTTCACGGTAGCACAAATTTGAGAAACTTCACATTTGATATATGTAACCGAAGGAGAATTCCGAGTTTTCTTCGTGGCAAATTGAACTTTTCTCGAGTGTAAAACGCTACCCGCCGCAGAGTCTCTTGAACATAGTACCCTGGGGATTACACCGCATCTGTAGCGCGGTCAGGAACGTAGCCAGGGGCAATGGGCGCTGTTTACACATCATGTCACGGCGTATGGTCACAGCATCAAGTTACTTTTTCAGTAATTTTTACCAACCCCACCCAGCCGCTCGTTTGAAGACCTCCTTCGTTGAATTTAAGTGCGTTTTTTCTGCCACTCTCTTCCCTTGGTTGCTGAACGTGTTTTTTTTTTTTCTTCCAGTATTTTATTCTAAATTTTCGTGATGTTTGCCCTCCTCACCGTGTCAGCCCTACTTGCCTCTCTCGCTCGTGCCGACGTGAGCCCGGTCGCGCCAGCGCCTGGTGACCTCTTTAACCAGGGATCTACTTGCCATATTGCATGGACTCCTGATACCTCTGGAGCCTGGAAGACGACATTCATTGAGCTCATGACCGGAGACAACCTTAACATGGTTCATCTGACCAGTACGTGGGCTGTATATGAGTGCATCCTCCTTAGGTTCACCTTATTTCCGAAGCCGTGACTTCTCTCGATGGCACTGCTACTAGTACCTTCGACTATCCCTGTCCTTCCGTGCGTTTGCCTCATATATTTGTCTATGTGTGACATAAGAGTTAAACCACGTTCTTGTAGGTAACCCCAAACTCGCCGATCTATTTCTACCAGTTTAGCAGCCCAAATAGCCCAAACAGGTTCTGGACTGGTCGCTTCGCCATTGCTGACGCGAACGGCAATACCGTCCCGCCCGCTCAGAACACTCAACCGAACGGCCAGCCCATACCCTGGGGTGTTGGCGCACTCGTCAATCCCTCAGCCGCTGTAGCTCCGCCCCCTTATTTAATCGGAAACGCAACCATATCTAACGCCACCGTTCCGGCCACTAGTTCCTCTACTTCCGCGATTGTATTTTCAACCGCACCCCCACCGCCGCTGATTACAACCAGCTTTGCGAGCAGCTCCAGCAACATTCCTTCTACCCCTGGAAGCACCCCTCAGGCGTCCTCTACGGCCACCGCCGGTGCAAATTCTGCCAATGGAGCATTGGGCGGATTGGTTGTTGACACTCGAGTGTGGCATAGCACCGCCATACTCGGAGTGGTTTTCGCGGTGTTCCTTTAAGAAGCGCTGCGCAAAAGGTAATATAAACAGATAACCGCTTGGGAATGGACTAATCGCCAATACACGTATGCACATGGGTTCTACTTGCATAGCTAAGGATACCATCATCAAATACTCATACTCACATGGGTGTATGACATTCGGCCTAGCCTCACCGCTTCGATCGAACCGGTATAAGCGTAATGCAGATTCCTCGTGTTTCTGCGAGAGTGTCGCCAGCCCCTTTGATGAGTCAACGGATGTTTCTCCGAGCGACAATGTGTACCCCTGAAAGGCTATACCGGAAAGCCGTTTGCACCCTTTAATTTAGATCAACCATCGGTACATCCTGATATCGTTTAAATAAAAAGGCTACAGTCAATAGAGAAATAGACCCGAGGAAAAATACAAATGCCAGGATGTTATAAGGGTACACTCTAACAAAACTTTATAACCTGTTACACAATAAAAAGGGTATGAATCGCCTCTCGAGTATACTTTATATGCCTCAAACAGCGGCATCTGGTCGACCGCGATCGACCACTGGGGAAGGCTTTTCCACCGATGACGGGCTCTCGACAACCTCCGTCGCAAATGACACCTCAGACTTGGGCAGCCTTGAAGCCTCAAGGCCATTCAGATTAAGAGTAGTGACCCGTGTCCTCGCGTGTGCCGCCTTTTCTGCCGACATCAGGCTCGTGAATCTCATGTAGGAGGAAAGGAAACCGCTATTCTTGACTTCCCCCGTTCCAGTGTGATCGCGGAGATCGATAGAGGCCGCGACGACCACGGGAAGGTTGCATACGATGAGTGATGAACAATCCTATGAAGGGGTAGGTATCGGCCACTGTGTGTATTTCTAAAAGGTCGGCATGCTTACCTCTACCAAGGCAGCAATGAGGACTTTAGGTCCGCCATTAGTAATGATGTATGCAGCATGGACGAGTGAGACGATGGTCGTGACGATGCAAGTTGAAAAAATGACAATGAGACGACGACGAAGGACTGGGTCTGATATGCCTCTCAGAAGTCTCAGTGGAGCAACGATCAAGATCGAGTCAGAGATGACGTCCGCTATACAGACAGGGTGAGAAGACGTCGATCGGGCGATTGCTTAGAGAAGGAAGGTACGAACAAACAACTTGACAGATGGCAACCTGCTTGTTGAGCCGACATTGTGGACTTGCCTGATTCCGCCATCCCGGTTCGGGTTCGCAAATCCAGAAGAGCTGTGCCATCAGGATGACCCATACAAGCATGAAGAGGACTGCGACGTAGATCAGACGTCTCCGACGCTCTGGACTCGGGTCGATACGGATCACGGAGAAGAGAATGGACAACCGAGCAGACCTGCAACAAAAGGGTGAGCATGAGGCAATCAGCGTCCAGGTTTGTGTGTTACCAGATCATGGTGTAGAACGTGACAGCGATAAGGTAATAAGCAGCGACCCTCGTTAATTGGGGTAGTTCGGCTGAAAGAAATGAGTTCAACAAAGCGAGAGGAAGCGAGAGAACACACATGGATTGGGAACGTGCATGAAGACGGCGCATACTTGGAGTAACAGCACGACGAGTGAAACAAATGCAAAGGCATCATCATACCAATACCGTCCGCGACGGACATAGAGTCGGTAGACGGTAGTTCCGATGGCCACCGAAGAGCATGTCGCGGATGTGACTGTGTTAGACGACTGAGAAAGTAGGGTGAAGCGCCCGTGTTATACAACTCACTCTTAAGCTGTACCAAAGGATTGTGGATGTCCAGCATGACGAGCAGAGGGAGGTGATCATCAAGCGGGCACAATATCATCATGATTTTATAGGAACGATGACATCAATGTCGCCTAGTATAAATAAGTCAATTATAGGAATTAGGGGGAAAGGCTGGGCACCCGCAGATCAGATGATCATTGCTCAGGGGACTAAGGGTTGAAACGCGTGTGCTTGCCGCGCACCGAATCCTCAAAATGATCATCTGGAATATGCGATCAGGCCTCGTTTCGCAGCACCTACGTAACACATACCAATGTACTTTGATAGATCATCTTGTTTGGAACTGGACGGAACGGGCGCCCAAGAGCGTGCCATGAATGCAAATGTGAAGTGCCATACCAGGGCCCGGCAACGCTTCTGAATCAGGGGTTGCAAGGACAACTATCACACTCACTCTATAAAGGCAGTGTCCGGAAAGACGATTGGTATTTGAAGTGCGAAACTTCACCATCGCCGTATGGCCACACCAGAGTTGTTAGCTCACTTGAAGTCACTCTATCCGACATCCTCACCTCTGCAAAACCCATGGTACTTCGTGGCAGCCGTGGCGTTCAGCGCCAGCAATCTTCCAGAGGCGGTCCCCGCCGTGTTTCAGTTTGCGGTGGACGATTTGCAGCTGGCGCCGCCCTCAAATCACGCTGACGCATTGTCGGTTGTGCGGAAGGTCCAAGATGCGCTCTTCAAGTCCGGATTGCTGTCTGGATATCCAAAAGTCGCTGCCTCTTAGTGCTGAACCAAGTCTAACGCTTATCCGCTTCCACTTCTTCAGGCAATCAACGCTCTTTCCGCACTTCATAACACGATTCCTGAAGCTTTACGAGAGGACAAGCCACTACGGTAGCTTCTCTATCTTCCAAAGACCTTACCTCTCTCATCACTCCCAGCGACATCACACTCACCACCGAGGCCCTCACACGTACGGGACATGAACACTTCTCGCAAACATATGGGGAGAACTCAGAAAGTGTCCTGGGCCTATTAACCGAAATCTATCCGGATTTAGGTTTACCTTCTGCTTCCTTTATCTACTATCCGCTTCTTACGGCTGTCTATCGCAGCGAATTTTTCCATAACTTTCGCGTATGGATATGTCTATTCGTTCTTGGGAGCGCTCTCTGCCAGCGAAACTTCTTTTGCGATGATTGCGGCGCTGATTGCCTCTGACACACCCCGTCAGATTGACTGGCACTTGAAAGGCGCGATCAGAAATGGTGCGAGTATTGCCCAAGTTAAGGCTGTCAGGCAAATCGCTATCGAGGTCGCTCAATCCGCGGGCGTGCGATGGAAGAACGAGATCCCCGATATTTCCTGATCAGTCTAAAAGGTTTTTCTCAAACTTTTCAAGTAAACTTCCCCACCACAGAATCCAGTTCCGCGACTGTTACCTACCAGAATTCTGTCAATCCGATTGCTTATAATCTGAATTCGTCGAACCACCTCTCGTGTCTTTTTAAGCCATCAAGTCGTCTGTCTTAGACTTCTTGAATCACCTTGGTCCATCACGATGGCCGACTCACCTCTTCAGGTCTCACAAGACGAGGAAAAGTCATGCAATTACTCGCCCTCACCTGAACTCCCCAGAGTCAGTAATGGAAATAATCAAGCTATGCCCGTGAATAGCAAAGTTCGCCGCAGGGTCGATCTTCATATCCTTCCCCTCGTTACCCTGTTGTACCTCTGCAGCTTTTTGTGCGTTATTCCATTTCGCCTTCTCCTTCAATGAGCACTCATACCAGAAGCCAATTAGGGATCGTGCCAACATAGGTGTGTTATTGATATGTCCATTTTTACGTCAAAATTGGATACAAGCCTTGGGACAATCCAGGAAATGCAAAGGTATGTGGTGATACCGTTCTTCGTGCCTCAATCCACATACATGTGATGACGTTGGCAGATAGCAGGCATGTCCACGGACCTACATCTTACTGGAATGAAATATCAGCTTTGCGCTGCCATATTTTTCGTGCGCGTTCATCATCACCTGCAAACACTCTTGTGTTCTCAGCGCAACATTGCAGATCCCGTACAGCATTTTGGAGATTCCGTGGTCTGTGCTGATTCTTTTATTATCTGTGAAGCAGACTTGTGACGCTTGTATGCCAGTAACGTGGTGTTAAAAATAATTCGGCCATCTATCTGGCGTAAGTACATCATATTTGCCTAAAAACCTGCTTTCATGTCACTGCGATTCTAGTTTCGTCTCTTATGGTTGCATGGGGGATTGTAAGTGAGTGGTCTTATTTACTGGTTGTCAGAATTGTAATTCTTAATTTGTGATCTCAGTGTTATCGATGGCCTTCGTGACAAGCTTCCATGGGCTTCTGATGTTCGTATAGCAACGTTGCGAAAGCGGCTGGCTGAAAGAAACCGATTTCACCAGTGCTCGATTCTTCCTTGGCGTGACCGAAGCTGGTCTCGGACCGGGTATCGCGTTTTATATCACACTATGGTATCGACGGGCCGACCAAGCCCGGCCGCTTTCCATATTTTTCTCGGCTGCTACAATTGCAGGTTCGCACGCAGGCTTCATTGCACGCTACAAATGATGTTAATCCACCTGAAACGCAGGCGTGTTTGGAGGATTCCTTGCTTTTGCTATCGAGAAGATGGATGGGTAAGTGCCGTATTCGCAATCCTGATACAACTATATGTATTCATACTCTTGAGATCAGGAAGGGCGGCTTGCATGGCTGGGCTTGGATTGTACGCCTTCTCTTTGTGGAAGTCTATGCTTAATCGATTATCACTTGCTATGACAGTTCTTGCTTGAGGGACTCGGTGGGCTCACGTTTCAATTGTGCGTTCTTAAGCATCATGTTGATTCTCTCGACAGCCACCATCCTGTGCGCGTTATTGGCATTGTGGAAATTACCGGATGTGAGTGTGTTTCTCTCGCACTGATCTCACCAACTGAAAGGATACTAGTACCCCAGAACCGCAACCTTCCTTGCTGATACAGACAAGAATCATCTGATCGAGGTCTTGAAGCGCGACACCGCTGACGAGCCGTCTCATTTTGAGATGAAATTTGTCTGGCAAACATTGAGGGATCCTCTCTCGTGGCTGCAGACTATGATATACATTGGGTGAGCATCGGTTTTCAGACCTTGCCAAAAGTCGTCGCTCTGACCTTCAAAGGTAGCACGGCCGTGCCTATTTACGCAATCTCGCTCTTCTTACCCACAATCGTCAATGACCTGGGTTTTTCTCCTTCAAATGCTCAACTGTAATATTCCTCTCTTGGCCTCTCCGGTATAGTTAAAGCCCATTTCTTGCAGTCTTACGATTCCCCCGTATGCCCTTGGCTGCTTGTGTACGGTCGGGATTGGGTTGCTTTCCGATCGACTACGAAAACGCGGACCATTCGTCATGGGTTGTTGCGCCTTTGCTATCATCGGATTCTCTATGCTCTATGCGGCTGATCCTGCGAAAGATCCTGGTGTCGGTTACGCAGGCACCATCTTTGCGGCCTGCGGAGTCTTCCCAACCATACCAGTGTTGCTGGCGTGGTGTGCCGGAAACGCTGGGGCCTCCCTTAAGAAAGGGGTTATAATTGCACTAGTGGGTGCATTTGCGAACATTGGGGGGTAAGCCAACCGACGTCCGGCCCTTGTTGGATTCTCTGACCTGAGCTGATTGTATATACAGCGTCTGCTCCTCTTTCATTTATCGCACGCAAGATTCTCCTCGATTCCACCTCGGGCACGGTATCGTCATTGGATTCCTATGCATGTCATTTCTCGGGTCGGCGTTTGCGACATATTGGTACAAGAGGCTTAACGAGGCGAAAGAAGAGTGGTGCACTATGGCAAATATCGATCGGGATCAAAAGGCAGAATATGCACATCTGGGGTGCCATTCACCCTTGTTCAGGTGTGTAATTCTATATCTTCGAGACAAGTTCGCTAATAAATGCTCTTGGCTAGGTATTCATTGTAACATTTTGCAATGGGCTGTATACACACACATCTTGGTAGTCGCTTTCTCGACCGTTGCTTTCTGCTTTAGTATTACCATTGGATCTTTTGTAATTTCGACGACGCCGGGGTTCGTTATATAATCCGCCACATTCCGGATTCTTTTGCTGTTCGCTTTCTCATCCGATCATCATCATTATTTGGTAACAAGGACGGCCTCGCTGCATTCTGTGTGTTCCTTCCCCACGATCACCGATCAATGTGTGTTGACGCTTACGATCAACGCCGTGATCGTGGTCCTTAGGTAATTCTGGCCATGTTCAACGCCGATGGCACTGCTACGAGTATGAAGTGTTCAATTTCGCGCATTCCTTACGAACGTTGACCACAACGCTCAGTCGACCCCGATCCCGCAATCGACTTCATAGCTGGAACCGTAGCGGGTAAGTTCGACACACCTTGTCATACCCAAAGTATAATGAATTGGCGATCAAGGTATCGCCGGTCTTGTAGTTGGACACCCCTTTGATACTGGTCAGTCTCTCACCCTCATTTGCGCCTTCGGTCAATCGGTACACCCGGACATGTACAGTCAAAGTGCGGTTCCAGAGCCCACAAATCGCAATGAAATATAAATCTACCTTTCACGCCCTTGCGACTATAATTCGCGAGGAACGTTTTATTGGTCTCTACAAAGGAATTACCTCTCCGCTCGTGCGTTCAGATATACCATGCATATGACTCGCTCTTTCCGTTGAGTACGTCAGATCGTTGAAAGCATCCGACTGATTTAGGCTCTCGTCTGCTCCCTTTCAGGCATCTTGTGCTATATTAAATGGCATCATTTTTTCAACCTATGGTTTCTTCCTCAGGGTTCAGGTCAACGGCTCCCCAACAATGACGCAGGTTGGCCTTGCCGGAATAGGCAGCGGCATCGTATCTTCGTGTGTCACCCTTTCCCTGTTTCCGCCCAGTTCAACAATAGCATGCATGTACTTATTTAAGAGTCGTGACAACTCCGACGGAATTGGTCAAGATTCGTCAACAATCTTTGCTCACAGTGACCACGGCTTGGTCGGTTGCTCGACGGATCGTCAGCGAATCTGGTGTGCGCGGACTATACCGTGGTCTAACTGCCACTGCTCTCAGAGACTGTGGATACGGTGCTTATTTTGCCTCTGTATGTCCCGTAATCCCATCTACAAAACCCATCAAATCGCTAACGCGCTTCAAGTACGAACTTTCATGCCGATATTTTTCACCCCCCTTGCCGACTAATCCCTCTGCAATGACCGCCGAAAAGGGACCACCCCCCTGGCCAGCACTCCTGGTCTCAGGTGGAGTCGCGGGGGTTATGGGTTGGTTAGCAACCTTTCCCTTCGATGTGGTCAAAACACGAATCCAAGGGTCGCTTCCATCCCCAACGATGCGACCCTTTACCCCATTGACGCACGTGTCTCGGCCGCTGCCAAGCTCCACAGCGGATCTGAGTGATAACGCATATCGCACCACACTATCGACGATCCTGAATTCCTATCGCGCGGAAGGCTTGGGCGTCTTCTACCGAGGTCTGACGCCGACTTTGATCCGGTAAGTTTTTTTTTTACCCTTCCGCTTCTCGACAAGAATTCTTTGATTGTTACCTCATCGCCCGATAAAGACTTGATGATAATCATAGTCTACTAATTCTAACCTTGTCTATTTCAGAGCGATACCAGTCAACATGGTCACGTTTGCTACGTTCCAAGCCGTCATTCACTTCTTGTCATAAGTACGAGACTCGTGAATGGCAGATCGAATGCATCCTATTGCCGGATTGTTATAACAATTGCTGCCGTTAACGGCCTCGCGCTTTCCGTGCGATCACATTGGCTGGGACAGAACACAAAGGTTATTATAATGATATCCTCACCACCACGAATTGAATCAGTTGCAATACAATTGAAATCCTGCGTGGGAGGGTCATTCCGTGAGGGCAATTCTGTCACACCCACTTCGAAGGGTACAAAAAACCGTGGGCATCCGGGTTTCCAGTTAACCAATCTCGTCGTTGTCATTGTCCAAGTTCTCGGGTGTGGCCTATTATATCAGGCAAATTGACCTCCCTAATCATCACTTGGTCGCTTGGAAAGGAACTGTGGGCATCCGTGAATCATGGCAAGAAACCATGTGGTCAATGCACTGATAAAGTATATTAATGCTTCTTCGAGGTTCCCTCGTCTACTGCTATCTGTCATTGATCAAATCATGCACACCAAACGGTCAGGGTCTGACTGAGAGTGATCAAGGATAACCCCGAAGGAAGAGGGGGTAAACCTTTTACAGCGTCCCTACACCTGTTCACCATCCGCGACGACGAGGCCCTTTCCCCCATTTCTCTATCAAAAATGCTGTCGTGTATTCTGCAACCTCCCTCCGAGAACCTCTCCGGGTGATTGAATGGTCACTTGGGGGAATACGTAAACGCGCTGCCAGTTGGCATCAAGGATCCCTTGATCGGAGGGCTTACCTATCTGTGAACATTCTAAACCTGAAATTCCGAATCTGTGCCGCAGTGAACATGTCTAATAAATGTGCAGAATTCGCGAAATGGACATTGTCGTCCCCACTGCCGTGCATGAGAAGGAAGTCAACTTTATTGAAAGCGGTCACGTTGGAGATGGATGCATTGATGTAGCCTCCTGGATTGAGTTGTGGAAGATTCATATAGCGTTCGGTGTAAATTGAGTCTAGAGTCAGAAACTTGAATGATCCTGCTCAGCTGACACTAAGAGATGATCGAACTTACCGTACAATAGCCAGCTTGTGACAGGCTGGAACACTCTGGAGGTTAGAAAAGTACTAGGGATGAGAGTGAGTAGGTCTTACGGCGACAGCGACAGCCAGCGAGTGAATCCCAGCGTCAGCTTCAACTACTTTCGAGCTCATAAATCCTCCGTAGGACTAGATCATGGTGAGTGCATAAGAATAAAGCCCGCATGAGACACTGAGGGGCGACTGACCCATCCCCAGATCCCGATGCGTTTAGGATCGACATACGGCTTTGCGGCCCAAAGTCTGGCAAATGGTCGAAGACCATGAATGCCCGCGACACTCAGCTGTTACGGGGATGGTACTGACCGAGCGGCATTTACTTGATCCCTCGTCTCCCAGAACCCAAGGTTATTTTTCACCGGATTTCTGAGTTTTCGGCCTTTGTATCCCGTGCCTCGCCCGTCCACGATCACGACGACATATTGGAGATCGCAGGCGACATAGTGGTCCCACTCGCGGCTGAACATCATATTAACCATTTGACTTTTCGGGCCGCCGTAGCTGTATTGATTAATGACCGCATTAATTCTTAAACTATGTCATCCCGATAACACGTACACTCGAAACAAGACTGGGTACTTGGTGCGCCCCGAATCGTCCATTTGGGGTGGGCGAATCTCCTTTACGTTAAGCACTGCGCACTGCGCATAAGGAGGCTATCAGTGAAATTGAAATAAAACACTTACTGTGGCCATCGCTCTCAATCTCCGAGAAAGTTATGACGGGAGTTTCGAATTCGCTAAACGTCTTATTCAAACCTGTGTTGTTTGTAAGGACATATCCTAAGGCTGAAGTTTAAACAATGTCAATATCACAACGAGTTAACTTATCGGGGACCTCTGAGTATGTCTTACCACTGTCGTTCGCATGAATGACTCTTTGCCAAGGGATGTTGGGACCTTCGTAACTCAGAAGGTAGAATCCTCCTGCTGGTGAGAAATCTGCATTGTAATATCCTTGACTCGACGAGTCGGTTAACGCCTTAGGTTCAACGGCTTCAGAAGAACTGATGGTGGGTATTGGAACAGAATAGATATGGCGCTCCGTAGACGAACGCGCTGCTTGGAAGTATCTTCAAGAAACGATTTGTCTTTACATTGTTGAGATCAAGATGAGGCAACTTACACAAGACTCCTCTCAACGTCGATGGCTTTGATTCCATCTGAAATTTCCCATTTTCCGGAAGTGAGAAAGTGAGGTGTGTCGGAGTCGACAGGGCTGAAAAGAGCGATGTGGTCGTACCCATCAGGCGTTGGTACAATGTCCAGATACGCAGCGGCGCCAACAGGTGAAAGACTGTTCGGAAGAGGGCGAATGCTTTGCTGCTGTTAGAAAGATGAGGAAGTGAATACCACTCCTGACAAAAGTGTAACATACACAATCAACCCAACCATCATCGCCTTCCTCGCCAACCTTTCCCAATTTCCTTACAACTCGCCCGTGAGTGCGACCTGCCTTGCTCTCTGCAGCCAGATCAAACAACACCACACTCCCATTATCAGCGTTCCGGTTGATCTCTTTCAAAATGAGGCTTTGGTTGGCCACCCAAGCGACCTCGAAAATTATGCTCTCTCCCGCGAGATGTCGGCCTTTCCAGTCAAGATCTGTTATTGCACTGGCAGCTGAGAAACCTGTGGTGCCAGCTTCCTGACCCTCCAAGTAGCGCACTAAATCAAACACGTGTATTGAAACCAGCGGATTGTTGTACCCAGGCTTCGGGTATTTCATCACGACGTCGCTCGTATATGGCACGACGGCGAAGGAGTCATCGTAGGGATTGTAAATGGGAAATGTGTACTCGTTAACGGCTGTCTCGTCAAGTCGTAGGAAAGCGACTTTGGATGAGTCCGGCGACCACCATAGGGCATAGTCGGAAGAAAACACTTCCTCTTCATAGACCCAATCAGGGATTCCGTGAAACAGAGATGCATTCCCTGAATCTGTGACGCGGATGGGGGTGGTACCGGGGCTATCAATGCATATCAATGCGAAGTTAACGACGTGTCAGCAGGGTCGAACGTACGATAGAGAAGGCAGAATGTAGAGATCGTTGGAGGCGACGTAGGCTATTGATTCGTCTGTGGGAGACCATGTTGCGTATGATGTGACGGGAGGGTCACTGGGGGGTATTATGGGACGGGTATGACCGGTTTCCAAATTATGCACATAATAATTTCCGAAACTTGAGTGCCGCCATTGCTTGATTCACACAATAAGCCTGTCAAGCCTCAAAGACAAAGGTTTTGATATGCACCTTCCTGTGGTCGGCTTGGACGAGTAAATATTTCGTGTCTGGAGATAATTTCCATTTAGACCATATCAACGCCTTGCCATGCTCCTAGGTAGTACAACGTTAAACGATTGTTCAGTGGTTTTGATTATATAGCCACGTACGTCTTTTACGGCGTCTTCAGCAACCAACGTCCGCGTAGAGTTGTTTTTGAGGTCTACTAATTTGATGAAGCCATTTTCGGATACGGAGAAGACACCATCCCCAGCTAGGCAGTCGAGGATTAGTCAAATAGGTTCGTTGCTCAGTGACAATTATAAACCACCTTCTGGAACCCAACCCAATGTACGCACGTCGGGCAAGAAAGTGCCGTTGAATATGTGATCCATCGTGATATGTCGGGCACCTGGGGAATGATACGATATCCCATTGTAGAGGTTCCCCGCTATGATGCCAACGATCGCCGCCAATGTGACTAGAGAGACGAGTGTAATAGCAAGGCATCGGACATTGGATGGACGCTAGTTGGATAAACCTGTTTAGTATGTGTTGACAATTTACAAAGAACGAGGCATGTAGTTAAAAACATCACCTCCCAAAACGCACCCGTGATTTCGAGGTGTCCAATCCACCTTGCTCAGCAATGTCGTGCGTAGAAGGGACGGGTTTCTCTAACAGAGCCTCATCCTCGTCCTCCGAAGTTGGATGGTCGGTCTCTCCATAATACGTTGCAGGTCTTGCTGTCGAAACGGTGTGCGCAGCATCATTGCGCAAAGACGATTGAGACAAGGGATCCCGTTGGTCCTCTTCACCTTGTGATATAAATTCGTGTCTTGGAGCCTGCATTCTTGTTCCCCCCGCCTCTGATCAGTTGTACAGCGGGGAAGGAAAGGATTTATAACCCTAACCCTATTAGGAGTTTTGAACTTCGTGGTAACTTTCAGCACATGTTTCTGGAGTCTTTGCCAGTCATCGTGCTGGTACAATCATGGTACCACCTAAGCATTCAACTTGGGATCCACTGCTGCTGATTTCCCAGGCATGTAACAGTCTGCAACCCGATTCGTGGATTTTGGTTGACCAATCGTTCGTTTTTTGCAGATCGTCTCTGTGCAGACACTTCACTATCTGACACTGTCAATTCTCATTCCGCCATTGCTGGGCCTTTTCGCGGAACCCAGCTCTTTGAACTATGAAGGAGGTGCAGCGAATGTTGGTATGCGATATCTCTTTAGCACAGCCGAGCATCTTCTTTACCTCCTTGGCCTAGGGATGGTGATGGACTGGCGGGAGATGGCGGGCAGGCCTACAGTGAGAGGTGTGCAAGGTGAAGAGCGGTGGCGCTCTTACACTGGCGCATGGAGTGGCGGAAAGAAGGTGGGGTTTGGCAGACTAGAGGACGAGTGGGATGGCCGGACGGATCCGATGCGTGGTTGGATCATAGCCTTTTGCTGGATGGTGGCATCAACTGCAGAGTAAGCAATATCCGGCTCTTTAACACGGTGTGGTGTTGACGTTGCAATTTTCAGCATATACTACCTCTACACCCTTATTCGGCGACCGCGCATGATTCTCGACTTTTCGTTGACTCTTGTTTTCAACCACCTGGTTTTGACAACGTATTATTCGGCGTCTCTCCCCACATCTTTATTTTTCTGGCTTGTGATGATTGCCGGCGCCGCATTGACAGTCATCGTTGCGGAGCAACTGTGCGTAAAGAGGGAATTGGCGGAGGGACTAAGTGTCTTACCCTTTCACACGGACTCAGAGGAGATGGAGATGGGTGAGCTATTGCGCAGGGATTAGATCAGCTTGGGGTCGTGATCATCAGGTCACATCGATCTTATTCCCGTTTCATTATGGCTAATCGATGTGATTTGGACACAGGTAGTACGAGTGTACCCTTAGTTAATATCCGTCACTACCAGACCAAATCCTAAATCCCAAGCATGTCACCTTGCAAATGAGTGCGCTCCCCCCTTGCGGATATGTTCTACTCCAGTTGCCGCGAGGAATTGGTCTGCAATCAGGGTCAGACAATCCCCGTCCTCAACGACTTCGATTCCCGCGGTCTCTCGCCTCGGCATGGCTGTCTTGTGCCAAGCTTTGACCATGCAGTTGCCCAGCTGCACATCATCTTTCGTCGGGTGTTAGAGCTGTGAGTCAAATTTTTCCGATGAAAGGTAGATTGTCTTAGTGATTTGATAGGAAAGCATGGTCGCGACATCTAATTTGGTAACCCCTCATTAATTTCCGGAAACCCCCTAAGCCCAAGTCCCTCACTGGTGTCTCAAGGTTTTCCTTGGCATTCTACCCAAATTTCGGGAGAAGAGCTGCAAAGTCATACGCGACTCCATGCGCACATCTAGGCCGTTGAATAAAGCATTCTCCCATGTGTCCAGACCAGCGGATGGCTGAGCATCACGACATGGATCGGTTGCCTTGATCTCAGAGGAAGGGGGACTCAGAATCCAGGTGCGATCGGGAATGTTCGTTCCTGCCTATTGCGGGTCTGGCAAGTTCCCAATTGGCTGTCATTCCGAGGGTCATGCGATTCGTTCGAAATGCGAGCATTTTTGTCCCATGACGTTCCATAGGCGCGTTGTCTTGATGCCATTCCTTGACATACCCTCGAGATTCTTAATAGGTCTTTCGTCCTACGCACACCCTCGCTCCCCAAACAATGGTCGAGTATGTAAAAAAACGGTAGAGGGTATCTTGACTGATTACCAACATCATCGAGATTTGCAGTTACATATGACCTCACGCGCTTAAGATGCATTCCAAAAGTTAGCGCTGCCTGAACAGCAATCTGACCGGATCCAAGCGCGTTTACGTCCATCTAGCATGATGCTTAAGCTGGTAATTTGTGATTGCACCTTTGGTAGTGGGCAGTTTCATTCACCCCGTTTCAAAGAAGTTTCTGATTATAGCATAACGTCAATGGTCGAAGATGTAAGAGCCAGAAAGGTTCTTCAGAACTCCTCGGGCATAGGTAAACAATTCCAACTTGCGCCTGGTAGTGATCACCTCCATCTCGTTGGTATTGGTGCGACCAGCCAATGTCGCAATCTGTCATTTTGAAGTCATTTTACGTGTTGGTTCATTTCAAAAGGGTAACGAAATGACTGCGTCGCTCCTTGGGGCACGTTGGGCAATGTATTTCACTTTCAAGGAACGGGGTACGGCAATTGTGATATACATCCAGAAGTGCGTTTTTTTTTTTTTTTTTTTTTGGTGAGAAGATTACAGGGTCATCAATTCTCGCTTACACGTGCATGAACGGTTCATGGCCCGAGAGTCTGAATCCCTTCCGTAAACTCAGACCATTTTTTTTTGTTGTATTCAGAGCGCTCGTTTGCTGTCCACCCGCAGTCGTTTCGATGATGCCAGTTGTCCCGCTACGTACGGAGCTATCATCAGATATGACTCGGTAAGATGTCCAAGCGGGTCCGGCACCGCCACGCTGCAGTGAACGAATGAACGTTATCTAACTCTGTACTGGTTTTCACCCGGCAAAGCGACGAGCGAGCGATGAATTTGTGTACATGAGCACTGATTCTCCACATCTGCCGCCAAAGCGAGGCGGATTCTCAGATCGCTATTTAGAGCAGATCTACCGCGTTTCCGAACTTACGTTCCCGACTCAGAACAACTCATGAACGATCTAACCTGTCCTCGCCACGAGGCACTAAATCCGAGCATATAAGTCCGAATCTTCACCGTCCCTTCGTTTACCCTTCATCTCTCTTCCTCTCCCTCATCATGGAGACGCTCAAGAATATCCTATCTCCCTTCGGGATGAACACAGGTGCCCTACAGGACACTCTTGTATTTACTTGCCCTCCATCATCCCTTCCCATTTCTTATCCCACACTTGCCAGAAACTTGTCGTCATTGGCGGAACTGTCGAAACCGCCAGACGCGCATCAGTCACCGCTTGGAATGGTTTCGTAGACTGTCAGCCCTTGCACTACTCCATCATTCCTCCCTCTGACAGCATTTACCATTAGCATTTTTCTTGACCGCACATTTCAGCCAGGAAGATTATCCTTATGACTGGTGAGTGCTTTTTTGCTGCCTCCCGAACCCATTTCTGATGGTCCCTAGGCTGATGCACTGGCTCGCAAAAGTTCGCATCACCGCCTCATTTAGTCTGACCACACGATACTGACCATCTCACTAGCAACCAGCATGGGGGCGCAGCAGGGAGTTCGAAATAACCACTCGCTCTGTTAACCGCAACGGCCTCAGCGACTCAACCAGCGGGGATCTCGAGGAAGATGAAGCTGAAGACGACAACGAGGACTTATCAACCGGCCGAAGGAAACGTAAAGTGGCGTTTATGCCCAGTTTAGGTAAAGGGACTCACCTTTTGTCATTTCCATTTCCGACTCATTCCCTTCTAGACACAACACACACTATTTATTACCGTGGACACTGGCTTCGTGTAAGCGCTTTCACCCCTGCGGATTCATTCAAATCTCTCACGTTCGGATGCATTCCCCAGATTACAAGGACGAAGCGGTACCCCGATTACGGTCATGGCGCTGCACTTAAGATCAGGTGCTTATTATCTCCATTCGTTTCGGAGCATGTCCACTTAGCTGTGCCCTTCAGTGTCGTCGCACGTAATAACGATATCCTCAAGAAACTCGTTCTTGAAGCTAAGCGAGAGTATGAGAAGGATGCCGAGCATCGGGTGCACATATACCTCGCAGACACGTGAGCAATATCCTGCCTGCCTTCTCACTGTCTTATCTGTCATACAGTACCTACGCATGCTGGCGATGGAACGGCGCTCGACAGAAGCGCCCAATGAGCTCAATTGTCCTTCAACCTGGGGTAAAGGACATGCTCCTCGCCGATTGCAAAGACTTTCTTTCCTCCGAAGAGTGGTAAGCATTCAACCCATCCCCATCAATTTTAATTAATTAATTTTTAATGTCCAGGTACGCTGAGCGAGGTTAGATAAGAGATCTTTCGAACCAGTCAGTCACCTCTAACGACCGTTTTCAGGGATTCCATTCCGACGAGGCTACCTTTTACATGGCGTACCAGGAAGGTAATAAACAACTCTCATCATTCCGTTCGCTTCTTTCTCATCTTTATTTCGTAGTGGCAAGACATCGCTCATTCATTCCTTGGCTGGCGAGTTGGGTCTTGACATCTATGTTGTCAGCCTTTCGTCAAAGGGGTACGAATCTTATTTTTTCCGCGCACAACGCTTTCTGATATGGCATGCTAGCATGAGTGACAATACTTTGACGACGTTAATGGGTCATGTACCAACCAGGTAAGATGTCGTTTTCCCACCATAGAGGTCTGTTTACCAACTCCCTCCTTCAGATGTATTTTGCTCTTGGAGGATCTAGATGCTGCGTTCACGCGCTCGGTCAGTCGGGATTCTAACTCTACCGGTACGCCAACGGCCGCCACCAGCGCCACTGCCAGCACCACCGAGACTACCGATGGTTCAACACTGAGTCTAAGTGGACTTTTGAACAGCCTCGATGGTGTGGCTGCCGCAGAAGGCCGGTACGTTTTGCGAACCAAATACTTTTATACTCTGTATTTCACTCACCCGATCATGCCCTTAGCCTCTTGTTTGCTACGACGAACCATATTGAACGCTTGGACCCAGCACTTAGCCGACCTGGCCGAATGGATGTTTGGGTGAATTTTACCCATGCCACAAAATGGCAGGCGGAAGGAATCTTCAAGTGTTTCTTCCCTTATAAGGCATCATCTGTCACCACAACTCCACCCGATGCCCCGAAGGACGCTTCGCAGACCAACCTTCCCTTACCCAAGCGCAAAAGTTCGACTCACGCCATTCCTCTACTAAGCGAGGATGAAATTTCCGAGCTTGCTAAGCGATTCGCAGAGGCGATTCCGGAGGATGAGTTGAGCGTACGTCAAATTTTCTTTCCTCTCCTGGATTTCTGTGTTCGAATCAACAAATCGAATGTTTTCAATAGGTTGCGGGTCTCCAGGGTTATCTACTCAAGAATAAGACCCGTCCACGCGAATGCGTCGATGAGGTTGGCGAATGGTTCGTTTCTTGGCTCTCTTCACAAGCGCTTGCATTCTGAAATTTCAAGCAGGATTATACAAGAACGAGAAACTCGCGAGAAACTGAAGAAGGAGAAAGCAGAGGTAAATTTGTGAAAGTCTACCATCATTTCATTGTACTCATTTTTATTCTCAGCGTGAGGCCAAGGAAAAGAAAGAGGTATGCTTGTCGTCTTTTGATATTGGCTTTTGATCTAATTTTTTGATAATTACAAAGGCAGAGGAGAAGGAGAAGAAGGAGGTTCGTCGTCTACTTTCCCTTCATTGCACTCACCTTGAACTGACCATTTCCTTCCCTCATATAGAAGGAAGAGCAGCTTGCTAAAGAGGTGAACCTCTCGTTTTCTTTACTTCTTTCACTTGTTGGCTGACATCGGAAACTTTTTAAAGAAGGAGGAAAAGGAAGCCAAAGAGGTCTGAATCTGCTTTCTGTCGTGATCTGCCACGAGCCCGACTGATTTCAATCTCTCTTTTCAGAAACTCGAGAGGAAGGAGGCTCGTGCCAAGGCCAAAAAGGCAATCCGGGCTGAGGCTGCCGCGGCGAAGAGTGAATCTACCATTACCATCGCTGCCACCACGACCTCTAACACAGCTGCCATCACCACCGCCACCACCACCACCACCACCGAGGAAGAAGCTGCTCCTGTTCCTGCTGCTCCCGCTGCCACTGCCACTCCCTCCCCCGAACCAGAAACTACCTCATCGAGTGACTCGTCCTCGAGCTCGGAGTCTGATAGCACCGGTAACGAGGGCGATACTGAAGAAAGCGTTACCTCCGAGGAAGAATCCGACAAGGACAAGTCGGGCGAGAAGAAGCCTGCGAAAGAAGACGGGAAGGAGAAAGAGAAGTGGGTGGCTGTCAAGGGCCAGACCGCGCCTTCGCCAGCGGCAACCCCATTGGACTCTTAAATGAGATTTACTTACCACTATGCTACTATCACTGATTTTCACGATGATCATGAATCGAGGCTCTCCGTCTGCAAGGTTCCATCGTCTCGATGCTTTTTTTTTTTGTGTTTGTACATATCAGTTTTTACCCTCTTGTATATATACTCAAAGTAGATAGATCCAATGAAACCGTTTTTTTTTTCAACTACGGTCCAACGATCCGCGTCGTAACGCAGGGGATGATGCAATGTACTCTCTATGTCGACTTGAGACTAACATCAGAAAGCGTCTTGAAGGCGTCCTTGTATGCATCCAAGAGCGCCTTCACCCTCGACCTCTCCTCCACCAGCGCCTCATCCTCATTCAACAGCTCCGCAAACAGCTCGGGCTTGTACAGCGCGGCCACCAGCCGGTTCTGCACATGCTGCGCGGTGTGATTGACTAAAAAGTGCATTATCGCCTTCGGTATCAGGTCCTGAATACTCTGCCGGACGATCGAAAAGTAGGAGGCGATGAGCGACCGGATGAGGGACGATTCCATCTCCTCCCGGATCGTGGGCTGTGCACCATCGGATGGGATCTAGAAAGAAAGAAAAAAGACGGTTTCAATGATAACACACACACGCAACACACGTAAAACGTAATCCCCCCACCGACAACGGACCCGATCAGCACCCTCAAAACGGGCAAAAAAAAAACAAAAAACAAAAAAAGAAACACGACTCACGGCTTCTATATGTTTCCCTAGACTTTTCATGTCAAACGCCGCACTACTCGTGCCTCCCATCCACCCACTAGGAAGCATGGACTCCCCACCCGAAACATCCTTCCCAACGGGCGCAACCACACCATGTCCATCCCGGCCCGTACTCGCCGACGACGCCCGCTCCAAACTCGTCCCAGCGATGGGCCCAGGCCCGTTCTGACCAAAGAAATAGTTCAAAAACGTCTCGCGCGTCGTCACTGAGTGCTGCTGCTGCTGCTGCTGCGACGACGACGACGACGATGAAAACCCTGTCACACCATCCGGTAGCACCCCATGTGGACGTCGCGTCTGCGCCTGCCGTGGTTGGTTTCTCGAAGCGTGTTTGTTGACCGTCCCCGAGGGAGTTGTCGACGAGCGGTCGTGAAGGGTAGAAGAGACCGAGCGCCCGTCTCGTTTTGAGGTGGCACCGTTCACGCTAGTGGACTCGTCCGCCGACTCTTCTCCATCATAGTCAGGTGCGATATCGCCATTCACTGGCTCTGTGGACGCGGGCTGGCAAAAGAAAAAAATATATAAGCGGATGGGTGATGCTGGAGGACGTACACTCACTCGTGGCGGAGGAATTCGTCTTGGGGGAGTTTGTGCTGCTTGGTGTGCGACAGCTGCCGACCCTGAGATGAAGGATGGATGGTTGGTGTTGATGTATGCAGCCTGGATCTCGATCAAGCTTTGGGCATAGTCTGACGTGGGGCCGAGCCGCTCCCGTAATAGTTCTGAGACAACCTCGATAAGTTGGGAGTGTAATCTCGGAAACCGTTGGAGTTCCTGTTCGGGGGAGCGTCTTCGTGTGAGAGCAAAAAGAGAGAGGATGGATTGATCTTACGACACTCGTGCAGTTGTGACAGATTTTGACGAGTTCCTCGTACACCAACTCTACGCACCGCAGGCTTGGGGCTTCAAGTAGCTTGATCTGTGGTTTCACAAGCAAGTCAAAGGCAACCTCTGGGACAAAAAGACTGGGCCTTGGTCCTGTTGAATTGCGGATAGCGGTTCGTATATCTTGGTTATCAAGGTTTGAGGTGGAGTCAATGCATGTTAATGCATGACCGAAAATATCGTGAAAGATGTAGTATATTCGAGCGCCACCGGAGAGCTCTTTTGTGGAGATATCGACGTTGGTCCCATCGATGGAGGAAACGAAATCGCGGGCAAACTGGGTCATAAGGCGGAGAACAAGGGCGCCTTGCTGTTGGGAAGTTTGTCAGCGAACGAACGGAGGATGGTCCCTGCAACTTGCCTGATTGGCATCGCCAAAAACGGCGGCATCTCCAAAAGAGTTGAGTTCCTGCTGGGTTTGACCCATGAGGGTATTCAGCCGTGCCTTCATATCAGGAAGTTTTTCTCTGATATGATTCAGCAAGACCTGATTCAATGTCTTGGCGAGATGCTTGGTGCCATTCTTGTGTGCGAGATTTCTATAGGCCGGGTGACTTCTGAAAAAGTCGGTTTCGGAACCGAGAGCGTCCTTCATGCTCTTTTCTGAATTGATATCTTGCTGACTGCGGTTGACGACGCCGATGAAACCCAATTTCAATGGATAGACACGTCCGGTAAGGATATCGGAAGCGTTGGTTCCGGCGTCCATGAGGTCGAGCTTGGTAAGTACACCGATGGTGCGTCTGCCTGGGGGGTCTACGGAACGAGCGAGTTTGAGGGATTCGGAATTGGCGAGATCGACATTAGCAGCAGAGACAGAGAGGATGACGCTACGTCGATCGGTGAGGTTAGGAGCGAGGAAAGAGAAGGGTACTCGCCTGTTGGGATTTGAAATATAATCCAGAACCAAGGTGCGAATTTGACGCTCTATATCGCTTGGCTGGTCACCGACGGGGATCTAGATCGGAGTATAGATAAAGGAAAGTGAGAGTAGGAAATTGGAGATACCTTTGTCAAACCAGGCAAGTCGACCAATGTCAAGTCCAAGACGTGTGGACTGTAGATGCGGAGAGATATGGGGAGTTTGCTGATACCTTTATTTTGGCCGGCTACTCTGAAGGTCTCCTGTTCTATTTCGTTGCGTATATCGTTAAAATCCGTGAATCGTTTGTCGATGTGGAGAAATTGACCCCATTCGGCGGGGTGGGGTGGTGGTGAGTTGGGAGAAGGTTCGGGAACGGGGGCGTGGATGAGTTGGAGAATGAGGGGGCGTCGGGTGACGATGCCTTGGCCACGGGGAAGGAAGTCCCGGCCGACGATTCTAAGTGATGGTGTGGGCGGTACGGAGTGGGAGTGGGTTGATGACTCACGTTTCGAGAACGCTTGATTTTCCTGCTGACTGGCTGCCAACCTGAGATGACGTTTAATGGTGAATGAGATTGGGTGACGAGCACGTACGACAACCAACTGGGGCATGTCCAGTTCCCCGCCTAGAAAGAGAGTTAGTAAATAAATGATGATTTGGTGGTGACTGACCGAGGTTGCTGAACGTATCCTGGAGTTTGTTGACGAGAGAGATGAGGTCTGAATCCATGATGATGTTAACGCGTCGGTACGGCTTGGATGTGTTTGGTAAGTAAGTAAATATTGTGTAAAAATTGACAAATTTTGTAGAAATTTGACGAAAAGTTGAGTTTCTTTTGTCAAGTATTTAATGAGCACAACATTTGACAAGAAGTGCTTGTCATCTTCGTGGCAGGGCTTTGTAGAACGCTACACTGGAAGTATTAAAAATTGTAATATAGAATTTTAATTACAATTTTCAAAGGTTTTGGGGAAAAATCTGATCCGCTCACTGAGAGTCTTAACAAAGGAAAAGAGTGAATCAGATTTTTGAGCGCGATGAGTTAAACCGAGACGCGAGAGGGTCAGAAAGCACTCGGAATAACCCAAAGTACTAGAGAATGGTGAATGAAAATGAGGGAATGAGGAGACGGTTACTTCTCATAGAGCGTCTATCTACTTAGGATTGTGATTGCTTCAAACAAATATATTTTTCTAAACAGACTTGGTCTTGACTAGCACTGAGAGAGGTCAATGGCAGTCGGCGCGAACGAACGAGCAGCTTACAGTCTATCTCAGCAAGGGCAGCAGCCAACACTTCCTTCTGCGTCCTTTCATCCTTCAGCGAAGCGTTCACCTTGTCCATCACCGTCTTAACAAGCTCGGCCTGCTCGTTTTCCTTCACCTGCTGCTCGTACCGCACCCAGCTGTCCAATACGGCCTTTAATTCGGATGCCATCCCGACTTTCTGTTGTTGGACGAATGTCTCTGATTCGAGCTTGGCTGTTTCCTGCATCGTGTTCAGTCAACGTCGGGTGGTCATCGAAATCCCTACCTTGGAGAGGTCGAATAGACCTTGGGTGAGCGAGATGACGTCTTTCATCTGCTCGACGGACGCTATACGGTCTTTTACCACCTGGGTGTGTTCCGAGCGGGACTGATCGAGCACGCCCTTTATTCGCTGAATGTGGCCCTCTGCCCAGTCGCGGTACGGCTCTCTCAGGGTCTGCGCTATTTCAGTGACGGAGGATGAGAGAGAGATGGACGGACGGACCTTGGCGAGGTACCCGAAGAGGAGGAAAGTGGCGACCGCGACGACGGTCTCCTCGTTTACGACATACAACTCTTGCGATATGGCGGTGGCGAGAAGTCCGGTGCCCAAGACGGCGGTGCCGGTTTTGGTGATGAGGTTCGGCGACGAAGGCAGTTTATTGATGATTTCCGATGCCCGCTCGGCAGGGGGGGTTGCGAGGGTGCGACTGTTGGATGTTAGATAGGACAGTCCTCAAAGCAAACACGTACGCATTGATGGCCCGGATAGCCTGGGGTCGAACTGAACGAGATGTGAGGATGTGTGAGTGTCGAACGGAGGAAACGTACCTGCTGCTCTGAGTGAGCGGAGAGCGAGGGTTGCGGTCATGGAGCGTTGTATATGCTTGTTTGTTCTTCACTCACAGTCATGTCGATTCTACCCTCGAGACGAAACAAGGTCGATATCAGCGTACGTCCGTCCAGTTCTCGCCAATACTCCCTTTCACGACCATTATCAGGCCCTATCCGAGGAGGAGCAGAAGTTGTTTCGCCTCTATGGAAAACTACCAACCCACAAAAACATCCTCACCAAGGTGCAGAAGGTCCGTGGTCGATATTCACCCCCCACACTGGCACTCATTCCCGTTCAGGATCGCAAATACTTTGATTCGGGTGATTATGCGCTATCCAAAGCCGGTGTGACCCCCCAGAGCACGGTAGGAACCGCGATACCAAACCCGGAGAAGTAAGTCGGCCCTTTCCACTCTCGCACCGTTTCACATCTCTCTTTCTGCAGTATTCCACATGCTTCCTCACTCCCGAACGGCCACCAGAGTCTCTCAATCTCTCCCACGAATCCGACCAGCCCAGTGAAAGAGAGCAATCTTGCCCATGATCCGGTCCTTACCGGCGACCTTTTCACCCAAGAAGCTCAACCAGACCCGCCTTGTGAAGGAGAGCCAACGTGCACATGATCCCCATCCTCTCATTGATATCATCACCGCATGCCATGACTATGTTGGATTTCGATCCCCCCTCTTTCCTGTACAATTTTGTATTTTACCAAAAAGAAAAGAAAAAAAAAAAAAAAAAAAAAGAAACAAATATTTATTTTATTACGTAATATTCGAATTTCCAGTCTCACTCAAATTCAATATTCTTCCTCATCGTCCTCCTCGTCCTCGTCCTCATCGTCATGGACAGCTTCGGCGCTATCTCATCAACTGACGCTCATTATTCACAGCAGCAACAACAGCAGCAGCCATCTCCCCAGCGACAGCAGCAGCCATGGCCACCACATATCTTACATCCTGCTCATCAATCCCAGTCGTCCTTTCCTTCCCCCGTATCCCCTCCCTCCTCCATTGCTGATCCCCAGCATTACCCGCCCTTTTACCATACCCAGCAGCAGCAGCAGCAGCAATCTCAACAGTCTCAGCCCCAGTCCTCCCTCCCCGATAACATCCATAGAGCCTCGCTCTCTCTCAATCTTTCTTCCCTCTCAGTCGCTTCTCCCACCAACCTCTCCCCCATAAACCCTCCCCCCTCTCATCCTGCTGCTCTATCTCCAATAACTCCAATCAGCCCCGCTTCTTCCCTCCAAAACTCTCACCCCTTCACCCAGCACCAGCCACACCATCATATCCCACCCCACTCCCAGTTCCAGTTCACCCCTCCGGACCCCCCTCCCCCCTCTCAACCCCAACCTCAAAACCAAGTCGCTCATTACGACGATCACCATCCAACCCAGTTTGATCGGCGTCTTGCAACCCCCACCACCTCCCGCTCTTCCTCCTCTTCCACCTCCTCTGCCTCCATATCTCTCCCCCGAAAACGTAGCTTCACCTCAAACGCAAGCTCGCAAAACGGCACTCTCGTCGAAGAAGCTATATATGACGACTCTCAAATGGAATACTCCCCCTCATACGATGATATCACTGGATATGCCGCCGCTCCCAGTCTTGGCGGTCCAAACACAGCCGGTGGCCGCTGTAGTCCCGTCGATGGCAGTGGCAGTGGCGGAGAGGACGGTATGCTCTGTGGGGTCAGTAACACATCCACCATCGGATTGGGTGTGGCCGGCAGTGTAAACATCTTGAGCAAACCCATGGCCACCAATAACTTTGTCACAAAGTTATACCAGTCAGTATCATCATCATTTCCTTATCAACCAACCTAATCGATTTCCCTTCAGGATGATCAACGACCCAAAATCTCAACACTTCATTGCATGGACAGAACTTGGAACGAGCTTTGTTGTTTCCAATGTCGGTGAATTCAGCAGGAGTATCCTTGGTTCCCATTTCAAGCACAACAATGTCCGTCCATCTTCCCATTCTTCCCCAATATCTTCCTCACAATCCTTGTAGTTCTCCAGCTTTGTCCGTCAATTAAACATGTACGGTTTCCACAAAATCAATCGCGTCAGTTTTACTCGCACTCCCTTCGCACACTCTCTCACCCCCTTCTCTTCCAGACCCCGCGTGCTCAGCGTACCTCCACTGATGCTCAAACATGGGAATTTTCGCATCACAAATTTCTCCGTGGCCGTCCCGATCTCCTGGACGAGATCAAACGCAAGGCTTTAGAACCAGACCCAGCTGTTAGACACCGTGTTGAGTTACCCGGCGAAGTGAGTTGCCATCTTATTGTACAGCCCCCTAACCTCTTCCCTTCATGCACAGGTTGCTGCGCAACTGGGAGCCATGCGGGAGGAAAACAGGAGGGTTTGGGAACATTTGGCTGCCGAGAGGAGGAAGGTAGAAAAATTGGTGCATATGATGGGGAGATTATGGGACGTGGTCGGAAAGGGGTTCCCAGGGAGCGGTAATACCTCTCGTCTTCTTGCTGCTCACTCCATTCACCTTTGCCTTCCCCCTTTCAGTCCCCGCTTTCCCTTCCGATCTCTTTGACAGTGGTTGTGACAGCCCAAACATTTACATCACCTCTCCCCCTGCTAATTCTCCCCCTCCTCCGCGTTTTCCACCTCCATTATCCATGCGCATAAGCAGTCAGTCTCTCGGCTCTTTGCACTCCCTCAGCAGCCCAAACTCAAGCCCGACGATGGCCGATGCCGATTTCCCTATTCAAAATCTCCATTCACATGATCATAGACACCACGCCCAGCCCCCGTCGCTCTCCCGACAACACAGCTTCCAACACGTCTCCTTCTCGCGCAGTGAGGGGTCCGGCTCAACCCCGCTCCCGTCCTCTCCTGGCTCAGTTATCATAGATTTATTTGACAGCACCGATGGCGAGTCGCCAGTCGTTGGGCGGGGGAGCACCAAGCGTCAGCGGACGTCGAACGGAAATGATAGTGCCCCCGGCGGGAACGGTGGTGGTGGTGGTGGTGGTGGTGGAGAAGCCATACCACCGAACAGCGGGACCGGGGGTCCTCCGGTGGCGGTCTCGGGGAAGAAGCTGTCGAGGGCGAGGAGTGATTCGGCGCCGCTGGGGTACGTGCTCGGTGGGCTGAACGCGCCGTGGAATGCGGCCACGAGGCCGCGGAGCGGGAGCGGGATCGCGGGGAATAGGGTGATGGGTGTAATGGGTGTGACGAATATGGTTTCGAGGAATGGCGCGGCTTGTCCTACTGTCGGTGGTGGTAGTGGTCTTCCCCCACTTCAAGCGCCGCCGATGATGTCGATCTCCTCTCCGGTGAATAACACTTCTGCACGATGAAACTGTGGATCCTGGTCCCCCCCCGTCTTACTATTTCGCTCCATCTTCCTCTTGGCTTCAAATGCTTCCAATCTTTCTTTCGCTATGTCGCCGCTGCGCCGTCGTCCCCCCCCCCCTTTTTTTTTTTTGGCTGTTTGCACTGTTGATTTCTTCCCTTTTTTTTCTGTTTCCCTGTATTCTTCCTTGTTTTTTTTTTGGTTTCTTCTCAGAGTCGGTGTTGCTGATGATTTTCTTCCCCTTTCTTTTTATCTTGGACTCCGTGGTCTGCCTCTCGTTTCGTTTCGCTTTACTCCTTTTCCTTTGCCCTACACACATTCGCTGCCTATATCATCGGGACACTATCACATCTAGAACGAACGACTCGATAAAAAAAAAAAAAAAAAAAAAAACGGTCCTCCCCCCACCCCCACCCCACTTCCCTCTCCCACCTTCAAATCGAAAAAAAAAAATCAAAGTGGTCACCGAACTTGTACCTGTCACTCCTTTTCTTTCCCCCGCGGTGCCCACCTCCTATGCCCACCTTTCTGTCTCTCCTTCTGCCTCTCCTTTATGTTGCTCTCTCCTCCTCCTCCTCCTCCTCCCCCCATTGTCCGCCCCATGGTCTCACTTCCATTCTTTTGCATGTCTCTTCCTCTCCTCCCCTGCCCTGCCTCGTGCCCTCTCGAAGTTTGCTTGCTCTCACTTTCCCCCCCCCCAAACCCCCCTGGATCGAGGATTTCACTGCTTTCCCTATGTAAAACTGAATTTTCACGCTACCAAACCTACACATCTCTTCCAACCATTTTTTTTTTCCTTCTTGATTGTCAATGAAGATCCAACGCAATATATTCTTTTTTTCCGTTTCTTATCTTGCTTGGGAAATTGATTCATTACTTATTTTTTCCTTTTTTCCCCTCATCTTCCATGTTCTCGCTAACAGCCCATGATCGATGTGTTTTTTTTTTTTTTTTCTTTTTTATCCTGCTCTCTGACTTGTTTTTTTTTTTTCTTTTGGTGGGACGTGTTTCGTTTTTTTTTTTTTTTTTTTCTCTTTCTTTTTCTTGATTTGTAGAAAATGTATGGTATACATATATTGCATGAAAAGGAAATCAATTGGTGTTACATGATACATAAAGACAAGGGTACTATGAAACTCGACCGTTGGGCTCATGGGCGGAAACCACTTGAGACTCGGTCGGGCCAACGTCCATTGGCTGTGACGAGTGAGCGATGAGAGATGGAAAAAAAAAAAAAAAAAAAAAAAAAAAAAAAAAGGACGGGTGCTTTACCTCCAACGGTCGACTCCGAAGACTAGGTCCGCCGTTAGGATTCGCGTTGCTGTTACCGTCCCCATTATTCCCAGGGGTGGTGGTTGTAGTGGTGGTCGCAGTGGTCGCGCCAGAGATATGGCTCGGGCCACCCGCTGCGCCGCCCCCCCCGCCGTTCGCGAACATGGGATGTGTTTGATATGGCGTCTTGGAGGGAGCGGGGTTAGCTCCAGGAGCCACGTACGAGTTATTGTTGTTGTTGTTGTTGGTGGTGGTGTGGTGCTCCGAACGGGGGTCGGTGGGAGAGCTCGGATGGCGTGCGTACGGGTGACGGGTTTGGGGTGGGAGAGCATGGGTCGAGCGCTGGGAGTGGTGGAACCGCGGGAGGGGTGGTTTTGGTTTGGGCCTCGGAGGGGAAATGGTGTCTAGGAGCAGGCTAGGAGAGGGGGGCCCCGTGAGATTGGATGATGGGGAAGATTGGGAGGTGGAGGTGGGTGTTTTCGAGGAATGGATGAATGGGCACGTACTCGACTTCGGCTTGTAGTTTTTTGGTCTGCGTATTCGCTAATTCGAGCTCTCGCTCGTAATCTTTATGTGCCTTGAGTGCGTCCATCCATCCGTTCATTCAATTTTGTTCATTTTGTGTCGGATTAGGAGTCGGGGTGACGGTAATTCTTCAGCATCTTGATTTTATTCCTGAGCGGAGAAGATGCGTACCGCATTGACTTGATCATACTTTTCACGCAACGCTTGAAATCTGATGCGACCGGACGAATAACCGATCGGACGAGAGTAAGCAAAACGATCCCGCGTATTTAGATCATCGACGTACTTTTCCTTGTACCGTGCACCACTACCACGATAGGGATACAGCGCCTGCATGAAGGAGGGATCGGGGGAATACGTTTTGACTAAAATGCAATCAAAACGTAGGAGTTCACCATCCCACCTTGATTTTTTCGTCATGCCTCTCAAGACGTGGAAGCCTTCCGCTGAAATGCATTTGCGTCGACTGTGGGTGTGACCTCGGTATGAACGAAAACGAGCTGGTGGTCGCGTCTCTTGGGGACGGGAAAACGTGACTTTGAGACCTGCTTGTCGAGTAGCCAACGACATGAACGGTTTTTATGACAGCATTTCCGTTGAAATTTTGAGGGTTTGCGCTAGGGATATACTACAGTATTTAGATACAATTGTGGCCATTCGAGATGGTCAACCACCAAGAAATCTACCAGCGGTTACTCGCTTTACACAAAAATCTACATTGCATCAGAAAGCATGGCTGAAATCCAGAATCAATGGAGGTGCCTTTGACTTGTCCGAGAAGACAATCGACACAGTGTGCCCCAGGGATGGTTCGGGTTGTAATTCTCCTCTGTTATCCTTTGGAATCCAACATATTCGCCTTGTTGAATCGTACAACCATCCGTCATCTCGGATGTGATAGTGGTGATACTGGTCACCACGTATAGCAGCCAAAGTGGTTGGTGAGATAAGGTGTGGAGGTATGCAGTGTGTTCTGGAGGTTGAAACAATGCATACTGTATCCCCATTCGATATGCAGAATTTCACTGGTTGGGGTGCCAGGTCTGGATCATCAAATGCGGATATGCACTGGCCATTATTAGCATCCCACACTAGTATTGTGCCGGAGCCAGCGGCAGGGTCAGTGGCAGGATAGCCGCGTGCTACAAGAGCACCATCGGGGGAAATTACCACTATTGACCCCTTCCAATAACCATTATAAAATACTGAATGAATGAGTCGTGTTGGGGATCCGAGTTTGATATCCAAGAGCGCAAGTGTTCCTAAATTCGGGTGTCGGAGTCCATATGCCGCAAAACAACATGCAATCACAGTATCATGGCAACAGAAAGAAAGATTGGAGAACATAGGATTGTCCTCCAAGTACAAGGTTCGAAGGATGTCGCCAGTCTCAATGCTCCATAAGTCAAAGGAAGGCCGGGAAGCAGAATATGAGGTATGGCGCTGACAACGAGATGACATGGCGAGGAGACGATGGTCCGAGGAGAACGCCAACTTCATGATACCAACAGAATCGATCTCAAAGATACCCTTCAGTTTGATGATTTTTTCATTTGTAAGATAATTCCAGATGGTCACGAAGTGATCCCCGATGGTATCGTCAACTATCGTCCATATTGCGACACGTGTGCCATCACGAGATATACGGAATTGGCGCACCCCATCCAAGCAAAGCGATGGTTGGGTACGAGACATGGTCGAATGAACGGCTGAGGCATCCCATAATCGAATTGTCCCATCATCTGAGCCAGACGCTATGTGGGTACCATTGGGGGAAAAATGAATGGAGTTGAAATGACTTCGGTGATTAGGTAGACGATTCAACAAAGCACCTGTCGCAGCATCCCATAGGATACCATCAGAATCTGGAGTTGTGCCTGCTATTCGTTTATTATCTGGTGAGAAAGCAACCGTTTCGATTTTATCATAAGAGTTATGAAGGCGACAACGTATTGGAAAAGAAGGTTCATCAATAGATCGGACAACAAGTTGGTGTCTGAGGACAGACAGCCACCCAGGATGTGATTGGGTCCTTGCGAAGGTTTGTGGTTTAGGAGGACGATCATACTTATCTCGAGGGCCCATGTATACCCATTCATGACCAGCTGGACTTTTATGTGCAAACAAAGTACCATCAAGCGAGAAGGTAATTGGCCGATAATAGCCATGCCTGCTGTAAGTAGGCGGTGTGGACAAGAAAGATTGGTTGTGGGAGCAAGCATGTTGTATCGCCAGTGGGGAGTGAGAAAGGTCAGATATGAGACAACGATTTTCAACACCCCAGAGTTTGATTGCTACCTCGACGGGGATACAGTTCAAGCGTTGAATGGCAGATACAAGTCGAGTGCCATCGGCAGAGAATTCTAGGGATATGACACCATAACCAGGCTGCCCAGGCAGAATAGATGGTGAGCAACCTGTGGCAATGTCCCATAAGCGTATGGAGCTATCCTCACTCCCAGATGCTAGCAGAGCATTATGGGGTGCAAATGCGAGCGAGATGACGCTCTTAGAATGTCCTTCAAGCGTAGCAGACCAGGCGCCGGTTGCGGCATCCCAAATTTGGACGGTTCCATCTGCAGTGCCCGACGCCAAATGTGCCCCATCAGAAGAGAACGCAACTGATTTAACTGCAGTCGTGCATTGGATTACTCGTAGACACGGATTCCACATCTTTTCGAGACCCACAAGCACCTGAACTGAAGCGGTGAATTCCTTAAAGAAGACTCGGCGAAGTGGAGAATCATTGGGAATAAACGGGAGAGCTGAGTGGTAGACATGCAGCGCCGCTTCAGATATTGGATCGAAGAACGCAAGGACTAATCGCTCTGCCTCATGCAGAAGATCAAGGACCTCAGGCGAATGGCTGGAGGTGTGCTGATTGAGAAATTAGTGGACAATTCATGAGCAAGTCGACTGAATACAACTTGGGATGATTTAATTGGCTTACCTGTAGCCATTCTTGTGAATACTGTAGTGATGGTATGGCACTTTTTAAAAGTCCCAAGAGGCTCAGGGCCTCAATCCAGTAGAGGATAACCGTACGGGCAAACCTTTGCAAGTCATCAGTCAGGCCACCATGGTCGAGGACCGAGGCCTTGGAAAGATGGTTAGCCCAGTATCGGCAAGCATAACACAGCCCCCCGCTAATGCACTCGTCTCGCCTTCGGTCAAGATCAGTAACCTCGTTATTCAATTTCGATGGATCGGCTATGCCGCATATGTCGCGCTTGAGTTCTGTCACCATAATGCCCAAGCAATACCGTGCCATGTCGGCGTGATGAAGGACAGGGTCGATAAAGTATCCGTCTGCGCGATCTTTGTTCGTGAGAAAGTCACGGAACGACTCGTGGGAGATCCGAATTGCCAGTTGTTCATCCTCCGGGATATGGAGAACAGAATATAATTTTTCCAATGTCAACAGCACATCTCCGTGGTCAAGGCGAGTGCGCAAGAGATGCTGGAGGCCATTGAGTGGAAGAGGTTCAAAAAGCAGGATAATAGTGCCCAGGACGAGACGAAGGCGATCCATCTCACTTATTGGCGTCACCGACAAGACTTGATGGTAGAGCTTGTCAAGCGTAGCGTTTGGTGATGAATTGAGCCTCGAGGGAGGCGAGTCTCCCAAGACTATCGCAAGTCTCTGATCAGGGCGGTGCTGGGTATGGGCAACGAATTCGAGAATAGTGGAGGCATAAATAAAGAGACCCGATGACTGCTGTACAAGCTTATCGATATCACGCTTCAAAGGCCATGGTTCGAGCACAGAACGCATAACAGTATAACGGCGCTGACAGATCTCCTTGAAGCGATGGACCAGGAACGAGCGGATGTCATTGTGAGCATCAAGATGGTTGAGATTGAGAGAATAAGACATAGAAGACAATTGTGAGTCCCGAAATTCGGCTTGGATGTAGTATTCTGGCCGACTGGTGATAATGAGTTTGAGAAGTGACGGATGCTGACGAAGGGTGTGGCCAAAGAGCGCGATGATGTCTCGGGCAGACTGTTGATCATCGCACTCATCAAGTGCATCAATGATAACCACTCGCAGAGGCTGGATGGGGTTATCGAGCGACAGCAGTGGATTGACAATCAAATCTCGAAGCTGATCATGCATGAAGCTGTCAAGAATGGAGGGATTGCGGCGGAGGGCCTGATATATTGGGACCCTTAATTGGATGCTGGAGATGCAGAGCTGATAGGCAATGGTAGGGAATAAGCGCCGAGCGTTGCAACGATCTTCGTGTCCACGGGAAAAGAAGAAGCTCGCCGCCAGTATGTTCTTCTCTGCACAACTCTCCGCAATCGTTTGCATGATGGCCGATTTGCCCGATCCTGCATGACCGTTGATCCAGCATATCGGCGTCTGGCTTGTTGAGGCAGAAATCCATTCGTCGACAGCGGATATGAGGGACTCCCGGGTGCCGGAAACACATCTCGGAGGGGGGTATCGGTCCAATGAGTTGTATGCAGCACTGGCCACACTTGCCCGTTGCAGTTGCAGTAGGTCAAGTTCAAGAGCTTTACGGAATGTCAGAAATGGTCAAATTCGCTGGTGTCTAGAATCGAACTTACAAGGTTCGGTGAAGTAGTAGTTCGTCTGATCGCCGTTGGCCGTATTAATGATGCTGTTTACGAAAGAGCTAGACATCAGGTCGTTGAAGAAAGCTAAAGTGTTCCGTATTACAAATAATACAATATGTAAGGAGTACATTACAACCCCAAGTGTCAACTATCCCATTCGTCCAAAGCAGTCCCTGTCGCGATATTTCCAAGAGCACATCGGATCATCCGAGAATGTTCAGCCGCTTCTTCTGGCCCGCTGGGATTCACATACCGCCGGAGGTGTAATATTCTACGAGACAAGATGTGAACAGTGTTGCATTTCTCAATCAACGAGACAGGACTCACAATCTACAAGCCTAGAAATGCAAATATTCAACAAAGGGAAGGCAAGGGGAATTAAAAAGAGAGTACATACTATTAGGTTGTTAAGGACAAACATGAACTGTAAACCGATAGTATGAATATGGTTGATTGATCTATGGAAGAAAAGATCATCGAAAACGTTCAATACGCCGACAAGTTGGTCACACACCTGAGATTCGCAACACCAGCCAACAGATTCACTGCTGACATCGTCACGAATGCGATAACACCTTGTGCACCAGATCAAAATGTCAACCGGGAGGAAACCACCCAAGAACCTTACCTTGCTTCAGAAAAAGGTGTCCCAAGGGGCATTGTCTGCTTTGAATTTGCATGCAATGCTGTAGAATATTGTCATTGATCCGTATTGTGCGAACGTTTGGGGTGAGATCTCACTATTCCAACAACGATCAAGCAAAGGAGATCGAAGGCACAAGTGCAAAGAGCGAAAACCTTGGATCGGGAGCATTTCAGAAGGGCGTTGGGTCGCAGAATGTACACGTACCCCTGTACGAACAGCTACATGATGGAACCGATTGTTGCGAAAGCACCCGGTGTTGCCGACAAATGGATGTAAAATTGATGTAGCCTCTGGAATGTCAATCGTAACGATGTTCAGATCCGGCGTTATAAAACAACGGACTGACCATGAATATCCGCGGTGAATGACCATATTGCCAACCCCGCTATGAAAAAGAACGTTATGGATAGGATAAATAACACGACCCTCTTTCGTCCAGCAAAAGCGTATGTCCGTATGCAGATGACAACTAAGAAAATCAGGACGAGCAAAGTAGACACAGGGCATGGCTCCTTACCTTGTGCAGAAACGGACTGAATTGATTGATTCGATCAGCTTTTAACCAAGTTAATAAAAGCTGATGCCCACTCACAAGAGGAATCATTAAGGAGTAGATTACATGAATCCATCGAGAGCACATGGGTGCATCGTGATTCCCGATGATCGCCCACATGTAGAATGGCCATTGTACAAGTGGGTAATATCGGCAGAAAAGATAAGATGTTTTCACAGCGGACCATTTGGAACGTTGGATCTGCAGAAGATGAGTGGTCGGGATTGAGATAGTGATGAAATGGCACGAACAAGATTGATTTCGTCTGGAAGCCTTTGAGAGAACATCAGATTGGCATTGTTGAAAATCCACAGCCCAAAAGAAACATACCACTCCAACCACTCCAGTACCTGCAACATATCTACGAAAACAGGGGGATAAGGGACAGTGTCGTGAGAGGAAGGAGAGAACTCACATAGAGCTATGAAATCACCAAGCCAGATGTGAGGAGACTATGAACAACGACGGGCATCCAACGCACCAGTTGCACAATATCGGTCTCTGATAGAATGCCGACGCCGGATGATGAGAACAAAGAGAGAAATGCAGCAGAATGGGAGGGGAGAAAACGCACGACTGGATCATAAGGGCCACCTCCTTGCCTATCGTGAGTCCATCCTGTCTGCCGTGTCCCTCCATACATTCAACGAGAAGACGAGGGTCGGTGAGCACGAGGCGGACAAAAAAGAAAAGATCAGGGGAAGACGGCTGTATACAGTAAGTTTACGCCAGGCACCGAATTGACGCCCAAGACTGGCTTGAAAGGTCGAGAGGGTGAGCGTAGTGAATCCTTTTTTTCTTTCTTGGTTTTGTTTTCTAGCTGGATTGAGAAGACCAGAAGGTATGCCGTCACCAGGAAGATGGCCACCCTGGAGCGGGTCTGGGCGGCATATTAGGACTGACAGGCATGCCACCCGTGCCAGACAGGGCTATATTCGGTAAATTGATGTTTTCGACAAACAAGGGTATATGGCATCTGCCCTTCATCAACATCTGGTGGCAGTGATCGTTGCATACGCCCCTTTATGATAACGCATACGTCCCCGTCCACTGTGGTTATGGTTGTGGAACAAGGGACCAGATAACATAAGCCTATGGCAGAGGCGTGAGCGAGCTCTTCCACACCCTTTTCAAGGGATTTCTAAACTGGTGTGAGACAGACTAGCTTAATCAAGCATCGATTGGCCGTGTATGACCGAGATGAAAAGGAGAGAAATACCTAAGTGTCCGGCATAAAGAATGATAATGATGGTCCCTGACGTCAATCCTTCCCAGAGGAGATTGACAACGTCAATGATGCCGGCCAGCCCAACAACGCGTTGCGGGTCTTGTCTTGATGGTGGTTCCAAGCATACTTAGAGTGGCATACGGTTGCCGGCAGGTTTGCATCATGCGATGCGATGATCGAGCCGGGGAATCAATAGGTTTAGGCCTATGTCAAATAGAAATCCGCGATTTAACGGTCGAAAACTTAATGCCGGATCCCGTGGCTGGACTGAACGTCACTGGGGAAGACGAAACCCCTATTCACTTCATTCGGATAAATTTTGGGAAAAATGGGGTGGAGGGTCGACCTGGTGGTGGCCAACTGCGAGGTTGCTGTCGTGTCTTTGCATTTTTCGTGAATGAGCAAATCAAAAATGTATTTTTTACAAAGTGTGCAATCTATCTTTTCCAGCAAGCGAATTTCTTGCCGCCGTGCTCTCCACGGGGAACGAACGGGACGGCGTGAGCTGGCGGTGAATTACTCACCGCACGCAGAAGGGGAGAAATCGATATCCGAAGAAGCGAGTCGGGCGATTTTCGTTTGGATTCTTGAAGCAGCGTCAACAGTTCATCATAGGCTTCCCTTCCAACGCGAAGAGCAGTTCACACTCGGGGTATCTGGGATTTCCAAAAAGCACGTACAGAGTGTTATGCGAAGCGACATCCCGCGCAGAAAGGGTCGGAAGGGGAACGTCTTTCATACGTTCAAACCAATCGTTTGTCTTAACTTTGTGGGAGTGTTTTGAAAGCGATACTGTTGGAGTTCCGTCGATGGCAAGAAGACTATCCTTTTCGGAAACAGAGAGGTCTGTGTTTTGGACAAGAGTAAGAGAGTCATCATAGCGAGCTTTTTTGAGTGGGCGCTCGAGATCGGGGCAGTCAAAACAGTCCGAAGTGTGTTGATCTGGATTGATTTGGTAAATTGCATCGGGCTCTAAAGGTTGAATTGGTTGCGTTTCAAGTGGGTGTTCGATCGCGTCCGGCTGAAAATGATCTAGGTGATGATGAGAAGGATCCTGATCAATCGGCATGCAAAGACACACCGTCAAGGATGTATTTAGCCACAGACAAGAGGCTGTTCTCGAGGACAGACCCCCATACCCAGTCGGCGTGTATAACCTGCAAAAAAGATCTAGTAGGTATGAAAAACATCGCGGCGGACGAACGACGATGGATTTCGTCAAGAGTCTTGGAGTACGCCGTCAGATCTCGAACCGGACGAGACAGGAACACTTACCGAGAGAGAAAACGGTCGTCTGTCCCACTACAGAAGAAAAAGCGAGCGTTTCGGGACTCCCGAGTTGAGGCAACCAATGCGCCGCCATGATGGACTGTAAATGAAATTTGAGAAAAAGATTATATTTGACCAGAATTTGAAAGCGTACGCCAGGCATCCACGATGGAACGCGAAACTGAAGGACTGAACCACGCTGGATGGATGTCAGTGGAGAATCAGTCGCGATACGGTACAAGGTAGCTACCCGAGCTGTTGAATAACGGCATGACCTCGTCCACCCATGTCCTATGGCCCAGCCTTTATACCACCAACATCCCCTCCAGATTTACTTCAGAGGTCTGATATCTCCTTTCCTCCTCTCAAAACACTCACTTTCCTTCGTTTTTAGACGTCGGTGAGCGCTCAGACCAGCTCATGCCTGGTGGCGTACCCGAGTTTGCCTCCGATCCACCCGACCAGGATGAACCTGAGCTCGACCTCATCCCTCCATCTGTCATTCAAGTCAGTAAGCTTTAAGCTTCGGTCCAGGCACCGTCGTCCTCACCGTTTATCTACCCGTCTCAGTCCATACGTTCTTTCTTATCCACCACTCACATGTCCGACCAGACAAGCCCCTTCGTCGAGCGGTTCAAGTACGACGTCGTCTCCTCCTCTCTTCTCTCTTCCTCCGTATCCGCCCTCGGCCGACGTCCACCATCCCCCGCTTTTCCCGGTCGCCTTACCCCAAGTGACGGATCGGAAAGCGGCACTCCCACTCCGTCCCTCAGCAATCCATCCTCTCACCGCACTTCCCTTTTCAATTCTTCCCCAATGCCTTTCACCTTTATCGTTGTTATCGCCACACTCAGCGCTGGATATTACATTTTTTCTGCCCTCCTGTTTGGAGGGGCATTGTACATGATGCATTATGACAAGTTGGATACTGCAAATCCTGCCATGACATCTGTGAGCAACATATACTTCATCCAATCAAGTTGCTCATCAGATCATCTTAGTCTTTAGATACTTTAAATGACTTAATAATAGCCGGAGACGTGTGGAATTCAGTCATCCATGAGGCGATCACAGCCCTAGAGAATGAGGAACGAAGGTATATTTTATTTTATTCTCATCTATCTTGTCTCATGAATTTTGCAGTATCTATTATGGTCCTTCATCACCCACCTCACCATCCTCACCTCTCCGTATTGCACTCCACTCATCTCTACACACCACTCAGACACAGTGCGACAACGTCCGTCGACTCTTTTCCGCACTTACCGCACCCGCTGAGCTCTCCCAACTCTCCGAAATGTATGCCCCACCTTCGCCTTCGAAGCCTGCCTTCTCCGATCTCGATCTACCACGACCACTCTCCCTCCCTGGATCTAGGACTCACACCATCTCCGTTCCTCCAGAAGTCAAACGGTCCACTTGGAACGGCTCCTATGCTTCCCTAGCTCTCGCCGGAAGCCCTACTATGCAAGTGTTCAAGCATAGGCAGAAGAGGAGGTCTGATATACGCTCCTTGTTGGAATTAAACAGGTCGGCCGTTAGCGCACCTGTTACCCCCTCCGCCCTCTCTGGAGTACGAGAGGAGGATACCCCAGAACGTCGGTTGACCCCACCTGACGAATCGCCAGGGGTGTCCTTCGGTATCGCAGCCCTAGATTTACACCGGAAACGGACGACAGGTGGTCTTGAAACGTTCGGCTTATCATCTTCAAGCAGTCCCCGACTCGGTACGCCAACGATGTCTTCTGCATCACGATTCACCAGGATGCAGGCAGCAAGACATCCATTGTCACTCTCGGCATTACACCATGCCCTCCACGGCGCAATCGCCTCCAAAAGATACGCTTGTGCTCATTTACTTGCCCTGCGTTTCAACGAAGAAGACGATGAGGGGTATTGGGAGGACGTGCGGTCAGTAATGGCGCTTCTGACCACCACCTTTGCCGATGCCTCCTCAAGACTGACCGACGCGATCGAACAAGCTGAAAAGGATAAACTGAGGGACGAAAATCCAAGCGCGGAATCTCTCCAGTCACATTTGGGGTCGACGAGCAGAGCGACTGTCACCAAAGAGCAGAATAAAACATGCGACTATGCTCAGACGATTCTGGCGAAGATGTTATCATCGCCATCGTCGTCTTCGTCGCCCCCCTCCTCCTCCTTCGCCCCCATGCCAAACTATCTCTCGCGCTTTGCAGCCCATATCGACGCGATTTCCACCGCACTGAACGACGCGCGGGAACACATAGAGCAGTGCGTCGACTCTCTTCACAACGGTCCCACACCACGTCCGCCCTCTCCATCGCCAACACCAATCCCGGCTTCCACCACACTACCGGAGACACCCGCTCTTCAGGCTTACGAACGCCTACGCAGGGAGCTCGGCCTAGCCCTGCGAGAATGCGAACGCGGTCGAGAACCTCTTCTGGAGATTATCACGCCCAGCCACCGCCACCACCACCACGTCGGAGATCCAGACGAGGCTGGAGATCCGGACGATTTGCCAGCGCTCGGGCACGATATCGGCAGCGACGATTCCGACAAACAGGATTCCACCTCTCCCGACGACGAGGATTCCGGTCCGCCCGTCGGTCTTGCAGACGGCGACGACTACGACGACGACGACAATGACGACGCGGTGGCGCATCTGCTGCTGACGTCCTCCCCAAAGCACCTGCCACCGCCAGGGATCGAACAGGTGTTTGAAGCTGACTCGGGGGTCGGCGTCTTGTTCACTAGGGAGCGGTCAAAGTTGACGAGGGAGGAGCGGATACGGCTCGCGAAAGCTCAGAGGCTGACCGGCGGTTTTCGTTTCCCATCTGATCCACTCGAACCACCTTCTCGTGTGGAGCGGTGGGGGCCCGGAGGGGAGGTCGTACAAGAGCTGAAGGATGTCATCTGGAAGGTCGGCGAGAAGCGACGGAAGCTTGCTGACGGTCCACCACGGAGTGTGAGTGCGAGCCCAGCTCCGATCGACCTGCACGAGTAACTTCGAGCAGTTGAGATGATTCTTGTCTGTTATAAAAATAAAATTTATAACAATCCTCATTTCTTTTGACAAGCTCGGGCCAATGTTCTCAGCTAAACGACGTCTTTCCAGAGAGAGATGAGAAAATTGTGATTCAGATCAGTACATGTAGCAAGACGATTATAGGATATTCCTTCGAGTAAAAAGTGAGGCGAGCGGGAGGGAGGATGTGACAGTAGACGTATGGATAACGAGACAGGGAATCAAACGAAGCACGAATCGGGGTAAGGTTGAGGTGGTAAGCAGGCTTTTGAAATAAATAAAGTAGATCCAGAAAATGAAACGATTCCAGGAACCAAAAAAAAAAAAAAACAGGCTCGGCAATGACTGCTGCGAGAGGACAGAAGCGAAAGCAAAAAGGTGATAGCTGTGTAGAAACCCGGAGCAGTTACTTCAGGTCCAAGGGGCTGACATCGTCGGGGTTGAACCACTCCCTGAAATCGCGCTCAAAGTTGAGATCGCCATCCGTGCGGAATATGGAGGGGTCAAAGTCATCCAAAGCATTGACTGACTGCATAAAGTCAGACGCGAAGAAATTCGGGTTCATCGGATCTTGTGCCGACGTTGCGGATTGCGGAGGTTGGTTCATGGAGGAGGGGTTGCTTAAGATAGACGATGGAGAAGGAGCCGTCATGTTCTGGTTAGCGCCCGGTACAGGGGTTGCAGGCGCCGTGCCCGTATTTGTCGTGGCCTGACCCGGTTGTCCGGTATTCGCTGCGTTTTGTGGTGATCCCTCCGGATTCCCATTAGCGGCGTTGGAATTTCCCCCTTTGGTATCCTTGTTGGGACCAGATGAATCTTTAGAGGTGGTATTGGTCGCTGGGGAAGGAGGTGGCATCATTGCCATGGGCTTGTTTTGGTTCACTCTGGGATTGGGCGTAGCGCCAGCTGAAAACTGTGCTCCTTGACCTTGAGGGCCACTCGGATTGAATGAGGGATCAGATGACGAGGGCGACCCAGCATTCGACAGCGCGCTGTTGAGGACCCCGGGAGGAATATTATTCTTGTGCATAGCGTGATGCATAGTGTGTCGATAATGTGCTTCTCGAATCTGTTGCTGCTGCTGCATCGAGAATCGTTAGAATCGGACTGGTATCCGAAAGATCACCACCAACCTGTGGAGTCAGCATCATCGCTCCTGGACCAGGAACAGGATGTGTCATTCCCGGGCTCATCGCATTGCCCATTGGCGGGGCTCCCATATGTCCGATTGGCATGTTTCCCATGTTCTGCATTCCTGGTTGATGTTGGAAACCCCCGCTGATAGGTTGGCCGGTGAGAGGTGCTTTCATCATACCGTTGGGTATTTGTGGAGGAAGCGCTGGGCCGCCTTGCTGAGAGGGGGGGTACGCCACAGATGCCAATGGGGTCTGCTCCATGCCCATCGGAGACCGACGTACTCGTTTTCGATCGGGCGGTGAAGCCTCAGCCTTAGGTACCAAGGGGTGGTGCTGCGCAAGATATATTAGGTCACATTCACCGTCTTTAAAAAAAATGCCATTTACATCTTCCCCAGGAGTTGTACCACTTCGTTTATGTCCCCGTGGTTGCTGCATTGGTGTCGGCTGCTGATGGCGTTGAGTAAGAGGCATAGACGCATTAGATCCTGATGGTCCCGCAACGGAATTATTTCCGCTTGATAGTCCTGGTTTGACATCACGAGCTGCTCTTGCCTTAGCTACCGCCCAGATGCGTTGCTAAAATCCCATCAAAAAGGGGAGTCGTTGACAAAGACAATTTGAAATGTCACCTTTTCTTCCAGAGTACAGGCCTGGAAGTCCTTCTCGCCTAGTCCGGCTTCTTGCTTATATGCCAACAACGCGGTCGGGCCGAGTCGGTTCAATTCATTGTTAATGGTAGACTCGCGAATATCACCAGGCTGAAGTGCTCCCGGAGCTTGACGACTCGTTAATGATGGGCTAGGCTGAGTCATCATGTTGCTTTGTCCATCTGTCGCTGGAGCACTCCCAGGGCGACCAATTTGTTGAAAAGTCTGCGTTGGCGTGCTGCCTTGCGCAGGGGGGATGGCACCTTGATGGTTCATCACTTGCATGTTATTGGGGGGGAGCATACCGCCGCGAGTCATATGAGCGAGATGGGGAGAAGGTCCCAGTGGGTTCATTGGAGCCTGCCCATGCTGGGGGGGTCCGCCGGTAGGGGAATGGGCCATGGTTGGCGATTGGAAAGGCATGCCGTTGGGAACACGTTGTTGGGGTGGTCTCTGGCCAGGAACCATGGGTTGAAAGGGGGCTTGTGGGGCTCCAGGGACCGAAGGAGGTCCAACCGATCCAGGAATCCCGTTCGTTTGTTGAACTGGAGCAGTCATGGGGAATGACGGTTGCATTTGGCCGTGACTTGCGCCTACTCCGTTCGGAATCAACCCAGGTTGGCGAGGTATGCCATTCATGAACCGGTTCAGCGGAACTTGCGACTGCATCCTTTGCCTTTGTGCTGCTTGTTGTGCTTGATGCTATCATGTGGACGGTGTTACTGCAGCACATTTGCGGGGTATGAAAGGGGGACCTACTTGGGTGTACAGCATGGCCTCCTCTGTGCCATTCCCGCTACTCTTTGCGGTAAACAAAACCCAGAAGACACTCCACCACCTAGTGTAGAGATGTGGGTGGGGATCGCATGGAGACAGGAGTGAACATACTCAAATAAAAGACCTTGTCTTGCGTTGATCGGAGGCTGGGACTCCAAAGGAATGTCAGCTTCAGCAAGCAATTCACGGGCCGTCTTGCGGAATCCCCGCTTGTAGCAATAATCGTAGATATAAATGTTGAACCTGAAAGGGGGATGAGACGACGTTACAACAAAGGAGGCTCGAAAGCACGAACATTCTGTCCCCTTCCCATGATAGCGGCGTCGAGAGTGAGGAACGATCTTCCGGGGTCGGAACAGCCTGTGGCATCATGGTTGCCATGATAGTTAGGACAACTGGTGATAGGATCTGGATGTTAAAGCAGTTTGAGCAAGGGGTTCTGTGGTCGCTTTGAGTTTTGTGGCAGACCGTCGCCCGGTAGCTGGCAACGCCACAGAAAAGGTTGTTTGGAAAAGGCGGACGGGAGAATGTGATAAAAGAAGAGAGAAGATGGGAGATGTAGAAACGGAAGAGAAGGGTGTGTGCGATGAGGGGATGAGGAAGATGAGGGAGGGAGAGAGGATACTGATAGCCTGTGCAGAGCCAGAAGCGCGAGGACAGCGATTCCCATTTGTGAATTAATCGGCGATTTAAATTATTTCGCTAATTGCCGAACGTTTTGCCACCTCCGGATAAGTCCCAGATGCTATGCTGATATAATGTGTACATACCCACGGCCAAACACGTTCACGACATTTCCTTGAAAATTGTTCACTGCCGGTTGATGGTTCCTGTGCACCATCTTACAAGATACATGTTGGCTACCAATCTTGCGCACAGACCCAGCTGCAGTCAAATCCCTTAGCAGGATGGTGTCTAGAAACTATATCATATAAGATGGTTCTGTGAAACCATCCTCTCAGCTTGCAGGATGGTGTCTAGAAACTATATCATATAAGATAGTTCTGTGAAACCATCCTCTTAGCTTGCAGGATGGTGTCTACAACCTATATCATATAAGATGGTTCTGTAAAACCATTCTCTTAGCTTGCAGGATGGTGTCTAGAAACTGTATCATATAAGATAGTTCCATGAAACTATCCTCTCAGCTTGCAGGATGGTGTTCTGAAACCATCTAGTATGAGATGGTTCCATAAAACTATCCTCTTAGTGCAGGATGGTCTCTAGAAACCATCTGGTATGAAATGGTTCTGTGAAACCATCCTCTCAGCTTGCAGGATGGTGTTCTGAAACCAGCTAGTATGAGATGGTTTTATAAAACCATTCTCTTAGTGCAAGATAGTCTCTAGAAACCATCTAGTATGAAATGGTTCCATGAAACTATCCTCTCAGCTTGCAGGATAGTCTCCAGAAACCATCTTCTACTCATATGCTTTGATCCTCAAGTTTACCTTGTACACAGCCAGAGAGGACAATCTAATGTACACAGTGTGACATTTTTTAGTTGAGCTGTTGCATTTTCCAAGAATTCTTAGCAAGGACTATGAAGATATGGGATGTGAATAGCTAGTGTACTGCTTATTAGCATCCTGCCATCTTTGGAGTTTGCAGATATATAAGAAGACTTTCATATACACAACGGCTTAGTCTTGTAATATATAGCTTACTGATTTGCAACAAACCCCCATTCCTACACTCTGCTGCACTAGAATTGACACAAGCAAGGTGAGGATCCACATTGGCATAAGTTGTATCCTGCTAGTATAATAGATGGTTTTGTGAAACTATCCTACACTATATAGTCTCTAGATACTATCCTACTAGTGTAACAGATAGTTTCTGGAGACTATCCTGCAAACTGAGAGGATAGTTTCATGGAACCATCTTATATGATACAGTTTCTAGACACCATCCTGCTAGTAGAAGATGGTTTCTGGAGACCATCCTGCAAACTGAGAGGATGGTTTCATTGAACCATCTTATACTAGATAGTTTCATAGAACTATCTCATACTAGATGGTTTCAGAACACCATCCTGCAAGCTGAGAAGATAGTTTCACCGAACCATCTTATATGATATAGTTTCTAGACACCATCCTGCAAGCTGAGAGGATAGTTTCATTGAACCATCTTATACTAGATAGTTTCATAGAACTATCTCATACTAGATGGTTTCAGAACACCATCCTGCAAGCTGAGAAGATAGTTTCACCGAACCATCTTATATGATATAGTTTCTAGACACCATCCTGCAAGCTGAGAGGATGGTTTCACAGAACTATCTTATATGATATAGTTTCTAGACACCATCCTGCAAGCTGAGAGGATGGTTTCACAGAACCATCTTATATGATATAGTTTCTAGACACCATCCTGCTAAGGGATTTGACTGCAGCTGGGTCTGTGCGCAAGATTGGTAGCCAACATGTATCTTGTAAGATGGTGCACAGGAACCATCAACCGGCAGTGAACAATTTTCAAGGAAATGTCGTGAACGTGTTTGGCCGTGGGTATGTACACATTATATCAGCATAGCATCTGGGACTTATCCGGCCACCTCGACATCAGAAATGGAAATATTATATTCATCAATGCCTACGAACGACCGCTATCTGAAAGTCCCATCCCCCAGCGAGATACTTAACCTCCAACAGGCGTTTTATCTCCCTCCACCCAGTGTTCGCTTCCTCAGCCTCCTGCAGATCTCTGACCACATAGATAAAGTCCGCTGGAGATAGCAGGGACCGAAGCAGCGAGCCGATTAAGAACGCAATTAAAGCTATAGTGATTACTGTCGATAGTGGGTAGTGTCCTGTGCGGTAGACCCTGGCTGTCATGGTTGTATCCCCATTGGAATCAAAGGCTCCGGGTATTTCCTTCTGAGTACTAGATCGTCGATGCGTCGATGACGTTGAAGACGAGGCTGCATTCCGCGGTGACGAGGATGAAAAGCGCGATAATGGATTAGGATATGAATTCAGGAATCCAAGAAGACTCGACGTGCGATGGAGGGCATCGGGACGGTTTGACGGATCTGGTGGCTCCTGAAAGACCACCTTCGTCATTTTTATCATCAGTCTACTCCAACTCGCACTCACCTTCGGAGAGCTGTCCTCACTCTCCTCTGAAATCGGGGACGAAGTCTCATGGTTCCCCTTTGATTTATCAGTGGCAGAAACCAACAATTTGGTTGAGGATGGATCCAGGTAGCTTTCAGCAATCGCAATCGGTTTTTTGAGCTCCTCGGGAAATGAGCCAGCCTCACCAGCGACCCTATACGGTGGTCAGCATGACAAACACGGGCATGATTAATGGGTCACCTCGAAAGCACAGCCATCTTCGAGATCCTGTCATCCTGAAGTTCATCCCTGCCGAGGCTCGTCAATGAATCCTTCTCATTCACAATCCCAACCTCGTTTCCATCTACCATGACCACCTTTCCAGCGCCTTTCGTTCCTAAAGCAGCCGGTTGGATCTTAACATCAATAATGGTACCCTTCTCCTGCAGGTCAAGCAGCCACTGAGGTTTTGGGGGAGCGGAATGTAATTCTCCTGTCAGAGGGTCTTGTACCGTTGAGATCTGGTATTGAGCCGTGGGCAGTGTCAATCTCAGCAAGTGTCTTGAGAGTCGATCTACATTCAATCCCGACGAGTGAAGAGGTGAGGATGGCAAGGTATGAATCGTATACGCAATGGGCAGCACTCGCTCGTCATCAAATGATGTTTCTAGAGAGATAGGCTTTGTTCCACTCCGCATCCGTGATCTCAACTGAACAGCGTATCCATCGGTGTAGAGTTTTGAATCAATGATGATTTCCGCCAAAAGAAGATCAGTCGAAGGCCGAACCTCCCCTCTGAGTGTGAAAACAGACGACGACCGCACACGTTCATGTACGAAACTCGGACTCGGTGGGGAACCGGACGTTGATGGTGGCGATAACGTAGGAGATAACATCGTAGACGTTGTTCCCGTACCCTCGGGCATGCCAGACGCATCCTGCGACCCGGTCCCATGAGTGCTTCCAATGATCTTGCTGGATGAAGGAGTTGCTGGATCAGATTTCGTACCCGGCAACCTGACTGCATCTGTAGGAAGTGTAACAAGGACTGTAACATGGTAGATTCTTTCGTCAGGCCTGAATTTTGTCGTGACCAACAGCCGATTGTCGTCGCGGCGTCGTAACTTCCACCAGGAGCTATCAGACCCATCGTCCGTCTTTTTATCGCTGAGAAGCAGATCTACAGCAGGCAGACGAGTGATAGGGAGCGGGGAAATGCTTTTGATATACGTCTCAACAGCGAGGATTGACTTTGCCAATGTTGCATTAATCATCGAGTTGACGGCAGCAGGAATGGATCCAGCGTAGTCGACAGCAACTAGGCGGGTGCAGCGTGTGGACGGAATAGCGTAATTTTCGGTAGTGTAGGGATCTAATGTCTCCAAAATCCACGCATCCACAAAGACACGGCCAATGGGAAGTGCATACGGGTTGTACTTCGTTGCCGAAAATGATGACACAGAATCTGGACTGAAAGATGCAGCAACACAGAAGATAGCGCTCCGGCTGTTGGACTGTTCCGTGTCTCCAGTGCTCCTATGAGAAGCCGACGCGATGGCTGGGGCTCGTGCAGAGACCGAGGCTAAATAAAAACCTCGATCACGAAATGGGAAACCACCCTTGGAAACAAGAAAAGAGGTCATGCATTCTGCTCCAAAAGCCTCGAAAACGGTTGCAGAGCCGAAACGGTCATCCCACTTCTTTCGACAATCATACTCGGTTACAACAGAAGCTAATTCCTCTGCAGACACCCCTTCGATCACTTTCTCACCTTTGTAGACTGGGATGATAGGCGAAATTTCGGGAGATGACCGACGATGAACAGAGAGGCCAGTATCGCCAACCAGTGTCCAACTTGCAGGGGAATGTCGAGAGTGGCATTCCTGGACCCACGCCAAAGCCTCCAGAGCGTATTGCATGGGTAGTTTCGACGAGGAGGGAACGGTGTGGTCGCCGGCTACTGCGGCAGGTGAAATAGCAGCAACAGCTTGTTGCGTTGTGCTAGCAGCTTGTTCGACAGCATTGGAGAAAAATCGTGATAAGGGACTTGATAACCCGGGTGCAGACGCCCAGCTGCTTATGGTGTTTGCCACAGACGTCTTTGCCTCTGGATTTAATTCATCCTTGGTGTCCGTATCAGCGTCCCACTCTGCCCTTCTCCTCCGTATAACCCCCATCACCGGAGGCTGATCCAGAGGGATCCGGGCCGGTTTTGTGCGCTTCCTCTTTGTCAAGGACTTGATTTCGTGCTCGGGTATTTCTTCGACATCAACATGTACCTTCGCCCCATTGATCATAACTACACCCTTTTCTTTGCCTGAGCCAATAGGTCCCCTTCGCACCGTAGTCATGAGCCGTTCATCATCGACAAGCAGAGCGTCGTGACTCAAAGTGAGCCACAGCCCACCGCCTTCGGCAGAGAGGCGATGTCGACGAAGGCAGGAGATAGATAGTGGTGGTGGATCGACAACGACATCCAAGGACGAAGCCCAGGTATCCATGTCACAGCGGATTTCACATTCAATGACAGGAGTCATCGGTGAGCCGAGCTCGTTGATGGTGTTATCCGTGCCAGCTGCCACCCTTCGACTAGCCGATCCTTCATATTCAACTCTGAAACTTCCACGTTCATGATCATATCGGAGCACATTAGCCTTCGCCCCTGCCAATCGGGTGACCACTGGAGGTCCTCCACATTTGATTGCGAATTCACCGATGCCAGAGAGATGATTGATCATTTGTTGTGGGATGGAGGTTTTATTGGTCCAACCTTTGGGATCAGATTGCTCCAGCAAAGTGAGCAGAGTCGTTGTCGGCGATAGGGCTTCAATCGCCCAGCCTTGGAGATCCACCTGAGTACGAATGACGTTGGCCTCAACCAGAGGAATGTTGAAGAAGAGATAGGGGTCATCTGCCGAAAAAGAAAAAACGTGGATTGCAGTGGGAGACTTGTAAACCGTCTTCAGAACCACCGAATCTCGACCGCTGTCATTCAAGGTCAGGTTGGTTGTTAAAAAAAGGCGGGTTAGCACCTACTTAACGGGCCAAGCAGGTTTCGTCTTGATGTGCCATAATTCTGTAAGCTCATTGACATCCTCCAAAAGTATAGCATCTTCGTGTTGTTTGTCCCAGTAACTTTTAGCACCAGGTGACACCAGAGCGCCGTACAAATCCCAAAGGCCAACACCCACAAAAGTCGCTTCTGCGCGATATACGACTAGAGTGGGATCGATAGAGTCAAGCTGGGTGATAGAAACCCCACGACCTTCGGTGGCTTCGAAAGAAGAGCATTAGTTATTTTACGTTGCGACGCCAACAGAGCCTACTTCTTTTCCATTTGGCTTCGGGTTCTTGAAGAAGGGATGAGAAGTAAATATAATTTCTCTTCACTCGGGAAAGGATGGATTTGTCCCCTTGGGAAGAGCGTTCGGTAAGGCGGACTAGCGTCCGGGCTGAGGATACGCTTGCAGCGCTGCTTGTTGTATTCATTGACGACGATGTGTGGAAACTAAGGTCTGCCGTACTCGATACGTCTTGCAAAATTTTTGGAGAGATGAAATAGGAGGATGGATCCCGCTCTTCAACATCTTCGACAGCTTGGGGAAGCCCATTCAGCCGGAGACCACTTGAAGGCCCAGAGACTTCGATCACCACCCTGACTTTCAAAATGGAATGATCATCTGGAAGTGAGGAGTGAATAATCCTGATCACAATCTGGTCGAATTCTTCAGGAGACGTTTGAGCCAAACAACTTCGAGACCTGCTTCGTATAGCCTGGGCGGTCCAAGGAAGCTGTTCCACTCGTTTCGAGGACGCCTTTACTGATAATTGAACGTCCCAACCCTCCAAAGAGGGCAAAATACATTCGATCGATCGAGTAAGCCGTCGTTGCTCACGAATCGCATGTAGTTCGTCCAAACCTTTTGTTTGATCAGCCGTGTTTGGACTGCGCACACCTTCTTCGGGGATAATGGCATAATCGATCGTAAGGGCCTTTCTATCCAATTGAAAGTGAACACGTTCGATGATCACGCCATTACCGTATCCGCTTAGTATTGGCACGCGAGACCCCTGGCTCATAACCGTTTTGTATAACCCTAAAATCATCGTGCTGAGTTGCTGGGCCATGTTAGAAGATGATCCAAGATTCCACAAAGCCTTGAGATCGTGCTGCGAGAAGCACACAATGCGAAGCCTACCGCCCGATGGATTTTTCCTTTTGGATTGATCTTCGGGTTGTAACGTTTGCGACGGTGGAATGTATTGAATACACCAAGAGAACACTGGTAATCTTGCTTCAGTACCAAAGTATTGGGAAGGACACCTTACTGACGAGTAACATGTGATCGAACATGAGGCGGAGACGGCCGTAAATATGTTGGCTCGTCAAGGGAGCGCGGTAAAGAGGTGGATATATCTATGATAGTCGAGTGGTCATCGAATGAACGGGAAATAGTGATGGCATCTCGAGGACTTTGCGGGTTTTAAACGTCAGGCAAAGGGTTCAAGTACTCGGGCAGTACAGAAACGAACTTTGCAGGCCATCCAAGGACAAATTTAGTCTTGACTATTCGGCTGGTTTGGTCGAATACTTCGACCAGGTGCGCCTCCTCGACTGCGGGGTCCCATTCCTGCCTCAACTCTGGCGTGGCCAACACAGATTTCCAGTGATCTAGGGATACGGCATCTTCGCCAATAGGAACATCCAAGAGAACCCTGTAAATGTCGTCTCCTGATTTGCTGGATTTGCGATGGATTACAACGTCACTGGCGTCTGGGAAGGACAGCGCTCGTGTTTTCCCTTTGACGGGTGATGAGTTCCCTACCGGGTTTGTAATTCGTTTCCATTCGGATGATTGGGAAGACCCGAGGAGTCGCCGAAAGTGGCCCTCCGCATCATTCAAAGCCGTTTGCCATGACTGTCTTAAACTGAACGGTGGGTTTGAGAGAGTTAATGACACTGGTGATACAAATCGTACCTGTAACCATCGGACATCCTCACCAGACCAAATTCTGAGGATGAACGCCAGTGTTGCCACCTTGAACACGCTACGTGTCACATGACTCATATGCTCATATGGGCCAGAATTAATTCCAGCCAAGCTCCCAATGAAAATTTAATAGATCTGGTAAGCGTGGAATGCAACCAGTGCTGGTTCAGCATCCCCGAATTCTCAATCCCGTACGCCAAGCGACAAGCGCGTTTTCTTCATGCGCAGTCGCAAATTGAGGCTGAGCCCAAATTCTTTTTGCCGCCCAGGTTACCTTATTTAGCAAATAGACAGCTTTTCCGACTGGTCACCTCAATGTCTCTTTCGTACCAACGAGTGTTAAGCATCCAGTCTCATGTTACCTTTGGGTACGTTGGGGGTAAGGCAGCCACCTTCCCTCTTCAATTGATGGGTTACGACGTGGATGTGGGTCCTCTTGTCTTGAAGTTTGACCATAGCACATCTGAACCTGGGTCACCCTAACAAGGTCGTCAACACCGTGATTTACACCAATCATGCCGGTTCGTTTGGTATAAAAAAACCTGCGACGAGCGCTCACTCTGAGTGTTTGATCTGACAGGGTACCACAGCCATGGAGGAACTAAGACGAGCGCAGCGGTATTAGATGAAATCTTCCAAGCTATGAAGAGGAATGAAATGATTATCGCGGGGAGACTATTGACAGGTAAATCGATTGCTTCTCGTAATATCTGGTTGATCGTTACATCTTTATCCCCCAGGTTATATCCCAGACGCTGAAAGTCTGTCTAAAGTGGCCAATCTTGCAAGCGACTTGAGAAGAGACAACCCCCAGCTAATTTATCTCCTAGATCGTGAGTTCCTTTGTTACTCCAGCCCCCAGAAATTTTCTCATGATATATTTAGCTGTACTCGGTGACGCAGGTAGAATGTATGTCAGCCCTAATAATATCATAGTCTACCGGACTATGTTACCTTTGGCGACTGTTATCACTCCTAATTGGTATGAAGCAGGGCAAGTGACCAGCTTTCTCTCTCTCCGATTTTCCTTACGTCTCCGCAGACTCTTAGCAGACACTCAGATAAAGGATTTCCCTTCGCTTCAGAACGTTTTAAAGATACTCCACCAAACGTATCGCGTCCCAAACGTTGTTATTAGTTCTATTCCCCTCCATCAATGGCTGTTCGAAGTTCTTCCAGAACACTTACGCCACTTTTCCATTTCGGAAAAAAGCGGCGCGATCAATCAAGACACAAACTTCTTAATCTGCATATCCTCATCCGCAACCACCCACATGGCATCTCCGTCAGTGGTTCACGCACAAACCGTTCGCTGTCTCCCTGGCTATTACTCGGGTGTCGGAGATCTTTTCTCCGCTCTCCTACTTGGACATTATCATACCGATTCTTCCGTTCCTCTTGACGACAAAGAGACACCCTTATCATATGCCACATCCCAAGCCCTGACCAAAACGCATTCCGTCTTATGCCGGACATACCAGCATGCTGAATCCTTACCGGAGGAAGAGCGTTTGCCTACTGACGATGAAGAGGACGCACTGGACCCACTCAGGCGCATTCGGCGTATGAGAGGGCGGGAACTTAGACTTGTTCAGAGTCAAGACATCCTGGGGTATACCCAAGGGCGACGTTTGAAGCCTTGGGTTGGATTCTGGAACGGGATGAAGAATCTTGTATAATTAGCACCCGTACAACATGTAGTGAATGAGTAGAAGGAAGAGGTTCGCCAGTAATAAGGGACATTCGAGAACCTGCCGATGGCTGTAACATACAGTAAGTACAATGTATTCAACTACTCCCTCGTCCAAGCTTCTCCAGCGAGCGAGCACCCTGCTCAAACCATTCTTCCCTTGATATCCAGAACTCTTCACGCCCTTTCATGATGTCAGCCAACACGGCCCCACCTAAAAAGACCATATGTTTTCTGCGGGGTGGATCCTCAATTTTAATCTTAAATTTCTAAGAGTATGCGGATGATCAGCATATATGGATGCCAAAGCGACAAGAACAGGACGCACATTCAATCTCGAGGGATCACCACCCAGCACACGTGTAAGGTATAGCTGCTTGATTTCCTTCTCTAGACGACTAGGGAGACCAGGATACATACTAGATCCCCCGGAAAGCACGACGTGCTTGTAAAGCTCGGAGCGAACATCGACAGCTGCGTTTTGAATGGTTTGGAACAACATCTCTACACAAGGGATCAGACACGAAACACCTTTGGGGTAACAAGGTACCCACCCGCAACGCCCGGTTGTTCTACATCCACCAGGTGGGGCTGGAACATGCACTCGGGGGCTTCAAAACGCTCGGAACCCACCTTGATCGTTCTACCGTCGGGGAGCTGCGGTATACGTCCATTAACATCAGGTACGGACTGTGGAGTATAAACACGCACAGTGTAACTTTCAACCAGAACCGTGGTCTCCTCCGAAAGTCGCTGGTCGAGTTCCAGATCATAACTTTCCAAGCCTGACGTAGGTTACGTTGACCTTTGGGATCCAAAAAAACGTACGCATACCTGACATAACATAGCTTCTCCTTAATCTCCCTCACCGTCTCGAAATCCGCTGTTCTGTTGAAAGCATACCCCCGCATTAACAGCAATTTGATCAAATAGCGTGTGACGTCACGGCCTGCGATGTCTAATCGTCGGGTGAGATGTGGAAGCGCAAAACCGTCGTACACCGGCACTATGTGTGTGACGCCATCGCCCGAGTCCACGACAACACCCGTCGTTAGACCTAAAACGTAACCACAGTTAGATTGGTGATAAGCAGGCGAGACATACGGTTGCTACCTTGCGCATAAAGCGTCAGAACGGCTTGGATAGCAACATACACACCACCAAATCCATATTCTTCAAACATGACTTGACACATTCTCTGTCTATTCCCCTTGGGATTCATAGGTGGTTCCGTCAGCAGAATTTTCCTTCCCCTCACATCCACTCTCATCTTCTCGTCGAAGGTGTAGTTCCATATATGCTTCATGTCTTCCCAGTTTCGTACGATGCCGTGTTCCAGGGGTTGGGCCATCTGAAGATAGTTTCGATTGGCTGCGGCTTCGTCGCCGACCATGATGTCTTTGATGACCGCAGATCCAACGCGCTCTTCGGCACGGAGAATGGGCCGGCCAACTATGGAGGGGAAGACTAGGAAGAGACATGGTTATTGGGGAGGTAGGTCATGCATTGTAGGCAAAAGTACCATGCTCCGGAAAGTTGGAACCGGCGTACCCCACTTTCACGAACTGGTCATCGCTGTCAGACGCGGTAGTTGGAAATAAGACTTCACTCACACCAGTCCCGTTATCGACTACCAATGGCGCCAATGGATCCATGGTCACAAATTAGATATCGAGGAGTGTTTATGGAGATTTGTTAAAGGTGGCTGAATTGATGCAATCGGTGACGTAAGCAAGATACTGTATGTCCGTCTCGGGAAAGCCTAGGGGATTACAACACAACGTAGACCATAATTTATCTGCAGTGCATATCTCCACAAGCAAATCAACTCGAATGGGTTCAGATTTTAGTTCTCTTCCTTCTCTTCCTCCGTTTCCAGAAGATAAATACGACCGCGGCGATCGGGGTGAGCCCGAGACCGATACCAAGAACGAGAGCAAACGCTTCCTCCAATTCCTTCTTGGACACATGTCTCTGGGCCTGGGGGGTGCTCGTCGGACTCGTGATGTTGCTCGCAAAGGTGGCCGACTGGATTGTGAAGGTAAGAGGGGTGGGCGGGGGCAATGTCTGTGACGGCAAGAATAAGGACGTCGCGCTGAGGGATGAATCAACGACAGGCATCTTTAACACGCGGAAGGAGGGAGGGACTTACTTGGCCTCGCTCACAGTAATAATAATACAATCAATTAACAATTGTGAAGACGCGTTGGAGGGAATGAAGGTGACAGCCAAAGAAGTCAGATCTGCCTCATTCAAATTAACGAAAGCAGCTAGGGTGATGCTCGAATTCAGCTGGATGCTAAGCACCGACGCTGAGGGTGTGAATGAGGCGGTCATGTTTGCAGTAGCATTTGATGATGGCGAGGTCATAAGATACACAGCCATTGCTAGACGATCGAGCGATTGCGTCAGATGGATCGACGAAGCAAAAAAAAAGAATGGTCATGTTCACCGTGAAAGTTGACAAATAATTGAGGTATGATGCTTCCTGTTTGAGGATCTGGACCATTGGTACCAACGATCGGTCCAGCCGAATAATAATCTAATAGCTGCCTGGATAGCAAAGTGAATACGTTGTGAATTCGAGCCCATAGATAGATTTACTCACCAGCCTCCAGCACAACTACCTGTCGGTGTCGTCGAATAATCCAAGGTGGAATTTCCACAAAGAAAAGGGAGGTAGGTGATCTCCGGTGATGTTAACTGTAACGTGACGTTTTGCGCAGCATTGGACTGGATTGTGAGGAATGCAAGAAGGGACGAGATGAAAAGAAGGTGAAAAGCTGGCATTCGCGTCTGGGTATCGATAACATGCAAAGAACGAGGTTGCGGCGGTCAAAGCTGATGGACCACGCAAATAACAAAAAATGGTTCTTCAATCGGTCGTCCGGATTTCCGTGAGTTGACGTTCCGAGAAGTAATACGATATGAAAAGATGGAAATATTACGGGCTGATTGGACAAGACCAATCAAATGGCACCTGGAATTGGTGCACTGCCAGGATTGATACCGTCGGACGTGATGCTAAGTTACGCTGAGAGCACAAAGAGATCCCGAAGGACGTTATCTCTCCCGCTATTCCTTATTGGGTTATCTAACGGCAAATCCCGATATCTATGCAGCATCTCAATTAGAGTTCAGCCACCTACACTCTCTCCTCATCGTCGACGACAATGGTCAGTATTCGTCCACACAATTCGCCAAATCTGCCTCTCATCCGTCCCTCATAGGCAGAGGAAAAGGCGAAACCAATAAATCCAATGAAAGAGCTCAAAATCGACAAGCTCGTCATCAGTAAGCACCCCTCTTCTCGCCATCCAAATATTTCACCCAGCCTCTCTCCAGACATCTCCGTCGGTGAATCCGGCGATCGCCTCACGCGAGCCTCCAAAGTGTTGGAACAGCTCACCGGCCAGCCACCCGTCACCTCCAAAGCCCGCTACACCGTCCGCACCTTCGGCATCCGTCGAAACGAAAAGATCGCCGTCCATGTCACCATTCGCGGCCCCAAGGCCGAGGAAATCCTCGAGCGCGGTCTCAAAGTGAAGGAGTACGAGCTCCGCCGGAAAAACTTTTCAGACACCGGAAACTTTGGCTTTGGCATCCAGGAGCACATCGACCTCGGCGCTCGGTATGACCCTACGATCGGCATTTTCGGCATGGATTTCTATGTTGTCATGGGACGACCCGGTATGCGGGTGGCGAAGCGGAAGCAACGGAGAACGCGGATTGGCTTCTCGCATCGAGTGACCAAAGACGATACCATGGCTTGGTTTAAGCAACGGTTCGATGGTATCATTTTGGTAAGCATTTTCGTCCTCCCTTCCGGCGGTAGCTAATCACTTGACGAGTAGAAATAAACCCATTCTTCGTTGCCGCGTATATCTGTTCATGGCCTTACACATGTAGTGTATGTACCTAACGCACAGATTAATACGTACCCCATTTTCCTCGCCGAGCGCCAAGTTGAAACACTCCTCAATGTCTTTCATACAGAGCTTGTCCAAATGCGAGATGCGAATTATGCGATATTCTATCGGAATGGATAACGTACAAATGTGGTAACAATGCACAACAACAGCCCAAAAGAAAGTAAAGAGAGATTGTATGTTCGTTATGATCACGGCGGCGAAGGTTTTTGCCGCTTCTCTTCTGCGAGTTCTAGCATTCCCCTCAGATGCCGTTCAAGAACTGGTTTTGTCAACACGCTGATCACGACAATATTCGTCAACGCTCAATTGAATACCAAGCAAGATGGAACCTACTGGTCAGCCCCGGCTTCCAGGTACTCCTGCTGGTCAGTGAGAAGCGCGTTTCCTGGGAAAAGAAAATCTCCTGTCAAGATAGTTCATCCCACCAGAGCCCAAACACCATACCGGTTATGCCAACAACCAAATCTCCTCTCCCACGCTCACGCAGCTTCGCAACAGCCTTCAGACCAGACATGACGGGCATCTGATTGTCCAAAAACACCACCGCGTACTTCCCCTCCCCGCCCGCTGAAGATGGTGGCTCGGCCCGCTCAAAAATAGGTTCCACATGGCCCGACCCCAAACTCGTAGGCGATGCTCTGGGCTCTCCCGTAATCATCTCCAGTGCCAGCTCCCCGTTTTCAGCGGTATCAACTTGGCATCCCATGCGCGTAAGCATGCGTTTCATCAGTATACGTGTCAATGGGTCATCGTCAACAACCAGAACAGGAAGACCTGTTGGACTTGGCGGAGTGTTCGAAGAAGGTCCCTGGGTGTGGTTCGCATCAATTGACGGGGAAGATAACGGAGACTGTGTAGAAGTGGATCCAGAAAGGGAGAATTTACGTGGAGGCAGTGGTAGATAATTCGGACGAGATGCTCGAGGTACCACTGTCTCTGAAGATGTCTCTTCCGCAAGTGATGGCCGTTCCGATTTTACTACCTGCGGTTCGTCTGGAGGGGGTGAAGGCGGTAGGACTGGGTCTTGCATTGCCATTGGGGCATCTACTAGTGTCGGTCTCGGGATGGACGAAGTTGAATCATAACCTGAAAGAACAAGTTCCACACGCCCGCCTTTGGTTGAGGACCAGTCAGCACTCATTTAGGCAAGTTGTAAGGAAGTGATTTCGTCCATACCTTGTTCCATCAGATCATGAAGCGCTGATGATGAACGGGATCCTTGGAACGCACCGCGATCTACCTCCGTCGAGGCATCATTGACCGCACCTGTTTGTCCGGCTGCGATATTGTCCAGACGGTGCAACGAGGGTCCTTCAGTGAATAGTTCTGGGCCGAATGACTGTGTCGTCTTCGGGCCAACTCCCAAGGCTAAAACGACGTCAGCGACAAGATATCACTCGCCAACTTGACTCACGTAATTCAACCCAAAAGGTCGACCCTTGCCCAACCTGAGACCGAAGTCCTAGTCTTCCACCAGTGAGCTTGACGATCTGTCTCACCAAAGCTAGACCTAATCCGGTTCCTTTGCCACCTGAAACCAAGAGTTAAAATCTACTAGAGAAAGGCCAATAAGGCACACACCTTGTTGTCTCCCCTGTTCAGTCTGATTAAAAGCGGCTTTTATCAAGTGAGTTCTCTGGCGGACATCAAAGGAGAATAGAGTGGCTTACAAAATAGCTTGTTGTGTTCCATATCCTCGACTTTGATTCCACACCCTGTATCGGTCACTTCAATCCTTACAACAATCCACTCCAGCGGAGCGGATTGTGCTTGGGAGAGATCATGCAGATTCAGATGGTGCGCAGAGAGCAAATGAGGGTCCCCGATGGCCATTTGTGACCGCAGATCCTCAACACGTAATTCAGATGAAGAGGGAATGGATGGCAAAATCAAGCGCGTGGAGATGGTCAGTTTACCCCCTTCAGGTGTGAACTTGCACGCATTGCTTTTGAGACATTTCTGTCAGTTAGAAAACAAACATGCCCATAACAGACATATACCTAGCGAGGTTTGTAACGATTTGCCTCAGACGTGTTTCGTCTCCGACGACAATGCCTTCAATGTCAGGGGTTTCTTTCATATGCTTGGTGATATCAGCTGCGTTTTCGCCCATCGCTTCATATGCCGCCCGTCGCGCAACCTTCGCAACAGTTGCATTTGGGTTAGATATAGTGAAGGGATTGGAGGTGCTGTGGGGCAGACCTGATCAATGTTTTTATCCAGATTGTACTCAAATTCCAAACCACGCGCGGCGGCAACCAAACGTACAGGTATAAACAGGGAGCGCATCACTTGATGGAGCGAGTAAGGCTTGATTCTCAACGTGGTTAGACGAAACGTAGATTAACGGAGGAATATGCCATACCCTTGATAATGATTCCAATTTTCCGCTGTCCATCCGATTACTGGGCCAAAAACGGGAGATCAGAATATTGAGTCACCAGGCATATATCCCACTCACAAATCCAATACGTCATTTAACACTAAAAAACCATGTTATTGACACCCTTTGACGAGGAAGAGGGTGAGTTACCTTTGGACATCATGCTAAGACTTCCCTCCAACGCGTTGAATTCGATGGCCTGTTCTTTGGCTATGATTCCTGATGCTTCCAGGTTTTGGACAGCCAATACTGTTGAAACACGGTAAGTCTACGGATCAACTAGATGAACTGAAGGTGACGTACATGCCGTGTTCAGCGGGACTCGCACCTGTATTGAAGTCAAATAAAACGGGATGAAAAGTCTGACTCGAGCAATCAGACGAATGGAACTTATCATGGAACACATAACTACAACCAAGAGAAGCGGTCAGTGTTATGGATGAAACAAAAATAAGAACTCACGATGTCAAACGCCTTTTTGAATCTGCCGCCTTCCGCTCGTTAATCTGTGCCTTTTGGGTGACTTTGTACTGTATTTTCAACTGCTCGCGCAAGGTATACATGCGCCTTTCTCCCTGTCGTTATAAAGTCAATATTTGTCCGGTCAAGAGATGAGAGGGGTACCTTTTCGCGCATGTAATGCATGTAAAGAAGAGCAGTGTTATATAAGGTGACGTTTATGATATCTGTATGAGAAGTTGGAATGGATTCGAATTGGGGTTCGTTGGAACTTACTATGACTCCACCCAATTCTGATTGGGACTATCAGGACGCATGACCTCAAAAATGACCCTTGAGTCACGGAAAGAAGAGCGGAAAAGAATGGAGCATACAAGATCAGGAAGAGGATAACTCCGATCATACCCGGGAACCGATTCATTTTGAGACCAAATAGAGCGAATGATTGCAGTGCGGATGTGTAACTTTCGATGTGAACATTCAGGCTACAGGATCAGTGAGTACAAGCTTTTAGGCTTACTAAAAAGTAGATAGGAAATCTTTCGTGCCGCAGGTGAAACGGGATGCTTTTTGGTTATAGAAACCACAGAGAGAGCTGGAAATCATCAGAAAAAGGAAGGATGACAATGCTTGGGGTATTTACAGGAAGAGGACCTGATAGAACGACCTAGATGTCCAAGACAGCTGAGATTGGCATGTGGTGAGAATGGTCTGATGACATACCAAGACCATGTTGAGAGGCACACTACGGTCTGATAAATATTAGGTCGATCACGAGGCCAGTCGAACATTATCATGAATAGTATCGGGACGGTAAGGAGAGGTGCGATCTACCCGACAGCATATCAGGAGTGCTCGTTTCCAAAGGGGGGGGAGGTTGCAAACGCACACCAAAATAAAAGACTTTGTCCATGAGCGTTAAGGGTGGTTGGATGAATGCGCAACCCAGCGCCCAATTCGCAATCACGAACCCAGACGCCCACAACGCCAGTGACTAGAGGTAGACGGGGTTAGAGACAAGAGCGCCGGCAAAAATCAACAACGTGCCTTGTTCAGAAGCCAGTTCTCCTCTCGATAGTTGGCCTCGGCTCTGTCGTCGTGAAAACGGAGAGTGAAGAAGGTGCGAATGCCGGGCCATGCCCTGCACGGGAAGGCCAAAATGGGCAGACAGACCCCGTTGAATCTCGCTGAGCGCGTACGCAAGCCGACGAGACTGAATCGGTCAATGCTGAGCTGCAAGCTTGCGCGGCTGCTGCCACCCTCGGATTTCTCAGAGGGTTCAGAGTCATACCGGGTGCCCGAGGACTTGGGTTCGTCGGACCATACGCGGTCCACGACAACTTCATCAACCTCTGAGTGCTCACCAGCAACCTCGGGGTGTTGGAGGAAAGTGTCGTTGTCCTTGTCAGGAATGCTAGGTGCGGTGCGTACAGAAGTCGCGGAAGGAACGGCGGACAAGCGCCGTTTGATATGTGCCCAATAGACGTTGAGGACCGCCTGGATCCTTTCAAAACGGCCGGAAAAAGATCTGTTTTGAACGACTGGGGTGGGTAGAACAGGGAGAGGCATGCAAGAAGGTATCTTGGGCACAGCCGCGAGGTGGATGGTGAGTGAGTGAGAAAGGATGGTACAGCTCAAGGCATAGCGTCCACCGCTCACGGGATCAAAACCTTTTCAGGGGCAGTTTGCTATATTCAGCAAATGAATTCGTACAAGTCTCACTTTGTCCCCCAGGAAAGGGAACGTCGTGCGCTGAAATCGGAGATGGCGATGGAGCAAGTACAACTACAGTCCTGGTCCAGCGTGGTTCATCGCATGAAATTTCACCGGTGCAGTAAAGGTAGCCGGCGTTAAGTAAAGATACTTCCAACCTTGTGGAGCAAGAACGTGTCGGCGCCGCCGCCTGTCACACCATCCTGACGTTTTCCCTCTCAATTACGTCCGCCTACTCCTCGATGTCTTGATCCGAGTCGTACGGCGCCTTTCACGTGCCCTTTCTCGTCCAGCTCAATCGGAAATCGCATCACGGTTTTCTCAAACCTCCTTCGTCTCCTCTTTCTCTGTTCAGCGAGTTGCCATTCTGAAGGAAATATGTGTCGGGGCATGTACTCGGAATCACCTCGGTAACCGTCTGAGGGGTTTAGAACGGGTGAGGTGTCCCTGTGTGGGGAAGAAGTCGTTTCGACTGTATTGACTTCCGAAAACACACGTCTCTTGTCCTCTAAAAACTTTCGTGGGGTTCATGGATATTATTTTCTGGCGGTGTCTCGAGAAGATAGAACCTACGTTTGTCTGTGGAGGCTTGATAGGTCCTGCAATGCGCAATGAACTTTCCACATCCGAATCACTTTCTGCTGCAGTCGCCAAGTGCCGCTGTTTCTTGAGAGCTCGAAACTTGTCCTTCATCAACCGCGCCTACCAGAGGACCATAAGACTCAGTTGCAACACTTCTCATTACAAAAGACTTACCTCCTTCTTGTGCTGCTCCAACCAGACCTTCAGCTTGCGTATTTCATCCTCCTGTGACTCCCTTGCCAGCTTATCCTCCTCGCTTTTCGCCAGACATGCTGCCTTCTCGTTCCGCGCATGCATGGCCGCGTCCTTCGCGTGTTCCGCTACTATGACGGCGTCCTCCGTGACACGACGCGCATCCCTTAGCTGGGATTGCAAATGTTGGGCCTCGCTCTCCAGGATCCTGGTTTTAAAGGAAAGTTCGGAGTTGAGGTTGTTCAAGGTGGACAATTCCGACCCAAGGGAGGCAACCTTCGTAGTTAGAGACTCTCTGGCCTCGAATAGGGGCAAAATTTGTTCCTTGAATCTATTTATCTCCTCCAATAGCAGCGGCTATGGTTGACGCTCGTGAGGACATTCGAAAACGATGCCAAGAAGAAACGAACCAGCGCGTCACTTTCAGAGTTTGCAGCAGTATTACGCACGACCTTTTCAATCTCCCTTGCTGCCCTCTTTACACTCTTTGCCTCCGAGTTTGGACCCAGGCGTTTGATCCCCTCCACAACATATTCTGTATTCTCGGAATTGGACTCTGTCACGGTAAGATATATTCGGCTGCCACTCGGGGACGCGATTTTCTTCCTGCAAACAGAACACGCGGAAGCATTCTGCTCTCTGAGTTTAGAGATACAAGAGATACAGAAGCAATGGCCTATATTTGAAGTCAATTCCTGTTATCAATAAGCAGCAACAGAGCATACCGCAAGAGTAAACGCGAAAATCATGAAGGGGAAAGTTTTCGAAACAGATGTTGCACGAAGCCTTCAGCATGGTCTAAACGCGTTACGGTCACGTTCCGCCATAAATTGGAATACAACAAACACAAACAATCAGAGACTCTGATAACGTGATGTGGAAGATTCGCGAGTACATGCCTACAAGGGACTGCATACCCCGTGTAATATATCTAATACAGAAAGCGTAAAATATTTGTTTCAACAAATGCGAAAAATAGCGGGCGAACCAAGAAACCCATATAGGACACTAGAATGCAATTTGATATGCTTCGTAGGAAAGCAAGACTGAGATGATGGAGAGGGAAAAATAATCTCGGATGGGTATAAGATACGATCGGGAATGATAAACGCAAGATACAGAACACGACACACATATAGGAACCCATTCCTGGTTTAATGCGACGGAGGCAGTCAAGCAGGCGGCTCTTCGGAGCGGGGCCCACCAGTCACCCATGCAGCGTTATATTCAGGTGGGAAGACCTGTTGGAGGTTAACAGGGCCAGCATCGATTTCTCGTATTACAACGTCTGCCCCGGCCCCCTCCGGTGCCAGGCCAGAAATCCTGCCCGTGACATCGGGTACAGAAGGGTTTAGCGAAGAGCCGTTCACCCGTTGTGTCGTGCGTGACGTAGGGTGAGTTGCGGAGAGTTTCAAGTTGGGCGAGGGTCTGGAGGTTCGTGATTCCCATGGCATGTCCACCTTGAGCGTGACTATAATGTAGCCGCATGTCAGTGAAGTAGTTAGTAAGAGGAGCAAGGCACTCACAGGGGACTAGGGCTGCACTGGTAGTGTCAGGGTTGACTTTGAAATAGAAACTGCAGAAGAACTTGGTATTAACTTTTGCGATTCTACCAGAAATACTTACCGTTTTCGGTGTCGTGCACAAATCCATAGCGTGACCAGGATTAGTGTGATGAAAGTTACCCCTCCGACCTAGACACCATTTGAACTGTCATTTTATAACTAGAGGCGAAACGTTAAAAGGACAAACAATCGCTCCGGCAATGGCGCCTTTACTGAGAGCGTGGTGTTGCGATCTAAGTGTAGGAGCAACAGTTACACAATCATTCAAAAAGGTGAAAACGAGTGCACCACATCACTCAACTCACGCAGTAGGATGATTGTATACCACAATTTCGTTGACATCGAAAATATGGCCTGGGGTAGCCTCATTGACAACTTCCACAGTATAATCGAGTGTCCAGTCCAACCCCGTGTTAAGGTACTTGACCACGCCAAGGTCGGTCCAACTCGATGACGCGTTCCCCGTAAAGTGGTTGGGCGACCCAGATCCGGAATGTGGGGTGACAATAACAGAATATGCATCCCCTTGCGAGTGAACAGCACCTATGACCATGAATGCACTTGCGGAACTGAGCACAAAGCTCATACTTGAGCCAAACTCGCTTGTCACAAGTGTCGTATAATTTGGGGCAACAACCTGGAAGTCGGGCCGCCAACCTGATCCTGTACTGAAGAATGGGTTCTTAATGTTGCCGACACTTTTGACAGTGGACAAGTTGCGTGGCTGGGTAGAAGGGCTGGCAGACAGAATATCAACATAGAAATTCAAATTGCGAAAATCAGTGCGTACTCAATGTCCACGGTGATCGTAGCACCCGTAAAAGAGACCAAATCAATCCCCGTTACTTGCAGAAAAGCTGTGTATTTTCCATGTTCTAACCCGAAGTAGCTAGCGAGGACACCTGGTGTGGCGCCGGTATCATAAACAAAGGGGGCGCTAGTATTAAAAGCTGGAGAGTCTCTCGCGACGTTTGTGAGATACGAGCCGTTGGTTCCATTGCCATACAGTACAATGCCTGTGCCTATCCATTTAATGAAAAAAGATGAGAGATTCGCCGAAGTCCTGTGGACACTTTGCTAGCCAAAGGATTGAGTATCTCCAGACTTGGTCGACAGGATGTAGGACTCACACCAATGCCCATGTTTGGTTGATTCTCGGACCAAGAGGAATCCGGACTACCAGAGAATGTGACGTTCCAGGTTGAGTTTATTGGTCCACCAGGAAGTGGATTATAGTGAAACATCGGAGAAGTGTCAGATAACGTGAAGTTACGAAGTGAAGACATGGCTTTACGGTGGGTGGAAAAGAAACCGTCATTTCATCCAAAATAAGATCGGGGGCAGTTAAAGAGATTGTTGACAACCAGAAGGCGAGTGAATAGGGTGCACAGATCTGATTGTTGGCTACAGTAACCGCTTTGAAAGATTTCGGGTATCAGAAGAAATGAATCAATGCCCGCAGCAGTGATCTGAGATGAAAGCGCAAGATCATGCTCTCAAAGGTGTGTGGACAGCATGCATTGTAGGTAATGTAGTGTTGCCGCGGTAGCAAGTCGAGTTGCTAGCTTGGGCTCAACTGGACGATCAGACTTTTTGGGAGATATTAGATGTGCTGACCCATATTTCATAGCAGATCCAATACTTTCCTAACACAGGCTCATCACCGATTGCAAACTCTTCAATGAAGTAGTGCTGAGTCGCTGGAAGAACAAGGTGGTTTATGTGGAATAAAAAATGGGGTGGAAAAGATATGAGATACCAGGCAGTCGCCTGCAAGTCCTTTAAGCATACGGGAAAGTATTTCTAAGCATCAAGCTCGAATTCGGGGAGGCGGCAACGGATAATTGGATATCTTCATGTAAACTCAACGGATGGGTAAATAGAGCTCTCCATGTATCTCACATCCCACTTCCTGGAAACAGCCTCACCCCTTCACCCTCAGCAACACCAATGATTTGTGCACGTCCAGTTTTTGTCAGGACGGCAATCGCTTTGCGGAGAAGAGCTACAGGAATCCCAGACAGTGGCGATGTTACTGGTGGATCAGTGATTTCGTAAAATGTCAGAATGGTATTCATCTGTCCGGTAGACATCGCCTGTAGCCAGTGTCATTACGTGTGAGAAATGAAAAATGAAAAATGAACGTACCCATCCGTGCAGCACTTCTGCCCATTCTTCTGGGAGACGCCAGTACAGCAACAAAGATCGCGTCTGCTTCGGTGGTTCATATGCGGCGACATTAGCCGAAACCATCGATACGAACAAGGCGGACAAGTATGAGGGCAACAGTCGTCCTGTCACCATAACTAAGTTAGCAGCGAACCCTGGCAGAAATATGGGGCAGGACGATTTATTCGTGGGTTTCGCAGGATCTCATCCCAATCACCACCTTCGGTCTCAGCATCCTCGATTCGCAACGTGAACAGCCTCCGGTGTCGTCCGTAGGCAAGAATGAGCCGAATCCACCGTTCTGTGGCGACGGACTGAGTCTCAGGGTTGGGTTGTTGTCTGGGGCCGACTTGAGCTGCGGACGACCCCGAGTAAAGAAATCACCGACGTGAAAAAGGGGGGCGCCGAGTGGATGGAAGGCAGCACGAACCCTGTTGTCAAAGTTTAAACTCTGAAAACGAGCGGCGGTAAATCCCGAGCGAAAAGGTGTACCTGTAGGTGTGGTATGCGTCGAGGAAGACATCGCATTCCAAACAAAGTCCAGTCAAATGTCAAGCAGACAGATGCTGAAACATGTCAGTCAGAGAGGGAAGTAAGAAGGTTGAGTAAAATAAGAATGTCAGCTGTTCGATGCGTATCAACAAGCGCTCACGTCCGCCTCCACATATTGTACACCGGAGAGGCTTTGGTATGGACAGAGCGCATCTGTCCGCCCATCGACAGATTTCATCTTAGAAACCAAGTTATCATTGGTACTTACCAGTGTGTTATAGTTGAAATTGAACGGATGATCATCTGCAAAAAAAATTGTAGTGAGCTCGACGAGTTGATTGCAGAGTGAACAAAGCGTCAGACAAGGCTGAAATCTATGAATTCGTCGACATCTCGAATTCAGAATGTGGTAAAGTACGGTATACTGATCATCATCTGTGAAGACTTGAATGCTACGCTCACCTACACGGACGGAGGAGAAAAGGAAATTCAAGCTCCGTTTCACGTCTGTTTCATTAAACCTTCATGGCTTCCAAGGTTCCGTTCGAGATATGGATGGAAATTGCTCAGCTTCTGCCTCTCAGAGAACTGCAAAGATTGTTTACCGTCAGCAGACCGTTTTTTTACGCAGCAATGGACGCACGTTATCGGGAGGTGGCTCTACTTCATTGGAATTGGAGCACAACCAAGACACTACGGATCCTGGAACGATTGAGGTTCGGTGAATTCTTCGAATTCGATCTTTTGACCTGACTTTTATATCAGGCAATCTCACATTGCGTTTCGTATCCGTTGCGTAATAGTCGACCTCTCACCCCGGTACAAAAACAATTTCCTTGCAGCTTTAGAGCTGTTGACACCCATGACAAACACGCTCGTTTCTTTACCCGAAGTCACTCGATGTGATCTGGTCTGGAATCATTCTCCCCAGTCGATGCATATAATGTCTGCTTTATGGCCATCCGTGGGATCCAATTTACAGACGCTTAGATTAGTTTCCTCATTACAAAATATCCACTCACTCCTCCAATCAACTTCAGTCCATTTTCCCGCCCTCAAGAAGGTCCAAGTTGAATATCGGCAATTAAAACATTCTACGCGGGACAAGGCACTTCTGGCTCCAATCATTCCCTTCCTGAACAGCCATAGTTCCACCCTTCTCTCCATAACATTTTCATGGCTTTCGGATTTCGACTGCCTTCCACTGGTGGAGCTGTCATATCTATTCGATGCATTAGGGTATTTCCCTGGACTTGAGCATCTAGGCATGTACATTGGCTATTTCTTCGGCACGCACTTCCAGATGTCGATGCCTGGGGTTGTCGCACGTTTCCTCAGTAATCATGCTGAAACGTTGCAGTCTATGGCCATCCAGCTTGTCACTCTCAGAAGACATTCTGCCGATCGCCCTCAGCTCCTGGAGTCAAACGATATCGCCCGATCATTATTTAATGTCCCGTTGCCCAATATGCGCAGACTCGATATTATTAACAATATTACCGATTCCCTTCGTTTCCATTCAAAAGACGCCATTCTGGAAACCATCCCTTGCTTCTCTGATACGCTGACCGCGTTGACTCTCGACACAGTCTCCATGAATTCCGCTTTCACCTATGAAGAAGTACAGAAGCTTGTCTCATCTTTCTCCCATCGATCCACAGATACAAGGCTGAAAAATCTTTTCCTTCCTGTCGACATTATCAGTCCGGAGCTTCTAGATTCATTGGCCTTTGGTCTCTCAAGCCTTGTACAGCTCACTCTGAGGGTTAACACACTCGTGCCACACAGATCTAGTCAGCACTCGTTTTTGGTTGACTCTGGGCGTATTCCACGCGAGGTACTCGAGAGATTCCGCAAAGAGATGCAAAAGCGAGTGTACAATAGATGGGCGCTACGACATCTTGATATCCAGTCGCTAAGATCTTGGATGGCTTTCCCTTCCATTAGGGATATCATTGTCCGGCGCATTTCCAACCTCCAGCGCATGCGCAAGGGTTTTAATCCCATCCCACAGTGAGAGGATGTATCGCGATACATTGATACCACATGATCGCACACAACATCCTCGACTCACTGATGGTTCCTCTATCAGAATACTTTATCGCGTTCGGTTGATTTTGATAGAAGTAACTCTTTGCGCGTTGTACATTCCTGACATACCACTACATATGCTATCTCCTCATTTTCTCGTATGTTGATCTGCGCGGGGCGTGAATATGAACGATAATTGGTATCTGTGTATCTATAACAGGAATCGTGATGTAACTAGGTACAAAGAGATATAAGATTCAGAACTGGTAGATAAAATGTCGGCAATGAGAGTGTTTATAAGGTATTTAACATACTAGAGCTTGAGGTTAAGCTTGACCTGTAAAAGGGGGGTTATGAACAATATTATTGTACAACCGGTCACAACTCACTCGTGAAGTGACCTTCTCGACTTGATCGACAAACAATTTCTGGAAATCAAGTAAATCCTCCCTGATTCTAGGGCCATAGAAACAGCCGCAACCAGTTTTTGAATCTTGCACAGCCTTCTCGAACAGTCTCTTCTTGAGTACCGATGCTGGACAGGGAGTCTCTGCTAGTGCAATGCCAACAGACTGCATGAAACTAATCCAAAAAAAGGCGGCATCGACGGATTTTCGGCCAGAAATAATTATAGGAATCCTTTTATGATGCGAGCATGCAATATGGAACCAAGGATAATCGTCTCGCTGGATCCAAGTAAAGTCCTTCGTGAGATCCCAAGCCTCTGATGCACACCTGAAGTGGTAATCAAGGAGACGCTGGAGGGTTCCGGCAGAGATGTGATCGAGTTCTGGGAGGTGGGACCGATTCGAGACTGGGACATGCAGACTGTATCGCGCGGCAACTCGGGCCTCATTGATGAGCTTATAACGGCAAGCGATCGCAAAAACACGCAAGGGCTCTTTCTCCACGACATCAGGTGCGGTCAGAGCTCGCGACAAGAGTTTCACGACTCCTCCCATATCGTACTTGGTAGCTGCTTCCAAGATCGTTTGGAAGTCGGTTAGATCGCGGAATGTGGGCAGGACGCTCCAAAATGGGTAGCAAAAGTTCAGTAACTTCTCGATCACCGCGCTAGTCTCTGCAACTGAGATTATGGGGAGGCCATGCTTCGTCTCTGCTGGTTGCGGGAGGCTGAACATATCCCTGAAAAACGGCGAGGCCATTGACAGGAAAACTCTCGGGACATGAAAGCAAACTCGATCGGATGAGAGTATTATGATATCCAAGTCAGTCTTTGGGATGTCGAAAGGAGGGTAGACATTGCTGTCTGGATTCCTGACTGGATCAGTCGTAGTGTTGCAGAACAAGTTCACGCTCTGACTGGACATGCAAGAAAGCTGGTAAAGATCTCAAGTCACATGAGCATCTGTTCCGCGCGATAAGTCACGGGACCTTGACACGAAGGACAATGTCCTTCATACTGAGGGCATTCGCAGGTGACATATTTACAGGTCTGGACTGGTGAGTGCCCTCTCACATTTATCGGGAGCTTGGGGGTCGTCGGTCAGACCTCACCAATTTTCTGTGTCTGCCTCAGGTTAGTTGGTTCAATAATGGGACCTTTCAATGTGCGCATACTATTTGATCTGTCTGGTAGCTAATGATCTGCACTTGTTCGAGGCAAGGCTTCCATGTGTTGTTTCACCGATCTCTAACCTGCTCGCTGCTTTGCATAGGGAACTAATATTGACATCCCTTCTGACTTTCCACCTGGGCCTGGAGTCAGCTGGGACTGTTTCGCTTGGTGAATTTAACCCCAAGGAAAGGGCTCGAGTGTTTAGAGGAAGTATCAATCAATCAATCTATCAAGTTTTCGTGCCATTCGCGGGATACCAGAGACACCAAAGATTCTGTCGCCGTTGCATCAGGCGAAAGCATCATCCGAAAAGCACTTGTATGGGCTTACCTCCGTCGACAAGCTCGATTCCGCAACTACTACCTTCACAAGCCGAGCGCAAGGCTAACAAGAGCAGAATCTTGGTTGCATGAGTCGCATGGAGATGGCAATTGACCTCCTGGACGTTAACAATGCTCACCACGATGTACCAAGCTTTCTTCAATGGCACAAATACTCATTCTATCCACCACAAGCACAGTCGAAGTTGATGGGGCGTCGGTGAACGCGCTGGGAGCACAACATCCAATACTCATGCTGCAGACTTGGGACCTGGAAGAGATAGCGAAAACTTGTCGAGGACGTGATGCTGGTGCCAAATTGGTAATCACAAAGCTGAAGGATCAATGAAGCTGCATCAGTCAGATTGGTTGCGGAAAGTGATGGATAACACAACGCGTCATGAGCATTAGGGTCTGTTGGGTTGAGCCAGCGACGACTGAATGATCGCATGGATGATGCCACTCGAAGCATCGGCACTATAGACCCATGGGGGAGGGGCACATTCCTTTTCCGATTTGCATTGCGAGTGTACGAAAAACACAAAACATGAACGATATATTATGACTCTATAAGGCACTCAGGGGGACGTTTCCTCCATTGGGCTTGGGAGGGTGCACACTTTTCTAATTGTTTGATTCGAATCCGAGGTTTTGACACGTTTGCAGGGGGGACCCATTGGTAGAGGCGCTGGATCTGGTGGTGGCTTTTTTTGCCCAGGATAGAAGACAATTTTGAGCGGGCTAGGATATACAGGAACGAGCAGGTCTTTATGGAGATATTTGGAAGAATATCTGTTTTTTTTTGGGGGGGGGCGAATGAATCAGGAAACAATGATGCATAAGTATAAGTTGGACTGACTGCTTGTGGGGCCCGTTGGGTCTAGGATGTGAGGCTTCGCAATTGGGCGACAAGACTTGCTCTTCCCTCTGGTCCATCCTAAAAATTTCCGTCAGCTTTCTGCTGCTTCGCCATTAGTGACTGTGCTTACGAATCGGAGTGAGCTGCTTCAAGATCGGTGTTAACCTCATCAAGACTTGAATTGTCTTCTTCCAGTGCCGCATTAGCCCCCTTGAGATTGGCATTATCCTTCTGGAGCTTCAAGGTATCTCTCTCGTGCCTTGAATTTGCTGTCCTCAGGTCCTTGATTTCAGTGGCAAGGGTTGCATTTCGCGACTCGAGACACGCAACCTGTTCCCTGAAAGCTATCTTGGACTCCATATGATTTGTCTTGAGCCTCTCATTATCCACTCTCAAACTGGAGTTTTATATTATCAGCTGGACACCGGCAGTATGTGTAGTGAGAGCCACATGCCTCGTCACGAATTTCCTGTTATCCTCAGTGAGATCTGCAATAGCCGTCTTGAGATTGGTTTTTTCAGTCTCGAGGGCCTGATTGGCTGCAGCAAGCTCTAAGTTCTCCTGCTCAATCTTTTGGCTCGACTCCAAAAGGTTGACATAGAGACTGTCATCGAAGATCACCTTCCGGATGGGTGGGACGAAGAACTGCTGGTACTTCTCGAGAACGAAGTCAAAATTGGGTGTCACTGCAATAGCCAATTCAGTCTGAGCCACAAACAGGAGCGGAGAAGACGAAAGCCACTTGCTGAGGTGAGTGGCATGACGAACCAAGGGCAAAGGTTTTCAAGCAGACAGGACACGCTGACTCGGTTATATTATTTCCACCCTGGACATGGGCTTCAAGACACTTCGAGCAAAAGACGTGGCCTACGTGTGCGCCAGTGAGTAAATGCACCCAACTCATCCTGCGGTAGAATTTTTTTTAAAAAAAAGGGGCTTACCGCACGGAACAGACACGGGGTGGATGGCAGCTTTAGTGCAGATGGAGCAGGAATGTGGCATTCCAAATGGTGTGCCTTTCAAATTGGTAATGCGGGCACAAATTGGCGCAATAACAAAACACGACGCGTCTGTGAATAGGGCGTGTTATGTAATCTCTGTTGATGAACATTATACACAAGTGGAAAAGAGACAAGTAGTCGATACAGGTGTTTATGTGAGTCCGATAGATTAAAGAGTGGGGAGCGAGCAAAAAAAAAGGGCGGTATCATATGCGTGCAGTCAATGTGATCGCTGGTGTAAGAAAACGAGACTTTGAGTCCTTAAATACAACGTATTTAAGGACGTCAGATCGATTGAGGTGCAGGGCATAGAGACTGAAACTGACGAGAAGGTGAAGGTTGTCTATTTAAAACACGTTGAGGGGAAGTTATAATGATATGATCGAGATCAGAATGCGTAATATGGCTTCGCGGCACTGGGTGGTAAGATGCCGCAGTTGCAGTCCGTGAGTGTATTGATCGGCGTATATGACTCAACGTGTCATCAGCATTGGACAGTCTTTTTTCTATTCCGTTGGGTTGGGTCAGTGACGAGCGAATATTCATATAGATGATGCTACTCACGGCATCGGCGCTGTAGTGGGGGGGACATCCCCCTGACTGGGTCTGGGCTGGGGAGGGTCGGGAGTTTTGCTTGCATTGTCATTTGTTTCATTCAAACCAGAGGTTTTGGTGCGTTTGGAGGAGGAACCTGGTATCGGGAGTGCCGGATCTGATGGTGGATCTTTTCGCTTGGGTTGGGTGACAATTGAATCGAGAGGGCAAGCGGGAGAATTCTGTTGCTTATTGAGTGACTTGGAAGTATCAAGTCTGTTTTTGGGTGAATAGATTAGGAAAAATGATGATGATTAAGTTGAAGTTGGACTGACCGCTTGTGGGATCCCCTGGGTTTAAGTTGTGAGGCTTTACAATTGGGCGACAAGACTTGCGACTGGTCTGATTTCCTTTGGTCCGTCCTAAGTTTTCTATCAGCTTTCTGTTTCGCATTAGCGACTGTGCCTACCAATTGTCGATCTTTTTTCGGAGCCCGGAGTTGACGGCTTCAAGATCGATGTTAACCTCGTCAAGGCTGAAATTCTCTTCTTCCAATGCTGCATTAGCCTTCTTGAGATTTGCATTGTCCTTCTTGAGCTTCAAGATATCTTTCTCGTGCTTTGAGTTTGCTGTCTTCAGGTCGTTGACTTCAGTAACAAGGGTACGATTTTGCGACTCAAGACGCGCAATCTTCTCCTTGAAATCTTTATCGCAATCTATATTCTTTGTCTTGAGCTTCGCGTTGTGTGCCTGCAGACTAGACTTTATATCATCAGCTGGGATAGTGGCATTGTGGATAATGTGATATACATGCCTTGCGACGAGTTTCTTGTGAGCCTCAATGAGATTCGCCTTTTCACTTGTGAGATTTGCAACGTTGATATTGTGAGCCTCGATGAGATTCGCCTTTTCACTTGTGAGATTTGCAACGTTGATATTGTGAGCCTCGATGAGATTCACCTTTTCACTTGTGAGATTTGCAACGTTGATATTGTGAGCCTCGATGAGATTCGCCCTTTCACTTGTGAGATTTGCAACGTTGATATCGTGATTTGCAATGTTGGTCTTGAGATTTGTATTTTCAGTCTGGAGGGTGTGATTGGTTGTGACGAGTCTCAGTTTCTCTCTCTTGCTTGACTCTGAAAGATCAACATCGAGAGAGTCGTTGAAGATCACTTTCCGGATGGGTGGGATGAAGAACGGCCAGTACTTCTCAGGAATGAAGGAAGAATTTGGTGTGGCTGCAACAACAACAACAACCCCATTCAGTCTGAGCAATAAACGCCGTGAGTGGCATGACGAACTGATGGTGAATGTTTTCGAACAGACAGGACACGCCGCCTCGTTTAAACTATTTCCACCTTGGATATAGAGTCCAAGACATTTAAAACAAAAGACATGGCCTGCATGTGCCACCAGTGCGTGAGCTCACCGAGATCATGCTGCGCTAGAAAAAGGGCTCACCGCAGGGAATAGACGTTGGCTGGGTGGCAGCTTTAGTGCAGATGTTGCATGAATGTGGCATTCCAAATGGTGTGCCTTTCAAATTGGTAATGCGGATACAAATCGGCGCAATAGCACGTCGCGCCTGTCGACGAAGGCGATCTGTATGTGGTGGATCAAGAGAAGATAGGGTGTATTATATAATCGAAGTCGATCAAAGAAATATATTCCTTTTGTGTATGAATGTATGTACACAGAAAGGGGTATACACTAAAGAAAACATGGGGGGAGGGTGAGGCACAGCGAGATGTAGGAGTAGTCAATACAGTGGTTGGTGTGTGTCCGATAGACGATCGAGGAGCGTGGGGGAGAACAAAAAAAAAGGGGTAGTATCATATATGTACAGTCACTGCAAGAAATGAGACCTGATGATTCGCCAGGTATACATTGTAGGACGTCAGAGCGTGGTATTCGTCATCGCGATCGATTGCAAAGCGTGTACGGGAATGTAACTGACGGGAAGGCGAGAGGATGGTAGAGGCCCGTCCATTGAAAACATATGTGGAGGGGAAGATCGAAACCAGGGACGCGTAATACTGCTTCGCGGCGCGGATAATAAGGTGCCACAGCCTTGGTCCGTGACCGTGTCGATGGGGGCATATAGCGAACGTTCCGAACAAGAGCCGAACGAGAATGGGGGGTGACTACAAGCCTGGGATGTATTTTCGTAACTTTCGCTGCACGGAGAATATGCCGAGTCTGACCCGAATGGAGATGGAGTACCACTGACGGAGCATGAGCTGGTTGCAGGTGGGTGTCCAGTCAACACTGTCGTCGCCGTCGCTCTCGTCCTTCTCGGCATCGGCATCCCCCCCGGCGGTCTGTGCAGTTTTTCCTCGTGCCACCCTGGTTTTTTTCGCGTGCTTGCGTTCAGATTCGAGTTTGGGGGAGGTGGCACGTCGACGGATGAGGGACGAAAAAAAGGACGCGTCGTCGTCGGAAACTGTGGCATTGTTCGAGGTGAACGAAGTGGGGAAAGAGGATTCCGGGCTGCTGTTGTAAGTGTACCGGTAAGAAAACGGTGTGGCACGGTAGTCCCCGGCGGGGTAAGTGCAGGCAGAATGACGACAAGAGGAAGTGGGGAATGATGTGTCCGGAAAGGTATCTTCATTTTCGTTTTCCTCATCGTACTCGTTGTCGACCGGGAAGGTGCTGGCGAACTCCCAGGCCGGACGCGTAGAGTGGCGGGGACATTGCGCGCGGGAGTGTGGGGCGCGTTTTGTGGGAAGAAGAGAGAAATCGCGGTAGTCTGGGTCGTGGAGGTCGCCGTGATCGTCAACGAAGACGGTGGGAGAGTAGGAAGGGAGGGGGGTGGAGTACGAGGGGTCGAGGAGACGAGACATGTTGTATGCACGCGTCGATTTTGGATAATGGAGGGTGGAGCGAGAGAAGGGAGAGGAGGGACGCATTGTGGAGAGGATAGATGGTGATGGTAGCGGAAAGAGAGAGAGCGAGGAGAGGGATGGTTCGGTTTGGGAGTGTTATATAAAAATGGCAATAAAGAGAGATAACTCTAAACTAAGCTTGACAAAGACATTCACTCGCTTTCGTCCTTTCATCGCCATACTAACCTTTCTTTACGAACGCTAGGTTCCTTCGAGATGTACCACACATTAAGCTCAGCTGCCGGTCATCGTTCGCTGCAACGGTGGCCGGCCGATGGCCAACTCGGAATGCGAGAACTCGATATCAACCTGATGCTTTGACTATCGAGATCGCATCACTCGCTTGACGTACATGGCAATACCCACCTTTGACCGAGCTTTGGCCACCCAAGCGATGGCCCACGCCTGGGCCTCACTTTGTTCACCATCTATTGGCAATACCCACTTTGTCTTATCTAAATTTGTGCAAGGACCATCACTATTGCCACTGCGACAGGCATGATCATGGAGGATCCGAATTTAGCAGGAACCTGTGCTGTATTCCCATCACATAAGTTCAGCCATGGAGGAATCTCCCTTCTTATTTCCCCTTGAACTTGATACCCAATTCCTCGCATCTCTCGATGCACCCTTGCCAGACACTGGGCGAGTTCCACTGGAATCCGTGGGAGACTTCAGAGGAAGCGAAAGCTGCATACATTGCAGTTCTAGCATTACACTGATGCGGGATGGTGACGGGAATCTTGTCTGCGGTCCATGCAGTGCGTGACATACCCGAAATCTTTGTTCAACTCCTCGTTTTGCGCACGACATAAGCTGATCATCAAATAGGATTGTATCGCGAGTCGCATGGCACAGACCTACCCACTACATCTACATTCCGATGCATAAGATGCTGCAGGATAACAGCACGGCGAGAGAAAGACAATGACGGGAATGATCTCTGCAATGCATGTGGTGCGTGTGATTTACTATTCAGCTCTCTTCACCATTATGCTATCACTCAACTCCTCCTTGTCACGACGTAACCTAATTAAGAATTCGCATTGCCATTTCGTCAACCAGACTTGTATCCCATGTCACCGCGCATTACAGTACCATCACTTTTCAAGCGGCGCCAGCGGTCGTCAACTGTTGACATCTCTCAAAGTACCATCAACTCCGTCTCAAAAGATCAGTATAACATTGGGGGAGACCAGATTATCTTCAACCTCAGTGACATGTCATCTGACAGTGTCGTATCCGTCAGGAGTGCAGGTGTCGTCTCCACCTTCACATCTCCCAATGCATCCACTAGTGACATCTCAATCCACAAACATACCCGCAACGCCTCAGCCGGCAGCAGTGGTGCTGAATGTGCAGCTGAGCTGCCTAACGATGGCCAAGAGCGCACACGTCGTACACGCTTAGAGAATGAGCCGAAGCGGCGTCGCGAACTGAGGGATGGCTATAGCGAGCTCAAAAACGAGTTGTCCCAGTCAAAGGAAAACCCGAAGTTACCTAGTCGTTCAATTTTGAGGCAGGGTCAGCGTCTTGCCAATCTGAATTTTACCGATTGGAGTCATGCTAACAATCTCTACATGCAGCCGCGGCTTATATCCGGCAACTCAAGATGGCACTCGAACAAGCAAAGGTGAGTTTGGCACGATCGGAAGCCGAGACAGCCAGGTTGCGAAGGTTGTCATTACTCTCGACTCTTACATTCCATCATCTGCTAATTGGTTGGTGTCACCCAGAGTGAACGAGAGCCTGATACTGGGAATGTCTGATAGTATTTGATGGCCACCGTTCGTCCCTATAAACATGTCGATTCCGTCGAACGACGATCAGTGTAGTACTCGCCATTACTTCCACTAATCACACAGCCATTGCTCGCTCAGCGACCATCCATTTAATAAATTCCTGAGATGTCCGCATATAGCCATCTGCCGAGTTTTTCGCTCCAGGCACCAGACCCAAACAAACAAAATCTGGGTCTCTCTGTCAACGTCGCCAAGCTGATTGGGACCCGTCAATGTGCTCTGATCTAAATGCTAAGCTCACCTAGACATTTTACTCCAGGATTAATATTCTTCTTCGCTATTCATCTCAATTCACCACCGTCACCTTGACGCTTGTTTCCAACCCACCTGTGGATGTCGACTTCACTTACCTCTCCACCCGCTTCTCGTTCCAGGCCATCTTCACGCCCCTCCACTCCTTCTGTCCGTGCTCAAAGCCCTTCCATTCCTTTGGATGATTCAGGTAAGCATTTTTGCTGCTCTTTATCGTCCCGCTGATCGGGTCAGCAAGTTGCCATCCGTTCTCAAATGTCAACCCTGAAGCACAATATCAGACATCAGCAAGCTCAACTACATACCCTAGAAAATATTATCTTACGTGGACCCCGTCCATTACCCCCTGGAATGCTTTCCTCTCCACCTCGCTCTCCCGACCAGCTCGAGTTCAATATACCTCCACCACCGTCACAACCGGTTGCCACACCCCCTCCAAAAGGACAGAGACGTTCCAGCTTTGAGGCATTACACAGTATTGCCCCAGAATCGGGTTTACCTCTCCCAAGGCGCGATGTGTCCTCCACCAAGCAAGATGGCGGCATCCCAGAAGGAATACCAATGGATTTTGGACTCAGTCCAAATTCTTATAAACGCATGTCCAGTCCAACTCGCACACTGAGTCGTATGCCTTCTTTTATCATCATTAATATACAGTCAATTTACCCAGTCTTCATCTTTCTAGGTATACCCGTCGCTTCTGTGGGTTCGTCGTCATCCTTTTTTTGCAATTCATGTTTCCCGTGATCGACCATATCTTGCTCACAGGTAACGCTCGAGCGTTAGCGGACGAGGGGCAACCCGCAACACAACGTGCTCTCAAGTCACCCGTGGATGCCGACACCTCAACCATTAATCTCTGTGCCCCTACATCATCCTTGCAAGCACCCCCCTCCCCCAATCGCCGCTCGTCTCTCACCCCTGGTGGGACGACCAAGGTCCTTGCCGACCTCCAAGCTGGCGTCATTAATGCACGAAATGCGTTGGAAAATACAAAAGCTCAGCTAAGACTATCACAACGGAGCGTGGCTCAGTTAACAAGGCAGACGGAAGATCTAAAAGAGGGCCGGGAGCGACTGAGGTTGGAAAATGAAGGCTTAAATAATGTGGTTGCACGAAAAGAAAGGCTGTTGCAGGAGGTGTGTGGGATTTCTTGTCCTATTTTACGAGTCCGGCCTCTCAGTCTCGTTTGTTAGGTTCTCGAAAGAGCACGGAAGGCCGAGACGGAGGCAACGGCACTCAAGGCCCAATTAAAATCTGAAATGGCCTCATCAAAAAAATCCCTACGGGAAATGGAAACCGCCCTATCCGAATCGTCTGCGCTCTCACAAAAGAGTGAGCGAGAGTACGTCACCTTACGGGATAGCGTTAAAGGCATGGTGGAAAGCTGGAAGACGGACACCGACAATTTGCGTGAGGAGATGCGGAAGCGTGAAGAAAAGTGGAGGAAGGAGGCAGAGTTGATTGGGCAAAAGTATAGAAAGCTCGTCGAGGATGTCAAGGCTGTGCATGAGGACCGAGGGAGCGTGAAGACATTGCTCATCGAGGACAGGAAAATATCGATGGAACTCCAGAGTGGGTTCCAAGAGGAGATTGAGAGAATGAAGGCAGAGGTGGAGCGATCATCTCGGGAGAGCGACGAGGCGGGAGAAACGGCCAAGTAAGTAAAACATCCGCCGGTTGTGATTGCTGCTGACGTGCGTCCTCTTAGGAGTTTGGCGGCGGACTTGGCGCGGCTGCGAAGACTGATGCAGTCTTCGGGTCGCCCGCCACCCTAATCGACCGTCAACCTCTGTCGTGTAGGTTATATCAAAACTAGCTTGTTCTCTCATGCATGATTTCGTTACCCGCACTGACTCCATCATATATATCCCTTGCAACGTCGCATATTCATCTATTATGTACAGCAGATACCCCCCCCCAGGCTAATTACGATCATATGTAGATTTAGATGTGCTTATAAATGGAAAAAATCGCGTTGAATCGTGAGGAAGGTACCACACCGAGCGAAGGCTAACCACCAAAGTCATAGATTCAGACACTTCCAACAAAAAATTGAGGTTCTAAAAATCCCTATTCAGGCTCGGTATAATATTTCTACGTGCCGAACGCAATCCGCTTTTTGGCACTACCCTTTTTGGACGCTTTTTGGGCTCCGCCGACTTATCAGTCGCCTTGATATTATTCGCCCAGAAAATGTCTGTCATCACGACGCCGATCACTGAGCTTTTTAAGATTAAACATCCCATCCTGTTAGCAGGTGTGTGTGCCGTCTGACCTTGATGGGACGGCGGTTGGCTGAGGAAGTCATGTAGGTATGAACGTCGCTGCCGGACCAGAGCTCGCGGCTGCGGTCACCAATGCTGGTCAGTGACGAAAGTCGTTTATGGTGAATTTCGACTGAGGTGTTTAAGCTAGGGGGGCTCGGCGTCATTGGAGGACTTGGTTACACACCCAAGGTTCTTCGTCAACAGGTACGCTGGAGTATGCCGTTATGCATCATTCTTGTCAGATTACTCACTTTTTTATTTATTTAATCAGATTCAGACTATTAAACAGCATCTCGACAATAAGACTGCCCCATTCGGTGTGAACTTGGCGATCCCGCAAATTGGTGGGAGTGCTCGGAAAACAAATGCAAGCGATATATTACTTGTGTAGAGGAGTTCTCACCCAAGTGAATGGTTGCAGTACGACTACACCAAGGGACAACTTTCCGAATTGATCGATGTTATAATAGAAGGAGGGACGTCTCTATTCGTTTGCGCAATAGGCGTACCACCCAAAGAGGTCGTGGAGAAACTCCACCAGGCGGGCATCCCTGTGATGAATGTATGTAACAGTCCTTTTTTTTCGCATCTCTCATTATGACGGTACCCCCCGTCAACTCGTACAGATGGTCGGACATCCCAAGCACGTCCAAAAGGCGCTCGAGGTCGGCGTAGACTTGATCTGCGCACAGGCGGGAGAGGGGGGCGGCCACACGGGGGACATCCCGGCGTCGATTCTCATCCCAGCGTGTGTTGACGCCGTCACAGAGTGGAAATCGCCTTTGACGGGCAGGCCAGTATACGTAATTGGCGCCGGGGCGGTGTACGACGGCCGAGGGCTTGCGGCGAACCTGATGTGGGGTGCGCAAGCCGTCTCGGTCGGCACCCGGTTCGTGGCATGTGTCGAAGCGAGCGCACCGAAGGCCCACAAGGATGCGATCTTGTCTGCCGGATATGAAGATGCGATCACGACCCTTATTTATACTGGTCGGCCATTGCGGGTGCGGAGAACACCGTACGTTGAAGACTGGTATGTACATGTATTTTCTTTTTTTTTTTTGTTGTTTCTTTACGTCTGCTGCCATGATGGTGTAATAGGGGGAAAAACCGGCAAGCTGAGATCCTAGAGCTTACCTCGAAAGGCATCATACCTCACGATCATGAACTAGAAAAGCATCCGGAAATGTTTCGGAAGGGTCGGGCGTGGCTCATTGGTAGAGTGGCTGCGATGATAAGCGACGTGTTACCTGCAAAGGTTATCATTGACAATATGGTGGAGGAGGCCAGTCAAATGTTACTTCGCGGTGGTTCCTCGGTTACTTCTGCCAAGTCTAGGTTGTGATGGTTTGGTTGGTTTTTTGGATATGTATGTTCAGTGATTGCTACTTTGAATGTTTCTGATTAATTTTGTTATGCAGGCGGAAACCGTTTTTTGTTTCTTTATCAAAGGCCAGATTTGCCTTCAACGGTGGAATGCAGTCGCCAATCCTTATTAGTCAGCGGCTGGCTCCAGTTTAGTAAATTGCCAAATTGCCAAGTTTTTCGCTCGGGGCACCAGACCCAAACAAACAAAATCCGGGATTCTGCCAACGTCGCCACACTGATTGGGACCCGTCAATGTGCACTGATCTAAATGCTAAGCTCACCTAGACATTTTACTCCAGGATTAATAGTCTTCTTCGCTATTCATCTCAATTCACCACCGTCACCTTGACGCTTGTTTCCAACCCACCTGTGGATGTCGACTTCACTTACCTCTCCACCCGCTTCTCGTTCCAGGCCATCTTCACGCCCCTCCACTCCTTCTGTCCGTGCTCAAAGCCCTTCCATTCCTTTGGATGATTCAGGTAAGCATTTTTACTGCTCTTTATCGTCCCGCTGATCGGGTCAGCAAGTTGCCATCCGTTCTCAAATGTCAACCCTGAAGCACAATATCAGACATCAGCAAGCTCAACTACATACCCTAGAAAATATTATCTTACGTGGACCTCGTCCACCACCCCCTGGAATGCTTTCCTCTCCACCTCGCTCTTCCGACCAGCTCGAGTTCAATATACCTCCACCGTCACAACCGGTTGCCACACCCCCTCCAAAAGGACAGAGACGTTCTAACCTTGAAACATTATACAGTATTGCCCCAGATTCAGGTTTACCTCTCCCAATGCGCGATCCCTCCTCTGTGTCTTCCGCCAAGCAAGATGGCGGCATCCCAGAAGGAATACCAATGGATTTTGGACTGAGTCTAAACGCATGTCTAGTCCAACTCGCACATTGAGTCGTATGCCTTTTTTTATCATCATTAGTTTTGAAAATAACCTACACAACAGAGGATGGCAGTTGATGAGGGTGGTGGGTAACCCAAAGACTGCATCAGTCTTTGCAGCCATGCCAAGTCCACTGCAAAGCTCCTAAGAGGACACATCAACAAGGCAAGGCAGCAATCATAACCATGGTATGATAGCCTTGACAACCAATTCACTGGCCCAGTGAATGACTTTACATGATTTTAGGATGACCTCCACAAACCATTTTTTGAAATATAATCTGTGGAGCTCATCCCCAAATCATGTAAAGTTATCAACCATGGTAAATTGTTTGTCCAAGCTGTTAAATTGTGATTATGATTGCTGCCTTGCTGTTTTTTCCACCTCGTTGCCCTCATGAGATGACTGTTTCACCTCTGTATTCACTCTCAATCTGCTTTTGGAACCCACTCTGGATCTCCTTCGATATTTTCCTGTCCTCAATGAGCAGTGTCTTCACGCTCCCTCGGTCCTCATGCACAGCCTTGACGTCCTCGATGAGCTTTCTATACTTTTGCCCAATCAACTCTGCCTCCTTCTGCCACTTTTTTTCACGCTTCCGCATCTCCTCACGCAAATTGTCAGTGTCCGTCTTCCAGCTTTCCACCATGCCTTTAACGCTATCCCGTAAGGTGACGTACTCCCGCTCACTCTTTTGTGAGAGCGGACGGTTCGGATAGGGCGGCATCCATTTCCCATAGGGATTTTTTTGATGAGGCCATTCAGATTTTGAGTGACGCTGCTTCTGCCTCTGCCCTCCGTGCTCTAGTCATCCCGCTGGGGTGAGAGACGAGCGGAGATTGGGAGAGGGGGGTACTTGCAAGGATGACGTAGGGGCACAGAGAGAGGCGTCGGCATCGGCATCAAGGGGTGACTTGAGAGCACGTTGTGTTGCGAGTTGCCCCTCGTTCGCTAATGCTCAAGCATTGCCTGTGAGTAAGACATTGATCAAGAGAAACTTGAATTGCAAAACAGACCGATGGTGTTATAAACCGGTTATTCGGAACGCGTTTTACTTCGGGTGTTCTGTCCCAAGAGATGTAGAGGATGGTTCCAAGTCCTTGTTATGAGTAGGCTAACGAGGAATCAGACTTAAGGTCTGATACGTACAGAAGTACTCTTTATATACTGACTGCTTATCTGTGTGAGTCAGTGCGGCATAACATGTGGTAGAGATAAGGATGAGTCATCGTGATCGATGACGAATCATAAAGGGGTTGAAACATAGCGGAAATGAAGTGTGTCCGCATATAGGTAAAGTAAAGGGGAATCCCTGGGGAATCCCTGGGGAAGGTAATGGGGAATCCCGATAACAGATGGGGGAAATCCCAAGATAAGAGATAGGTTTGCATATGATAAGATAAAGAAAAAGAAGGAAAATTACGACCGTGACATACACCTCGGCTTTTAAGGAAATTCGTCCCGAATTTCAAACTTGGGCGGTGTCGGTCGTTTCGTCTTCCGAGGCCTGAGTCGGGATTTCCTCGGTGACGGGGGCCTCGACGGCCACCGAGGGGGAAGCGGCGCGTTCGGCTTCCGAAGTCGCTTCAACGGGGGAGGGGGCTCGGACTGTCGCGACGTCGTCGTCGTCGTTGACCGGGTACTCGAGGTCGATATTGATGGGGTATTCGACCGTCCTTCCGTACTCGATCAACGTCTCCGTCGTTGCGAGATCGCGCTGGGCTCGGAGAAAGTCGTCTCTAGAGAGACGTTCGCTTCGACGACTTTCCTCGACGAGCTTAACAATAATGGCGCGGGTGGTGACGTCGTAGCAATCGACCCATGTTCGTTTCTTTTGACGCTGGAGCTCCCAAACTTTCAACTCACTTTGGTCCCAACGGTTCTTCCAGAATAATGCGCTTTTCTCCGACGCTTTGAGTTCGGCCTGCAGAACCTCGCGTTCTTGACGAAGTTCGCGGTTCCAGTTGCTGACGCTGTTACTGTGAACCGTGAGGCGAGAGATGGTGACGGCGGGGTCTTCGGGGGGAGGAGTTTGGATGGTGAAGAAATCTTCCGCGCGTGCGCGACCTTGTCGACGCAGCTGTCGGGCAGAGGAAGCAGAAGTGGAGGGGCCAGGAGTGGGGGAGCGAATGGCGGATGAGGGGATCCGTCCAGAACGTCTGATGGCGACTTGAGGGGAGGGGGATCGTGTAGACCGTGTAGCGGGCATGGTAGAGTTCTGCGACGTTTTGGCTAAGTGGTCTTGAGTCGTTGTTGAGGGGCGCGTAATTTGAATCTTGAAGGGAAGTGGAGACGTCCGGCAGTTTATAAGGAGTGGTTCTAAAAATAGAGGTCAATTCTTGGCAGACGAAATGATGACAAACGAATGAATAGAATCAAGTCGCCGTTTGAATTGAGTCTTCGTACGTCTTCACAATTTCCTTGGCGTGTCGTAAAATGCTCGATCGATCTTCCCAAGTGGCTTCTTCGATCGGATAGCCTTTCCATTTGACCAAATATTTTCGGCGTCGTTTAGCTCCGGAATGTTGCAGTATGGATTCGACCTCGTATTCTTCTTCGTTTTCGATCAGATCAGGGGGAGGTCGTGATGTGTCGATGACATCAGGGTGGAGCGATTCATTTCTGACGTTCGGTCTCAGGAGTGAAACGTGAAAGACTGGGTGCAGTCTCCATGTTCCGGGAATGTCGATCAGATAAGCAAGATCCGATATCTTTTTCAGGATCTTGAATGGTCCGGTCCGTCGGTTGTCGAGTTTCTTCGAGGGTCGTGTCGTCTTGATGTTCTTGGTGTCCAACCAGACCAGATCTCCTTCTTCGTAGGAGGGTGAAGGTTTCCGTTTGCGATCGGCATATTTTTTCATTGACTCCGTTGTCTTCGATAAGGATCGTTCGGCGTTTTGTTTGATCCGGAATGATCGTGGGAAGGTGAGGATGGCGTCCGTATTCCATATAGAATGGTGATTGTGAAGTGGCAGAGTGTTGCCGATTGTTGTAGGCGAATTCCGCAGAAGCGAGCCATTCCGACCAGTCGTCCTGCATGAAGTTGGTATAGAAACGCAAGTAAACTTCGAGTTCTTGGTTGGTGCGTTCCGTTTGACCATCTGTTTGAGGATGATACGCAGTGGAGAGACCGGAGATGATTCCCAAAGAATTGTTGAGGGCTTCTGTGAATTTGGATGCAAACTGCACTCCGCGATCGGATATGACCTTTTGAGGCCATCCATGATGTTTCCAGATGTGATTCCGAAAGAGTCTTGCAGCACCTTCTGATGAAAGATTAGAAGTTGTCGGGATGAAATGAGCACGTTTAGTGAAACGATCGACAACAACCATTACAGCATCGTAACCTTGTGACTTGGGGAGTTCGACGATAAGATCGACGGTGATTTCCTTCCATGGTTCCGTAGAGGGGGGTATGGGTTGGAGTAGTCCTGACGGCTTCGAGGGGAAGTTCTTGTTTTGCTGACAAGCGGGGCAGGATCGAACGTAGTTGGTGATGTCTTGTAAGGCACCATCCCAAATAAAATTACGAAGAACGAGTTCCTTCGTCTTCTCAATGCCAGGGTGGCCAGCGTGGGGGTAGGCGTGGGACAGTCGTATAATATCTGTGCGCAAAGATACTTCCTCCGGCACTACTATCCGACCTTCAACATCGCGTACAAGCCCATCAGCTTGGGTCCAAGCGAGTGAGGCATCCTCGAGTTTATCTTGGATCTTCTGTGGGAGTGGGATTTTGAAGCGTAATCTAGAAAGAAAACTTGAATTCGACAACTTAACAACTGAATTTATCCAACGGTCGTGCGCTATCAGAACTTCGTTCTCCACGTCGGCTTCGACGCCAGGCAGGTAATCCGGGCGTCTGGACAGGCCATCGGCTTTATTCTTCCTCCCTGGAACGTATTCAATCCTGAACCCGAATCTGGACAGATACTCAGACCAACGAGTTTGGCGATTCGACAAGCGAAGATTCTTTGAAAAATATCGTAAGGCCAAACTGTCCGTTCTGATAAGAATATCATGTCTCGCTCCTTCGAGGAGGTGGCGCCATTGTTTGAAGGAGTCAATGATCGCCAGGAGTTCTAGATCGTGAGTAGGGTAGTTCTTTTCGGCAGGAGAGGTAGATCTTGAATGATAACCGACAGGTTTCCAGTGTCCGTCATGAAGCTGAGAGAGTATTCCCGCGATCCCAATGATAGAGGCATCAGTCTCCAAACAATAAGGGAGATCGCGATCAGGAATATGAAGGACGGGCGCGTTCGTTAAAAGGGACTTGATGTTGTCGAAGGCTTCTTGTCTCCGAGGAGTCCATTCCCACACAGTTTCATTGTGCAAGAGTTCGTAGAGAGGGGTAGCGATTCTGGAGAAATCTTTGATATATCTCCGCCAAAAGTTCGCACTGCCCAAGAAGGATTGGAGCTGTTTCACCGTTTCCGGAATAGGCCAGGACATGATAGCGTCGACTTTCTTCGGGTTAGTGGTGATTCGTCCTTTGGATAAGACGACTCCGAGGTAAATGACTTCTTCCTTCTCGAACTGGCATTTGACAGGTTTACACGAAAGTCCGTGTTTCTTCATGATATCTAGAGTCTTGAAGGTCCAGTGTCGCAATTCCTGTAAGTCGTCTCCACAAACAAGCACGTCATCGATATAGATGAAAACGTTTCCAGAGTCCAGGACTTCTTTGAATCTTGTGTCGATCATCCGTTGAAAGGTGGCTGGTGAGTTCCGCAAACCAAAGAACATGACGGTGGGTTCGAAGGCACCTGCTTCAGTGATGAAAGCAGCTTTCCATTCGTCGCCTTCCTTGATCCTGACGTTGTTGAATCCCCATCGGATATCCATGACCGTAAATAGAGAAGCAGTTAAAAGTTTAGGTCGTTGGAGTATTTGATGAAGAAGAGGAAGGGGATAGTGATCAGGAACCGTGTGTTCGTTGAGGTAGCGATAGTCCTCGATGGGACGTAAGCCAGCGTTCTTACCTTTAGCATTTACTTCTTCGGCTTTCTTTCCAAAGAAGAACGGAGAGACTTGCTTCGATTTAGAAATTCGTATTCGTCCAGTAGACAGGTTTTCGTCGATGAATTTGTGTAAGTGATCCATCTCAAGAGGGGACATTGCGTATTTCGCGCCTTTGACTGGCCTGAAGGTTTCATCCAGCTCTATGGCGTGGTCGAACTCCGAATGCGGTGGAAGGCGGTCGAAGGATTCCTTGGCAAAGACACTAGAGTAGTCTTTCCAGTATACCTCCGGTACAAACTTTCGCATATCTTCTTCCACTGTGCTGGCTCGGGATTCGTCCGACTTCGATACGCGTCGATTCATGGCCAGCGTGACCGATTCCATTCCCAGTGACTCCGCATCTGTCGCTATCCATCCCGGAAGAGGGAAATCTTTGCTATCCAGAGCCAGTGTTGCCTCTTTCCAATCGATGTTGGGGTTGTGCTTTTTGAGCCACGGGAAGCCGAGGATAATATCCGTCTTAGATCCGAGATCGGTCACTTCCAATCGGATCCGTTCATTGTGTCCTCCAGGAGCCTCTAACCAAATATCAATATCGTTCTCGATGGGTCCACCTCGGTTTTCAGATCCATCGGCATTCCGTACGGGGATTGGGGTTTCCAATCGTGTTAGAGTAAAATTGTGGCGAGTTGCGAAGGATTCGTCCACGAAATTTCCAGAGGCTCCGCTATCAACCAGAGCAGTGGCCGGGACACGTCGACCAGTGTTGGTGGCTTCAATCCAAACGTCCAAAATGAGTCCGAGATTGCCTTCTTCAAGAGTACCAAGAATTCGAAATAGATTGCATGGAGTGGTGGTACATTCTTGAGTAGATACGTCCGTAACGGTAGGCTGAGCGTTCGGACTCTTTAAAAACCCTGTTCTTTCAGTTCCTTGACGAGCTGAGCTTTTCTTTCCTTCGGCCAGCGATCGATCCCGCAGTTGTCCACCACTCGAGTAGTTTCCTCCGTAGTACCTGGGGAAACCACTTCGTCGACTCGTTCCGTCTCGATTCCTCGAATATTTCGTCCTCGACCTCGCCCTGTGTTCGGTCTTCCTCGTCGCTGTCCGGCAGAGGCACTACTCGATGGACGCGCTGTCGAAGAAGAGGCGAGAGGGGGATTTGGACACTTGTCCGCCCAATGACCTGATCTTCCGCAGCGAAAGCAGTTGTCTCGCGGAACGCGCGATACTGGTGATGAGGAAGTTGTCTCCTGTTTGATAGGAGCAGAGGAGGGAGTTCGGGTCGTCGTTCGAGCCATGGTCTCCCTGGGAACATAATAGTTGCCCCTGGGAGCGGCACGACGTTCAAGTGCAAGCTCGAGACGTTGTCGGTCGAAGACGGAAGCTTTTCGCTTCCAAGCGTTGAGGGTGGCGGGGATGGGATCAAGGGAGTATATCTTTTCGAGAATTCCGGGATTGAGGCCGTTCCGGTAAAAAACTTTGAGGGCGTCGTCGTTGAATCCTGTTTCGTCCGCGAGAGCTCCGAATCGTACATTATAATTGTCCACAGTGGAAAGTCCTTGAGTTACCTTTTGAATTTTGACCTGAGCTGTCGCTCTCGCGTCAACGTCTCCGAAACACTCCTCAAGCTCTTCCATAAAGTCCTCGTAATCGGCTCCGATCCACTGAGCACGCTTAAACTCCTGGGTCTGTTGTCGAGCCCATGATTGGGCGACACCGATCTTCATAAATGACAAGACATAAGTGATCTTCTGTCTGTCGGACCACTGGCTGTCGTCAAGGACTAGACGACAAGCCTGGATGAAGTTAAGGCATTTGGCGGCAGACCCGTCGTATTCATCGGGTTTGGCGATTTTGATGGAGGGGGGAGCGGGTTGTTGGGGTAGAAGAGGTTGTTGGGGTTGCTGGGGTTGTGGAGGAGGTTGGGGTTGTTGTTGTTGTTGGAGCTGGGCAATTAATTGCTGTTGTTGGGTGATGGTCTGTTCGAGTTGGCGAACGGTGGCCACCAAGGTCGCAATATCAATGGTAGGGGGATTGGTAGGGGCGTTAGCGGACGTTCCTGACATGTTAGTAGATGTCGGTTGTTGTGGGGTTGTTGGAGCTGTTGGTGTGGGCGTGGGTGTCGCAGAAGAAAGTTGAGAATAAAGGGAACCGTATCGTCCTGGTGGGGTAGCAGTCCGTTGATGAACTGGTCTGATCGTTGGTACTGAAGATGAAGTGAAGAGTCCTCTTGTTCTCGATCGGGTCCGTGGTCCTAGAGAGGCAGGAGCAGGGGTAGGAGTAGCTAACGTTTCTTCGAGAACTGAGGTAAAAGATGGTTCTTGATCTCGAATCGTAGCTGAGAAAGTCGATCTTGAAAGGGGGTCTTCGTAGAGTTCTTCAACGTCTGAATTATCGGTAGAAGCCAGGATGGAAGTTGGTAAAGGGTAAAGAGGTGATGTCGATGATCACAATGATGGGGAGGTTTGGATAAGCGAGTGGGAGAGAACCAGAAGGAAGTCTGATTCTTGTTATAAACCGGTTATTCGGAACGCGTTTTACTTCGGGTGTTCTGTCCCAAGAGATGTAGAGGATGGTTCCAAGTCCTTGTTATGAGTAGGCTAACGAGGAATCAGACTTAAGGTCTGATACGTACAGAAGTACTCTTTATATACTGACTGCTTATCTGTGTGAGTCAGTGCGGCATAACATGTGGTAGAGATAAGGATGAGTCATCGTGATCGATGACGAATCATAAAGGGGTTGAAACATAGCGGAAATGAAGTGTGTCCGCATATAGGTAAAGTAAAGGGGAATCCCTGGGGAATCCCTGGGGAAGGTAATGGGGAATCCCGATAACAGATGGGGGAAATCCCAAGATAAGAGATAGGTTTGCATATGATAAGATAAAGAAAAAGAAGGAAAATTACGACCGTGACAGATGGAAGCAACGAGTATACATAGAAAGATGAAGCTGGCTGTACAGTTGATTCGTTCATAACGCATAAGGTCATAATGCATAATTCTCATAATGCATCAACTTTTGGTCTCAACCAACTTGGTTGGCAGGGAATTGGCATCCATAATGCATAATGCATAGACTTTTGGGTACATTATGCAGTATCAGATGGCTGAGGATTACTAAATATGGTAGTGTTGAAATGTTTTGCATCCTATTTCAGGCCAAAACCTTTATAAGATTTGCGAAAAAGGTCAGTTTGGAGTCAATACAATCTGTACTCAACTGATTATGTGACATGTATACCCAAAATTAGAACAAACACAACAAAAACAATGTCACACTATATACTGAATCAGGCAATTGTCACAAATGTCACACCATTGTGACCAAGCTCATCCCGCATAAACCTCATAATGCATCAACTTTTGGCCTGAATGGAGGCTATGCATTATGAGCGAATCAACTGTATACTAGTTTGTTCTCTCCTTACCTGCACTGACTCCAACATATATATATCCCTTGCATGTTGCATGTTGATCTGTTATGTACTGATACCCGGAGGCTAATCATGACCATGTATTTAGACGTGCTTATATGGAAAAAATCTTGGACCGGTACTGCACAGAACGGATCACTCAAGGCCACTCGGACCAGGAGTGACTGACACGCACACAAAGCTTATGATTTTCCTTGAAACACACACTTTCCTGCCGCTTGGAGCTGGCTATGATGGTGTGAACACTCAAGACCGGTTACTTCAAGAAACCGGCGCAATGCCTTAAAAATGAACGATTTTCCTGTTCCCCCGTAGCAAAAAAATGTCTGTCATAACGACGCCAATTACCGAGCTTTTCAAGATCAAACATCCTATCCTGCTGGCAGGTGTGTGTACCAAATCACCTCTTTTTCCTTGACGAGACGGCGGGTTGCTGAGTACGAAATTTAGGTATGAACGTCGCTGCTGGACCGGAGCTTGCGGCTGCAGTCACCAATGCTGGTCAGTGACGAAGGTCGTGAATTTCGTTGTTTCCCACTGAGGTGTTTAAGCCAGGGGGTCTCGGGGTTATTGGAGGACTTGGTTACACACCCAAGGTTCTTCGTCAACAGGTACGCTGGAGTATGCCGTTATGCATCGTTCTTGTCAAATTACTCACTTTGTTTTATTGTTTAATCAGATTCAAACTATTAAAGAGCATCTCAACGATAAGTCCGCACCATTCGGTGTGGACTTGTTGATCCCGCAAATTGGTGGGGGTGCTCGGAAAACAAATGCAAGTGATACCTTTTTTTTATTTTTAACTTCTGTAGCGGAGTTCTCATCCAAGTGAATGGTTGCAGTATGACTACACCAAGGGACAACTTTCCGAATTGATCGATGTTATAATAGAAGGAGGAACGTCTCTATTCGTTTGCGCAATAGGCGTACCACCCAAAGAGGTTGTGGAGAAACTCCACCAGGCGGGCATCCCTGTGATGAATGTATGTAACAGGATTTTTTTCCGCATCTATCATTATGACGGTACCCCCCGTCAACTCGTACAGATGGTCGGACATCCTAAGCACGTCCAAAAGGCGCTCGAGGTTGGCGTAGACTTAATCTGTGCACAGGCGGGAGAGGGGGGCGGCCACACGGGGGATATCCCCGCATCAATTCTCATCCCAGCGTGTGTTGACGCCGTCAAAGGGTGGAAATCGCCTTTGACGGGCAGGCCTGTATACGTGATTGGTGCCGGGGCGGTGTACGACGGCCGAGGGCTTGCGGCGAACCTGATGTGGGGTGCGCAAGGCGTCTGGGTTGGTACCCGGTTCGTGGCATGTGTCGAAGCGAGCGCACCGCAGACCCACAAGGATGCGATCTTGTCTGCCGGATATGAAGATGCGATCACGACCCTTATTTATACTGGTCGGCCATTGCGGGTGCGGAGAACACCGTACGTTGAAGACTGGTATGTACATGTATTTTCTTTGTCCTTTCTTTTGTTTTTTACGTCTGTTGCCGCGATGATGGAATAGGGAAACAAACCGGCAAGCTGAGATCCTAGAGCTTACCTCGAAAGGCATCATTCCTCACGATCATGAACTAGAAAAGCATCCGGAAATGTTTTGGAAGGGTCGGGCGTGGCTCATTGGTAGAGTGGCTGCGATGATAAGCGACGTGTTGCCTGCAAAAATTATCATTGACAATATGGTGGAGGAGGCCAGTCAAATGTTACTTCGCGGTGGCTCCTCGGTTACTTCTGCCAAGTCCAGGTTGTGATGGTTTGGTTGGTTTTTTGGATATGTATGTTCAGTGATTGCTACTTTGAGTGTTTCTGATTAATTTTGTTATGCAGGCGGAAACCGTTTTTTGTTTCTTTGTCAAAGGCCAGAGCTGCCTTCAACGGTGGACTCCTTGGCGCACAGTCTAATTGGTCTGGGTCGGCCGGTAGTATAGAAATTATTGGCAGAATTCAATGACAAGGGCTCTAGTTGGACTTGTCGACACTGGAATGTGTGGGATCTAGATCATCACGTGACCAAACCACCTTCGCGTTTGTTGAGAATTCGTCGCGTTTCGACACCTTCGGAGCCTTGTGAATTCTTTTTGCTGGTTTCTTTCTCGCTGGCTGCAAGTTTTTGAAACCAAATATCGGCGTAGAAGCGTTCAATACTGGCCATTTCAATCTCCACAACTTTCGAATTCCTAAAAAATGGCCATGCTAGAGACACCATCGAGAATATGGCGTCGAATAGAGGCAGTTGAAGGAAAGGACATGCCATCTCTTCCTTCTCTTCCTGCATACGAGGATTCGGTCGAGGCTTCGAGCGATGGTGTAGAGGAGATCGATCATTTGAATTATGTCTCCACGCCTATTCATTCTACACCTGCCGCTACGTCATCTCATACCATGGCATCCACTATTCGTCCATCGTCTACCTCAAGTACTGCTCGCTTTGCGCAATCCATCGCTACTCGTTCTACGAAATCCACCACGTCCGTCTCCCGAGGTATGACTACGACGCATACCTTGCCGGACAGTTTTGATGCCAGCGCTATTCCTTCCCTCCCGGATATGCACGAGGACGAGAACGAACTACATGACGAGGACATAGAGATGGATCAAACTAAAGAAAGTGTTCCGAACGTCTATCTTCCCCCAGAACAAGATCGTGAAGATGACGCGTTACTAACTGATGCTCTTGAGTCTGTCAGCCGCGGAAGCTCTCCTCTTCCATCAGAAGAATCCGAGACTGCGCCACCTTTGTCCAAAAAAGCATATGACTACTCAGTCAGTCTACGCTCGGAACCCAAAGTACGCTATTAGATAATTGCCCCGTCATTTATTAATTAATTCTACTTCGGACTATAGCCATCCCCGTATGAAAAATTCCGAAATGTGTCGTTCCGGAGACCCATTGCGCGCACACGCACACCGTCCTTGTCTCGCACAACGTCATCCCCAGTTTCATCACCTGCTCATTCCACCCCTCCGGGGAGCAGATCTGTCTCAGTCACACATCAGAATACAGTTTCTCCAGCTCAGAATGTATTGGGGTCTCAACCTCGTACCGTAAGCGACTCCTCTGCTATAATAGTTCAGGATCCGGACCAGAATGATGCACCAGAGGAACGTGTTTCAGGCGACGTACCGGGACTTTCACTGGACCAGTCTCCCCACCATCCCACTGACCATGTGAGCTTTCCAACAGAAAACGAAGCAGACCAGTCTGAAAGTGGGCGCAACCATGACCAATCGGAATCCCAGACGAGCAGCGAGAGACACCATGCACCAAATGAACGCGAACCTACATTCTCTTCTGACGAACCACCGACACCTTACCTCCAGAAAATGCCAGAGCTCAATAAGGCTCGTTCTCCAACGCATCTTATGAGTGCGCTTTCCTCCCCAACGCCTTCTACAGCGTTTACGCCAACACCTGCCTTCCCCCGTCCGAGGGCTCGCTTCAACATTGATCCTCTACAAGCGCTACCTACTACACCATCTCAGCCCCCGACACAATTACAAGATGAAGATCCAACGACTCCATACAACCGCCGCCGGTCCTTCTTGCTATCGGTCATAAATTCCACATCACGCCCACGACTCAAGTTCCCCACTCCTCATCCTCGCTACGTCGATTATAACGAACAAGCCGGTCCGAGCAATCCCCCGGAGACGCCGCGCGCGAATTTGCAGACTGCTTTCGCGGGAGCGACACCCCGTCCCAGGGCCAGGGCGAGACTGTCGCATCCGCTCGCACAGACGTTTATACCTTCTCCTACTGATTCTGGATCTGATTCCGGGACGCGAGGAGTGCCTACCTGGGTAACGCCAACGAGTGAAGGGGACAGGGCGTCCTTTATATCCACGGCGTCGTCACACGACCTGACGGCTCATCAACGGATGAACACGTCCTTTGACCCGCTGATGGGACTTGGGGCGCAGGGTCACGGCGTGGGGCGATTTAATGCTGGGAAACTCAATGCGTATTTGCATGGGTTAAACAGGAGGCTCCAGGAGGAGAACGAGGGGCTAGTGGAAAGGTTAAGAAGGGTTGAGGAGGAAAAGGCGGGGAGTTCTGGAGGGAAGCTAAATTCTATCGGCGAGGGAAGCCGGAGAGTGAGTCTGGCGGGAGGGGTGCTTGGCGATGTGGTAGAAGATGTGAGAGCGGAGGGGTGGGTCGATGAAAAGGCGGAGCTTGAACGGACTGCGGAAGCATTTAGGCTAGAGGTGGAGAGGTGTATCGCGGAGAAGGAAGAAATGGAAAATGCGCTCGATGAGGAGAGGAGGGAGAGGGCGCGTGATAAGGAAAGGTGGAGAGACAGGATGTCGGAGGTAGAAAAGGGGGTGGAAGACATTGTCAAGGAGTTGGAACAGAAGCTTCGAGATGCGGAGAAACGAATGAAGGATGTTGAGAAAGGAAAAGAGGAAGCGATCAGGGATTTGCAGAGGCAATTGGTTGGGGCTGAGGAGGCACAATGCGCTGCGATTGAGAGGGCCAAAAGTGCTGAGCAAGTACTGGAGAATGGGCAAGAGCTGGGAGGCGAGTTGAAACAGGCGAATGAGAGGGTTGGGAAGGTGATGGGAGATCTTCGGAACGCTAATCTCCAGATCAGGGAGCTTCAGGATGAGGTGATGAGGTCCGACGGAAGGGTCGACGAACTCGAGAAGGAACTGAAGGAAGAGAAAGAGTTTGCGGAACGCCTCGAGGACGAGTTGAGGGCGAAGTTGATCGAGCTTGACTCAGCACAGGAGAACCTCAAGGGTGCGGAGGATAAGTTCCGGGAGGTCGAGGAGGAAGTGCGGATCGCCAAGACGTACACGGCTGATTTGGAGGAAGGTGCTGAAGGTGCTATTGAACGGATTGGAAGCCTCGAGGAGAGACTTGCGTCCACGCATGCCAGGATCAAGAAAATGAGTGCATCGGAGGAGGAAGCCAATGAGAGAATAGAAACACTCGAGAATGAAGCCCAGAGAAAAGCCCAGCTAGCCAGGCAAATGGAGGATGCATTGGATGCCGCCGAAAAGAAGATGCTAGCCGACGAAGAGGAGCTCATGGAGCTCAAGGGCAAAGTCATTTCCCTGCAACGCGAGATTTCTGAACGCCGAATGGAGCCCTCCCAGGGACGAAGTGTGACGGATGTCGACGTCGAGGCACTGGAGGATGAACTGGACAACGCAAACAGGGAAATTGCTCGATTGACGACATTGCTGAACCAGTCACCGGCACGGAAAGCTATGGAGAAGGCAAAAGATACCAGGATCGAGTTACTGGAGATGGAGAAGGACGAGCTGATGGAGAGAGTCAAGGCCCTTAGGGTAGCGATGGGCGAAACTGGCACTCCCAACAAGATTATCAACACCAGCGGAATATCGCCTATTCATCGTCACGTCTTGTCAATGTCTATTCGAGCTCCAAAGACTCCAGGGGGACCACTACGAGACGTGCGTTTGATGCGCTCCTAAGAGAATGTAGCTGACATTCCTGCAATAGCTGTCGTGGTTGAATAACACGGCGCCAGATGCCACTGTGGGGCCCCTTATAGCTGAAATATCCCGTTTGCAGAAAGAGCTTAGCCGCGCCAACGAGAGTATCGACGATAAACTGGATAAACTCGAGGACGCGGGTCTAGGCGTCGTGGGTTTAACCACAAAACTTGAGGATGCGCGTTGTAGGATGGTTGGGTTGGAGGAAGAGATTGCCAGATTGTCCCGGAGAGAAGCAAGACGACTTCACCGCCTCGAAAAAGTCAGGTGCCAAAAGTGTCACGGCAAAGTAGATTTGCGTGCGATCAATAGAGATACTGAAGGTGATGAAAGGTAGGCCTATCAGAGATACGAAATATGCCTCTATTCATGGTCCTTTGGTCGTTTAGTTCAGTGGAAGTGTCGCAGGTGACGGCACAATCTGATCCTCCCACTCCTCCAACGCGGACGAGCGAAGCGTTGCGCGAAAATCTGCGGGTGGTCAACTCACAGCTAGACACCCTCAAAAGCCAGTGGATGAAAGAGAAGGATCGATTGTTGGGAGAAAAGGCTGCTCTCCAGGATGCGGCCAAGCGACTGAATTCTCAAGTTTTCAGTGTCAAGGAAGAGATGAAACGAGTCTCCGAGGCTGAGAGAGACGGTGAGAAAAAACGGATGGGTGTCCAGGAGGTCAGAATTTTTTTTTCTCTCTTTCGAGATAGCTGATCAGTACCCAGGAACTGGACAAAGCCAAAGGGGTGATTGCCCAACTCGAGGCCAATCTTAAATCAGAGCGTGCGCGGTTGAGGGGATTGTCAGTTGAGCAGAGTCGGGTGAAGCGGCAAAAGGACGAAATCTTCACTGAGCTTCAAAGAACAGAGTCGGTACGTTGATATGCCCGAGCGTTTTGAGCAGGGTTGACGATGATTCAAGGACATGAAAGACGTAAAAACCCAACTCCAGCGATTCAAACAGGAGAATCACGACCTTGAGCGAGAATTACGAGGTAGGGTGGTTACATAGTCGATGCAGCAGATGAGCTGATTGTTACGTGAAACAGCTAATGCCACAGCAGACCAGAAAACTCGACTGCTAGAAGCCAGAGTGGTGGAGAACACTGAGACGATCGAGCAATTGCGACAAGAACGCTCATTGTTGACGACAGATCACAAAGAATTGCACCGTCGTTTCTTCGAAATCTCTGAAGTGAGTTATATAGGATTATTCCATAGTCAAGATATCAATGCTGAACCTGCTTCTCCTTCCAGCAAGTGAACCAGCTTCGAGATGAGTACGCGGCTTGTCAGACATCGCATGATAACCGTCGTCATCAGCTTGATCTGCACCTCGGTGAAATCGACGATCTTCGTCGCGCCTTATCCGATCAAGCAGCTGAACTTCACCGTGCCGAAGCGGAGAAGAAACATATCGCAGCTGAAAAGAGTGATGTCGCGCGGACGGTGGCGGCCCTGGAGGCTGATTTAAAGCGAGTACGAAAAGACGCTGAGGGATTCGGTCGTGATTTGAAGCTGCTGCGGGCGGAGAAGGACAAGTCTGAAATGAAGCAAAAGGAGGAACTATCGAAAGCGGAAAGAGCCAGACGGCAGTCTCATGAGCAGATACGGCTGCTGGCCGACCAGCTGGAGAGTCAACGGCAAAAGGCGGCGCGAGCAAAGGAGGAACTGGAGAACCACGTCTGCACACCGTAAGCGTGACTCTCCTCGATACCAGTTTGCTCTTGACATATTCTTCCAGAGACGAACGTCAGTTGTCTGCGATAAAGCTGCAGCACAACAAGGAATGCAAAGGTCTGATAGAACAAATCCGGTACTTGAAGGCGAAATTCACGCGCGAGTCGTCTTTGCGGTATGCATTGGTATATCAGAAGGAGTATTTGTCGGTACTCCTTTCAAAGTTTGAGACAAGGTCAGCTCACATGTGACAAGAGATTTGGGCTTTTTTTTTTTAACCGGACAAATTGTTCTTGCCACTACAGCGAGCAGACGGTCTTTGCAGCGATAGCTCGTATTGGTTTCCCGATGCCTCCTGTTCCGTCTAAAAAGAAAACTCGATCGCTGAAGAGCACTGTGATATCAGTTGCGTTCGTGTTACGTGCCAGGTAAGTGAATGATGGTAACATGCTGGACCGGCTCTCATACTCGTTTGTCAGACATGCCAGCAATATGTGGAGGGACCAGTGTGCATCAAAGAAGGCTATCGCTGCTGCTCTTCAGGAAGTGCGACGGCGACGGGTACCGTATTCGTGAGTTTTTTGCTTTCAGGACCTTGTATTGTACCATCTCGTCAATTATTTTATTATACTGTCAATACTCATTTGTATGTCTGCCGCTGATAGAATAATTTACACGTTGCGTGAAAGCCAATAGATGGGTGTCAAAAGGTGGTGGTTTCGGCTGCGATATTGGAATACGATACGGAAAATCCTTATGAAAATGATAGCTGTTGCAATGATCGATCTGGTAAGAGTATTGATAAAATATGGGATGAGGGTTAACAATATACATACCGTAGCCATTTAAGATGACTGATGTTCAATGGAACGATGAGGCTAATCGTTGTGGACCCCATGAGGAACAGTGTTTACCTACATAGTGGCGGATGACGCGGTAGATGGTGAACAGACTTTGCTGATACTAGTTGGCTGAACTTGAGATGGAAAAGTCCCAATACCGAGAGAAGGTTTTCTTGGGGGAAATAAAACTCTGTAGCCACCAGGTGAGGTAGTGAGGTGCAGCGAATATCAAAGGCCGAAAGACTCAGGGACCCAGTACCACGACTGTAAAAGGGACTAGAATTATGGTGAATAGATAAGTAGTAAAGAAGAGACAGAGGGACACACCAGGTAATAAACCCTTCATCATCAGGGCTGTGGTCAAGGTTGTCATGTAGGGCCTTGTCGGCGGCTGGATCGAGGATGGTCCCAATAACCAATTACATGTGATGCCGTCGAGCCAAGTACCCATCAGCGGTTCGGTCAACTTGTATCCATATGGACAGACCAGATCAGCGAATCCTGTGTTCAAGAACAGTGAGGTTGCAACACAAAGATTGCTCTTCAACCCAGGACACAGGACAGGACAAGGTAAGATGGGAGGGTGTTAAAAGGTTTGGAATAATATATATATTTTCCCGGGCAATTCTTTGGTTGACTGGGTGCGGGACAGATCGATGTAGACGGGTAAAGCTAAGTAATCCAAATACAGGCATACGATTCGAACACATGTGATACTGACTACATTCACAACTCGATGTCGAGTACAACCTGAGCTGGCTGTCAGCAAAGTGGAATTTCGGACAGGAACTTGACTGACTGTTGAAGTTGCTTTCTCGACTTCTGCAGCGAGCTTTTCCCCAAACCCTTTCAGGTTGGCGATAGCCTTGCGGAGGCAAGTCTTGCACGAACCCGAACCCGCTCCCGTTAATGCTGCGTTTGTCAACTGGGAGTCGAATACTGTTGCGCCAAAAGGGCGAACTTTCAGTGCTGCCTCTGTAGATTCCATATAGTCCAACCACCATGTGCATCCAGAGTTTCCACAGCGCCACTGCGGCCAGTGAGAGTGACGCGTTTGATATCTGTCTATCCACGATAGGTCGCGGGTCACATTACTCGCCACCTCGCCACATTGCTGGTGGTATTCCTGCAGACGATGGTAGATGCCTGCGGTGATATTTTCTAACTCAGGCACATAGGAATTCCCAAGGATCGGTCGACGTAACGTTCGTTTTGCGGCTACTCTTGCTTCTGCCTCCAATCCATGACTACATGCTATGGCAAACACACGTATGGGCTCCGTTTCCAGGAATCGCAGCGCGATAAGTTCTGCGCAAAGCCTTTTTTCCACTTTTTCCATCCCATACTTCTTGGATACCTCCAGAGCGGTGGTGAGCTCATCCAAGGAGAGTGGAAGGAGCGGGTCTGTTCCAGACGTTGGATATATGAGGCGAAGTAAAATGTCCCAGGTAGCAGCAGTCTCTTCTGTGCAGATGACTGACAAGCTTTCCTTCGATTTCCTCCCCTCTGGTTTCACTTTTGGCACACGGAAAATAGATTGGAAAACGGTGGAAGAATACTTCAAGAAGAAACTGAAAACATGGAAGTCGACATCATCCGATGAGCGAATGATGATGTTTGCTTCATCATCATCGAACGGTGGCATTGCTTTTTGGTTTTCGCCTACAGACCCCAAGGTGAGTTTGATTGGTGAGGTTCTATTTTTCAACTCTTTACATGGCTTCAAGTTTCGTGAAGAATTGGCACCTACTGAAGAACATCCATCTTCCTTTCTTGCAGGTGGTGGTTGGAAGCGACAGCAATAGAAAACAATCAGCTTATCGATGGACTTATATAATGGATTGATCAACCACAGCTCCAGCATATTTATCTCTCCATCTCTCCATAATTAGTAGGTTTGTCATTTTTCCCCATAACCTTGGTGCAAACAAGGTCACTCACAACTGACAATTATGAGGGACCGTGCATTTTTTCGTGGGAGTCTTTCACGTCTCGCTGGGACGCCCATGAGTTCATTGCTAGAATCTTTCTAATGGATAGCTGCGTATCTCTCCACCATCGTTCTGTTTCTATATAATTGCCGACGAATAAATCCTGTATTTCAATCACCCTTTTGGCAACAAGGTTCACTGCCGTCGAAGAACGGCGCTAAATCTAGTTCTGATGTTCTCGGTCTTTCAATAACTGTCATAGCTGCTCCTACAGTCATGCTTGTCAACATTCCCGCTACCGTAGGTAGTGGGTCTTAGAATCCACTTGGGTACTAAAACTCGCTGTAGATTCAACGATCTGTCCATTGTCACGTGTTTTTATTCTCCGCATTGTCCGCATTGATCACCGGCTTGACAACAAGTGACTTGTTGTCTTATGTGTTCTGGCAGATGGAGCATTCGAACCCCCAAGCCCACCACACCTACGAGTCGGAGGCCAAGAGATAGAGAGGAAAACAGATCTCGCACTTACCATCTCATTATCAAAAAGATGCGAGTTTTGCCTGATTTTCGTCTGTGACAGCTAACATGTTCCAAAATCTTATTTATTATGTGATTAGGATTGGTACACGAAATTTAACTTGTCTCGACTACAGTGTTGTGTACGATATGTATATAAATGGTTTTGGTTGACTTGAATAGCAATGCTAGGGCAACTGCGCTCCTATGCATATTTTTGCTGCCTTTCATAACTTTACTTTTTTGCAAAATGGAATTTGAGAATACCGGTAGCGGGTTTTGCCACAGAGTGGCCCTATCAGCCTTATTTGAACATACTACAACTTGATGTTTAGCATAACCTGAGCCGAAATTAGGATTGTAAACACTGACCTGTGAAGTAGCCATCTCAACTTCTGCAGCGAGCTGTTTCCTCAACTCCCCCAGGTGAGCAATGGCCTTGAAGCGGCAATGGTTGCATGATATCACGTCTGTTAGTGCTGAAATTGTGAATTTGGTGTCAATAACTGATGCGCCACATGGGCAAGTTTCCGGTGCCGTCAAGGCAGCTTTTGAATAGGCAGGCAACCATTTTGGCTGTCTCGGGTAGGATTCCACCTTGCACCTCTTCTCGGTACTGGGATATTGACGAGTCCAGCAGGTTGCACTTGCCACCTTGCCACATTGACGATGGTATTCCAGAAGTCGATAGAGAATGCCTGAGGTGATACTTTCTAACTCAGGCGCACGGGAATTTTCAAGGATCGGCTGATGCAACGTTCGTTTTGCAGCAACTCTCGCTTCTGCCTCCAATCCATGAGCATACGCGATGGCAAACACTTGTATCGGCTCTGTTTCCACGAAGCGCAACGCAATAAGTTCTTTGCGAAGCCCTCTTTCCACTCCATACTTCCTGGATGCCTCCAAAGCGGTGGTGAGCTTATCCAACGAGATTGGAAGGAGTCTGTTCCATACGTGGGATATACGAGACGAAGTAAAATGTCCCAGACCTCTTCTGTGCGGGTGACTGGCAAGCTTTCCTTCAATTCCTCCCTTCCCAGTTCCCCTTTCGCCATATGAAACATATCTCGGAAAGCGAAGGAAGAGTGCACGCAAGAAGAAACTGAACACATGGAAGTTGACATCATCCGATGAGCGAATGATAACATCTGCCTCGTCGTTATCGCTGTTCGGATTTCGGCTGTAGACTCCATGGCGTGTGCGATCAATGATGCCTCTTGGTGTGTTCTGTTTTTTTATCTCTTGTTTACGCAGACTCAAGTGTCATGAAGATTTGGCACCTACTTGGGCATGCGTGTTAAGGAATACCTTTCCTGCGGGTGGTTGAGCGACGGAAATCCTATCGATGAAGTTATATATAAATTTGCGGATGGATCGACCACGACCACAGTTTAGAAGACCCTCGGGCCTATCTATTTACCCTTTCCGACCCTTTCAATATTTCCTTAGATTTGTTATTAGGGTTCCCATCTTTGTCAGAAAGCCCAACGCGTCTTTCAAGACACTCGGCTGCTGCGAGACAAGGTTGGTGCATCGAGGCTTAATTGGGCATGACACAGGCAAGGGTGTTTTATGGAGGGGTCGATGAACTCGAGAAGGAAGAGAAGGAGTGCGGAATGCCTCGAGGACAAGTTAAGGGCGAAGTTGATCGAGCTGGAATCGGCATAGGAGAGTTCCGGAAAATTGGGGATCGCCAAGACATACACGGCGGGAGGTGCCGAAGGCGCGATCAAGTGGATTGAGAACCTGGATGCCTTGGATGCCGCCGAAAAGATGATGCCTGCAGCGCGAGATTTCTGGGCGTCGAATGGAGCCCTCCAAGGGACGAAATGTGATGTCGACTTCGAGGCGCCGGAGGATGAGCTGGACAACGCGAATAAGGAAATTGCTCGATTGACGACATTGCTCAATCAGTCACCCGCACGGAAAGCTATGGAGAAGGCAAAAGATACCAGGATTGAGTTGCTGGAGATGGAGAAGCACGAGTTGATAGAGAGAGTCAAGGCCCTCGGGATAGCAATGGCACTCCTAACAAGATCACCAACCCCAGCGAAATATCGCCTATTCATCATCACGTCTTGTCGATGTCTATTCGAGCTCCAAAGACCCCGGGGTCCATTATGAGACGTGCGTGTGACGTGCGCCTTGAGGATTTAGCTGACATTCCTGCAATAGCTGTCGTGGTTGAATAACACGGCGCCAGATTCTGCTGTAGGACCTCTTATAGCTGAAAAGTCTCGTTTGCAGCAGATCTTAGCCACGCCAACGAGATGAGGATAATCAACTCGAGGACGCGGATCCAGGTGTCGTGGGTCTAACCACCAAACTTGAAGATGCGCACTGTAGGATAGTTTGGTTGGAGGAAGAGGTTGCCAGAGAGAAGCTCGACGACTTGACCATCTTGAAAGAGTCAGATGCCAAAAGTGTCGTGGCAAAGTGAAATTGCATGGGATCCACAGAACTGCCGATGGCAATGAAAGACAGGTCTGTCAGAGTTGTAAAATATATGGTGGTGATTGCTCAACTCGAAGCCAACATGTACCGTTGAGAGAATTGTCAGTTGAGCAGAAGCGACAAGAGAACGACCAGTGCCATCTGGACCATGTCTCTTGTCGATACTCATTTGTATAGGATAATTTACATGTTGCGTGAAAGCCAGTAGATGGTTGTCAAAAAGGTGGCGGTTTTGGTCTGCGACTCTGCGATACGATACGAATTGCATCTTTAGAAAAGACGTAGGAAAGACCACTGGAAACAGTAGTTGTTGCGACGATCCATCTGGTAAGAGGATTGATAAAATATGGAACGAGGGTTAGCAATATACATACTGTAGCCATTGAAGAAGATGACTGATGTTCAGTGGAACGATGGGACTAATTGTTGTTGACCCCATGAGGACCAACTGAAGGACGGTGTTTACCTAAATAGTGGGTAAATATCGAGGATGACGCGGTAGAGGATGGTGAACAGACCTTACTGATACTTGTTGGCCGAACTTCGGCAGATGGGATGGAAAAATCCCAATATCGAGAGAAGGTTTTCTGGCGAAAATGAAACCCTCAGGACATCAAACAACAAAAAAAGACTTACTGGTTGAGGTAGTGAGGTGTAGCGAATATAAAAGGCCGAAAGGCTCAAGAGAATATCGCGGCCTAGTACCACGACTGCAAGAGGGACTAGACAGATAGTGAGCAGGTAGATAGTAAAGAAGAAATGGACATACCAGGTAATAAACCCTTCATCGTCAGTGTTATGGTCAAGGTTGTCATGAGGACCTTGTCGGCAGCTGGATCGAGGATCGTCCCAATAACCGATCGCATGTTGTATCGTCGGGCCAGGTACCCGTCAGCCTTGGGAATATGTTCAAGTGAATGAGGAGTCTTATATCCAAACAGACAAACCAGATCAGTAAATCCTGCATACAAGAGCAGTGACGTCGCGAGATAAAAATCGCTCTTCAAAATTGACCAACCCAGGACGGGACAAGCTAACATGCGGGAGAGCGTCAAAAGGTTTGGGATTGTGTATATATTCTCTCGGGAGGGTGGCTCTTTGGAGGACTGGGCGCGGGACAGATCATGTTTATTCCGGCTAAGGATTGACGATCTGGGGGCAAAGGCTGAAAGTCGTTCGCGAGCAACAGGCGTACCCTTCAAAAGCAATCTGGCAGACCGAAACCGAGGCGAAAGGGCACGATGGAAGAGACATCGGACACCCAAGTGGTGCATGTTGTAGATACACGAACCAAATACAGACTACATACTGAACACATACGGAAAATCATTCACAGCTTGATATCGAGCACGACCTGAGCCGTACCATCAGAAAAGGAGGATTGATTGCAAACAGGAATTTCACTGACCTGTGAAGTCGCTTTCTCAACCTCTGCGGCGAACTTTTCACAAAACCCTTTCAGGTTGATGATGGCCTTAACACGGCATTCGCTACACGAGGTCGCCTTCTTTAAGGTTGCGTTCGTCAATTCGGGGTCGATAACCGTTGCAGCACAAGGGCGAACTTTCAATGCTGCCTCTGCAGCTTGCACATACTCACACAACCAAATTGACCCATACTCTGCCACGAAATATCCAACCCCGCATGATCCCCCGCATCGCCACTGATTACGCGTCTGCTTCATCCATGACGTGTTTTGGGTCACATCGCTAGCCACCTTGCAACATTGCTGGTGGTATTCCATCAGCCGATAGTGAACGCCTGCCGTTAGACTTTCTAGCTCAGGCACATAGGAATTTCCGAGGATCGGCCGATGCAACGTCTGTTTTGCGGCCACTCTTGCTTCTGCCTCCAATCCACGAGTATATGCTATGGCAAACACGCGTATCGGGTCTGTTTCCAAGAGGCGCGGCGCGATAAGCTCTTTACGAAGTCTTTTTTCCACTCCTTCTATCTCATACTTCCTGGATGCATCCAAAATGGCGACGACCTCATCCAAGGAGATCGGGGGAAGAGGGTCCGTTCCCCACGTCGGATATACAAGGTGAAGTATGACGTTCCAGGTCGCAGCACTCTCTTCCGTTTGGATAACTCGCAAACCTCCCTTCGACTCCTCCCTCCCCGGTTTCCCTTTCGCCACATGAAACATATCTCGGAAAACGATGGAAGAATACTTCAAGAAGAGGCTGAACACATGGAAGTCGACATTATCCGATGAACGAATGATGATGTCTGCTTCATCGTCATCGAAGGGTGGTTCTGCTGTCCGGATTTCATCCTCAGACCCCATGTCGTGCCCGATCGACGATGCCTCTTTGTGGGTTCTGTTTTTCGTCTCCTGTTTATGCGGCTTCAAGTTTTGTGAAAATTTGGTACCTACCTGGTCATGTCTGTGGTCGGGAAAATCTTCCTGTCTTGCAGGTGGTGGTTGGAAGCAAAGGCAGAAATCGATGGACTTATCGATGACCTTATATAATGACCTTGGAATGGCAATTGCTGTTCCTCAACTCAGAGTGGATGCCATTGCATTGCAAGGGTGTATCCATAACAGATGTTGCCTGGAACGTTTCACAACTGATGAGGAGACCCCTCTGATCTCCTCAACTCACTCCTTGCAATTTAGCCATGATCCTAATTCCTTTTTATTGAAAATATGTGCATGGCAATATACACTACAAGTACAGTATCTAAAAGTCGCAGGAAGTTCTAAACCCGGGACTGGCCGTAGAGCGGAGGGTATTCTATGAAATGATTTGACTCAACCGGCGGACCGCTTTTCTACCAGAATCAGCAATCCGACTGTTGGCAGCACCAGTTGCAAACATCGGAAGGCGGGAAGGACTTTTCGGATTCCCTTGTGTCGCTTTGAGGGGACTAGGACGGGACACGATCGGCTGTTTCTTCGACTCGGCTTTGGTCATTTTCTTGACCGAAACAGGGGGTTTAATAACGGCCAAGCTTTTCTGTGATCTCGGACTCTTGGCGGCCTTTACCTCCATAGGTGACATGGACAAACGGCGGAAATGTTTTATAACCGGAAGTCTTGATTTTTTCACCGGCGTGGTCGTCTCTGATGATTTCGAAGGGGAGGTGGCGTCAGTGGAAATATCGATGACCTGCTCAAGGGTCGTTGGTTCGTTAACAAACGAAAGGTGATCATCGGCGTGGTTTTCTTCAACGCCAGGGTGGGGGGAGGCCAGAGTGGTATCTGAACAGTGCGGGCGATCGCTCCCGTCGTTCCCGTTCTCAGTTGCGTTGATGTGATCGAGACTTCCGGAGGTCGAAATGCCACAACTTCCGGATTCTTCGCTGATCTTTCCAAGGGAGCGCACGGTGATATCATTCTGATCCGTCTCTTTGAAACAACCTGACCCACTTGGTGTGTTGAACGTAGCCCAGGGTTCCGTGTACGGATCGCCGGTCACAGAAGGCACTAAGCGGCTGAACGATGAGTTATCAAATGTTGCCCCGTCAGAAGATATCCGACAGGGATCAGGTTTCTGTTGTCGTTCTTGGTTAATGGCAAGGAGCGCCTTTGACAGCGCTTCAGCGAATGGATCAGTAGAGGGTGCCTTGGTGGGAGAATGCGCGAGGGGGGAAGCTCGGCTGGCGGGAGTATATGCAGCCTACGGATCGCAAATGAGATCAGCCGATCCACCAGAGATGCAGAAAATTCACGCACTTGAATGGTCCTAAGACTCTCCGTCACCAGCATCCCATGCCGCTTCTCTAGTGTCTTCGCCGAACGTTTCGACCCCTGACTCGTGGTCGAATTCGAGGTAGGAAGACTGGCCTTGTTGACTTGACGGTTTCTGTCTAGCTCGCCTAGGACGACGCGTGATTGCTGTTTGGTGGTTGAGGTAACGACATGCTTGTAGAGGTGGCTGGTGGCCAACTCCTCTTTGAAGGAATCGCTCGCGAGGGGTGCGAGGTTTGGGACGTAGGGGCCTCGGACAGTGCACAAGGAATCACGGGAGGTCGACACGGTGTCACAAATGGTGATAGATTGCTGGCGTATGGTTGACAAGTCGGAAACTGAGCTGAGTACAAGGGATGAAGGCCGCGTGTTGACAACATCGACAGCTTTGGAGGTTTCTGGTTCGGAATCCAAGTGACTGTTGCGCTTTAGCCTGCGAGGATAGTTGCCTGATCGAAGTTGGAGAAGTAAATCGTCGACAGCTGTCTGCCTCTCTTCGCCGAGTTGTTCACGAATGGATGAGATGTTCGAAACAGAAGGCGTGAAGATGTGAGCATGATCCGATGCCTCCTTTGCAATGCGTTTCCAGAATTTGGTCACCTTTTTCGAGTCCTTGACCTCCCTCCTCAGTTTAAGTGTAAGTCCGATAGCTGAGAGGTATTCATCTGACGTGCGAGGACCTGTGACCGCGGGGACGATCTTTGACCAAGGACTTGCAGGGTTAGCAGCTGCCTCTTTGATTGAATCTATCAAGGCTTCGTCCGCATCTTCCCCAGCTTTGAGCGCTGTGCATGCCCGACTGAGCACGGCCTCGTGGAGACCGATATCGACCATCATTCCAATAAACTTGACATATTGAGCCAACTTTGCCTCGAGTCTCTCGATCTCTTCTTCGTCTTCCTTGGCTTGTCTGCGTAAGTGAATATCGTGCATGTGCAGGTCGTGGAGGTCGCAGCGAGTCTTGGTAGCGTCTTCGTTGAGTTCGGTGACCGTGGTGAGGAGGACTTGAATGGTAGAGTTCAGTTGTCTCTTTTCGAGTTCGAGCTCATCTATACGAGTTGTGAGTGCGAGTGAGAGGCTGCGGCGTTTCAACTCGGCGATCTCTGCTTCGAGGACATGGATCCTTTCGCAGAGGACTGCGGGAGTCTTATTGGTAGACTTGAGTTCGGCGTTCTCAGACTCGAGATGGCGAAGGCGGGTGTCGAGGATGACGAGCGAAGAACGATCGGCGGCGGGGGGAGCAGAAGTCACCAATGGGATGAAAGCCTGCGTTGTCGGCGAATTAAAAGAGACAAACGCTCCAAAGGGGTCGTTGTCCGAAAGGACCTGCCTGTCGGACTGCCCAGCGGTAAAAGAGAGCGGGCGGACGTAGGCTTTCGGTACGTCCTGGACGATGGCGCTATCTGATTTAGTTCTTCGATGAAGGAGACTGAACGCCTTGAAAAAACGCATGCCGGGAATTTGGTGAAGTGGTGAGGATGGGAATAAGTTTGTGCAAGTTCAACTTTCGACCGGCCTTGGTTTACATACCTTGGAGTAGGCGGCTGACACTGCGAGGTCATCATTATCATCCACACCCAGTAGTTAGACCTTCCACACTTGAATCATGCAGCCAAGTTTCTTCCCATGAAAAGAAAAGGTTTCTCGGCCATATCCATCTTTTTCTCCAACCGCATCTTCTTAATCCTGGTGAGATCTTGCTAATACGTTCCTGGCATTAAAACATTAGAGGCAATGAGTGCTATACCCCTTGCTGTTGGTTTCGAGACCGTAGTAGATTATTCCTGAGCAGCGTGGATCATTACCGTGACTCATGGTAATCGGATTACCATACTCGTTCACTCCGATCTGGGTGATGTCGCGTCAAGTATTGCGACCGGGCGTTATAACAAAGCTGTCTTTAGATACCTAATACAAAAGGCGTAAGGCACTTGCCATTGCGAATGCGAAAAATAACAGGCGATACACTAGTACACTCGAATACAGTTTGAAAGCAAGAATGACAATCACGATACGATAGAGATGAAATAAATCTAGGATGGGTATAAGATCCAATCAGTTATAATAAACGCAAGATACAGAGCACGACACTCGTATAGGAATCCTTTCCTGGTTTAACGCAACGGAGGCAGTCAGGCAGGCGGCTCTTCAGAGCTAGGCCTACCAGTCACCCATGCAGCATTATATTCGGGTGGGAAGACCTGTTGGAGGTTGACGGGGCCAGCATCAATTTCCCGGATTACAGCGTCTGCCTGGCCAGAAATGCTTCCTGTGACATCGGGTGAAGTACGGTTTGAAGGCTGGGAAGGGTTGAGCGAAGAGGTGTTCACTTGTTGTGTCGTGCGTGATGTAATGTGAGCCACGGAGGACTTCAATATGGGCAAGCGTCTGGAGGTTCGTGATTCCCATGGCATGTCCACCTTGAGCATGACTATAATGTAGCCACATGTGAGTGAAGTAGTTATTAAAAGGAGTAAGGCGCTCACAGGGGGCGGGGGCTGAACCGGGAGCGTCGCGGTTGAAACTGCAGAAGAACTTAGTATTTGCTGTTGCAGTTCTGCCAGAAGTATTTACCGTTTGCGGCGGCGTGCACAAATCCATAGCATGACCAGGATAAGTAGTGCGATGAAGACACACCCTCCCACCTAGACACAATTTGGATTGTCATTTTGTAATCAGAGACGAAACGTTGAAAGGACAAACAATTGCTCCAACAACAGTGCCTTCGGATGGGGGTAAAGATCTAAAGTGAAGGGCAACAAATACACGATCATTCAAAAGGTGAAAATGTGTACACCCCATAACTCAACTCACCTAGGAGGATGGCGGAAAACCATAATTTCGCTGACATCGAGAAATTTGGGAAACCCGGTAGCTTCATTAATAATCTCCACAGTATAATTTACTGTCCAGTCCATGTCAAGCTGAAAGTACTTGACCACGTTAAGGTCCGTCCAACTCGACGACGCGTTCCCCTTAAAGTGGATGATCGACCCAGATCCCGAATTTGGGGTGACAATAACAGAATATGCATCCTCTTGTGAGTGAACGGCACCTATGACCACGAATCCTTCCGCAAAACTGAGAACAAAGCTCATAGTTGAGCCAGAACTGTATGTCAAAAGTGTGGTATAATTTGGGGCAACAACCTCTAACTCGGGCTGCCAATCTGGTCCTGCATTGAGGAATGTGCTTCTAACGTCCATACTGTCGACAGTGGACAGGTTGGACGGCTGGGTAGAAGAGCTGGCAGATATGATATCAACACAGAAATTCAAATTCCGAAAGTCAGTGCGTACTCAATGACGGCAGTGATCGTAGCACCCGTAAAAGAGACCAAATCGATCCCCTTTGTTTGCAGCAAAGTTGTGTATGTTCCATATGTTAACCCGGTGTAGCTGGCCAGAACGCCTGGTGTGGCGCCGGCTGGTGGGGTGCCGGAACTCACATCTGGACTACCTTTTTGGACCATTGTGGAATACGAGCCGTTGCTTCCAATGCCATGGAGTATGATGCCTGTGCCTACCCAATGAATGGTGAAGAGTGCACTCGCAAAAGTCCTGTGGGCGCTTTGCTAGCTAGAGGGTTGAGTATCTCTAGACTTGGCCGATAGGATGTGGACTCACTCCAATGCCCACGTTTGTTTGATTCTCAGACCAAGAGGAATGTGGACTCCCAGAGAATGTGAGATTCCAGGTTGAGGTTATTGGTCCATCAGGAGATGGGTCATACAGAATCATCGGAGAAGTGTCAGATAGCGTGAAATTGTATAGTGAAGACATGGCTTTACAGTGGATGGAAAAGAGACCGACATTTAATACATCCAAAATACGGTCGGGGGCCGTTACAGAGATTGTTGGCAACCAGAAAGGTGTGAATACAGTGCACAGATCCGGTTGTTGGTTACAGTAACCGCTTTGAAAGATCCCGAAGAGAGATCAATTAATGCCCGCAGTTCCCTCAAAGTTGCCACAGTGTAACGTGAATTTGGCTAGTAAATCACGTGATCGTGATCGTTGAGATTGAACAGCATCAAGTATCAAGGAGGGGCTCAGCGCGCCCACCACCCAGCACTGTGGTCAGCCACGTTCAGGCCCATCAACGTCGTCAAAGGCACCTTTGATCTGGATGGAATATGGCTTCTACTTACTATAATTTGCTCGGGATAGATAAATCGGCTTCACCTGACGAAGGTTCGCCTCCATATCCCATACTGGATGTGTCGTAGATCTGCTTATGCCTAGTTCGATGATACTACAGTGCGCAGAGCGTACAAGCACAAAGCGCTCGAAACACATCCGGACAAGTTTCTTTATCCTGGGGCAAGCGATAGAGCCAAACAAGCTGCCGAAGCTCGATTTCATAAAGTGCAGGAAGCGTTTGAGACTCTGAACGATGACCAGAAACGTAGCGTACGTGCCCTCCTTCTCAACACATTATTGCGTCTCTCCCGCTAATTAGACACCATGCTGTGCAGTCTTATGATGCTTGTCTGGACACCAAGGGGAATCATACCAAATGGCATGGAAATCTTAGTAAGGAGCAACAGGAACGCGAGAAGGGTAGAGAAGAGTGGGCCCGGAAGGTCGAGGAAAAGCGACAAGAGAGGCTGAAGGCTCTCAAGCTTAAGCAGTCTCATGCCACTCAGCAGCTACCGATCGAGCAAAAGGCCAATACAACCGTCGAGTATCAAGCGTTGGTCGAGGATATGCTGAAGGAACTTTACTCGCGAAACCCTGAGTGGGAAGCCCGGAAGAAGCGGGTACAACGCGTGAGTGTCAGGTTGATCACTAAAGTTTTTAGCGACAGAAACTTATCCCTCCTTCGGCCGACATGTAGCTGACGGCAGAGCGAACCAGAACGAAAGTACCCTGTTCATCTTGATAGCCCTTTCATTATCCTTTTTCAGAGTGCGTTTACAGTAGTATAATTGGAGTAGTATACCACCGAAGGTCAACAAATGAAGTGGAGTGTTCTGTATTACATAATATACCTCCGTTACATCTTCATTCGCCTCCATCATGGCCAGCACACCTTTGCCTACCACTCAACTCAACAACAGCACGGTCAACATTACCGGGCGTGATCAGTACATGAACCAAAACATTCAAGTCAATCCCCAGGTGAGTTGGCACCCTAATGATCTGTTGGATGGTGATTTTGTCTGTCATTGCGTTCTCAAAAGCCATACACATGTGCAATGAAATGACTGAGGGTTTTTAGATGAAACTCCCCCACATGCCCTCTTTTCTCCTTTCAACTGCAAAGATCTAGCTCCCTGTTTGGAAGGTACAAGGGCGGATATTCTTGATCAGATATCTCGCTGGGTTGGTATCACCCGTTCGCAGCATCGTTACGATCCGACTTTGGACAGAGACACCAATACCCCTCCGACGGATACTTGCATCTTTTGGATCAACGGATCGGCTGGGACCGGGAAAACCACGATTCCTTATACGGTTGCGGAGATGTGTAGAGCGCATGGGGTGCTTGGCGCAAGCTTCTTCTGCTCGCGAGACGATGCGGATTGCAGCAACCCAAATCTGATCTTAACTACTATCGCCTACCAGCTCGGAATCTCCGATGCTTTATTCAGGGCGGAGGTTTCTCGTGCTATGAAATCAAATCCCGACATTGGTTATACCACTCCTCCTTATCAACTTAAGGAGCTCATCATAAAGCCCCTTCATGCACTCAGAAACTCAATCTCTCCATGCGTTATTGTATTGGATGCACTCGACGAATGCAAAGAGGCTGGGACGACCTTAATCATTTTATCGTCGCTCTCCCGTCACGTCAATGAACCGTTCCCATTAAAGTTCTTGGTGACAAGTCAGCCGGAAAGCCATATTACCACCCTCTTTCAATCAAGCGAATTACACCTGGTCACTCTGGCGATGCATCTTGCACGAAGTGGAATTGGGCATTGTGCAGCGCGATATCGGACATTACTTGTCGACAAAACTCGGTGTAACAAGAAAACTATATCATCTTGGAAACGATTGGCCCTCTCCCGCAGATATCTATGCCTTGACGCGGATGTCTTTTGGACTTTTCATCTTTGCATCAACGTCGATCAGATTTATCGAAGATGAAAACTATCGTGATCCCAAGCATCAACTTTCCCATCTTGTGTGTGATCCACCCACGGCAATGGAAGACTCATCTCCGCATTATTACCTTGACCAGTTTACGCTCAAGTGTTGAACCACGCATTTCCCAATTTATCTATCCGTCTTTCTGATCGGCTAAAGGCGATTCTGGGCACGATTGTTCTTCTCTGAGATCCCCTGTCATAATCTGCTCTCGAACGATTACTAGGCGTGCCATCACACACAATGGCAATGACACTAGGGCGTCTTCATTCGATGATCATGGTCCCTGACGATGACTCGCAAGTGATCCGAACACTTCATCCATCATTTTTCGACTTTATAACGAATCCAACTCGATGTCTGAATCCGAAATATGTTGTTGATCCCCGGACGAAACATACGTTACTTGCGTGTGCTTGTCTATCCACTATGAAGGAGTTGAAGCAAGATATCTGTGGAATAAAATATCCATCTTTACTTAATAGCGAGGTGGACGACCTTCGGATGCGTATCATGACTTGCATCCGACCTGAAGTTCAGTATGCATGTTGTCATTGGTCTTGGCACCTACAAAATGCGACATTCTCTGATGTTCTTGTCACCCTTGTGAACGAGTTTGGTTTCTGGATTGAGGCTCTTAGTCTAATGGAAATGGTCTGCTTGCATTAGATGCACCACAAAAGGCGATTGGTGTATGTTATCTGCTTTCTCTGATATGTGATGCTCATCTCATTTCATAGGATGCGGACAGAGGCGTGACTGATGCCAAAGATTTATTTCATGACTGCGAGCGGTTTACTCGGGAAATTTTCTGGCTGATCAGCAGCTCTTCGCTTCAAATATACCACTCTGCATTACTGTTTACTTCTCAAGAAACTTTGATGCAAAAGATATACGGGAGAGGGCTAGACGTTCCCGTGAAGATATACAGAGGATTGGACGAGACGTGGAATTCGTGTATACGGACGATAGAAGGACATTCCGGTGAAGCTATGTCAGTCGCATTCTCCTCTGATGGCACGCGTATCGTGTCTGGATCGGATGACAAAACTATTCGGCTGTGGGATGCAATCAGCGGTGCACCTCTCAACACCCTCAAGGGACATTCCAGCTCGGTCCGCTCTGTCGGATTCTCCCCCGATGGCACATATATCGTGTCTGGATCCAACAACAAAACTATTCAGCTCCGGGACGCAGTCCGGGGTGCACATCTGAATACCCTCCAGGGGCATTCCAGTGAGGTACAATCGGTCGCATTTTCCTCTGGTGGCTCGCGTATCGTCTTTGGATCTCGCGACAGAACCGTTCGCCTGTGGGACGCAGCCAGCGGCGCACATCTGAACACCTTCGAGGGACACCCCGGCTGGGTACAAACCGTCGCATTCTCCTCCGGCGGCGCCCGTATCGTGTCTGGATCAGACAACAACATTATTTGGCTATGGGACGCAGTCACAGGCGCACATCTCAAGACCTTCAGAGGACATTTCAGCTCGGTTGAATCGGTCGCGCGATCTTATAGTTTATTCCAGAACCCGTTCGCTAGTGACTTAAACTTGGCCCGGTGTTTGGTTATATCACGGGAAATGGCTGGGTCTAATCTATTACTTGGAATCGACGGATTTGCTGCATTCCCGTCTCTTAGAGACCATGCCAGCTTGCTGTGAACGGAAATCGTGTGGTTTTCGCAACAGATGGTCGTATCGTTATCCTTGATTTTGCAGACATGGTCCTCTATGTTCGTAATAACCTTGCTCTTTCATTGTCTTGACAGCTCATCGATGAGAAGTTTGTGGTCTTACTATTTGTTCTTTCAGTTTTTTCAAGGGGTAGAAGCTTATTATAAATCGTCCAAAATAGCCAAGTCTGCAGTAGCAAGCAAAAACCATCGGCGTCACTCTGCCAGTGTCAGCGGCTACTCCACAACATCAGCGCTAATGTTTTGGAGTAGCCGCTGACAATTAGCAACAAGTGAGGGGAAATGGGTGGACAAAAGCAGCAGGGATATCTAACGATTAAAATGAGGAGAAGGAAATAACAGGGGACGGGGGTGGTTAGACCCTTGCTAATAATTGACAAATGGCATCCATTAAATTGTTATCCCATCGGCCCATCATTGAAGTGGCAACGGCTAGATCAATCCCAGTATGATGTGAAAGTATCTGGTTGCTCTCCGGACGATTCGGCCTACGCCCGTCATCGATGGTTTGAGTACTGCGAGGACAGGTCGCGTGTACAGAGGGTGTGGTGGACCGCGGGAGATGTGTAGGACATGGGAATTGTACCATGTGGCTAGTGATGGTGTTGTATATCCTGGGAGTCGCGTGAATTGAAAAGTCCAGTGAGCAACGAGCGGTAGAGTTGAACTTGATGAGCTAGAGTTGAACGTGGATCGTGGGAGTGGGCGCAAAGCGAGAAAGAGTAACAGGGTGGTTTCGTCGCTTCGGAATACGTTTCTGAGAATCGACGAATGTGGGAGCAGGGGTGTCCGCGTCACCCTAGAGACAAATGGAAATCAGTAATACTAATTAACGCAACTAATATCGAAGAGTCGTCACATGAATAATTGAGTGGTATGCGAAGGAGTGTATGACCATTCATAGCTTGTCCGTGAGATGCCAGATGGTTAACGTAACCTAGGAAGGCAAACGAGTGAAGCCCGGCGATCGCGAATTTACATGCAAAAAGAACGCACCTCAACTCCATCAATTACAGGAAGCAAGTACCGGGAACTGTCTCCTGCGGTGTATACTGAGCGGCGATTTAGCGATGGGACAAATAGTGTTGGCTGCATTGTGCCAGTAAATGGTTGGCGATGAGAAATAAGAAAGAACGCGTGGCGTGCACACACCGCGACTGGATGGTGTTGGTGAATCTGGGGTAGCTACTGTGCGTTCCCTACCTCCCCCGATCTGAATTTCATGAAATCCCCGTCCCTTCGTTTCAATCGGAAACTGCACCACACATCAGTGCTAATAGTGATGTAGTTATCGGACGTTCCTTACCTCCCTCGATGTTCATTTCATGATATTCCCTGTCCCTTCGTATCCATCGGAAATTACTCCTCACACCAGCGCTAATGGTGAAGTAGCTGCCGACGGAAACGAAGGGGCGGGGAAAGTAAATCAGGAAGCAGGGAACGCAAAAATCGAGCGAGGGACATTGGATGATAGGCGAGACTGATAGTACGTGGGCTATATTTCGAAGCCCATAGTGGTCGAGAAAACCTCTTCAAAGGCGAGTGAGTCGGCGGTTCGGACGTCGCAAGTCAAGGTCCGAGTCTGATTTGACAGGTACCTGATTGTCGCAGGGCACTCGAATGGTACCTAAGAAAATATCCAGCATAAAGAAAAACGAGCAGAGATAGCTCGGAATAGACAGACCTTGTCTGGCGGGTTAATGCTTCCAGGCAGTGCTTGTCGGTGCATGAGGGTAATCGAGGTCTACCTCGCTTGCTCCAAGGAGAATGAGCGCATCCTGTCGGCTCTATCTGGCTCAGCTCTGGATGATACTACCTATAGTCGGACGTTCAAAGTCAATGCGTAGAATAATAGTAGGGTGGGAGGATGGTGTTGGGAGAGAAATGACCTACCTGTATTTACATTTTCCACCCAACCAACCAGATCTGGTTGAACGTTCAATGCGTAGCATAAAATAGTGGGGTTGGGAGCGGTGTTGAAAGATAAACGACCTACCTGCACTTACCTTTTCCACCCAACCACCCGCTTGCCAAAATCTAGTTGAACGATCAAGATCAATGGGTAGTTTAGAGTGGAAGGGTTGGGGGAGGGGGGTGTTGAAAGATAAACGGCTTACCTGCACTTACCTTTTCCACCCAACCACCCCCTTGCTGAAGTTGCGCTGTTGAATGTTGACCATCCACTCGCCCTCATGCGTTCACTCACACTGTTGACCAGCCACTCACTCACTCACTCGCTCGCTCATTCAAATGGCCACCCACCCACCCCTGACTCACTGACTCACTGCTCACTTACTCCGTGGGTCTCGCTCTTGACGTCTTGAGTCCCGGGTCGATGGCCTCCTCCTAGGGCCAAAGGGCGATATCCTACACATGGTAATCATACCGACGTGACCTCGGTAGTTCTCCACGCTTTCGATATTGCCGTCTCCGAGAGTATGCGGGCGAGAGATGGTCAACGAGCGAGCGAGAAAGTGAAGCTTGAACGCAACGTAAGAGGGAAGCTAAATCCCAAGTCAGCCGCAACCGATAATGACATACCTTGGTGTAACCCATACACGACAAAGCTCCCGAATTGACCTCGAGAAAAAAATGCTGAGAAGAAGGGATGTGATATAAGGTTTAGAGAACGCGTACATCGCGGTGGACAACACACCTGAGAGTGAATCCTGATTTGATAACGCAATGTCCATCACATAAAAGAGGGCAAGAGACCGAACAATAATATATGCGTGCCGGCGAGTTCTATAGGAAAGAACATCAGCGTATCGGGTAAGAGGCAAGCTACGCACGGGAGTAAAAGGACGAAGTAAGAGAAGGGTCGGCAAGTGGTTCGAAACCTGGAAGAAAGAACATGAAAATCAACACTTGATGGGGGGAAGAGGAAGATGGGTGTCGGTGACTGCATTACACATCAGCGCTAATGGTAAAGTAGCCACCGACCGAATGAAGGGACAGTGTATACGCTGAAATAGGAATTGAGAGCGGAGAAAAAAAAGGAAGAGAGCGAGAAAGGAAGGGAGAAGGGGTGTGGTATGGCGAGGGTGACAGTGTGTTGGTCGTCATACGGCGTAGGCAAGTTCGGGTCCACCATAGTCGGCTCAAAAGGTCTGCACTCCCGTCGGCTCTGGATAGGTCCAAACCGGTTCAAAAGCGTTAGCACTACGGTCGGCTCAACAAGGTCGGCACTCTAGGTAGGTCCACCATGTCGGCTCAAAAGGTCCGCATCCCTGTCGGCTCTAGGAAGGTCCACCGACGTCCGCTCAAAAGGATCGGCACTCCTGTCGGCTCTAGGTAGGTCCACCAAGGTCAGCTCTCCTTTCGGCTCTGGGTAGGTCCAACCAAGTCGGCTCAGGCGGGTCGGCACTGGGTAGGTCCATCCTAGTCAGCTCAAAGGAAAGAGGTTCCTATCGGCTCTAAGGGTCGGCACACCACCTCGGCACTAGGTCCTTCGTCCAGGGTAAGGTATCCATCGGCTCGGGCAACGGTCTTGGCGAGTCCTCAGGTCCCACGTCCAAATCTGCGGAAGCAAGAAAAAAAAAGGAAGAATAGTTAGCCGAAAACAAAACAGAGTCCATGAGCTGCGCCCGCGCAAGCTGGTCGAGTCTTTTTTTCATTCTTTTTGTTTTTTCGTGATTTTTTTTTGCTTTTGATTTTTAATAAGTTTTTTCTTTTCTTTTCTCCGCCTCATTGGTTGCGATTCGGATGAGCCGTCAGCCCTGGGTCAGCTACGTCCAGGACCAAGCGGGTCGTCCGTCGTCGCCGCTCTTCGTTCTCTCGCGCTCGTCATCTGCAGCATCAACTTATCAGCTTTTAGAATCCATTAGCGAAAAACGCAATGGCAAGGTTCTCTTTCTCCTTTCGCCGCCTCTGACTGATCAGTTTCCCTGCGCTCTTGGTAATGGTTTTGACACGCTTCAGTCCCTCAGACGAACCATCGGTGGAACCAAGTACAATGTTCGCAGAGGAAACCAAAGGAGCCCGAGAGTCACTCGTCCGCAGGAGCTTCTGAGAGGGAGGAATGCGCATGGCCTTGGTACGCTTTAGTCCCCTGGATGAACCGTCAGTGGAACCTGGTACGATATTCTCCAATGAAGCCTGGCAGTCAGTCATCGGAGCGTAGGCATTGGAGTATTGGGTTTGGGACATGGTTATATGTTTGGGTGGAAGGTATGATGTGGGCGGGGTCAAGATGCGTTATTGAAATTTGAGCGTAGGCCTGGTGCTTTATACGATTGGCCCAGTCAGCCGCTCATATCTGGCGGCTGACTGGGCGAATGGTATAAAGCACTAGGCCTACGGCGCATTGAATAATTGGACAGATCCAAAATGATTTTGAATCTGTCCAGTTATTCAATGCGCCGCAGCACTATTGAGCCGATTATTGTCCAAGTTCATTAGAAATGGGCGGTCCTTGGACAGAAGCCAAGGACCGCCCATTTCTAATGAACTTGGACAATAATACAGAAGAAGGCAAGCTTGACCATCTGTCTTCGACGTACAGAACAAGAATAAATATACGGAAAATACTGCAAAGAGTCTAACAGGAACATCGTTAAGAGGGACAGCGCAGAGAGATCATTAGGGCAAGGAAGACATACTGAATGGAATCGTGAAGAAATCTTCTCGAGATTGGAACAGTCAACACGTGTATTTCTCATCGCAGACTGAATCACATCCCATACAAGCTTCGGTGATATTTGCGCGGCAACCTGGACAAATCTTGTCGATAATCCAAGATTTATGGAGACCAGGTTGACTATATCTTGTCCTCAGAAAAAACGGCATCGCCGTGCTGCGCCAAAAGGGAGACAGATACTGGAAGCCACGATTGCTCACACCATGAGATAAAGGCAACACAATCATATATATTCCAATCTGAAATGCGACGTAACATGTGCAATGACCTAGCGTTAAACGATCAGATGTGAAAACAAGAGGCCAGAGAACAGAAAACAAGGGAGAAAAACAAAACCGTATCAGCTCCCATTCGGTCTCTCCCTTTCCACCAATGAGGGAATTTGAGAAACCGTTGGTGTAAGCGTGCGGGGCTTCATGTTTTGCATTACGGCGTTTGTACTTTCCCCTTGCCTCTGTCTTCGGTCCTTCTCCTTCGCCCTTTCCTTTCTCGCTGTCACTGGCCACACGCCATCGTCGCATCGTAACACTCCACAAGGGTAGGTGTGGCTAGAAAAGACGAATAGGTTTGCCCATCGTTGTTTTGAGGTGCAACGACTTGACATTTTGCCAGTTCTTTTTCAAGAGTGAGACGAGGAAGTTAATGCCTACGAAACAAACAGAATATCAGGACTATGTTTGACAAGTAGCGAGTCCAATTAATGGCTATGGGGAACACGCACTAAGCATGACATTCGCGAGGACTTGATCATCGTTCATTTGGACATGGCCGACGGCAACGCCAAGACAAAGCACCTTCTTCAGCTGGAACTTGATCGTGGACCGCACCTCGATGATTTTGTTACTCAAGTCCTCTCCGTGCGATATCGGTGTGGGGAATTTTCCAGCTGAGGTGGTAAAACAATTTGTCAGCTTTTTCAAGCTTCGACGCGACCGAGGAAGCAGAAATAGGACCTTTGGAGAGACCTGGTCCCAGGAGACGAGGGATCTGCTTGATGAGGGTTTCAGATGCAAGGAAAGCGTCATATTTCTTTGCGAGCTTCTTGACAAGCTTCTTATTTTTGTTGAGCCTTGTACGAGGGGTCAGGTGAGCGAAATGGTACAGGCATAAGAAGAATGAATACTTTTTAAGATCATCAGCAGACATGTACTCGAGATCAATCTGCTTTGCACGATCGATGTCTGCTGCATCGGCTAGAATGCAGAGGGACATGCGTGGACGAGGGACGTTGGGCAGTCTGGCATTCATCAATGTTAACGAATGAGATAGACAGATAGGAAACAGAGCTCACTTGACAGTTCCAGAAAAACGCTTGTCGCGTTGGGGATCATAATTTTTGAGACCGACCTGGAGCTCGATGGTCTCTATAAAGTTGCGTTTCTTTTCACCAGTTGCATCCGCTAGTAGTTCTCTTATAGAGCCCCGCACGCTTGACACTGAGAGCTTGCTGCCGCTGTTGCGAAAGACTGTATGAGAGATGGTCCTGCACAAATACCATGCCCAATGACGAACCTCATGCTTGGTGTCGTTGCTGTTGATACGTGAAATTTAGAGTTTCGGTGGCTTAAAACTCGCGTGACATGTGACTTTTCGTGACTAGTTCCAGACAAACCCTAACCCTAATCCAAGGGCCCCCATGCTTCAACCATGACCCAAACATCCTCCTCGTCCTCGTCCTCAGAGACGGAACGGTGAGTTTCATATCGGACAATTAACACCATCTCTAACCGAGTTGAACAACTCGTAGACAACAACAACCCGCTCCTTCCCCGGTTAGATCTTCCCTCATCTTACCACTTCCAGACAGAACCAACTCACGAACCAGTGCAATCGAGCTCCGTCGTGGTCCGAGCACACGTTTCCGCCGTGAACGCGAACGGATCCACTCTACTGCCTCCTCACGCGACCTCATTCAGCTCCTCATCTCTGAGGAGTACGAAGCTAAAACCGCCCGCAAGCTTCTCTACACCGCCCTTGACCGCCTCGATGCCTCGAATCGACACGCTCATTCCATCGAAGCTCGCGCCAACGAGAGCACGGATCGGTGTCGCACGCTCACAGAAGCCCTGATGGCGGCAAAACTTGAGGCATCGCGCGCACGCGAGGAGCTCGCTATGTACAAGCTCCAGCTCGACACGGCACAGAGAGAGATCTTTCGCGCACAGGAGATACTGAGTGCGGTGGAAGCCCAGAGAGATGAGGCGGAGCGTTCGGCTGCCAAGGCTCGGACTACAGCGCGGATGATCAACGAAGAGCACTTGGTGCGTGCCGCGAGGGAAGAAGGCCGCAGACTTGGGTTTGAGGAGGGCCTTATGCGAAGTCGGCAGGCAGGCTTCGATGACAGATACGGGACAGGATATGAAAATGGGCGCTCTGAAATGGGTGGAGTCCCCGAACACGAACTTGACATAGATGATGCCAGTGAAGCTGATCGGGACCAAGATCAGCCCACCATTGATGATATGAACCTGCGTCCTGAATCGATTCGTATACGTACACCCTCGATCGCGAGTAATCTCCTGCAGGATGCTCAGGCGGCCCCCTCCGGGCGACGCAGCGTAAACTCCATCACCAGACCAGGATCTTCTGGGCGACCACCCTCGACACGAACCCAAACGTCTACTCGCACCCGCCGTAACTCGGAAATCTCTATTCCCCCGGACGGCTGGATCCCACATGCGGATAATGGCTCCATAATCCTACCACCTCCACACGAGCTCGCGGCCCCTATTCCATCCGACGTTTCCTCCATTCCAGCACAAGATCAGACTGAACGAACACAATCTCCAGCTTCCCGCCCGTACTCACAATCATGGCGCCGATCCGTACCTGACTCTCTGAGTTCGTCTGCGACAGGTATATCACAGCTTGAAATTGTCTCATTCCCCAACCCCAGCCGCAGTGGGCGCAACAGCGCAGGAGGTATCAGGGATAGACAGGGAGAGAACGGTGGGCCAAGAGACCTGAGCGTTATCCACGAGAATTCCGTCAGTCCTGTGCACAGCTTGAGCCGTGGTGTTGGACCACCGATGGATAGGTCAGGTATCAATGCATCGGAGGAGGGAGAAGATTGGAGTGATTCGCCTCATACAGAAGAATGGCATCGGGGTGGTGTTGAGGTACGTCGTGATTTCGTTCTACCACGCAAGACTGCTTATCTTATTACTTTGCCCTTGCGTACGATCTTTTGTATCAGACACCCGGTCGCACCGGTTCTCGTGTTGCCACCAACAGCCAGCTAAAGCAATCGGGACACCAACGCACACCTTCCGGGACGTCCGATCTGTCCAGGAGAGCAATGTCGTCTGGCACCACTAGGAGCACAAGCATCACGTTTGACATAATGCCGCCTGTCAGTTCCTCCCCCTTTATTTTCCAACCCATGTATTATTTCTCATGGCTGACATCCCCAAACCTGGATAGACACCGTCTTCCTATGACTTGAACCCCAATCCTGGTTCAAGCTCACCTTATGCAAACTCTCAGCCACTCCAGGAATTCCTCAGTCCAAATTCGGCGCATATGATTCTCCCGCCTCAATCAAGACAGCAGCAGGAACAACCCCACTTTGACAACGTTCCCACAGTAACCGCCTCTCCGAAGCATTTCAGTGCTCCACTTGGCGCTGGGTCCGCCACCTCTTCCTCCACGACGAGAAACGGGAATGGCGGCAGCAGTGGGAGTGGAGTGCCTTTTGGCGTTGGCTCTCATAATGATAATTTCGATCTGGGTCCGCCTGTTATACCTGGGGCCTCGAAGCCGAATAGTCGGACGCAGAGCCCGAGTCAAGGGAGAAAAACTCCGCGTGAGAGCTATGCCGTGGCTCCTATGCCTGGTGGAGTGGTATACCCCGATCCTGCCTCTTTGCGAATGGGAACACCGAGCACGGGGACATCGAGGCTGGGAAATGGGCACGGGCAGCAACCTCACGAGAATGCTAATGATGCAAGCAGTTCGGCGGTTGTGGGTGCTTCCGGAGGAGGGAGTGCGAAGGGGGGAAAAGAGGAATTGCGTCGAATACCGTCCAACACATCGTTAAGCTCTAACAAGAGTTATGCACGGTACGATCCTCACACGTACCTTGATCCTGCATATTACGCACGAAGGGAAGGAGCGGGAGCGAGAACTACTGCCGTCGAGGGGGTGGGTGGAGACAATGGGGGACGGGGAGATAGTCCTGGATGACGTGGAATGCGGAGAAGACGTGTTGGATGTTCACAGGTGGGGCTCTAACGTTCCGAATTCGGGTGCCTACAAGACAGTGACAATGTCCTCTCCTGGTTACATGATTCATTTTATTGGGTAGTCACAAACCACAACTTGTTCGTGATGAAACAAAAATGGGCAGATAATATTTCGGCAAGGAAAGGCGGCTTGGAATTGATAATGAAATACGTTTATCGTGGCTGATGGTGGTGAGAAGTACCAAGTCACTCTGCCCACTTACGTTGTCCATCAAGGGATTGTAGAAATTCCGACATCCCGCACAGGGCTACCAGAAATCAAGCCCGAGCTCAATGTCAACATTTGTTGGATAGTGGGGTGGTACATAGTTTGGATTTTATGCGTCTACTCCGTTTTCTGGCTCCTTGACACCGTATTTAGCAGGATCAGTACCATGGTGCGGGTGATTGACTAAATTGAACCTGGATGTGGAACAGTCGATCAATGCCACCAAAGTCCATGGTGAACCAAACTCACATAGGGAACGCGGCTGAAGACGTTGGTCAGAGGGCAATATTTTTGAAAGAGAAAGAACAGCTTACAAAATTTGAGTTGAGAAAATGCAGAATTCCGATAGGCGGCGCCTTGTACCCAGGCCGGCTGGTCGGATTCACCATAAAGTGGTTTACCTTCTCTGGCACGTTGACTGAGCTCTGCAAAGTCCATCTCCTCCTCTCGCTTGTTCTCAGACCAACCCCAAAATCGGACTTAATGGCACTCAGTGTTAGCAATTGGGAGCGTTTCAGAACTTACAACTGGACCGTTGGTACGCCAACAGGAATCCGCCTATGAAGCCCAGCAGCCCCCCCAGACGGAGAGCTGCCCGCAATGGGACCCTTGATCGATCCCCTAGGTCTGAATACGTCGCCTAAGACAGTGGATCGTCCTCAACAAGGTTGTTTACACACCCCAGAAATACAACGCGGAAGGAAATGCAGCGGTTGCGGCAGCCCAAGTTGCGTAGTCTGACTGTCTAAAATAACGAACGACGCGAGATGCATGAGGATCGGCGTCAATGAGAAGGTATGGTGTTTCCACGAGCTTGATAGGCATTGTTTTCGAATTTGGACAAAGCCAGCCGCTTGGACAAAGGACCTGCCCTAAAGTTTCAGCGCCACCTTGGAACAAGCCTTGTTTGCCCTTGAACTCGACCACCACCCCCAGACTGCCACCACCACCGTCAACGACGCGAAATTTTACCATAAATAATGAGTGCCATCCGTCGCATTGACCGTCGTCCTTCCAGGAACGAAGCATCATCCCCATACTCGCGTCCAACTGCTTCAGAGGAACCATCGGTGCGAGTCATCTCATCTCTCCCTGCTGCGTTCCCTGACAGAAATTTTCTTCTCCTAGCCATGGAGCATCTCCGGATTCCTCGCCTCTCTGTTCCCATTCCGTCCATTCAGACCACTTCCCGAGAATGAACCAACTGAACTATTCCAAGACGACAACGAGGTTTCTGCAGCACCAAATCTCCCAAATGGACATCAGGTTTGTAATTTAACCCTCTTTCTCATGCCTCTCTCTCATCCCGATCGTTTTTGTCGTGTCGTGGTAGGACAATTCAAGTCAACCCCCCACCCCACCACCTCCAGCCGCACTTGCCACATCACACCCCCCTTTGTCAACCACCTCTGCCCCAAACGCCTTCTCACTGCCTACAAATCTTCCTTCAAACCCCAACCTTTCTCTGAGTGAGGTTAACCACATTTATGATCCGATCGTCGGCAGCATCGACAGTGAGTGTTCAATTTACCGACCCGTCCTTCTGACCGCTCAGTTATCTTTTGCAGCCTATGATAATCCCAATCCCAGAAGGGAACCTTTCCGATTGGCTAGCGCGCGTCCGATTCCTAGCTCGGAACGCATTAATGTTATGACGTCCAGCGGGTCCAGCCGAAGTCCCAAGACTTTAAACAAGAATCCCAACGGTACTTATCGATGGCGAGGAGGAGGTAGCGCTCGACCGCACACTCGATACCGATCTCCTGCTTTCGGTTCACCTCGACCACCTGCCAGCATGAAGCTGCCCCTTCCGGATGTCCCAATGTCAGAAGTCAAACGACGCCGTCTAATTGGACCCAAGGGATCGTCGTCCTCTTCTGAAAGGCCCACTCCTGCGGGTCGGCCTTCCTCTCCACTTCCATCCGCTGGTTCAGAGACTTCACAAGCATTCGCCTTCCCTATTCCAGCTGATAGAATGAGAAGTGAATCCGCGGCCCTAATGAAGAAGGGAATCCCTCCTCCACGCCTGCGCACAGACGGCCTTCGCCCCCTCACGAATGCCCCCGCCATCCCCTCCCCGCTAAGACAAGTCTGGGGGCAAGGCGATAATGAGCCATCTTCTTCCTCACATACAAAGAAAACCAAGGCGGCAGAGTTCATGACAAAACTCATCAAAGAAGTTACTCCTCCCAAAAAGCCAGACTTATCGAATCCTTATCAAACTGCTAGCCCTGTCAAACCACCGCCAAAGAAACCCGTTAAACAAATCAAACCAACCGTCCCTGCTCCCGCTAAGATGAAGGAGCCAGAGATGTCGCCACAAGCCATTATTGAAGCGACCGTGCCAAGAGTATGTATTCGTCCTCGTTCAAAGTGGGTATATACTTAATATACTTCCAGGGAAGCAAGCGCTCCCGACCCCCTAACCATTTGCGGAAGGCGTCCAGCATTGACAACGAAACCTCTTCGTCTTCGGGCGGTACACCACCTCGTAGCCCCCGACCTGAACCCACACACAGTGGTGTTAATGGCATCTCGCATAAGCGGAACACCGAGTACCGGTCTCCGATAGTGATCGACGACGATGAAGACGACGAGGAAGACGATCGAGCATCCAAGAGACGCAAGAGTCCAACCATCAATGGATCCGGTTATTTGACTCGGAATAGAACCGTAACGATGGAAGACGTTGACGACGTTGACATGCCGCTAGCCTCAGCACCCCCCCGCCCTGCCCAGAACAGAAAGGTCCAGAACAAGCACCCCACCGATCCCCGTCAACCCGTTCCAATCCACTCTACGGAAGTTGCAGCCAAGCCTTGTCCTTCTAACCTTCAGCAATCTTTTCCCATTCGCCCAACTCAGATCGTAGAGGACAAGGACAAATCGACTTCCAAACCTCCACCTCCATCTCCCATCCACCCACCCAAGGACGAGAACAAGCCGAGTTCCGAACCATCGCAACCAGTTCCCGTTCGCCCAGCTCGGACCACAGACCTCCAGGACAAATTCGCCTTTAAACCATCACAACCCTCTACCCCTCCGCCTGTGTCTGGATCATCTCAGACTGGAGGCAGAATATCGAAGTCATCGGCGCCGAAGGAACCATCGAAACTGCGATACGAGGTAGCGTCCGAGCCTGCACTTCCTCCATCGCATCAGCCATCGCAGAAAAGGACAAACATGGATCCTCCTCCGGTACCGGAACGAGTGAAAAGACGGAAAAAGAAGGAGATGGCGGAGTGGTACCCGGGCACCAACTGGGACAAAGTGGAACCGAAAAAAATTGCCACCATCATGCACGTGAACAATCTTCCAGTTTACCGGTTTTATGGCAAAAGACGACTATATCCCACTAGTCACGCTGCTGCGCGGAACGCTGCCGAAGCTGCCCCGAAGTCTTCTCTACCAACGTTTAACCTTTCGGTGCTTGCCACTGGCTGGGGAACGTTCAAGCCGGTGTCTACTTCGCGTTCTACTGAGACAACTTCTCAAAAGCCCTTAAAACCAGCGGGGGAGAATGCACCACCGGACGCCCCTGTCTTCGACTATGCCGCGGCTGGGATGAAACCCCAAGCCAAGACCGGGGCTTGGACCTGTTCTCTGTGCGCGTTAGAGAATCCGCCATCTGCGGTGGATAAATGCCAAGTTTGCGAAACGCCTCGTTGAATGTTCTCTTTTCCTTTCCGTACTGATGCATTCGTAGTCTGCCATTACCCCACATTTGTACAAAATTGATGTCCACATAGTTACAAAGAATTTCAAGAAATGCGGGGGGGACTATCTCCCCTCGTGACGACTCTGCTGTGTAAAATCCAAACGACGCGCAATCGATCGGCTCTTTGAATCCTCCTCGGATGATGAAAGTTTTCTTTTCAGCTTGCCTTGAGGTGGCCTTACGCCTGGCTTGGACCCATTGAGCTCAACGTTACCGTCAACTTCGTCTAATGGGTGTGAGGAAGGTTGGGTAGTGCACTTGGGAAGTTTTGACGGATGCGATGGACAGGGAAGAGCAAAGAAGTAGGGGTGATGGAGTGCCTACAAGCCGGAGTGTAAGCAAAAGAGTGATAACGGAGATGAGGTTTCGAACCTCTTTCGCGCTGATGCGCTTCCGAGGCTCGTACGTGAGACACTTGCTGAGTAGATTCAGTGTATCAGCGCTGGCTGCTGTAAATAGGTCACGTAGTGGTGTCTTTGGGAACTGTCCGACAGGTACGTAGTCAGGTAACTTTGTGTGTCCCTGCGGAGGAGAGGCTGTAAGGGTGCGAGAGATATATAGTGACTTTTGCTAATGAACTTGCCGGCCAATCTTCCTCGGTTGGCGTTCCGAGGGCTCGGAAGATAGTTTTTAGCTGATCCATGTCCGTGGCTCCTGGGAGATAGGGAGTGCGGAGCATGAGCTCTGCAAAAATGCATCCGACAGACCATATGTCCACCGCAGTGCTATAATAACGGCTACCAAAGAGGAGTTCTGGAGGACGATACCATCTACGTAAAAACGGGATCAGACTCTGGGTTTAACGGGGAGGTGGGAGGACACACCTGGTGATGACTTGGCATGTCATTTTGTAACCTGGATCGGCGAAATCGCGCGCGAGACCAAAATCTGCGATTTTGAGTTGACCATCCGATGCTATGAGTAAATTGTTCGGTTTAAGGTCCTAGATTAATTGCATGAGGAAGGTGATGTTGAAGAATGAAAGAACAAAAGGGTTCGGTTTACACGATGAATGATCCAGTTTCTATGGCAAAATTCAAGGCCACGGAGAGTCATAGCCATCCAGCTCTTGATGTCTGCTGGGAGGAACACGAGTGACCGGTCTTTGATTATCATCTCGAGATCGGAGTCGAGGAATTCTAAAACCAGATTCAAGTTTGTTTTTGACGAGAACACGTCCAGCAACTAGGGTGAACGGGGAAAAGTCATTAAAAGTATTCCATAACAAGTTCTGCTTGAGAGACGGACCTCAATGACGTTCTGGTGATGTAGTTCGCGAAGGTACTTGACTTCGCGGATGGCCGACATGTCTAGGCCGTCCTTGAACTGACCGACTTTGATTTTCTTGATAGCGACCTTGCGCCCAGTCTCAACTTCGCGCCCTAAATAACGTCCAGAAAGATCAGTATCAGGCGAAAGGGAAAGGCGGGCGGTCACCTACCTCTGTAAACTACGGCATAAGTTCCTTCGCCGACTTTCTGGACCTTTACCCTGGAAAACAGTGATTTCTTGGGACCAAAAGCATACCTGCGAGACTCGACACTCACCATCGCTTTTGTTTCTCTGCATTTGCCTTTTCTACGGCGTCCATACGTTCCCAAGGAGTTCAATCGTTACTTGTGGATGGCCGTGGGATGTGAAGCCTACTCTTTGATCTCCAAATTACGCGCCCAAGCCTTCGGCTTTCTTGCTCGCGAGATCGGTTGTTGTTGGTGGATTTGCTGGTGCTTTGGCGTTTTTGACTCAAATAGGAAAAATCTTCATTTCATTAGCATCTCCTCAGACCACCGCACGTCTGCCAAGATTGCGAGTGACGGTGCTCTCATTACCGTTCGACTGTGCGGTGCAAATTAGTAGTCACGTGTACGTGCATCCATGCATCTTCAAGAAACCCTCCTTTGCTCGGCCACACCTCAAGGGTCCAATGCAGATCATGGTACAATCACCATCCACGACATCGAGACAGGTTCTTCGCTTGCTTCCTTCAAGCATGCCAACGCGATGCCCCATGGCACTGCCCTTATTGAGACAAGAAATGCGCAAGGAGGTTTCATGCTCTCGGTGCAAAGGGATAAGACGGTTTTGAACGTGTATAATTTTCAGAAGGTGTGGCCCATCATGTTCTGATCTTCCTTTGAAAGACTTACACAGAGTCTCAGGACCAGATCTCTTTGAAAATCATTTTACCCGAAAAACTTACATGTATCGCTCTTGATCACAGAGGTGATTATTGTGCTGGGGGAACTGCTCAAGGGCGGATTCATTTCTGGGAGGTGAGCCGTACCTTTACGCTCTCAATATCGTACCCAACATCTAACGTTTTATGAAACCAGGTTGCCTCAGGCATCCTATACAACTCGTGGGATGCCCACTATCAACGCGTGAACGTCCTACAGTTCACCCACGATGGTTCCGCACTTTTATCCGGAAGCGACGATTCCGGCATGTGCGTCTGGTCTGTGTCGAGGTCAATCCTGGCCATCCTTCCATCAGAACGGAAGCGTGTTTGCGGTTCAACTGACCATCTTTTCTCTTCGTCAGACTACTTGACGATGACCTCCAAAACGAAGTGCCGATGGCACACTGTACTTTGACGGATCACACCTTACCTGTGACCGACATCGTTTGTGGAGTGGGCTCGTTCCCTAACTGCAGAGCATTGACGTCGTCCCTTGACCACACCGCAAAGGCACGTCAATTCCAACCCTTGGTTGACATTGTATTGAATATGTTTTAGCTATGGGATTTGTCTTCCAAGTGTCTTTTGACGACGTTCGAGTTGCCCCAGCCCATCACATGCATTGCCTGGGACATCACAGAGCGCTTCTTTTTTGCTGCATCAAATGACGGCTCAATACACCAAATGGATCTCTTCCGTCACCGGGAAGATCAACTAGGTGTTCAGGCTGTGGGAGGTGCCGGGATGGGTAGCAGGGTTTGTTCGGTGGATGACCCTCAAGCCCAAAAAAAGAACCTGATATCCGTCGAGTGCGTTCGGATTCCATTCTTACCACTCCGTAGACTGATTCTGAGCCCTGCGGGGGTGATGATCAGGGATCCTGTCACAAGCCTTGCGATCTCCCTCACTACGACGCTGCTCGTTGTGGGAACCTCGACAGGCCTGATCCATATCTACGACATACCATCGCATCAACTGATGCGTTCGATCTCCATGCATAAGGGTCTTATTATAACACATCTTGCGACGATGCTGAAGCCACCTGACTTGATCGGTCATGTTAGCTTGAACCTCAGTTCGAGTGCGAGTGTCGCGGATATGAGGGATGCTGTTCCCGTCAAGCCCGTGATGCCGTTCCAAAGAATCCGAGATGTGAAAAGCAGAGAGGCACACGAGGTGTCGATGTTGCTTCCTGTTCAAGATGCTGTGAGTGTCATGAACCCACACTGTTTCAAGCACTTCATCTTCGATTGTAGGGCCTAGGTGATGATTATAGTGCTGAAGAACTGGGTCGAGATCACGCCTTCTTCGTTGAGTCATCGTTACACTCAGGAGATGCGGCGACTCTGCAGTCTAAAGTAGCACAGTTGGAAGCGGAGGTTGGGCTGCTTAAAAATCAGCTAGGGAAAGCTAAGGGTGTGAATGACATGATGTGGGAAACGATCGTGCAGCGAGTGTTGGTTAATGGTAAGAATGCGGAGAAGATGAGGGCGATGGGGGGTGAAGAAGGTGAGATGGACGTGGATGATAGTTAACCTCCTGGATTACGCTCTCTATTTCAAATTCTCAAGACGGCAGAAAGAACCCTGCTCGTCATGATTGGAGGGGTTCTCGACATAAGGATGGTAATTCCGTCTCTGAATATGCCACGCGACAAGCCCCAAACAAGGTGGTGAGATTGATTGGGCTAAATTGTATACAAGGCCATGAGATAGAAACGGTCTATGGTTCCGAAACCTATCCTCATTTCGCGCACGCTGTAGTCGTGAAAGTTCCGCCACATTTCCAGCATCCCAATTGAGCCAAATTAGGGATCGATGGCGAGTAAGGCGTCAAATCACGTGATGGTCAAGGCGTGGGAAGATATTAAGTAATCCAGTTTACGAGGCAGTGAGAAACAGCTTTCACCCTTCGTTCTCCCCCTCATGGACAGAAATCTGTACGATATCCTCGAGATAGACGGAAACGCATCACAGGAACAGGGTACGCAACCCCCACTTCTCGCCATTCTTCTCGCTTAACCCTTGTTCGCAGTCCGTAAGGCCTACAAGAAAAAGGCGCTTCAAACACATCCTGACAGACTTCCACCTGACGCATCCGCTGCTGAGAAGGCTCAGTCGGGAGAACAGTTTCGCGAGGTAATCAACACTTCACTCTCTATCTACCCAATTTTAAATTCTCTTCAAAGATTAACAATGCCTATGAAATATTGAATGATCCTCAGAAACGCAAAGTAAGTGTGGCATTCTCACCTGAATCTCAGCCGAGTAACATCTTCAAGGTATATGACATCCATGGTGTCTGGCCTCCCCCGCAGTTCCGCGAGGCGCCGCCACATACAAATGATGGTCGCCGATATCAACCTTTCAATAACCACCACTATACCCCCTTCGACGACCCCTTCCCGGATCCCATCGATCCCTTCAGAAACCGGCACCCGTACACGGACTTTGTCTTCACCGATCCGTTCATTCTCTTTGATTCTATCTTCCGCGATATGCAACGCGATATGCACCGACACGGCATGCCTCACTTCCCTCACCACCATCACCAACACAGGGATTTCCACCCCTTTCGACACCACCAGCCCCCGGTATTCCCATCCGACACTGATAGACATTTCCACGATATGAACAACTTTGCGACGCATTCCTTATCCTACCCTCGTACTCAAGCACAAATGTGGCCATTCCCCATAATTCCTGGCGGCTTCCATCCTTCTACCTCCGTCTTCCAATCTGAATCTGTAAATTTCTCGGGGGATAGTAGGCACTGGACATCCGAATCGCGAGTGACCTCTACCGTAAATGGTGTCACCCAGAGCATATGGAAGCGAAAAGATTCAGATGTGAGTCATCTCAACCCTCCCTTGTACGTGTTCACACGTAAGACTCACGACGCACGTCGCCTCTAGGGTAATGAACACATTACACGCACCTTCCCTGACGGACGAGAACAATACACCATCAACGGTATCGAGCAGGACCCATCCGGATCTCGTCCGGACCGATACATCGCTTCAAGTCGACATCCTGTCATTCCAGGATCTCACCACAGGCATCGACCTTCATCAGTTGATTACACTCGCTCTCCTTCTCCCCCGTCCTCGTCCTCCTCTGGATCCTCTTTCTCTTCCCGTGGTTCACCATATCGCCCTGTCGGACCGGGTAAGCAATGGATTCCCACGTGTTTTCCTGGCCATTCTCACTGACGCACAAACTCACTTTACTGTAGCTGGTTCTCACTTGGAGAACGCTAGTCCAAACGCGAGGCGGAAATGGTGGCAGCCATGGTGATCAGAAAGGACTGTATATGGCCACTTGAAGAAACAACCATCCCCAACCCATTGTATCACTGAGTAACGTACATGCTTCTGGTTTCCTGCCCCGTCTGTAGCGCCCTACGCCTCATTCTAGCCTTTCTATGATACGACTTTTTTGAATAGTCTTTTTCCAAGCTAAGCTCCTTGCAGTGTGCCAGAATATGAATAATGTTTACGGAAGGTTTTTGAATCAGGCGCCAGGCACGAGGTCGTAACCATTTGATCCGATGGTGAGAAATCTCAAACTCCTCATGAGTGCGCCACCCAACGCAATTGCTATCAGAATGTGCTTATTGCTCTAGAGTACACACATACAACAGGGAATATTATATATAAAAATGACCAATTACAGAGAGAAAAATAAAAAAGAAATTCTTCCCTAATGATCTTTCAGCACTTGTATATGCACTATCGGGCTGGCTCTGAACGAGGCAGTGCTGTCACTTTTGAAATGATCACCAGCTTCAGAGGAAGTCTCACGGTCTCCTGCTACTTCCCGCTCCTGCATGGGAAAGATTTCTTCGGCAGATGGAGCACGACCAAGAACCAAAAGGCTGTGTATGGGCAGTCAATATAGTGTGCGAAGATTACAAGACTGCATGAGGACTCACATCCAGCGAGGGAAGATGCCCCCGGGGGGGATTTTCCATCCCTCAGATAGTGCGTAGTCCGGAGGGACGATGCGACCACCGGACATTTTCATCAAGATCCAGGGAACTCCGTTTAGTATCAAGTACGACGATATGCCTGCAATAACGCCATATGCAATACTGTGCCACGACGACACCCGCCTAAGATCAGACCGGTTTAAAGAGGGATGAATGATAACATTACGTACTTGTATGTCAAAGGAATGATAAGCATAGTGAGGAAAGCAGGGATAGCATCGCCCGGGTAAGACCAGTTGATCTCACGGACGCTGCGGAAGAAAAGGTGATAGGATCAGAAAATGTGACTTTTTTTGTAAATAAATAAAAAATTGGAGACCCACTTGCGAATCATATACCAGCCAACAATGACCAGAGCTCCCCCAGTAGCATAACTAGGGATTGACGCGAAAATAGGGGCAAAGAAGACAGAGACAATGAATGCGATGCCAATAGTGACGCCCGTTAAGCCGGTTTTTCCGCCCTCTGCGACGACACGTTTTTATCATCAGGGGCGGTGACGATATCTTTCTGAACGAGCGAGAACGTACCGCTGATGCCGGTAGCACTCTCTATAAACGTAGTGACGGGGCTCGTGCCCATTAAGGCGCCCATACTAATCGCGAAAGCGTCGACACAATACGCGATGGTCGAATTTTCAAAGTCGAGTGTAACAGGGTCGCGCAATCCGGCGAACTTTGCCATAGAGTACAAGGTGCTGAAAAAAAAAAAAAAAAAACGGAATTTGGTACACCTTGTTGGTTGAAGTCATACAAAACTGAGAGCGTACCCAGTCGTATCTACACATCATAAGAATTAGTTAATCGGGGAGCCAACGAGGGAAAGAATAACATACCCAAGATATCGACGTAAAGGAACGTGATCAAAGCGTACCACACCTTACCGTTACTGTTCCGAAAGGTTTAGAATCGAGTAGTAAAGTTGGAGATTCGGAATCTTACCCATAATTGTACTGAAGACGGTCATGTCAGCCTGCGACAAGTCAAGGGGACGGCAGACAACTTACGTTCAGTGCATTCCCAACCCGCCCAAGAGGATGGAAAGTGACAACTTTCTTGAAGTAATCGAAGAGAACATCCCCAGCTTTCGTGTATGGGAAATACGTGAAGGGCGTTGGCCGCGGCCATGCGATGAGGGAAGTTAGAATGATGCCAATGAGGATCGCGCCTTTGACACGATACAATATAAGAAGGGTGGTTAAAATCCTGGGAGATGGAGAGATATGAAGCAGCGACTCCAAGAATGAGTAGAGGAAAGAATTAAGTACCCTCCGATAAATATCCCTAACCACATGGTTGGGTTTCGCAAGACACCTCTTGCGCAATATCCTGGCAAACCGGCTATATAATCTGTGAACTGGCAATAAGGATTATTTAATCCTATGAGTGAACTGGACCGCTTGCCTTCTGGATTGCAACCTCCAAGACCGACGAAGTTTGTGGTTTGACCGCCAATAACACCGAGACCTCCCGAAGCTAATCACGGCGCAAAGTCTCAGTGAAAAAGGTTGAAGGATGTCCTGAGAAACCTTACATAGCCCAACGAAACTGGATAAAATAGGAATTAGCTTATTACAGGGATGAAAGAGATAGACATACGCGATGAAAAATCCAATACCAGAGCCAACAGCTAGAATGAGTGATTGGGGCATTATGCGCATTATCCATTGACGGAGACCAAGGAGTGAAAGAAAGAAGAAAATCCATCTGAAAGTGAAATGGCAATGAGTTGAAGAAGAATCCTGAATGGTGTCGGACACGCACCCCTCAAGAAATACGGCAGAAAGTGCGTCCCGGTAGGAAATCATGCCAGTACCATGGAACCCAACCACAGAATAAGCAAACTAGAACAATGATGCAGCTCAGGCCGAGGGGGAGGATGAGAGGGAAGTTAGAAAGACGGACGTATGCATTCAGACCCAGACCAGGTGCCAAGCCCACTGGCAAATTAGCGAGAAGGCCCATGAGGAAAGAGGCGAGACCTGAGATGGCGGCAGTGCTGGTGATCAAGTCAATCCTGACTTCGTTGACGCAATCTAAATATGTAGGATCTGTGTTGCATCCGTCTCCAGTGCTGCAGACGCAGGTTCCTCCGGTGTCAGATAGGATAGATGCGTTGACGGAAACCTGAAGAGCTTGGTGAGAACTTGGTAGAAAAGAACGATGGGATTTATGGCGATTACAATATATGCCATTGCAGCCTGGGCAAAAGCAATGGAAAGTGAGCAGGGGAGGTATAGGGACAGGGCTTGTTACTCTTACCCATGTTGTGAAGCCTGCCCGAATTTCGGTCTGTGGCGGAGAGAAGTTACTACCAGGGATAAGGACAAAGGAGACGATAGCTTACCATGAACCTGGAATCAACTCGTTCCTTTGGGTGACCAGAGCCTTCAAGACGGAACCATCTCCCCACGAATGAGTCGGCGACCTAAGTCTCTGTGTAGTGGATGGAAGGTAGGAGGAGGGGGAGAGCAACATACCCGAACATTCAGCTCGTCGATGATGTTGACCATGTCGAGAGAGGAACTGGGTGGGAAATAGACGAAGGGGATATATAAACCGCCAGGACGACGGGTTCCTTTCGGACTAGTAAATAAAATTTACTCAATTGGTGGAAGCATCAACTGGTAGAACAGGGGAAATAGACACCTCCGCATGGAAATATTCTTACATACTCGTTCTAACCCCCCCTGGCTAACGATCATTTTATAGACCGATCTGATTGCCGAACCACCGCCCTCCAGAGGGTTGGCCTCAGGATGGTCTGAGCTGGCTCATCATGAGGGCTAAGGAGGAGCCCAAGGCTTGTTGTTTGGGTACCAATAGGAGGAAATAAACTGTAAATCTGGCGAAAGGAGCTCAAGCGGTATGGTCCCGGAAGTCGGATGACAGCCCCTTCCGCGATCAAGGGTCCTTTTATCAAAAAGTGCTGGCCTTACCTGTGATTCGGCCCTACACCCAATTTCAGTATGTTTTTTTTTCAGGTTCTAAGGAACAGAGTAGTGTCTGTCCAGCTATCCTGAAGTGTCTCTTCAAAATGAGTGAGTATTTGCATCGTCCTTGAAAACGTTGAATGAGGGATAGAGCCAAATCAAGGGCAGGCTTTGTCTTGTTGTTCAACCCGATCATTCCTGATTACAAACCAGGGGAGGGATGCCCGTCCTAGTTTTATATGCTCAGGGGTGAGCGCAACGAGGACGAGAGCCTCGAGCTCGCAGGGTAGCACTTGTTTCATTCCATTTCCGCTATTTGTCTGATAACCAGCGATAAACTTGACCCTGTCAAACTCGTATCCGCCAAGTCTCACCTTCATCCCCCACATCGCTCTATGCATCCTTGAGGTCTCAAAGTGGTCTGCTGCGCCGTTCATCAGCTTTCCTAGAGCACGAACGAGTGAAGAGCGGATGGTTGACATCGTAGCAAATATCTTGTCTCATATAATTTGCCAATTTTTTTGACAAATTGTCAGCGATAATGTTGCCAATTGTCGGTGACAATTCGTCGCTATTTTTCGTACCGTCGGGATATTTGCAACACTGCCGGTCGTATCATCAGAATCGTGATGGCGCGCGTGGAGCGCCTTGCTCCATTTGCAAAGCTGATGGGTGTTGCTGATTTCACAGTCTCGGAGATGCATCCTTCCAGATGGTTTTTTGCATGTTGGCCTCGGTCTTTGCGTGCTACTTATTTAAGCTGTTTATTTATAATCCGATAAATCAGTAGACCATACAATAGCAGAAGCTAGGTACCAGAAAGGAATATCATGATGGGCTCGGGCGGCGATCTCCTGGCCTCGACCATGACGAAGTGAAGTGATTATGCCTTACGGCAGAGGGCCAGGGTTCAAACTGTTTGTGATAAGAAATCGAACGTAAACAATATAATCGAGGATGAATGGAAAAGATGTGCGAGGGAAAAGATGAGAGAATGTAGAATGGCACATATGATGGGGAACTAGATCACTGTTGTCGTCTTGCTTTGCACCGGTGGAAAGGCGGACGACATGGGAGATACTTGGGCGGTTTCATCCCCTGCAACCGAGGTGGGCTGTGTGACATTTATGCTCGGCGTAGCTGGTGCATTCGACACTTTCCCAATGAACCACGACTGACAAGCGTACTGTCAGGGATGGGAAACTGGACAGGACAAAGGATGAACGCACCGGCACCCAACCTCGATCTCCACCTTCCTCCTTCACAGCCTAGAGGTCGCTCGGTGAGAGACGGCCAACGCCCAGCCGGTTAAAAGGTACGCACGTAAGACCAATGATTGTATCGCTTGAACACTCGCAATGCATCGTCTTTCATCAAATCCAACTCTTCGTCTCCCTTTTTCTTGTAATCCATCAACGCGATTCCAGGGAAGCTCGTCGAGATGATACTCAAGGGTAAGATCGGTGTTCTCGACACGGGGGATAATGGCGACCCTGATTCAGAATGTTTGGCCGCCGTCGCTTCTGCGATAGCTGAAGCGACGGGAACGTTTGTCTCGAGTAAACAACCAGCTGGTACCCATCCTTGTTTGGACGTATCTGTGTCCACAATGCCGGATCCCGATGGATCACGTTGAACAACCCACCAACCTCGAGCCCGGGAAAGAATAACGAAGGTATCACCACTAAGTACAAAAACCTCTAAATGTTAGAAATTTTTAAATAAAATAACACGAAATACGCACACAACCACATCGAATTCATCGTTTTGTTCTGCCATATACGGGTAGATTGCCACAGCATATGATACCCCCGACATAGCCACTGGATTGTCTCGTCCGTGTGAACCTGAACTTCCTTCCCCTCCGTCTGACCCTCGGGAGCCCACCAGGGGTGTAGATGCCAATTCACCCCGGACAGCACCGTTCACTGGTGTATCGTCCACTCGGTCCTTCTGCTCTGCCGAAGGTGATAAAACCTCGGGCCATCCAGGCTGGGCACTTGAGCCGGACGGGATAGGTGCTGCCGTGGAGAAATCGTTTACTTCAAGTTTCGGGGGGCGGTTTGATCGACCGACAGCTGTTAATCGCGATTGGTTCGAGACGTCGCCTGCACTGATGGTTGAGGATGCTTTTCGCGCGGCATGCTTTTGCTGTGCAACTGCGATAGGTGAACGAATGTCTTTGATATGCTTGAGCATGAACACTGGATTCTTCCTTGCATCCTTAAGCCTTTGAAAGAGGAGGAGAGGTTTTTCATCGTAGCTGAGGCACCGTTCAACCCGGTTTCCTATAAGAACAGCGAATAAATACAAGGGTTAGTTAGGGCAAATGATCGACGCGCCTGTCGATCCATAACAAATGAACATGGCATAATTTTGCCAGTTGTCATTATTAATCCTATACTTCCTCAGCGCAGCAGGAAGGACTTTCCATGTCGGATCATCCAGGCTGACTTTGAAGCTCTTGAGGTTGTCAGAATTATCCTGTCGAGGCTTGGACGGGGTAGATGAGTCGCCAGCTACCCGTTGATTGGGTTGCTTATCGGGAGAATTTGATGCAACATGTGACTGTGGTGGATGGCGGTTGTGTGGGACATCGTACTCCGTTTGCTGGGGTGATGGGTGAGGCGAGTCCATGTCGGGCTTGGTTGGCGATTTCGCCCACTTGAAGGAAGGCTGTCTTTGGAGGTCATTTTCATCCTGCGTGGTTCATAATCGTTTCCAGGGTCGCATATGTTATGGCAGGGCACTTACGGATTGACCCTGGGATGCTCGAAGCTGGTTAAATTCGTCCAAGAACAGCTGCAAACTTTCATTCAAGCGCCGGTTCTCTTCTTCCAAAGCCGAGAGTCGCCGCTCTATATCCCTGTCAATAAAATGCAGAACGAAAACGTAAAAAAGCGAATGAACCCTGGTCCCTAACAGTAAAGTGTAATTTGTCCAGCGTCACATATTCTTGTCGGTCTTGGGCTTCAGCTGTTACAAAAATGAGATAAGAAATCATGGCTAGTCAAATGGCTTACAAGGTGGGACATAATGGTCTGCCTCGATGGGGACATTTTGGGCAAGTTTGAGCAGGTACACTGCCTTGAGGATAGCAAGCCGTTGGCCAATGGTAGAGACACCGACTGCCTTGAGGCCTTCCGAGTCGAGCAAGCATAAAACGTCGCCGGAAATGTTATGTTCTGATGATGTTCCGCTGAGGAAAAGCTGTATTCAAGAAATACGTATTGAACTTACCTCTGATTTGAGTTTCGTATTGAGGGTAGCCTAGAGATGTAAGCCAAACCTGCACGTTTCCTTCGTCCCATTCCAGGATGCATTTGTCCGTAGGCACATCCATGTCTGACAGACTGGCAATGGGAGGAGGTAGGGTTGAGCAGTGACTGGGTTGGATGGTCTCGAATAATACGCAAAAGGCAAGTCACGTCAATCTCCGTTCGTATTCCAAAAAGTCCTATGGAGTAGCAATTTCGACTGGTTTGGCTTTAGATCTCTGGAATGATGGACGATCCGGATCCATGGGCTAATGCATGGGGTGATTCTCTTCATTCAACCAACATACCGACAGTTAGTTCGTCATGGACGGGCTTACAGACTCATGTCGTCGAGGATCAGCAGGAAGCTGACATCGGAATGCCTTCCTGGTCTACTGCAGTCCGATGGAATGAACCCTCAGGTGTCGAAGGCTCTCTGTGGTCCCAGCCAACGGCCCCCGCAGAACTTTGGGAACCATCCCCGTATGAAAGTATACCTATTGCCAAATCAATCGTACTGGAGCCTCCACCACCCTCTCCGAAAGCAGAGTACACGGAGGAGCCTTCTTTGCCCGTTCCCCCTGCACCATCTACCCCACCACAAGATGTGCCTTGTCAACCCACACCACCCCCAGTAAACGTGACATTTGACAGTCCAAGCTCGCCACCACTTACTCCACAGTCCCCCAGCGTCCCTGCTCCTACGAGTCCCGATGTGTTCGGGACCTTTGAAACAGCTTCCGCTGAAGTACCATGGGTAAAGGCGACGTCCAACTTGCCTATATCTCCTACTCTGGAAGCCAATAATGAGTGGGGGTCCGCTTGGGGGCAACCTATAGCAGAAGTCCAAAAGACAGACGAACCAGCAGACGAATGGGAAATGGCTAGGCGACAGAAGGAAGAACAAGATCGGCACGTCGTGAGTTTGAGCCACAACTCACCGCATATCACAACAAGTAACCTCATAATTTCATAGCCTCCCGAACTTATGGCCTCTATTCTGCAAAAATTCCACGAGTTAGCAGATGATTTATGGCCCGAACCTGAAATATCACCGGATCAGAGAGCAACGGAAGAACAATACTGGAGGGACTGTTTGCGAAACGGGTTCAAAGGTGTTGAAGGTCTGTAAGTACATTGAAATTCCCGCCTCACATTCATGCTCTAAGTGTTCATACACGACAGCGAGGCTATCGCCGCCACCGTTATTCCTCAAGATCTGACATTACCGCATCCTATCCCGTTCAATAAGACCGCCACAGCGAAAAATATGACCGATGCCCTACGGACCACGAGACACGTACCCTTCGTCCGTTCGAGCCCTTTCGCTCATTTTATGGCTTCTAAGGGTTCTACTGCCTGGGAGGCAGCTGTCAAAGCCAGGTCTGATGGTGTCCAGGATGACTCCCCTCCCGGTTGGCGGATAGTGGAGAAAAAAGTGGAAGCAGCCCCAGTGGTCGGTAGTGGCAAGGGAAAAAAGACAGGTGGTTTGTTGTCGTTTTTGGGACGGAAAGCAGCCTCTTCGCCAGTAGAGAACGCTTCACCAGAACGCTCTTCGTCACCGGCTGCTACCCTTGTTGTATCAGCTTCAAAGAACGTTTCCACTGACACCTCCCGTCCAAATCTTGAGAATACCAAACCGCCTACCGCCAATCTCCCGGGCAAGAATGCTTCATCCGTTGCGTCGTCTTCCTCGGCACATTTACCTGCACTTCCTGCACAAATTCCCACTGCAGTCGCAATCACACCTTCTGAGACTATTCCAGATCCCACGCCTCCATCTGTGGTTTCGCGATTTTTTGATCGCCTTTCGCGCACGAGGGGTCCATCAGGTGGTCCTAATGCCATCGCTCTCTCATCTGACGATCTTGAGTTTCTTTCTGACATCGTACCAAGTGCCAGTGACGATGTCTCTGGTATAACAGCAGGCGATCCTCCGCTCTTGGCACTGTCTGGCGTGGTTGAGTCGTCCCTGACCCAGGCAAAACTACCTCTCCCGATGGCTCCCTCTTCCAAGGTAGTTCAGATATCGAAGTCTAATGGGCCTCTTGATTCAATCAAGCCATTTGATGGAAACCTCAATCGGCCGCTCACATTTTCCGCACCACCGACTCGGTCTCAGACTACTGGACCGACCAGCTTTTCAGGGAACCGTTTCCCTGAAGCGATGATGACCACATCTTTTTCCACCAGCTCTTCTACTCCTCCATCTTCTATCAAATTACCACCTCCACCGTCTTCGCGATCCCGCACTCCCATCAGCCAAACAATTCCAATGCTGTCAAAACCCGCTCCACCATCGCCCGCACCACCATCCCAACAAACGGCTCACAAACCTGTAACCACGACCTCGGACTTGCTAGGCGATGTCGACTTTTCTGAATTTCATTTTTCTCCACCACTGGTCGCCTCCCATAGTTCGGAATCATTCGATCTTAGTTTCTCTTCTTCCACGTCCTCAAGAAAAGGCCTCGTTTCCGGCCCGGCTAACACCTCGACGAAACCGGATGTCTCCTTTGATTCAGACGATTTTGACGATTTCGTTTCTTCACCGATACGAACGCCATCTCCACCACGGCCGCCTCTCAAGTCCCCCAAGCCGCGCCCTGCGCTAAGCCCGCTCAAGTCCATGATCCCTGCGCAGCCTCCGGGCAGGAGGCTATCTCAGGCAGCTGATCACTCTCGCACGTTGGCGTTACTGGAAAATGCCGCTTCTCGTGTCGGCCGTTGGCCTGCGTCTCCATCGCCAGTTCCAGAAGCTCTCCCTCCGCCTGGAGGAGCCTCATCTGACGCGGACCTTCTGGGCGGGGGGCCCACCATGCAGCGACAACAGATTAGCGCAATGAAGACGTCTGTGTCGTCCCCAATCATCGGTGGTCGTTCTGACTTGGCCTCTTTCAATGGTTTGTCCCATCCACCACCACTCCCTCCTCCACACGGCAATGCGCTCAAAGATCCTTCATTCCCGTCTTTGGTGAGACCCCCTTCACGTCCACTGGTACCCACGAACGTCATATCATCATCGAAGTCCGTATCGTCAACTGGTGGGCTCTCAGCGCAAGATTTGTCGTTTTTTGAGGGACTATGACATCGTAATTTATGCTTTTTTTTGCTTTCGTTATATCATGAGATTTCTTAAACGGTCATCTTTTTGCATGCATCAATTGGTCAGCTTTGCTGCCGGATAATGCATACTTAAGCATCCCCGACGTTCCCACAAAATGTCAACGGGACCGAACGTCCAGTATCAAAGTTGTTGAACTTCACGGTCCAGGGATCAGCGACTGGAACATCTCCAGTTACACGTCCGAACCATATGATTGATGTGCGTCGTCAGCCATCCCTTGGACCGATCCATATGACATCCAGAAACATCTGTTCTGTTGACATAATACACGTTGGTCACTGTTTCTGGTGGATCTGCAAGATCGAACAAGTAGCCAACTCGAATAAAGGATGTATCTTCAAATCTTTGTGTCCGAATTGACAACCATGGCCCCTCACCTGTCATGATTGGTCTGTGGGTGTTTGCGGTCACCGTCGCCATCATCACTTGCGTGTACCCTAATTTTCTTGCCTTCTTTTTTTATCACGCTACTTCCACTGCCAGCCTTCTGATGATTTCTCAAACTTCTCTCTTTTCTAATTTTGCGATGTAATCGGCGTGATGGTTGCACAGCTGAACGCCTACATTCTCCCGCATATTGGGAACCAGAACAGAGCTTGCAAGTATCACCCTTCGCTCTGATCTCTGAGGTCCTTGACTTGTAATATTAGACTGCTGCAGTATTCTCGTGCATCAGTTTCACGGAACGAGCAACAAAGGCGAAGACTCACCTTTCTTCCGTGTACTCGTAGCACGTCAAAGGGATGCAAGTCATCGTCGTAAGAGCGTTTATGGATGATCGGCTTCCTGTTGCTACACTTGGTTTGCCGTCACAACACTGGCCTCGGAGTTGACGGATACGTCGGAGTGGGTATTTGTCCAAAGGAGACATTCTCGTGGTGTCAAGGACAACTTTGTTCCCGCTGGTAGATGATGTTCGATTCCGCCTAACGGTGGCCTAGGTGGAGACACTGTTTGCAGGAGCTCTTCAGAGCCGGACACAGCCAAGATCATATCGTACCACAAGGATGGGCTGTTGGCCTTACGAACAACTAGTCGTGATGCCTAAAAATAATTGTACGTAGAAGTGACTCAATGTATAATATGCTAAAGAGATGAAAACAGGCTGACCAGTACAAAATCCACCTCGATCGCAGGGCATCGTGTCTTAACACACACATCAACCTTTCCTATTCTTTTTCTTCTTTGCTGCTGTCCGTGGAGTCTCGGGACCAGGTTTTAGCAATTCGATGGAGCCGCCAGCAGCTTCCGCCTCTGTGCCTCCACCGTGCTGGATCTTGGCGTTTGCGTCCAAAAAGAACATCACATCACGAACTTGTTCCTCCAATTCAACGATCTTCACTGTGAGGTCCTCTTTCTCCTTATCAGTGCGCTCCACCTTCTCCCTCAGTTTTCCGAGATTCTTCATCAGGCCTTCACCCACTGCGCGCTCCTCCAACAGCTCTTTCTGCAATTTCCTCGACAACTCCGATACTTTCTCCGTCTTTTTCTCTGCTTTTATCTTCTCTCTCTCCAACTGCGCGACCCTCTCCTCCGCCTCCTGACATCTTCTTGCAGCAGCTTCCTGCATCTCGGCCTTTTCCTTCTCAGAATTCAGGCTCAACCTTTCCACCAAACGCTTCAACTCCTCCACCTGTCCTTTGAACTCCGAGGTCTGTTCCTCATAATAGGAGCGCTGCGAGTCGAGCTGTGACGTCAACAAATAAGAATACTCAATTCCAATAGCCTCGATCTTTTCCGCGCTGAGTGCGTCAGCCGGACCTGGACCCAAACCTCCCTCCCTCGGGCTCGCACCCATGCTCATCGACGAAGCCGCGCTGGGCAATTCGACCAACTTGCCGTCGGCTTTGTTCTGGATCAATCGATGGACATATCCGTCGCCGGCGTAATCCCACACCCTCTGCGTCTCGAGCTCCAACGCATATAAATGGGTTGTAGAATTGTAATGAGCATGCGCGTGCGCACGACCGTACCGCCCGCAGCCAATGTTGCCGCAAATAAGACAAATCCAGAGATTGGTGGTGGATGAACAGTCAGCGCAGGAGGAAAGGGTCGGTGTGGATGGGTTTGTGAAAGGGATTGGGAGGGAAGAGCGGGATGTGTTGGGTGATGTGGGGTGTGATGAGAGGAGCGTCTGAGAATACCGGCAGACGGGGCAGCTGTGTAGAGTGTTTGTGACGAGACTTCCTGGTTGACAGTACAAAAGCAAATGCTTACCGACTGTCGCCCCATTTACTCAAACACATACAGTGGAAGGTATGTGAACAAGGTACTGTGATCAGACCAGTAACTGCTGAGTCCATGCGTTCAAGACAAACGGGACAGGTGGGGAGCTCGCAAATGGTCCCTTGTGCCACTCCTAGACGTGATGTTAAGGGGGAAGCCGAATCATCCACGTCAATAGTTACAGAAGACACATGGACGACATGACAAATCTCAGGCTGAATAGCATGAATATTGATTATGATGGTACTAGCCATAGCTGACGAACGCACCTCCATGGAATTGAAAGGTTTCCCATTGTAGGCTTCTGCAAATTCCGCTGCATCAGTGGCATTCTTGAATTCGATTACTACAATTGAGCGGTTTGGCGCGCAGTCACTAAAAAGATACTCGTTCACAGGGCTTATTATATCATGAAGAACGGAGCTCACCGGATGATTCTCAAGTGGGCTATGCCCTCTGATGCGGGAGCGACGAATAACAGAAAATCGGATGGCGTCATGTAAGCGGGGACAGCAAGAACGGCTAGCATCACACAATCCGGGTCAGCGCGTTTGTCGAGCGCGATCGAAGGAGACGTTTCGGGTTCTTTGTTCGCGGGTGCTATCGCTGAATCACGAAAAACGTGAACGGTTCCTTCAGGCAGATTGGTAGAACCAGACTTTATTCGTGTCGGTACAAACTTTGCTGTTGCGGGACCTGTGGATGGCACCGTGAATGTCCAAGTTGTGAACGCTGTTTGGATGACATACCTCGTCCATTCGAGTTCTTCTCCCTTGCGCCGGCTCCGCCACTGTATGTCGCCTTACCCATATCTTCCAGATCCATCCAATCGAGACGGATAGGTCCGAATCTGTAATCCTTGTGTGGCGGGTCGGATACCGCGTCCCTGCGAGAGGTTGGTGTCGGGTTCTGAGATGGAAGCTGCTGAAAAATAAACGATGGAATGAACACGTCGGTGTCCGATTTGCGATGCAATCTTATGTGGATATGATACCGACGCATGCGTTTGTTTGTTTTGAAGGCCGATGCCAAACAAGAGTATGTCCGCATGAGTCAGTCGGATACAGCCTGATGCTGAACTTGAAGCAAGTCTCGAGGCAAACTCACAGTGCTCACGCCAATGTTTTGCCTTTGACTGCTCCTTTCACACCCCATACTCTAGCATGCATCAAGACACGTCTGTCGCTTGCTGCACTTCCCAAAGAAAGTCCAGTTTCTTCCTTGGGGCATCTCGCTAAATCCAATATCTCACCCGAGGTGAACGGGTGCATCGCTAATCAGGTTGTGCAAGAAAGGAAACAGGAGGAGAATGCAGCGGTTCTCATTCCGTTCTGCAATGTAGACAATACCCCTGGAATCTTACTGGAGGTCAGAGGCAAGCTGAGAAAACATTCAGGGGAGGTGAGGTGTGTACAGGCATTATCAGTGACCTATTCAGATCGTAATTTAACCCCCCCTTTTTCATGCCGTAAATTAGCTTCCCTGGCGGAAGGGTCGACAGCGTAATTGCCACCATTACCCAACGCGCCGTAATTTGACTTACACGTTCGAATAGTGCGATACATCATTCCTGTCTGCTGCATTGCGTGAAACACAAGAGGAAGTTGGGATACCCTCAGAACAAATACAAGTTCTTGGAGAGATGCTCCCGGCAGAAAGGTCATTTTCTGGCCTGAGAGTTTGGCCATTTGTCGTAAGCCATGGATGACGGACCCCCCGCCCCGCTGATAATCGAACGCTTGAAATAATAGGGCTACGTTCATACAGAAAGGAACACAGAAACAGATCTCTACGCACCGCTTCCATCGCTTTCGCTATCATCCCTCTCCCTGTCCGCAACGGAAGTTGCAAACGTCATTCATCTCCCCCTGGCTGGATTGACATCCGAGAGTCGCGTCCAGTCAGACTTATTCCGCGGTGAGAGACCGTATTGGACGGTCGATGTCTCTGATCTTGCTGGAGAAAAAGAAGACCAACGATCGGCGATGCCTGAACGTGATCCCCAAAGGACATCAAAAAGCGGACGGCTTGAGGTGTGGGGACTGACGGGGTGGTATCTCTCTCTGCTGATGAAAGCACTGAGTATCTATCCGCCCAGGTGATGCTGGGCGACGTCGTACACGATCTAAATTTATGTCTTCTGTGTGTGAACATTTGAACGGGCATCTACTTAGAGTAAACCGCAAGGCTGTGTACTGTACATTAACTAGAACGTAGACTCGGTGCCGTCGGGCGCTGTACAGCCTTCATTTTTAAGCTCTGAATTTCTTGCGCGATAACGCAAGCCAGCAGTCTGTCCTCCAGTTGATTGGTTACGGGCGGGCAGTACAGGCGCGCCCGTACCGCCCCCTGGCTGTTTCTTGTCACCGCCGTCTTTTTTATGCGGAGCCGAATTGAGGCGGGGTGCGAGTTTCCTGGAACGGCGGGAGTGCCATATAATGTACAAAATTGTTTCCGAGGCGGCGACTGTGACCGCGACAAGAAACGAAAGCAGAACTCTCTGTGGTGGACAGGTTGCGATTAGATTAAACGTCAAAAAAAAATATTCAACCGCACCCATTCGGTCCTCCACCTCTCGGCAGCGAACCAAGCTGCCATCCCGGACCCGGCGATGCTCAGTAAAGCATTCAACAATGTCACGATCGCCTTTTTATCGGTGATCTGTCTTTTCCTCTCCTCTTCCGCAAGAACGTACTTCGAGACATGTGTGGGGAAGTGACGCTCAGGCGAAGTGACAGAGCCAGCAAGGAGGGAGATCATCGCATAGTCTTGCGCATTTAATGGAGGAACGTTTGATTGTAGGGTTGTCAGGCCAGATGGAGAACGAGACCATTTGGAAATAGATGTCAAGAGTGAATATGGTATGGTGGCTGGGATCGGTTCAGCAATATACAGCACTAGTTCAGCGACAAGCTCGGAAGGCAAGACATGGGCGAGAGGGATGAGTTTTTTGACGAGGTGAGGTTCGAGAGAAATGTTGAGGTCAGAGTCGGGTCCAGTCATGATTTGAAAGGCCAACGACGGCCGTCATTCGATCATGAAACACTCCAACGGAAGTACTTACTCCACCTCTCACCATGATCGATGACTGCAGCACTCAGTTCCATGATGCCTGCGTGACCTACGACCTGAATCTCGACAGCAAGGCTTTCACCGACACTCTCGACGATTTGGCCAAGAGGTTGGCCAGCAGCCATGATCTCAGGTCAGTCTATTTCTGGCCGAATGAGAAAATTTGACTGACGGTCGTGCTAGGGAACGAACAGGTACACGGGCCCCGCTCTGGTCTGATCTGCGCAAAATGTGGATGTCAGCGGTCGAAACACAGATGTCTACGTGTCAAGATCAGGACGATGGATCGAGAGCCGTTTGCGTAGGTCTCGCCAGGTTCACGAAGAATCTGGTTGCACAAGTCCCAACTAACCAGGCTCAGGGCTTGTAAGTCCTCAGCGGCTTCGGATGTCCTTTGCTCATGGTCCCATCAGCGAAAACGAGCCTGACATCCGGCGGCTGCTGTATTGGCACACTTCATGGTCTGAAATGCAGAAGCCTGATTGTAAGTGAACACCCACTCTCCAACGTGGGACTGCCATCGTAACTCCCCGTCGACAGCTTATACGCTTACCAGAATCTTGACCCAAACATTGTCAAACCTCGTTACCACCAATGAAGCCCTCATTTCTGGGCTCTGGGAAACATACATGACCCTTCCCGAAGATCAAGTCATAGTGTTGTACGAGTATTCGCCAATAACCTCCCCGATCTGATAATTGACGGCCCGGTATAGGCGCCTGCTCGCGTCGCCCGATCCTTGCACCGTATTCACAGTATTGATCCTCATCTTAAATTGCATACACGGCTCCAAAGAAAGAACGTGAGCGACATCCGTTCTTCCTCTATACTTTCGAAACTAACCTTCCACACACCAGAATAAAACTCTGCACCACAAAAATCGGAGGACGAGTGTGTGTTTCACTTTTGGACAAAATGGTCCAATTCTATGACTCCGAAGAGTCAAGCTATGGTGCACAAGCATTTGACATTGGGTAATCTCACTTTCCATTCTGCCTTCGCTTGATTAACTTGTTTATTTGCAATCAGATATGACATTTTCCTCCGTATTGGGGAAGCTGGTCTTATTCCCGACTTGTATTCCCGTTTGGCAGCGTAAGTGAAACTGGGTCCACTATATGCGTCAGGGGTAGCATTAACCCCAGTTTGCCGTAACAGAGAGGATGACATTATAACACCTTCTCAAACTATACTTCTGAAACTTATAGACTCGTATTTACAGACAAGCCCACCAGTGCAGCTAATCCCGTCGACGACGGTCACTACGATACAAAATCAGCTATCCCCTATGCTCTCAACTACCTTCCTTGCGTTGTCGACATATGCGCAGGAGGCTATCCAGCGAGCCCTGGTTCCTGCGGGTTCTTCCAAGTCCGCCACCACGCGTCCTACGCCTCCCGCCAGCCCCTTGAATCTCGCTCGCCGTAGATCGGACTTGTCCGAAGACGTGGAGGAATCCACCAGTACTTGGTTTGAAGAGTCTCCAAATGTATCAGATACGGAAGAGTCCGATGGACCATCAAAGTCCAAAAAGTCCACAACGACCTCGAAGATTCAGGAGCTATCTTCACGTCTGGATCCACCAGCGGAATTAGACCTCTTGCTCCCTCAAGTTTGCGAAGCTTTAGTTCTTATCACGCAGTGCATTGTCACCATTGTGTTGAAGGAGGAAGACGAAGTGGATCAGGATGTGAGGGCCGTGTTCAACTATGCGATCGCCGAGAACGGGCAAGGTTTCATCGAGAATCTCGTGGGTGCGTGTGGAGATAACAGCTCATAGCTTTCCTACATCTTGTCGTTTTCTAGAACTCCTGCGCCTCCTCGATCTCTTCCTTCCCCGTATCAACTTCGGCAAGCCTGTCGGCGTGCCATCGAAAACAGTTCAAGCGACGCCTGTGCAAGAAGACGGTTTCTCTTATCTCAAACGCGATCTGACTCGCTTACTCGGTATATTAGGCAGTCGTGATCGGGCAGTGCAGGACCGAGTACGTGAATGTGGAGGCATACCCATTGTAATGAACCTGTGCGTCGCAGATGAACGGAATCCTTGTGGGTACAGCTTTGCGTTAAATTCGCGTTGGGGCTGACTCTGTTTTCATAGACCTACGTGAACATGCCATTTTCACGCTGCATAACTTACTTGAAGGAAATGAAGAGAATCAGGCTGTGGTGGGGGCAATCGGACCGAGTGGCGAAGGCTACCAAGTTGATACACCCGAAGCTATGCACACGTAGTCAGTTGGTAGACCAAGATACAACGTACGCCAAAACAATATTCTGTGATGAGATGCTCATTCGCCCTCATCATCCAACTGAATCGCTCGCTTTTTCTTACCACCCATCCCTCCAGCCTGACGAACCTTAAACTCCTCTTCCTCGTCCTCTTCACTCTCGACATCCATTTCTTCGTTGCTCTCGTCCCCATCTTCGGCCTCTACATCATGCCCTCCCTCTTGCGCGCCAGATTGTCGTTGCCTTCTCTTCTTTTGGGACTCTTGTTCGATTTTGGCCTCCATCTTTTCTAGCGGATCTTCTTCCATATGCTCGTCCCCGTCTGGGCGCCGCCGTCCCCTCCCTCCTCCTTCGGACCCCGCGTCATCCTCAGAATCAGCCACGACAAAATCATCTTCTTGGTACTCCCCAACACCCTTCTTCTCACCTTCAGGCATCTTTCTCTTCCCCTTCTTCCGCGAACCCCTGCCCTCACTGCCCATGCCGCCCTCGTCTTCATCCGACGCCCCAGGTCCTCCTTCATCCTCATCGTCACTCCAAACATCATGACCTGATCTCTTCCGCGAATACCCAGCACGCTTCCTCCGCCCTCCACCAAATCCATCATCCGATTCTGCCTTTTTCTTGGACTTTTTAGCAGTTTGCTTCATCAACTCCATCTTTTCTTTTTCCGGATCTCGGGTGGGATCGGGCGCCATACGCAAACGGGCAACCTTGTTATGCTTCTGGCCTACAGCACGAACAAGCATGCGATGTGTCTCGGACTGCATCCCTGTCGGCGTCAGAGTCATGTAGCCCGTGATAAGGGCTTCCGACTGTAATACTTGGCAGCGTTTGTGTTGCGCTACGAGATATGTCAGGCCTTGCGATTTCTTGCCAGAGGCTTGAGATTGCGATTGAGACTGCGATGGCGAAGAATCGGTTTGAGAGGGAGGAGGAGGTTGTGAACCAAACGCTTGCCGGGGGACAGTGCCAGATGTGTCGATACTTGAATTGATGTCGAACAGTTCCCTGCCTAGCCTGAGACTGAGTGAACCATCCGACCAGCGGATCACACGGCTGTTTGACTGTCTTCGCTGGAAATAAAAGTCAAGTCTGGTCCTGGACGGCTACGTGTCGGCTCACGTCTTTGTCGTTTTTATCCTTGATCCATCTCCACCTTATCGTGTTTTCGACCTTGAGCTTGATAGTCATACTCCTTTCGCGGAGAGTGGCAGGGTGTTGCATCTCTTCATCGTCGTGTTCGGGTCCCATGTAGGTATCAGGATGGAATGGCTTGGAGTCAACCTTGATGAAATTGGGCATGCGAATAACCCAAGTCTAGAACGTTGATGAGAAAGTGTCCATAGACGCTCTGAAAGGGTACTCACCTTCCCGTCAGAGCTTTTAGGTGTGGGGATATTGGGCAATTCCAGAGAGACTTCCTTGGCTTCCAACACAACGCCTTCAGGCTCGTCCTCTTCGCCATATTCCAGTGCCTGGCGTTGTTCCCTTTCTGGTGTCGAAACGCGATCGGAGGCTTCTCCTGAGGGACCTGGAGAGGTCCCACCGCTAGGGTACGATCAGGAAAAGACACAGGCAGGGCATAATTAGCTTTCCTCACCCATCTGCCTTGGTTGCTTCCGCATCTTCGTCGTTTCCAAAGAGTTCCTCCATGCCTACATCATCTTTAGCCATGAGCCCAGGTTGTGACAGTAACGTATCATCTGAAATCAACGTGTGCGTGGCAACAGGAACGTGCAATTCTGAGATCAGGGCATCTGCCAACGAAGACATCGTCAAATTCTTGTAGCTTTGAACGTTTTCCATAAATGGTAATGCAGCCGATGGCAGTACTAATGCTGTGTTTCGGAAACAAACGACAGTTCGATGACGCCTATGAGCGTCGCATGCCTTCCAAAACATCTTCCAATAGCCTGCCGTCGCACAGCTCTTTTCTGAACACGCGCTAACGTCCAAAAAACCTCGTGCCGAAATTCGGTATCGAGAAAAGCATTCACCCGCTTATCTCTCGGAACCAAGATACCACGGTTGTGTATTCCGCAAACGAGATTTCCGATGCTGTCGTTGTGAATCTCCGTTTGGTAAGATCTCGCTCCGTTTCCATTTCTATATAATCTGCCTGACGTGCTTCCGAAGCTGTGTAAATGGATTTCTCGAATCCTGATTGAGGTGACCGCCTTGCTCTTCAGGCGCCAGTCGAGGGGAATCGCGGAATTACCTCACCCCTGGTGCGCAGCTTGATAATGAGTCTGTGCATACCGCCATTTCCATTCTTTCCAGAAATTCCGAATATCTTAATGCGCGTTGCCATACTTAAACAGCACGTACCAACGCGGTGCAAGTGCTGTACCCTTGGTTGGTGTGGCCCGTTTCAGGTGAGGTTGTGTTCAGTTTCTTAATCTTTTTGTCCAAACATGAGCTTATTAAGTAGTTTTCGTCCATTCATGGTGTGACTCAACCGCCCCGCTTTCGGTATATTGACCATTATCTATTTTCTAGCAAAGTTATTGTTTATTTGCCTTCTAACAGCATACCCGTTCTCTCGCGGTCCCTTTTTACGTCGGCGATATAAGAAAGCTATGCCCCGCTTTCAGCCTCCCCCCTCCCTCCTCAAGTCGCACCCGAGTCAGTTTATAATGCCCTCCCAACGCCCGTCTCAGAAGTCAGCAACCTATAATCCCCCCGTATCGCACTGCTCACTAACGACGATGTTTACATGTAGCACGAGTCAACATTTTCGCCAAACACCCTCTCCACCTCCCGACGCAGGGAACACTTGTCCTAACGATGATATTAGCCAATTTTTCTCTCCGCCTTCTCCTACGTCATCTAACCAGGTACGGGCTGAGGGTTTTGTCGACCGTGATGGCTTCTTACCTGATAAAAACCAGTCTCGGGGATCGAGCGGCATCGATAACTCTACCATGCCTTTATTCAGTTGGGATAATCCATGCGCGGACCCTTTCCAGCCTTTTTATTTTGGACTCTTGACGGCCCCAGTGACCCCCCAAGATACATTTGGGTCTTCTGTCGAATTTCCTCCGGCGGTAGTTAATGGGACCCCAATTCCCCAGCATGCTCCATCCCGATCCTCGACTCCAGCTTCACACCACTCTGGTTCTGCACTTAATCATACGTCGACCTTCCAAATACCTCCACCTCCCCAGTATACCGACTTCTTTCCTCATGTCATGGGAATGATGGTGCAGCTCCCCACCCAGACCACCCCCCAGATATACACGGATATCCATCCCTCTCCAACGCCGTTCAATACTGACGAGGGGCTTCCGCAGACAATTTCTGTCGAGCCTCCTGGCCGACCGCTTTATACTCATCGCGAGCAACTCCAGTTTTTCAGGAACGTGCCACCTGAATCCGGCCTTCAGCATTTGTTCGTTCCCCAGCAGATGTACAAGCCGCACACAAACAGTGACCGGCGCCGGTACGTTGAGGATGTCAGCTTAGAAGAACCCATATATTTCTGGTCAGAACATCCGGCGGAACTTGGCATTACTCTTTGCGATGCGTTGCGCTCGCGAGTAAAGAGATTGCAATGTCGTGATGAACCTGTCTTTGAAGGCAGGGGCCCCAGTGTCTCGATCCGACTGGAGGTAAGCCAGAACCCCCGTTCACATTTATCTCAATGCTGATTGCCATTCTCCGGTGTTTTTCAGTGGGGTGGCTACGGTCAATGGAGTCGACAAATCCCTACGAAGGACTTCAGAAGCCCTCCATGTCCGATCACCCGCGCAAAACTTGCGAAGAATGTTGCCAAATGTGTCCTACGCTTTATCGATGTGAGTGCCCTTTCATCTTGTGATTCGCACAGACGATTGACTCTCTGTATTCAGGAAAAGAAGGGGCACGCCATGGAAGAGGAAGCGGATGAACGGTGGAAAGTTGGCGACGGTCCGGGCCAAATCAAATTCACCGATCTTGTGCTTGTTAGCTTGCACCATGTCTCTATGGGGAGCTGGCAACCTCAACTGAGGTTGAGAGAGGGAATACGTTACTGAAGTAGGTTGTTTCGTAGAGTGGACCTCGCTTTTTTTTTCCCTTTTTTTTCTTCTTTTTCTTTTTTCGTTCTCTGGTGATACCCCTGGTTATCCTTTCTTTTTGTTTTCTTACGTCCTTTGGCATTGAACCTTTCGAATGTTCCTTTGCCTCAGCCTTTCGCTAGTCTTCGGATTCCTTCCTCGCCTGATCCACTACAGTGGTGATCATATTTCTGCCCTTAATAGTACGACTACGAAGCCATCAAGTTGTATCTGTTTCATAATGTAATATTAATATCACGCGCTCGCGACAATACGTTTCAGGTGCGAGGCCCACAACTCGAGGATGATCGTCGTCATTCGTGTCCGTCCCTACGACATTGCATTCTGAAGTCAACCCAGTTACGGAATGTTTTTGATTTATGGGTTTCTCGACTGCGGACCTGAATTGAATCGAGTGCACAAATTTCAGAAGCAATTTCTGACAGCGTTAATTTCATCTTGCCTGTACACATCGTGAAGCGGGTGCTTTATCTCTCGATCGACCGTGAGTTTTTACGTCCCCGGTCTGATTCATTGGAAATCAAACAAAAATATTTCGGAGGACCCATTTGATATAACAATATTCATCCGTCCCCTTCGGTAATGCCAATATCATTGTACATAAGGCACATAGTTCGTCCCTGCTTGCGCCATCGTACACAGGTCTCGACAAAATATTCTCAGTCACCATTACGGAGCAGCCTAGGATTTAATCCAAGTTACGGAGCAGCCTAGGATTTAATCCAAGTTACGTAGCTGCCGTCGGATTTATATTCCGATACCAGTTGCAACATATGCGGGAAGGTCTGAGAAAATCAGGGGGGGATGGTTAGGGAATTTTTCGGGCAACGTGGCCGGCGAAAAAAAAAAAAAAGATCGTCCCCACCGACGCGAGTTGAAGCAACGGTGGCGTAAACGAGTCCGCACGAGTTGGTGAAACGCGACGGATTCGACAGTTAAAGGTTGACCCTGACGCACCCGGTATCCAAAATGGCAGGTAACAACAGCGTGCCGAAGGATTACGAGAAAAAACACTAGAATCTACCAGAGAATGAGGGTCACAAAGCGCTGATCACGGCGGCGGCGGAACAACGGAGTGTGGGTGCATCATGAAAAAAAAAAAAAAAAAAACATGTTTGAGAGAAATTCTTCAGAAAAAAGTCTCGGAGTGAGATGAGTGACGAACTGCCAAATCGGAGTGAGAGTGATTGGAGGGTTCTAAATGATGATTCAGTAAGAAGCCTGGTCGGGGATTCCCTAGGACTGATCGGAACAGGGTAAGGATGTAAAATTGATGGTGATTAGCTGTACCTATGTCCGGTGAAAGCATATCATAAGAGTGTTGAATATGACGCGTACCTGTATGCGCGAATAGCCTATAAACGAGACCCCGAAATATTGTGGGCATCGGTTTCTGGGAGAAGAACTTGTCTCCGGAAAGGGCCTTTGAGTTCATCTGGTCATATGGAAAAAAAGTAATATTGACGCGCGTGTGGTTGTAATGATCGTTTGACATCTTTAGATTCGCATCGTAAAACCAGGTGAGCGGATTGCCACGTTGCAGACAGTCTTCAGATTCAACCCAGGGCCAAAACGACATACACAGGATGTCATTTTCTGTCTATCAGAATTTGCATCATCAGGTTTTCACACGATGCAATAACGCAACTCACCATGCAGTGCAACCCACCAGACAACCATAGACGTCTTTCGTCGAAAAGCCAGGATGGTTACCATCGCCACAGCATCTTCAAGACAAGCAGATGATATTTAGCACCATGTTCATCGAGCAGGACTTTCTGAGAGATATATTGGCAGATGACAGAACTCAGCGACATTGGTGACGGCAATGCGGCACGCGCAGGGATTCACTGCAAATGTTTGGTGAATCAGATTTTATTCATGATGATGAAAGTCAAGGACTGGCCTTGAGCATTTTTTCGAGTATTCCTCCATTTCTTGGCAATGGCTTATCGTAGGGGATGCGAAGGCCCCTCCTTTTTGAGTGCACAAACAGTCCATACCAGACAGTTTCTCCCTGAAGATGGTACCTTGAGGGTGTTGGAGGCAGTTATAGAGCAGAATAACATTCGATAAGCCCGTCATATCGCTTCTTATAAGCGAGGTGGAACTCAACGACTGTCTTGCACAGTTCGGTCCAAATCGGGCAAAGCATTTGTTCCTTCAGCCGCTTTTGTGTTACCCCGCACATTACAAGCCCTCCTTTTGCTGATATTTTGCTCGAACAACAGCCAGCAGGACGTTGTTGTTTTCATCGAAATAACGCACCCCGAATGGATCGCGCGAGGACAATGACCCTCCCTGGCTATAAAACCTGAACCCATGTTTTCGGGTTACCTCCATAGCTCCTGCTACTCTCTACCTTCACTCGCCATTTACTCTGAGTCATTCTCTTTCCTTCACAATCATGAACAACGGCTCCCTCGCTGTCGCTTTGGTCCACCATCAGGTCATGGTCGTCCAAGGTTCGCCATCCCCTTAACGAGATAGTTCGATTGATTGCTCACCTCTTGCCTCAGCCGCACGCTCACACACATTTCGAGACCGTTGGTTAGATGTCTATACATATTCGCCGTTCGGCGACCGCGTCTTTCTCGCGACAGATGTCCCACACGCGCGGATCTCGACGAAGGACATCCTGAAGGTCTTTCCCTCGACTGACGTCTTTCGCACCCTCGATAAGGGCATGCTCGAACTCCCGCAAAAATCATTTTCCGACTTTAACAAGTTCAGTGCCCGGAATTTGTGCCGAAATGAATCACTTTGGAAATCTCAGCACATCAAGTTGCATTTTTGATAACCCCACATCGGAGGCCGGGAGACATTTTGCTGCAGCTGGAAATGCGGTGAAATTTGGTTGGTTCATGTCAGTTATATATATACATCATGCATTCTAGACCATACCCCATCATACCCTCATATTGTAGCCCTAGTTTTTTCTTATCACTCATGCACACACTGGTACATATCACATTTGAAACTGTATGCATTGCATAACTACTGTGTAATTTGTAATTCTGATGAGCGTTGAAGATAGTGGTCATCTGACAATAGGGCTGTTCAGTAGATCAATTTGAGATGTGACCAACATCATTCAACTGTCGCCGCTCTTTCACCAGCAGCGAAGGCAGCTCGACATGCAGGGTAGCCTTCGAACCTGTTGTTCTAATCACGAATTGGAGAGGGCCAGCCGAATGCCGCATGTACAGTACAAAATTGTATGGTGTCGAGAGCAATCAGGGAGAGATGATATTAAATAATGTTCACTTGCATCTAAGCCGCCGGGGTAGCATAGGGATCCCTGTATACCTTGAAACAACCGGTTGTAAGGGACATTGTAAATTCGATGATAGTTAAGGTGCCAAACCTTCAGATCCCATATATTCCCGATTTTATCACCTGCAGCTGACCCGCCGTCCTCCAGATCCTCCATAGTTTCGGTTTCCAAACCATCACCCATCAAACCCTCTAGCTTAAGGCCCCGCTCGTTTGCAAGATGCAATAGGCATATGAAGCAGAAACTTGTGCTAATCTCCTCCATCTTGTCTCGTGGATATGACTTTTGCAGCCCTTCGATGACAGAGGCGAACACACGCGCTTCCGATTCGTCAGGCTCGGGTGGCGGGTTGTCCACATCCTGTTCAATTCCGCGGGTCAGGGACAATCCAAACCAAGAGGACCGATAACGCACCATCCGCTCGTCTTGTGGGGGTGGAATGACTATATTCAACCCTTCCCAGATATTTTCCTTCAACTTTCGTACATCGACCCGCTTCGCTCTCTTGGCGTAATTCACAAACTCGGGTCTCACACGACGCGTCTGGCCTTGTGTTGCCGCCAACAAGTCTTGTTCGCCCGCGTCAGCGTCGGGTACACCCGCGTTCGCTCCATTGCCTTCCCCCTCGTACACATCATCGAATCCGGGCGCATCATCGTAGTCGTCATGGAAAAATTGGGTATTAAATGGAATAGCGCCGCTGTTATTGGCTGTTGGTATAGTATAAGCTGATATCATGCGGTAGGGCGTTGCGAAGGACTTACTTTCATCCCCCTCCTCTTCTCTTCCTCTACCAGCGGCCTGATCCGCCGCGGCTTGTGCCCAGAAATTTTCATCTACCTCGCCATCGCCTGGATTAAAGCGGACACGTTGCCCCCGCATTCTCAACTACAGGCGACACGCATTAAGCAAAGAGCGAATTTCTATAAAGTCATACCGCGCTTGGGTGCACGAGCTTACCGAGAACTTGGGCTTCAAAAACAACGTCACGAGCTTTCGACTGCTGAAATGCATGTCATCCGGCAATCGATGGTCATCCCTTTTCTCCTTTTCTTTCTCTTTTGTCCTCTTGTTCTTTCGGGACTTCGAGTTTGCAGCCCCGGTGCCGGGCAGGTTAATACCTGCGCCTCTCGTTACAGGAGCAAAAAGATCTTTCGCGATTTCCTTGATGTCCTTCTCTGGTGGACTAAGAAAGTCCACCGTGAACGCCTCCTTTTTTTCGCGTGGGGCTTTCGCAGCCTTATTCTCGGCTGCGTCGGCTTCGTGGTGATTGAAATCATTAGCATAATGAACAAAGAACAATATAGCTAGCAATTAAATGACTGAAGACTCACGTCGTCTGATGACCTTTCTCAGTTTCCAATGTTCAGGCCCAGCCCAGTTCTTGAGGAAATTCTGGTCGAAATAATCCATCATTCCACCGTCCCCATCGCCTTCTGTCATGGCCATGACTAAGTCGCGTTCGTTCGGGACCCTCCTTGCATCAGAAGGTGGAAACACTCCAGGTCCACCTTGTCCTTGACGGTCCTCATCGCCCATTGATTCGTTGGATCCGTTGTCGCCACCATAGTCATCTGGTCCGGCGCCATAATCGTACCCTATACCTTGCTCACCCTGGAAAAAGTCTTCCACTGGCGGGGCGTCTCCCTCGGTATCGCCAAACAAATTATCATCGTGAGCTATAGATGGGTCACTGGTGCCATCATTATTCCAAGCGTGGTGGTCTTCCTTGTAAAAAGGGGCGTCATCGAAACCGAAACCGTTGAAGGAGAAACTGGAGAGCGAATGTGAGATTGCCTTTCTTTCCAACATAGTGAGGTCGGGTAAAAACTCCTCTAAAGTCGCACATCTCAATCAAGACTCAGAGCCAACTTCGAACGACTCACTTCGTAGATGACTCAAGTCGACATCGTCCTCAGGTTCGTCGGTTTGCTCCTCGTCTGCAACTTTACCCATAGAATCACTGGCATCAAACACAACCCTCATTCCACCGTCGCTACCTACGCCCAAACTCAAGTGATTCATGAGAAGCCCTTGCGCGCCACCTTCGTCAAAATCGGCACACGTTTTTTTGAACAACGGGTCGACGCTAAACTCCAGGTCTAATTTCTTGTTCCGCAACTGATTAGGGTTCTTGGCCAACGTTGCTTCGGCTCGGTGTGATTTCTTTTTCTTCGCCTGAGCAGGATCTTGAGCGTCAGGGTTGTCGGACGTCGGCTCATCATCACCATCTCCCTTCCCTTCCGAAGCAAGGTTGCTGAGTAACTTCCCCGTTTCTGTGCCAACACTGTCGACGCGACTTGTCCAGATTTTGACGCAGCCGTCGAGCGTACACGACGCACGCTGGAAGTTGATAGAGTTATCGGTGTTGTTACGAAGTAGTTGCATATCATGGAAGTAATCAATCAGCGCAAAATTCCAAGAATTTGCCGCATTGATTTTCTGTAACCTGCATAAGCCAAAAGGCCAACGAGAGAGGGGGGCCAAGTGTACATTATCTGTCGCCATTTTCATCCATTCCTCAAAATTTGAGCTCATAACATCGAGCGGGACGTTGATGACAGGGGGCTGAGCAACGGACTTCAGCTGTTGCTTTTGCCTTGCCGTCCTTGATAAATTTGTAGGATCGATATTCCCGTCCGATGACGGACCAGCCTTCTCCAGCGCCGCAACTTTAAAGCTCATTCTGCGTCTCCGCTTCTCAGCAGCATCATCGTTTATGCTGACAGTTCTGAGAGGAACACGGCCAGCGGCAGACGAAAAGCTGTGATCGGCGTCTGGATTATAAACATCACTGACTCGTTTCTTGAGATGGCGGGGAGATTGAGGTGTCCGTTCCGTGTCCGTCTCGCAATCACTATCAGTATCGAGTAGCTGAGGGTCTCTGGGTCGTCTTTGGGGGGCCATCGGTGTTCTCAACAGAACAATACACGTGACAGACTCAAACGCGTCCCGTCACGACATTGTCACAGTCAAGGTCACGCTCACTCTTCCTTTCTTGCTGCTATGACGAAATCTAATGGTTGGAAACGCCCTGCGTTACGGCCTATTGATGAAAATAAGGACACAATTAGTATGGGCGTCGTTATTATGTATAGTGTTGTGCTTAACGTGTATCTCAGTTTTCCAGCAAATCGATGTCGAAGCGTCCGTTGACATAACCTCCGAGGGTGCAGGCTTGCGGATGTTTGGTGTAACGGAGGTGCGTTGTTCGGCTCTCTCTTCTCCAAATCCCTCACACTGCACATCTAGGCTGGTCACAGTGTACTTGCACATATAACTGGTTTCTTGCCTTACTTTTATGTCCCATTACCACGCGGGTTTACAAATGACGACCTGGCCTCATTTTCAAACCATCTTGATGTAAAACTTTATCGTGTTTGACTGTAACACGATTGACCTTTCAACAGACTCTAGCAGGCGGTTCCTTTGTGAAGAGAGTTGAAATCGTGAAAAGACGTAGTCTCTGGGGGTATCTGGGGGATGATTGGATCTCCTTCATCAAAATCACTGTCACGGAGCCACGAAACCTTCCAAAGGTTCGAGATGAGTGTCACGCATCCTTCCTGCACCATGCCTGTCGTTAACTTCCCTGCCCATAATTACGCGTACTCGAAAGGGGAGAGTGCACGTTCCAAGATCTTTTTGCTGGTCAAATCAGCACATTTGAAAGCAACATTCCTTATACACTACGTTTCATGATCGACACCAAGGTACATATGACTGGCCATTGTATGGGTTATATTCACCTTGAGTTATCAGGTCGTGGGAATGAATTGGATTGAAGTGCCAGCTGGAGCCTACAAACTATTATCCGAAGAGTCCAAGCGTTCGCATTGTCAGATCGAGTTGATTGTCAGGTACGCCGAATGTTGGATGATTCTGTTGGATCGCGTTGACTTTTCACCAGATACAATAAATTTATATCACATGCACCAGAAGGTGAATGGTCCAAAGTTGCCCCGTTGCGGGTATTGAGCTTTGATATCGAATGCGCCGGACGAAAGGGAATCTTCCCTGAACCTCAATGTGATCCCGTGATCCAGATTGCGAATATGGTGACCCGTCAAGGTAGGCGCATCCCACTTTTCCAAGCCGCATGCTGGAGATTCCGTTTCAACAGGCGAACAGAAACCATTTGTCCGCAATGTTTTCACGTTAAATACATGTTCACATATAGTAGGGGCGGAAGTTCGTTCCTTTGACGACGAAGCCGAACTACTTCAGGAATGGAGGGATTTCATCCAGGAAGTCGATCCTGATGTTGTCATTGGCTACAACATCTCCAACTTCGATTTCCCGTACTTGATGGACCGAGCGAGAGTACTCAAAGTTGCAAAGTTCCCTCTCCTTGGGAGACTGAAAGGTTCGCCACTATACTATCATCGTAATGCTCCCTTACCGTGTGAATAGGTGTCAGGAGTCAGACGAAAGATACTCACTTCTCCTCGAAGGCCTATGGGCAACGCGATTCTAAAGAGACACCCTTGGACGGACGTCTCCAACTTGATATCCTACAATTCATGCAAAGAGAGCACAAACTTCGCAGCTATACTCTTAACTCTGTCTGTGCTCAGTTTCTTGGTGAACAAAAAGAGGATGTACACCACTCTGTTATCACTGATCTGCAAAATGGAACGCCCGAGTCACGACGGCGATTGGCTGTTTATTGTTTGAAGGCAAGTCTTTCAAGAAAATTTCGCTAAGGCGATGACATTAGACCTCTTTCCCTCAGGATGCATACCTTCCTCAGAGGCTCATGGATAAGCTCATGTGCTTCGTCAACTATATCGAAATGTCACGCGTAACTGGGGTGCCGTTCAATTTCCTATTGGCTCGGGGTCAATCAATCAAAGTACTCACACAACTTTTCCGTAAAGCCAATGAGGAGGGTTACATTGTTCCTGCCTTGAAGGGAGAGGGTATTTTTGTTTTGTTCTTTCCGTTCGATCTACTATGCTGAATCATTGCGCAGGGACGGACGAACAATACGAGGGCGCCACTGTCATCGAACCCAAAAGAGGTTATTACGATGTCCCTATTGCCACGTTAGATTTCAGTTCTCTATATCCCTCAATCATGATGGCGCACAATCTATGTTACACCACACTCCTAGATAAGCGAACGATTGATCGACTAAATCTCGTCAAGGACAAAGACTATATTCAGACGCCCAATAACGGTACGCATTTGTCCAGTCATCGACGATTATTCTTGTTGACATCTGAGTCTCCGTTAGACTTGTTTGTAACCACTTCAAGACGTAAAGGGCTTTTACCCACGGTCCTCGAGGATTTGATTTCTGCACGTAAGAAAGCAAAGGCCGACTTGAAGAAAGAAACCGATCCATTTAAACGAGCCGTGCTTGACGGGCGACAGCTTGCACTCAAGGTAAATACATCGCCGAATCAAAATCTTGTTTATTCATTCACTCACATACATGTAGATCAGCGCCAATTCGGTATACGGCTTTACCGGAGCTACGATCGGGAAACTTCCCTGTCTCCCAATTTCATCCAGTGTCACTGCATATGGCCGTCAGATGATCGAGAAGACAAAGCAGGTATGTCTCCTTTAACCCCCCGAAAGTTGTCATTCAGTTTACGCACCATTAGGAAGTGGAAGCTGAGTACTGTATTGCCAACGGTCACTCTCATAATGCGGAAGTCATCTACGGCGACACCGACTCAGTAATGGTCAGATTTGGACCCAGGGAACTTGAGAAGGCAATGACTTTAGGCATGTTTTTCCTACCTCGTGCCCGGACTTGCACGAATATCCTTATGTGTATCATGCAGGGAGTGAAGCGGCGGCCCTTGTCACGAAGAAGTTCGTACAACCAATCAAACTGGAATTCGAAAAAGTCTATTTTCCATATCTGCTTATCAACAAGAAACGATATGCTGGCCTGTATTGGACGAAACCAGAGAAGTATGACAAGATGGATTCCAAAGGGATCGAGGTGAGTTGCATATATGTGTATCGACGATCAAGTGTGGCTAACGATTCATTTAGACTGTTCGACGAGATAATTGTCGGCTGGTGTCGACCGTTATCGAAACCTGCCTTCACAAGATGCTGATTGACAGAGATGTTAAGGGTGCTGAAGAGTAGTTCTTAATGCTGGCAATGACACATAATGGTGCTAATGATGGCAACAGATACACGAAACAAACTATATCGAATCTTCTTCAGAATAAGGTCGACATGTCACAGCTAGTGATTACCAAAGCACTGTCGAAGACTGGTAGGTTTCTGCCAGCGGATTGGTTCTGCTTCTATTTCTGACGAGAATGGACAGACTATAGTGGAAAACAGGCCCATGTGGAGTTGGCAGAACGGATGAAGCAACGCGATGCTGGTATGCCATTTAGAACTCAAGCATCAAGGGATCATGATTCAGTTCTCTGGTAACAGGGTCCGCCCCAGCTCTTGGGGACCGCGTAGCATACGTCATAGTTAAGGGCATCAAAGGTGCGCAACCTCAGACATATTTCGTACGGTCCAATTAATATTTCTGGGGTGTGTAGGCGCTGCGGCATACGAGAAGTCGGAAGATCCTCTTTACGTTCTCGAAAATAATATTCCCATCGACACAAAGTATTATCTTGAGAATCAGCTGTCGAAGCCTCTCATGAGAATCTTTGAGCCTATCTTGGGCGAGAAAGCTTCTTCTCTATGTCAGTCGCTGTGCCCTAACGCGTTTTGTTTTGTTTCACTGACGTCTCCAACAGTATCTGGTGATCATACCAGGACTATTCAAATCGCAACTCCGACAGTGGGCGGTCTGATGAAGTTCGCCGTCAAGACTGTGACATGCCTGGGGTGTAAAACACCACTGCGGTCCGGCAATAGCCTCAAAAGTGCCCTTACCTTCTACCACACTTACCCTTAGGCTGATGTTGTACATTGACAGACGGCGCTGTCTGCAAGAACTGCCGACCAAGGATGGGAGAACTTTATCAAAAGCAAGTCATAAACACCTCGGAGCTCCAAGTGCGATTTTCACGACTCTGGACGCAATGTCAACGTTGTCAGGGATCTCTTCATCAGGTAAACCATTCGCTTGATCACTTTGCTTCCTCTTTGACGCGCTTGTGAAGGATGTACTATGTACGAGCAAAGATTGCCCGATATTCTACATGAGAAAGAAAGCACAAAAAGATGTTGAGGATGCGACCACTGTATTAGAACGTTTTGACACCGAGGTATGGTAACGGACTGGCCTGCACACTCGACTTTACAAAAGTACTTGTGTATAATCATTCTGCATAATCAGCCATTCTCTATGTATAATAAAGACAATTCCCAGGAATGATCCAAAATAACGCGCAGGTGATCTAGGACAAAAATAATTCTCTGACAATGCGTATAGTATCTGCTGGGCTAGTGACGGAGTGACCTATCGTGCGACTGTCATGGTAAATTTCGAAATCGTTCCCGCCCTGTAGCTGCGGTTCAGACTCGAGGAAAGCGGCAAACTTTCGACTTACAACGTAGGTCTTGTCGCCAAAAAAGTGAATTTCCTCAAAGCCCTCGTTCTCCACGTGTCGGAGAGCGTAAGTCTTGTCCCATCCTGTAGGAAACACGTCAAAAGAGATCTGGCCGCCAATGGAGTATGTAAGATTGTAGTCGGCGAATTTCTCCCTCAGGACTTCAACAAACGCGCGTCGGAGTCCATGGACCTGGAATTCGGTATCCAACAGTGTGGAGATAAAGAATATGGAGCTAATGGCACCTTGTCGTAGGCCTCGAAAGCCTTTCGCTCCTCAATCCTGTAGCGTGTAGTTCATATAGCAATCTCATGCACACCCAAAATGACAGACTGACGTTGCGTTACGACCGACGGGACTCACATTAATCATGCCGGTCCGGAATTCAACGAATGTGCCTCTGGATAGGGGCATGAGACATAGACTTCCAGTAAGCTGCACCTCGACGCACCGTTTGATTGGAATATCCATATCAGCAATGTAATGCAAGATGAAATTAACCAATGTCTTGTATCTCTCTTCGCCAATGAATTGGATGAACGACTGTGATTCTAGAGGCTGTCCTAATCTATATGCTGTCAATCCGTTCTCGGCAAATGCGTAATCAAAGTCCTCGATAACTAGAGTCAATGGTTAACGAGGTCAGTGAATGATAACTAGCCGGGCCTACCGGGTCGTCCTGTTACTGCCAACTGCTCAGAGATTTTCGTAAAGTCGGATCCTCCAATGAAACCTACAACGAATTTCTTCCTGAGATCGCGAAGAAGATTGATCATTTCAGGCGAAGCAGCCTGTCCTGTAGCTTACAATAATGGACATCAAAGGGTAGGAAAGACACATACCTGACGTGGGGCAGTTAACGTATCATCTACATCGAAGAGCAAAAGTTTGTGGATGGGACGGCTGGCAAACGATGAGGAAACCATGGCGGTTGAGATAGTTGTTGGTGATTCTATATTTATTTGCATACACCTCTATATTTATCACATACGTGTACCCTCAGCGTTTACTTCCATGCTGAGGTGACAGCTATCCTCACGTTCCCTCCACGTAGCGTATATATCGTTTACGCTGAGCTGCTCGATAGGATTGCTGTTTTCACGTGATTGAAATCACCGTGGGAAATCACCAAAAAAGCAATATTTTTGGTCATACAAACGCAATGTTTCAATATCATGTTTTCTCTATTCCCTCAATCCTCCTCACTTCTCTCACACCTCGAGAGCATATCGGGCAAACACCATCACGGACCCCTTCACCCGCCCCCACCACAGCGCCTTCCGCCAGCGGTGCAAGGGCCTGCAATGTCTGTGTGACATCGGGCTTCGGGGACGTCGAGGAACAGCGGGCTCATTTCCGATCAGATTGGCACAGATACAACGTAAAGATGCGTCTCAACGGCGGGAGTCCAGTCACGGAATCAGCATTTACCGAGCTGATCGATGGTATGTGTCTATATTAATTTGGCGCAAACATTGATCCTCATTTGGGTAGAACTTGAGGATTCTATCTCTGGGTCTGCCTCTTCCGAGGATGGTGGTGATGATTCGGATGCGATCGTAACACTAGTGAGAAAAGCGAAAATCGGGGCCAGGGCACCTTCCCCCATAACAAGACGGGCACCACGGACACCTCTCGCATGGTTCCATTCTCCTCCAGCCACCCAAATTGGGGTTTACAAAGCTTTGTTCTCGGACTACGACGATCTTTCATCTTATCTGCCATGTCTTCAGGATATGCAGAAGGCTGTAGAACGGAAATGGGCGTTGTTTATGACTGCAGGAGGCCATTTTGCGGGTGCAGTTGTTCGTGTTAGTAGTTCGGAAGAAGGAAAGGACAAACACGAGGGTGCAGCCAAAAAGAAACTCAAGCGGCCCAAACCGGATATCGAAGTACTCAGACACAAGACATTCCACCGCTACACAAGTGAGTACGGCACTTTGGCGCATTGTTGCCGATTCGCTTGCTCATTCATTCATCCAGCCCGTAGAAAGCAAGGGGGCTCTCAGTCAACAAATGACAATGCCAAAGGTAATGCGAAGAGTGCAGGTGCACAACTGCGTCGGTACGGTGAACAAGCTTTACGTGATGTATGGAGAGCTCTGATATCTTTTTGATGATAATCAAACTGACTGTCTGACTCGCAGGATATCCACAACCTCCTCCATGAATGGGCAGAGGACATCGCTGATTGTGAAAGAATCTGGATACGCGCCAGCACCTCAAACAGGAGAATGTTCTTGGACCACGAGGAGGGCATAATAGTCAAAGGTGCGTCAATATTCCTTCTGCTGAAGCCCATTAAAATTTTCAACCAGGTGATGAACGTTTGCGGACTTTCCCATTCCCCACGCGCCGTCCTGTGCGTTTTTCTGGTTCTCATGCCCTCTTCCGTGCTCCTTATCGCTTTAATAGACTCAATCTGAGTTGGCTCGTTGTCTCCTTGAATTAACCAAGGTTAAGATATCGCATCTAACAGAAGATGATCTTCGTGCTCAAGATGAGGCTTATTTGGCGTCCCTACCAAAACCAAAACCTGTACCTACCCTCACTGCGTCCATCTCAGAACCTCCAAAACCAAAACTGGCGAAACTCTCAAAAGAGGAAGAGGCTTTACGAGAAAAATGGGTTCGGCTCATTGATATGGTTGATAAGGGTCGGCTTGACGCGCTTGTAGCATTTTGGGATCGCGAAGGATCTAATCTGGGTGGGATCAATAGTCCAATTCCGGAATGGACTGGAGAAAAGAGAGCAAGTCTCCTTCAGGTTGCTTCAGCTGCCGGACACGAGGATGTCATTAGATGGCTTCTAGAGGATGCTCGAGCGGACCCAACTATCGATGTCCCGTTTCGTGGTGTGAGCGAAAAAGACAGCGAAGAGAGCAGCGCTCAGCCTACTGCGTCAGACTTATCTCTGCCAACGCCAGGCTTGCGTCGTACTGCTTATGATCTCGCGCCGACACGAGCTGCGCGAAATGTGTTCCGAAGATGCGCTGACGCACATCCGGACTGGTGGGATTGGCTTGGTGCTGCCAGAGTGCCCAGTGCTTTGAGCCACGAGATGGAGGAAGATCAGGAAGAGAAGAAGAAAGCACGCAGGAAGGCCTTGAAGGAGAAGATACGAGAACGAGAGGCGAAGGAAAGAGAAAAGGAGAAGGCGAAACCGCCGCTGGATGAACCAGTCGTGGAGATTGTCAGACAGGAGCAGGAAAGTCGGGATGTGTCAGGCCCAAGGAAGTTGGGCGGGGTGGGTGGAGGTGGAGGTGGGGCAGAGAGCGTTGCAGGGCTGACACCAGAGATGAGGGCAAAAATTGAACGAGAGCGACGTGCACGAGCTATTGAGGCTCGAATGAAGGTCAATGTATAGCCGTTAGAAAGCGGGCGGAGTGGTCACATCGCAAATTCATATTCCGGAAAACAGGTGGCGCTCGTCAATGAATTGATGCCGTACTTAAGTGATGCTGTTTGACACGGGTACGGCTTAGGCAGGTCTACTCAAATTGTGCTGAAAATGTTTTTTACCCCGTATGGTTTTGTGTGGAAACGAAGGTTCGCACCGGAATACAGGGTTTAGCATCACATTCGGAGAAGGAAGGATAATAATAGTCATATAAGTCTAAACGGGGCATCGCCTGGATTCCTCGTACTCGATGCAATTCTCCAAAAGGTGTCTTCTCCGATACTCTGTCGAAACGACAGGCTGAGATGGCGCGACAAGTCCTAAATTAATCGAAAGAAAGTAACACTTGAGTAGCACGTTGCAAAAGTTGACTTGGATCCCTTTATCGGCTTACGGCTAGAAAATACATAAGAATTTGGGAGGAATTTGCTCACGCGAACGCGGTTAAGAGGAAACCGGCATGAGGGCGAAGCATGTCATTCCCAAAACCGGACAGATCGCGGATAGGGGCTATTTTCCTGATTAGTAAATACGGCCCCGAAGCGTTTAACCCTTCTCTGTTCCCCTTAAAGACTTCACACCAATTTCGACCTGTCCCGATTGTACCCGGAGAAGGTGCTGATGTTAAGGAAGATAACTAGTTGCCTTTCTCCTTTTGGGTTATGATGTAATCAAGTCGAGAGTTTTTGTGTTCCTTGGTGGTCGGAGCTTCGCACCGTGCTTCTGCTGCGATTTCCATTTAGACATGTTACTCCATCTAGGACATTTATACAGGTACTGTTGTTTCTTTACATACTCACATTTATATAATGGGCCCGCCATTGTAGGGCGTGTAATTTGTGAGAGGTTCATTGAAAGTTATACGACGGTGGTTGCCTTGCATCCACAGCGCTCAAGATCTTTACCGGTGGAGAATCCGTATCCACAGTTCAGGCATACTCCGCCGACTCGAGCGGGAGAGCGAAGCGTGCGGTCAGTCCCGGACACGGTGCCATCTGAGAGTCGTTCTCTTTCGGCTACCAACTGGAGGATCCATTCGTTGACAAACATGCGTGCGTTGAGCTCTTCGATCGACAAGTAAGCAGCACCCTTGATATTTCCCAAGCACGACTGGATTGGAGATATCAGTCGCCATATTTGCGAGGTGGGGGAAAGGCACACGGACTGGTTTTCCGCACTGGCAATCAAAGGGCTGCACCATGATCCATTCCGTGCTCGGATAAAAGAATGTGACTGGATAAGGGAAATATAAGCCTAAGAATTGAGCGACAGAAACGACACTTACTTGTATCGCCGACATCGATACGTTTTAACGCGCGAATATGCCAATCAGAGGTGTTAGTCGAGGAAAGATTGAAAGCAACGTTCGGTTCGCAGGAGTGATTGACTGCAGAAAGTTACGTAAATCACGTAAGTGAACTCGGGAGAAGCAACATGAAATAGATCTGCACTGTAAACGAGATCGGAATTGAGTTCGACATGATCTTCAGATCCTCGTCCGCACTGGACAGAGGTGTAGGATTGTGTTGCATTCGTCAACCCTTCAAGTTTGACGACGAAGTCTCCTGTCTCAAACACCTTCAAACGGTCAACCGGACGCCAGCCAAGAGGCTCCAGTACTCACTTTCCTGGCTGTCAATCCAGAGTTGAATTCTCCAGAACCGAATGTCACAACGAAATCTGGGTAAGATGGCACATAGGACTCCTGGGACGGTTTCATCTTGAAGAAGGGAAAGGGGGGGAATGACCTACTTTCAAACGACCCCGAAAACTGAGCTACTTAACCTTTTTTCGTGAGTACAGCCTTGATTCGGAACTCGTGATTAATGGCGCTCGTGTCGTTAACACGTGATGGTAACCTTTTTTTGATATCCATTCGGAGATTGAATATCGAGGTATTGCCAAACTTTAAAACCAGACTTGATCAACACAATAGACGACCGCCCTACATGGCCCCGACTAAGAAATCAAAAGCCGCCAAATCCACCGAGTCCATCGCTGCTCGTCTCGCTCTCGTCGTCAAGTCCGGAAAGTACACACTCGGATATAAGTCTGCACTCAAACAAATGCGGAGCGGCAAAGGTAAGCGCCTTTTCGAGCATTTAACCCGGGGACTGGAGCGTGATGCTGAGAAGGTCCTCTGTGCTGACTTCATTCTGTTTTGTTTCCATTCCCCGAAAATTCGCTGACAGCCAAACTCGTTCTCATCGCCGGGAATTGTCCACCTCTGCGCAAGTCCGAGCTCGAGTACTATGCCATGCTCTCCAAAACTACCGTACACCACTTTTCCGGCACTAATGTAGCTCTTGGTACAGCTGCTGGGAAGTTATTCCGTGTGGGGTAAGATTCGGTCCTCCCAAACCAAGTGATCGATGATGACTGAACCTCACTGTTTAGGGTTATGACTATTTCAGACCAGGGAGACAGCGATTTACTCAATTTTGCGGAGGGAAACGCCACGTAATTTAGTTAGTGTAGGTTGCTCATACCTGTGAATTGACACGCTCAATCTGCTCCACTCCCGACGCTAGAGTTCTTTTGGTGTTTCGGCCTAAGAATTCTACCGAGGGCGCTTGTCTTTATGATGGCGTTCAAGATCATGGGGTACAATGACGTCTTTGGTCCGACTGTCTTTGCAATGCCTCTGAAGCATTTGCAAAGTATCCATCGCGATTTCAGTGACTACTCATTGCTCTGTGGATATTTTGGATCTGCAAGCCCCGGATTCAGATACCGCCCAGCTACATTCTCCGGGAAGACTGGTTGAGGACATCAGAAAGAAGGTTCAAACATTCACGCCTTGCGGAGTGGTTCCCAACTTCGCATGATATCGATACCATCTGATAAATGCGGATCGGAAAACACGACGTTGTCCTACAAAAGGGAAGGTGTCATTTCGATAATGGCAGGCGGCCCTTTGTTCGTGTAGTCTGCCTTTGAGACAAAATTTTTACTCGAGTAGTCGCTGAAAATAATCTGTACGACCAGGAGATCGGCGTCAGCGCCAAGAGGATGTCATAAGTTATATATACCTTAGCTACCATGCTCATGCCCAAAAATGCTGCAAGGCCATCCCCCTTTTCCCGATACTCGGCAAAGTAATCCGGAACCGTTATTACCTGAATATAACGGGGCTGAATATCGTTTTGTTGATCAGGATTGCCTAGAACACATGAAGCTAGACGGGATTGAAGGGCAATACCGGCTCCTGCACCCGACAACATGAGATCAACTGGCGAAGATAATTAGATTACCGAAGTAGACCTTTGATATGTTTTGTCAATTCCCCTGTGACAAATATGCCGCCCAAAATATATTGTCGTTGATCAACTTCTGTCAGCCTGACGACATGTCCGACAACATCTTGCAATGACCAAGCGTCCCTAGTAGCATTCCGGGACTCCACTCCGTATAGCCCATTTAGTAAGCTTGGGTCGAATAGTGGCTCACAGAATCGATGTCGCTCCTTCCCTAATGTCAGAGAATGACCACGGAATTCCATAGTGATGAGATCCAGCGCCTCGATCTCTCTCGCACGAGCCTGTTCGGCAGCAGATGCCTTTGCAGTGGCCTTCTTCCTCATCCCGCTTTCGATAACAGCCTTCTCCCTGCCCGCGACCAAGACGGCAGCGATGTCTGTCACGCCGTCATCTTCAACGGCCGTTTCGCCGTCTGACCGGATCTTGACTAGATTTTGTTCCAGGATGTGGCGGACAAGTTCAAGAAGGATCTGATGGAGTTCCCCTTGGCCTATTGGAGCTTCTGGAGGAGAGAACGCGGCCAATATTGTTTGGTTATGGCGGAGTATGTTGGCTAGATAGTGTTCGCAGTCGTGAGTGCCGAGAGGCATAGAGCTACGTGCTCCGTGGACAATAAAGCCGTCACATATAGGCGTGATGTCTGTGTTGTCGTGTCCGACGTCGACGACGATTCCACTTAGACTATTTGCAGCGTACAACTGCGCGATGGGACGTTCAATGGTTGCGAAGCCTGCGACATTGAAGCGCTCGAAAAACATTTGGCATATCCGCTCATGGGTAATCCGAGGAAGGCCGGGTGCAATAGAAAGGAGCACAGGTGATTCATTTTGCGCGCGTCGGATTTGAAGACCTTGGAAAAGGACATACTTCCTGCATATGCGCTGAGCGGGTGGCTATTGAAGAAGGTCTTGGTTTCATACCAGAGAGATTCAGCTTGTACCCAGTCATTAATGTCGCTATCCGCAAAGGGCCACGAGACCAAAACGTCCTGACCGGCAGCCAAGGCCTCGTCCAGCTGAGGACCGACGAGGTAGTCGTTCACTTTTATCGAGGAATTGGCTTGTTGTGACGAAGTAGAAGCGTGATTTGAGTCTGCGTGAACATCTTCTCCGTTCTCCACCCCTGTTCCGTTCGTGTGAGAAATTCCGTTGGTTTGGGAGATGACGCTGGCTGGGTCGTTGGAAGGTTTCTTTCGCAAACCAACACGAGCAAGAATTTCCTGGAATCAACTATATAAAAAAAAAACAAGAAAAAAGCGAGAATAAGCTCACCACTGTTGGTGTCTTCAAAAGGTCGTGAAGACCCAAACCCGCACGGATCAGAGTCTTCCCAGTTTCGAGGATAACCACGGTCGAATCGCGAAAGGCGGTCATGTCAACTGCCAAGATAGGGTTAGGGTTTATTCGAGTTGCGATCGTACCATATGTACTCCCCTTTAAACATCCCAAACTCTGGCACCAAGCCGTTTACTGATTACTCCCGTTGGAGGCTACTTGTGAATGATGGAGGTCGACACACCTGGCATTACATGAAGACAGATGAAGAAAATGAGACATGGCCACAAAATTTGGTGGATAAATTCTGGATGGGACTTCCTTTGGTATGAGGGCAGAACCTGAACATTGCTTTATAATGACGGTGTCATACAGAATCTACCCGAACTCCCTCCGGCTCAAGGTCCTCTCGAAGCCGCACGGAGGGGGTATACCTTTTACAAAAACCTGCAGTCACACGACGGGCATTGGCCTGGAGAATATGGTGGACCGATGTTTCTCCTGCCAGGCCTTGTCATTGGTTCGTACGTATCTGGGATGGGTTTCAAGGAGGAGGAGAGATTGGAGCTGGTTAGGTACTTGATGAACCGTGCTCATCCGGAGGACGGCGGCTGGGGAATGTACGTGACGAGAAACGACGCGTTATATCCTGTGAAAGTAACCTGAGGTGACGCTAGACACGTCGAAGGTCACTCGACCGCTTTCGGGACTGGGCTCAACTACGTTGCTCTGCGTCTTCTGGGTGTTCATGCCGAACATCCGGTTTGTCTCAAGGCTCGAGGAACGCTTCATAAGCTTGGTACGAAAATTTGTTGATTTCAATCAGCCACATGAGTCTGACTAGTCTGACAGGTGGCGCAGCCGGACTCCCAGCTTGGGGTAAATTCTGGTTATCTATATTGAATGTATACGAGTGGGAGGGGAACAACCCTATCCCTCCAGAGTTATTGTGAGTGTTGTTCGTGCTGCAAGCAGTGCTGCGCCATTGACGTACGTGATCAGGCTTCTGCCTGATTGGCTTCCAATCCATCCGCACCGATGGTGGATACACACTCGCACTGTCTTCGTCCCCATGAGTTATTTGTATGGTATCCGGTTCAAAGCTAAAGAAAATGATCTCATTCTTGCTCTTCGGGAAGTGAGTCTTGACGAAATGATATATTGCAGTTGGTCACTTATCTTCCTCACAGGAACTTTATGTTCAGAATTATTATTCCATCAACTGGCCGGAACAGCGAAATAATATCTGCAGTGCTGATGTATACGCCCCACATACCCAGATTTTTGACCTTCTCAATGTCATCCTGGGTGGATATGAATTGTGCTTAATACCTCCACTTCGACGTGCTGCTGCCGCCCGCGCCTACCAGCTGGTAGTGTTTGAAGACGAGAATACCGGATATCAAACACTAGGCCCTGTGTCAAAGATGTTAAATCTGGTTTGCAGGGCTCACGTAGAAGGTTTCGAGAGCGAGGCATACAAACAACACGAGATCAAGCGTCAAGATTTCATGTGGATGGGAAAAGAAGGTATGATGATGTGTGGCACGAACGGAAGCCAGCTTTGGGATGTCGCGTTTATTACACAAGCCGTCGTTGAAGCCGGACTCGCAAATGAGCCAGAGAATAGGGAAAGTTTGATCAAGGCTCTCGAGTGGTTGGAACAAGACCAAATTCTGGATAATCCGAAGCATTACGAAACTTCGTATCGACACGCCACGAAAGGGGCGTGGGGTTTTAGCACCAAAGAGCAAGGCTACACGGTGAGTGATTGCACAGGAGAGGGTCTTAAGGCGGTTATGTATCTTCAAAGGCATCTCGAGTAAGTTGTTTGCTGCTGTCTTGACTTTCATTAGCGATGCAGAACTTTCAGTTTTACACCCAAACTGGTGTCCGAACGGCGTATGTGCGACGCCGTGGATGTGATGTTGACCTTACAAAACCCGAATGGAGGATTCGCCAGCTACGAGCTAGTGAGGGGACCAAAATGGCTGGAGTATCTCAACCCCGCTGAGGTTTTCGGTTGGTTCGCTTATTTGCTGCCTCCTGCTCCACGTAACGTTATTGGCGGACGTGCAGGTGATATAATGATCGAATACTGCTACCCTGAATGCACCACATCCGTCATCACATCGCTCGTCATCTTCCACAAGCATTTTCCTGGATATCGATCGGCCGATGTAGAGTTGGTCTTCTGTTGTGTGTATTGCTCTCTCCCTCATTGTTATGTCTGTCATCAGGCAAACCATACGTCGCGCCATCGTGTATTTGCATGAGGCGCAGAGGCCAGAAGGGGGCTGGGTAGGGAGTTGGGGTATATGTTTCACCTATGCCACACAATTCGCCCTTGAGAGCCTCTCTCTTGTGGGTGAAACTTATGAAACGAGCCAGAGCGCACAAAGAGCGTGTAAATTCTTAGTTGGCAAGCAAAGAACGGATGGTGGCTGGGGCGAGAGTTATAAGGTGCGTTTAAATACTCGTTCAGTTAATGTGGGCTTCAACAGTTGGTTCCAGTCATGCGCACAAGGAGTGTGGGTTGAACACGCCAATTCACAAGTGGTGCAGACATGCTGGGCGGCGATGGCCCTGATGTACGCTGAATACCCGTATCCCGAACCTGTAGAACGTGCAGTGAAATTAGTCATGTCACGGCAAATGCCAGTGGGTTCCTCCCGTCCATTGTTCACGAGCTCTATTAAATTTGATCTCAGGATGGTTCATGGCCTCAAGAAGCAATAGAAGGCATCTTCAACAAAACCTGCGCCATTGCGTACCCCAACTTCAAATTCTCGTTCCCAATCTGGATGCTTGGTAAAGCGCACCAGTATCTTGCAAGGCTCAAGACACTAGAGAAGTGATAGCTTGTTACGTATAGAGTTCCAGTTGGGATGCCGCGAACACTTCTTGTCGATCCCAAATCACGTGATAAATATAAATATCATTCCCCTCTTATGTTCTTTCGTCCAAGTTTCTCTCACCTTTGGCAAACCTTGACACAAACACGAACGATGGCACTCTCCAACGGCGTGTTCAAGCAGGTATGCAATTTATCCCTTCAACTATTCCCCCTCCTTACATTAGTGGTCCCAGGCCCCACATGAGTGAGATCTTGCACTTGATAAGCAATGATTGACCGAAGAATACCCTCACTGCCCATTATAGCCTACTTGTGTAAGTAACTGTTTCTCTGATGTATTCGATCCATGTGTTAACCCACCTGCAGAATTCCAGGTCCAGTAGAAGTTTCAGATGACGTATATCGCCTATCTATCCATGAATTGTACTCATCTACACTGCCCAGGTTTTGTACGCCAACGCTCACCCTCCCGTCTCCCACGTTTCTGCCGAATTTTCATCCGTGTTTGGAGATTGTATTCGCATGTTCAGGTGCCTTGTCATTGTTTATTTATTCATTGCCATCTTATAGCTGTTATCAGGCAACTATTATTTACAAAAGATGGGCAGCCTTTCTTTATTTCTGGCTCCGGTACTCTCGGGTGGGATCAGGCACGTCAAGCCGTTCGGGTTGTGCACCAGTTTTGAATATCCGGAATAGGTTGCTGCGAACCTTGTCGAACCGGGCGAGCGAGCTCTTGTGCTCGATAGCGGATATTTTGGCGGTGGCTTCGCTGATTGGTATTCCGAGTCTTGATCTTACAGTTTCCTTCTCTTGATATTCCCACTCTTCACACAGCCTTCAAACGTACGGCGCAAAGGTGTACCAACTCAAGGCAGAACTCGGCACGCCTGTGAGCCAGTCCGAGATCGAACAAGTCCTGAAATCTACCAAATATAAAATCCTGACTGTCACACACGTTGATACATCAACAGGTCTAATTAATCCTACTGTCATCTTCTATCACCCTAACCTCGGACTCTAGGCGTGCTGTCAGACGTGAAAGCCGTTGCCGATACAGTCAAAAGAGTTTCCCCTGATACTCTAGTGAGCTATACCAAGGATGTATACCGAATACCGCTGACGGTGGTAAAGGTTGTAGTTGATGGCGTATGTTCAGTAGCTAGCGAGGAAATTCGCATGGACGAATGGGGTATTGACGTTATCTTGGGGGCCAGCCAAAAAGGCCTTGGAATTCCCCCTGGGCTCAGTATAGTATGTGCCAGTCAACGGGCTCTGAAAGTAAGCCTATCCGCGGTTTCAATCTTTTCATGTGGGATATCGTATAAATCATAGGTATACGAGGATCGCTCGGTCGCCGTTACCTCTTACTACGCTAGCTGGAAAAAGTAAGTCTTCAACCATCATTAGAAATATACTATGAACTTTTCGCCCTCCCCCTCCAGATGGCTCCCAATCATGAAGTCATATGAGGCCGGCTCCCCGATGTACTTCGCGACTCCACCCGTCAACCTTTTACGCGCATTGCAAACCTCGCTGATCCAGATCACCAAAGGCACCCCTTCGGTTGAAGAGCGTTTTGAAATGCACTGCCTAGCGAGCCAGAAGATCAAGGACGCAGCCGCCGCTCTCGGCCTGAAACAGGTGCCTCTTAAACCTGCGTATGCTGCAAACGGAATGACCGCCGTAAGCCGCACACATACAAACGCCCTCCCTCTCTCAAATCCCAGTTTCTTTTTTTGTCGTTTGACCGCCCCACTCTTACCATAGTTATATTTCCCTGAAAACGTTGGAGCGGCCGACCTCTTACCGCGTCTCTTTCAAAAGGGCGTCGTGGTCGCTGGCGGTTTGCACGCCAGCATCAAGGGTGCGTATCTGTCAGTAAAACCATCCCCCATCGCTCACGAACGTACAAATCTCAGACAAGTATTTCCGCATCGGGTGAGCACTCGTCCTCGACGCTACTCGCTCATTGCGGTTGAATCCAACCTTGCAGCCACATGGGCATTACCGCCGTCGAACCTGAGAGGGGAGACATCACCAAGATCATTACCTCCTTGCGGGATGCATTGGAGGAAGTTGAAGCTAGCAAAAAGTTGTAGGCGCATTCAGTTTGCGGGGTATCCTACAATCACATTGCGAGTTCAGTCGCGAGTGTTCCGTTTGATCATTTTCCTCCGACCATAGATACCGTAAGAAATTCCTTGTTGGTTCTTGTTACAGGACGTTCCAAAACAGTTGGACGTAGATAGATAACAGCATTCAAAAGTAGGCCAGCCCTTCTTTACACTTCACTAAGTAACTTCGCGGTATTGGCCCTCCCCACCCATGTGGTCATACCAAGCTTTTCCAGACGTTGTGGGTGCGATATATCCGGCCCTGATCGTGAAATCCCCAAACCGCTCTCCATCCAGTCGTTCCAGCGCATACTGTTTGATCATAGGTCCCAAAACGGCCAGAATCTCAGGCTCGGTAACGGACTCTGCAAGCAGTTCGGTCAGAAAGGGTTTTGATCACATCCACTTGCGACGGTTGGCGGTAACTCACCTCGATAAATCTTATTCAACCTTTGTCCATGGAAGCCGCCACCGAGCAGCATAGAATATACACCAGGAGCTTTGCCGACGAAAGCTACTTCTGTATAAGGAGTATTTGAGGAATGCGAGAAACAAAAATCGGGCCCATACGAACCCGCTACATATGGTCGCGCACAACCATTAGGGCACCCGGTCATTCTCATGACAATAGCGTCGTTGCGAAGGCCGTTTTCTTCACAGATCTTCTCGACCTTGTTGATCAGTATTGGGAGATACTGGTGGTGATCGATCAGTGCCCGTTTAGACTCGCGACATGAGGCGAGAAACGAACTCGTTCGGATTCTGCCATGGCTAAACCTATGTAACAACACACACATCAGAAATGTCGTATGTCGCCCGATCCAACTAACTATGGCTCGCAACGCACCACAAGTGGGAAATGCCACGCAAGCCGACGAAGACAGCCGCAGGCCGGTCTGCGACAAGTTATCCAGCTTATATTTCGCGAGCAGGTTCTTGATCGATGGCAGCTCCGCCGTCGCAATGTCCGAGAGTATAAGATGCTGATTAGCCGTCAGCCGGAACGTCCCTTTGTGGACCATCGCGATTTCCCTCAACCCCGTCTTGAAGTCTCGCCCCGGTTCGTCTTGAACGCGGCCGTTCTCGATAAACATGGTAAAATGGTGCTTCCCGTCTCCGCCAGTGGACCAACCGTAGTCATCCACGTTGCGGTTGAATGTGTATGGTCGGGCAGGTTGTAGAGCGTATCCTAAACGGTTCTCGACGTCAGCCTTGTAGGCATCGAGGCCCATTCTGTCGATAGTGTACTTGACGCGCGCATTCTGAAGCGTTAAACAGTTAGCGAGTTGCTATCGGGCGCATCGCGGAGGAAGCCACCTTGCGACTGATAGTGCATGGAATCAAGGTCAGCGGGCGACTATACGTTGCAAGTAGAGTTAACCTACTCTACGCGATTGCCGTGATCCCTCTGAACCAACATCACCTTCTCCGCTACATCGAAACCTTGATCCACAGTGCAAAAGCCAATCACATCACCGAGCCTTGGGTAAGTCTTCTTGTTTCCGTGTGTGACACCCATCCCTCCCCCGATGCAGACGTTAAACCCGGTCAGATTGCTGTCCTTATCCACGATGGCGATAAACCCCAGATCATTCGCAAAAACGTCTACATCATTCATGGGCGGAACGGCAACAGCAATTTTGAACTGACGCAAAATGATTCAATATTCCATCACCCACGGAAGAAACGGGCAACAAACTCACTTTACGGGGAAGGTAGAATTCTCCATACAGAGGTTCAAAATCCTGCAAAGCCTCACCCGCCACCAATTTCTTGTCTAACCAGATCTCGTGGTAGGCAGTTGTGCGGGGCAAAAGGTGTTCACTCAGACCCTTGGAAAAATCGTAAACTTGGGCATGTAGCTTGGATAACGTCGGAATTGCCGAGCAGATGACATTCCTAGTGATGGGTGAGAACGATCTTGCCCTCATTCTGTGCAATCTTTTTTACCGATTCACGTCGCCACAAGCGGCGAGGGTATCAAGTAATGCCGCATTGATAGCTTGGATGGAAGGTTTCAAATGCTTCTTGATAACACCGTGGAATTGAAACGTCTGCCGGGTAGTAAGCTTGAAAGTTCCACAACCGTGTTCATCCGCTATCTGGTCCATTTGCAACCACTGCCGTGGAGTGCAAACACCACCAGGCATCCTCACCCGGATCATGAAGCTGTACGCGGGCTCCACGCCTTGCGCCTGTCGCTCATCCCGAATATCGCGGTCATCTTGCTGGTATATACCATGGAACTTGGTCAGCTGCGTATCACTAGGCGCCAGTGCTCCGGTGCTTGTATCAGAAAGACCCTCGACGATTGTGCCGCGCAGATACCGCGATGCAGCCTTGATGTGCTCATTCGTGATGGGGTCGGGCTCCACCTCTGTTACTTCTACGTTGTCAACTCCTAGCGCCTTCCACAAGAGAGGCTCCCAAATCTTATACCCAGTCTCAGGTCCATCTGGGTCTTGATCGTCCCCGAGACCAAGATCAGCGACTCGCTGGCCGCCCAGTTGCTCAAGTCGAGTATTGAGGTCTTTGCCTGCCTTGTTATAAAAATGGGCGTCCTCCGCGCGAGGCCAGTAGTGGCTATCGCCCAAGCCGAACACGGTGAAACGGAGGTTCGTTAGGGGCGTTTCTCCGTGAACGGCGGCTGCGTTCAATGCCTTGAAGAACTTTCGCGCGTTCTGTGGTGGTTCCCCTTGTCCAGCGACTGACGTGACGAAAGCGACATGCCCTTCGCTTCCGAGTTCTTCGAGTGACATAGAATCCATAGTCGCAACTGTCGGTGACAGACCTCTTGCTTTTCCTCGGTTGGCTAGTCTCTTCGCCATTTTCTCGGCCCTTCCGCCGTCAGAGGCAAATAAGACAAGCAAAGGAGGCGCGTTGAGATTAGCGAGAAGGTTGCTGTATGACTGTTGGGCCCGTTGTGTTCTTGCCTCCTTTAAGCTCTCTCCTAAACTAGTCACCAGTTCCTCAGCCATCTGAGGCTTTGAACGCACGAGCTGCGAAAGGTGACTCTGCCGGTCAAGGAACTGTCGCAGTTCGTTCTTGACGGCATCAGAGTCAAGGGAGAATGGTTCCTTGCCTTCTCGTTCCTTACTCGGATCCCAGCGGTACAAAGGCCAATAGCCTGCATCCACGGCGAGTTTGGTCTCCTTTAGGATTTCGAGCGCGGGAGTATTTTCGCTCTGGTACGGAAGGTATGCAAGAACAACGCTGGGTCCAATAAACCGATCTGCTTCGATCAGAGCTTGTAGGACTTGGGAGTATGACGAATATACGGCCACGCTCGCTACATATACGTTTCCATAATTCATGGCATATAAACCGGCATCGTGCTTCCGTTTTCTGGAGTCCCCCGTGTTGCGAATCGAATAGGGAAGAGTATCGAGAAGTAGGATGTTAACATTCAATCCGGATGCTATAGCATGGTGAAGACCTGAGGCGCCAAGGTCATACGACCATGTGTCTGACCCGATAATCCACCGAGATACACGAGAAAAATAGGAGCGTAGAGAAAGAATGGGCCCAGCCGTGGAGTTGGAGAGATTGGATGACTCAAGCTTAGCCACGATCTCCTGGCTGATTGCGGTAGGTTTAACACAGTCATCCCTCACCAACATCCATCGGCTGAGAAGGGAATGCAGTTCTAGATCGAGATCCTTGGACTCGAGCCGAGTTTGTACGAGGCGAATAAGATCAGCTCGTTTTTCCAATTGTCCCCTCACACGACCGAGGGCATACTCGGGAGTCATTGCAAGCTCACCATGAGTAGCCACAAGTGATGGTGAGTTTGCGATTTCTAGGTGATCTCCAAAGAGGTGAGAGAGGATCTTGGTGTAGGACGTCTCATGCCGGGGAATGTGAAAATCGTCCAAAGGGGAAGAGTCAGCATCAAGCGGCACACCAAGGTGTAGGCGGGTGGATGATGGTGCAGATGACGCCTGTTCTATTAATCTTGAGACGTCCTCAGGAGTGACCTGGCTTGTATTTCCAAGAAGACCGCTGTGGACGGTTGGTCGATGGTGAGGATCACGTAGCTGGATGGCCCTGATGATCGCGAGGCAGAGGGGGGTCCACTTCATGGACCATTTTGTTATCTGTTCGAGGACGATTATGCGAGTGGTTGAGAGCGGGATGGCATTCAAGATGTGAGAGGTAAGGAAAGGGGAGAGCAGGAAGACGGAGACGAAATTTACACCGTCTAGGCTGAAGGGGAGTATGGCTTGTCCTAGGATGAAAACAACGGTATGTGGTTCGGCAGAACCGTGAAGACTGAGTGGGGGGAGAGGACGTCGAACGAGTGTGGCGGTGGCCAAAGCTGCGGACTCGTAAGACTTTGAAAGCTTATCAGCATCCGGGCTTCCTTCATTTGGAACAAGGCTGTCCGATGGAAGGAAGAGTCGGATTTGGTCATCGGTTATCTCGTCAGCGGATCCGTCAGAACTTTGATCATAAAACACATGCATTACAGCTTTGCGTTCGATTCGTGCAAGCTTAGATGCGAGGAGAGCATTGTCATGACTTTGCTGGATTGTTGTTGAGAGAAGGAAGAAAGGGATAGAGGATCGGAGAAGAAGGACATCAGAAAGGTCAGTTTTGACGGCAAAGTGTAGAACGATAGGGCGTTGTGAAATGTGTGCTAGATGGGGAACGAATTTTGTCAAGACGTGCGGGTTTGACAAGCTCGTGAAAGAGACGAGTCCTGTAGAGTTATTTTTGAGGAGGGAATCTGCTGGATCCGCGCCGATTGGGAGGGAAATGAGGGTAGGGTGTGTATTGGCTGACTTGGAGAGGGAAGTAAATGTTTCCTCGAAGGGGGATGTATTTGGGAATGGCGGGTGTGAGTGAATGAGAGTATCTGAAGAGAGGTAAGCGACACGAGCGACAAGTGAAATCGAGGTAGTAGTGGCCATAAGAGAAGTCATCTATGAGGATGTGATTAGCACGTCATTATATATGTCATCACGTGATATAAAGCAGTTACACTATTGTTGTAATCAAAATTTCGCTCAGGTTGGCAGCTTTCTATTCATCAATTCTGCACAATGACTCACGGACGGGCTCGAGTACACCAGTGCCATCCGCCTGCTTTCTCCTACAAGCACCCCCGGGGACGAGGACACGAAGGTTACGGATCTCAGCGAATTCCAACTCAAGACGCCCTACACTTGTTACGGAAATGAGGCTTCGCTCAGGTACATGTACGGAAAGACGTGTCTCGTCCACGTTCCGCCTGGTAGGCATGTTACTCTCCCAGCAGCTTGATCCAACATCTATGTCCCTGTTGAGAATTTTCGGAATCCTTCGTAATTTCTTTAACTCCCTCTTATTCCTGCCAGTGCCAAATGCACCGGTAGTTTGTGTTGGCCTCCTGCTCGCCCACTGAAGCCGATTATAAGACAACTGTAGATAAAACAAGAATCAAGTTAAGCAGCTTAGCGGCCAGCTATTATCCTCGCCGCCTCCCCTTCTGCAACACCATTCACCTGTCCTCCCGTCATACCAGAAACAGCCTTTTGCATGTCAGACCATTCAGACTCTCTTGGTATCGCCATGTCACCAACGTCATACACACACAGCTTTCCATCACTTCCTCCCATAAGCACCCGACGTCCATCTTTACGGTCCCACGCTATCTTATTGATAGCACGTCCGGACCCTACGGTCGTGGAGACCACAGGTACCTGCAGCCAGGTCCGTCACTGTGGAAAGGATAACAAAGAAAAAAACAAGCTACCTCAGTATCGGTATTCAAGTTCCATAAATCAAATTTGCCAGAACCATCCACGGTCCCGAATAAAGCTGGGTGCGCAGGATGCCATTTCACATCGTACACATAGTCATCCGCCTCATCGAACGAATAGATCGGAGGGACAGCATGCACCGATGTCGATGGTTTTGCCAAGGACTTTGCCCTCCACAGTTTGACCGTCCAATCCGCTGAGCTCGTTAAAAATAGATCGGAAAAATCCACTGGTCCAACAAGAGGATGGAAATGAAGGCTCATGACGGGGCCAGAATGTCCTTTATATACATCGTATTGGTTCAAACCCGCTTTGGCCCCCGCACGATCGTAACGATTTGCCTGATAAACATTGCCTTCTTCAGTGCCGACCCAAAATGTCGTTGTTTCGTTATCTGGGAAGTCTAGCGTAGTAATCGCTACTTCCCCAGTCTTGTTGTGACCCGCATGTACTAGCTCGAGGGTTTCCTGCAGTATATCTTGTCTCAATTGAAGCCCTCGTGAAAGGGGATAAACACACCTGTGGCTGTGCGAGCATGTCTACCAGCCAACTACAGACGGTGCCATCCGTGCTGCTTGTAATCAAATTATGCGCGTTCTGCGTTCCGACCATCCGCATAGCATACACTGGGTGGGTATGACCAGCAGCAGATAACGGCGTCTTCAACACGGGCAAATGCTTCGAGCGCGTATCCCAAAGCAAGATCTGGCCAGAGTATGTGCCCCCGAATACAAGATTAGAATGGAAGGGCGAGAATGTAACGGAAAGAACGTCAGACTGCGTTGGTTTCAAGATCAGATCTATTGGCTTGTAGGAATGAGAGATTCAACGGACTTGTGAGTGAAATACAAATTCTGGTCGCTCGAGTAGGTGGAGATTCCAGATAGCGACAATCCCATCGGGCTCGTTCAATGCCGCTGGATTCTTGTTATACGATGCCAAACTAAGTTCAGGGTACTGGCCAATACGATTAAAACAGTTAGGACTTTTTCGCTCAGAATGACACACCTTGGGTGACCAGTCAATGTCCGTTATGGATCTATTTTTCCCATATCTTTCATCCCAAAACTCGCACACGCGTTTCACTCTGCCTTCTGAGTCATCCCTGGCACAGAAGTGAATTTGAGTTGACCAGACAATCATAACCTTTTACTCACACCCCGGTCTGACTGCCGATCCTGTAGTCGCGGATATAGTCATAGCCGTCATTAAGGGCACGCTGTACGATTTTTGATGATTGTTCTACAAAGTCAAGAAACTCGGGAGCGGACAGAATGCTAGCTCGCTCCTCCTCGGACAATTCTGCGCGGGGCATTATGTTGGAGGTTGGCTAGATCAAAATTCCGATGGACTCACCTCTGATCTCCCGTTCGATCTCCTTCTCCAGTTGAATTGATTCTTCCTCCAGTTCTTTGTCTCGAGCAGCTTGCTCTGCCTCAGCGTGTTGTTCTTTAAGAATTCTTTGTCTGATCTCCTGCTCATACGCATCCGGTGACTCGGTTTCTATCGCCGTGGTTTGCACCTCCTTATTATATATAACACGCTCCTTCTGTGGCAGTTCGAACAGTTCTTGTTCAACATCTATAAGATCCGGAATAAATCGAGGGGTCATGGTACTGAAAATAAAAGATGGTCATCGGGGGACCCCTGGGGGAATGATAAACATGTAGTCTACCGTTCTATGACATTATCCGTAGCCGAGTTGACAGACTGGGTCACAGGCGTTATGTGGCCAGACGGGAAGTCGCTTTGCACACTCCTTCGCCCTGATATGTTAAGGAGCGAAGGTCCGGGAAGATTGATCGCATGACCGAGGGATGGGGAATCGGGTATGGAAGATGCTGGCGTCAAGTCGCCGCTGTCGAATCCGCGATTGGAGGTGCCTACTAAAAGGTTGACCAGGTCGTCGACATCTCTGCGAGTTGATGAGGGTCCACCCGACTGATTATTGCCAGGCGAACATCAATGAGTGTCCAAAGCTACCCAGTTGAACTCACTACACACTTCAGAGATCCGCCGCTCAGACTCTGCCTTTTGTCTGTCCGCTCTTGCTTTGCGAAGTTCTGCTAGCTTTGACTTCTTCGCCTCGATCTCCGCCCTGCGTTTGTCAGACATGAAGGTACAGTACTTGGTGGTTGGGAGTCACGTTCGGATAAGACGCGTCGCCAAAAACAGTCATGTCTTTGATCGCACCCAGTAGCCGCCGTCCTCAAGGACCTCACAAATCAATCGGTCGCCGCAATGATAATCAGAGGATTTACGGAAACCCTCTCCCTATCGTCTTCTCTGATACATTGGAACCTGGCCCAACCAAATCTCTCCTAGGGTTGCTTGGGTTTCGCCCCACGCAAGTTATATCTCCCCGTTGTGAAGGTTTCTTCGATGCACCTACACGGTCTGTCTGGGTTTCCGAGCCAAAGGATGCGATGATTCTTTGGCAGCGAGGTTTTTTCGGTAAGGGGGATCTTTCGCGGAGTGAGCCAAGTTGGCTCGCGAGACAGGTGAACTTACGAAAGACGGGAGGGAAACGTTCGTATCTTCCTTGCAGCGCTAGCTCAACATCCAGCTAATGCTACCCACAAGAACTCACTTCGGAGGAGATGACGGCAAAAAGAAGGGCGGAACGAAAACAGTTCAAGCTTGATCGTGCAAAGGCCATAGCTGCTGCCGCCGCCGAGGCCGAAGCAGCATTCGCCGAAGGACGCGTAGTAAACGTTGCCCTTTCCGGCCCTACGATCCCCTCCGCCGCGACATGGAAACCATCGCCTTCGGTGGCACCAACGGAGGGAGCCGATACCCCCTCACTCCCCGAAAACGATGATGCCGAGGATGAGGCGCCACCAGAAGACGTGGAACATTTACAACTTACGTTCCCAGAGGCTTTCTTCCTACTCTGGAGTTTGGACTGTCTGTCCGTCATCGATCCTTATACGGTGACTACATTCTTGATGTCTCAAAACATGGGAATAGAGTTCATTTTGTACAGCACGAACACATGGGTCTTGCTGAAATCTGGCTCGCCTTTCAACGCGCGCACCTTTCGCATTTACCCGGACCGCCAGAGTCTTCCGTGCAACTGCTCCAGTTTGACAACCCCTTCTTAATCAACTACGTGGTTTACCACCATTATCGTTCACTCGGATGGGTGGTCAAGGGTGGAATCAAATTTTGCGTCGACTACCTTCTATACAAACGTGGACCAGTCTTTTCTCATGCTGAGTGGGCTATGTGTCCTTTCCCTTCCGTTTTCGTCCATCTCATTTCCTCTCAGGTTCGCTATAGTTGTCTGCCCAGTATACGAGGACCCAGAAGACCAAGAAGCCTCCCCACTAAACCTCCAAAACACGTCTCCCTTCACTTGGTCCTCGCTCAGCACAATTAATCGTGTGAATTCCCAAGTCCAAAAGGCAAGGGCTTTTCCCTCCTCTTCCCTCCTCTTGACACACCGACAAACAGTATCTTTATAGACTCTCATCATCGCTTATGTTACGATTCCTGCACGGTCCCGAATCACACCCGACGTTCTATCGTCTCCAGGTTGCCTGGCTTACTACTCTGTCAGGGAAGTAACGATTCGTAGGTTCTTACCTGCTCGGATGCGAGATTAGGTCGCCAAAAAGGTATGTGTGTTTATTATGTTGTTTATTTTCATAGTTATTACAATAGTACACGACCCCCCTTCTACCTCAACTGTTTCCCTGTCGTGCGACAGCGTGTAAGCCCAGAGGAGGTTGATCAGATATATGCTCATGGCTCCAACAAGCGTCTAGAGCTAGCCGTTCGTGAAAAATTGGAAGCGACGATCCTTGGCGTCCACTGATAGCCTGTCGAAGGAGTCTGAGCGAAGTGATTGAGAACATTGCAGGAATGTCCGAAGTAGAGGGCGGGGAAAAAGGAAGAAAGAGAATGAAATAGAGAAGAGAATGAAGGCGTGAATAGTGAACCATGTTATATTGCACCCTTAATCAGGACCTTGCGGTATTTTTCCTCGAACACTTTCGCAAGCTTAGGTGCTGCTGGCTTGCAGTCGAGCATCTTCTGTTCATCGGGGGCGGTAGGGTTTACGAAGAAAGCAGCAGAATGAGCCACGAGAAAAACGCGAGCGGCATTTGTTGTCTCGAATGCTAACTCGTTCCGAATGAGTGTGAGAGACACTGATTTATATCTGAAAAGCCTACGTCAGCCGAGCGTAAGAAAGGGATAAGCGCTTACCCCTTCGTCATGACCATGAGGGCCTTGATTCTCTCCCGATCAATGAAATGATCCATGATGTACGCTCCCATGTTTGGGGCATTCAAGTACATGCCAAAGAGGGCATGATAATTTCCCATTGACAATGCTCGCTGCACGTTGAGTGCATGCCGAACAGCAGGAGCCGCTTTCTGTCTAGGCGTTAGCTGACCTACGAAAAGATTTAATTCTATGCGTCGCAGATATGCGAGGAATATCAAAATATGGTTGTTCCTGGAGGATGCGGAGTGCGTACCGCTTTTATTCAGGCCATGCAGAAGCATGAGGATGCGATAAGCTGTAAACTCTTCCACCTTTCCTGGAATTCCAAGTTCGTAAAGCGTTTTGAGAGTAGCTTGGCACTGATTGTATTCTACCATATCGCCCTAGGCTTATGGTAAGGATTGCGTTGATCGAGGGTATGGTAGTTTTACATACACTTTCTAAGGCCATCCGCGCATGAATCTCATAGACTTGGACTGTAAATTCATTCTTGATTCGTTGGACCTGCAAACATAAAGACAACAATGCAGGGCCTAATGCAAACTGTCCGGATGGCAAAAAAAAGATACCACGCACGGTAAGATCTTGTCGGAGACTCTTGAACTGGCTGCAAACCCAATGGTATTTGGTCCTTTCTCTCCATCGTTTTTTGAGTTCGTGGAGAGTCTGTTGGAGGACTGCGTAAGGGCGGATTTGCTCTTGTTTAGGTTCCTATGATTTCAACATCTGAGATTTGAGGTGCGAGCACAGGTGAAGAGTTGGGGACTTGCAGTAGTTAATCGGAGGTAGTCCTTGAATATCTCCTGGTTAGTGCCTACAATTGTAAACCGATCCCAATTTGGGACATTCTTGACGAGGGGTCTCAACGCCACACACCAAGTCCTGAGACAAACACAACGCACCGGATCAGCCTCGGGATCATCAGGGTTGCCATTATTTGATGGAGACGATGTGCGAGAAGTTTCCCGATCATTGGAGAGGTGAGCAAGGGGATAATGGGCCTTGAGAGATGCCTGACCGCCATGAAAGCTAACACTGCCATTCTTCAAGCCTTTCTGACGTTCGATCTCATGTTCACGTTGAAAGCGTTCGGCTCGACGACTGAGAGCTGCCTGGTCATGGTAATCTAGAGGTTGGGGATTGGAATGCTTGAGAGCCGCTTTCTTAGCTCTTTTGTTTAAAAGAGGGATATCTTGTCTAAAGATGGTAGCATCAGACCTGGAGGTCGTGTAGGCGAGGGGGGGATTACGTTTTCCTCTTCAAGTTCATGAAGTTGGGGGTGGCTTTCGGTATTAGACTAAGAGTATATAAGAATGACGAAGGTAGACACAAACGACCAGACAAAACCTTGTTAGTTGAACCCCAGCCCAATCCGTCGTCCATAACGTCTTTGCAGCGAAAGCGTCAGCAATTACCTGTCTTAATTCAGCCTGAGCTTCCTTTCTGTTTGAGTCGGTCATCTGCCCCAAGCATTTTGCGACCCAGTCTCTGCCATCATGCGATGAGTTTTCGTCACAGTCGAGGTGGAAAGTTACGATATGTACGTACTTGAGTTGTGGAGGCCAGGAATCTGAAGACATTGGTATGAATAAGCAGGGAAAAGGTGAAAAGCAATTGAGGAAATGGAGTAAAGCCAGGCCAAGGTGTGGGCACGGTGGTGATAAAGAATCAAGATCGTGAGCGCTTACGTAAATACTCCCAAATGTATATTACATAATATTCTCTTTCATTGCAGAATAAAAAATGTCTACTGAGTAGTCAACCATCTGACAAGATGGGTCTCAAAGGAACGCAAAATATTCCATGCCTTGACAACGCAAGGTTCATGTCTCCAACCTAGTGGCTTTTATCCGCCGGCGGATTGTAGACTAAGGCGTAAGAAAGTGAGATACCCGAAGATGTTTTTATGAAAAAGCTAACTCACAGAGCTTGCGGTTCTTGACGGTTGTCCATTTGAAGCGCTTCATATAGAGACTGATGGCGGTGAGCACGGAGAAGAGAATAACCGCTTTTAATCCAAGTTTTTTCCTTTCGTCGTGCTCTGGCTCAGCGGCCCAATTTAAGAATGTTACGACGTCCTTGGCCATCTGCGACGCTGTTGCGGGGGTTTCTGACCGGAAAGGGGTCAGGATTACACAAAAGCCTAGGACTGAACGGGCCATACTGTCTTCGTATTCGACCAAACCGTCAAATAATACCTGAGCCATGGCAATAGCTCCACCCGGGAAGTAAGGATTATAGTGCAGACCTTCGCGGATTTCGACACCCGCAGGGGGGTCCGTATAGCCCGTCAGCAACGAAAATACATAGTCCTGTTCAGATGCCCAAGTCATATGAATTGATGAGTCGACTACAAGGGCGTGGTACTAACCGCACCACCGTGGCGAGCCTTTATAATTAAGCTCAGGTCAGGAGGTAATGCGCCAGCATTTCCAGCGCGCGCAGCCTCCTCGTTTGGGTAAGGGGGCGGCATGTAATCCGCAAGCTTTCCTGGACGCTGGAACATCTCTCCTTCCGCGTTAGGCCCGTCCTCGTACTCGACTTCTTCGGCCATAGCCCTGGCCTCGTCAGCGGTATGAGACACGCCGACTAAGTTGCGCCAGGCAATGCGGTCAAGGGAATGACACGCGGCGCAAACTTCGCGGTATACTTGGTATCCTCTCCGAATGCTTTGGATGTTGAATTACGACAGGAAGCATGAGGGAGCGGACTGTTATGCGAACCTGGCATGGTCAAATGTGTCTAGGATGCCTTTGTGGGGCCAGGGATAGGACGGTGGATGAAGGCCATCGTCGGCAAGAGAGCTGGCGTGCACTTCACCAAGGAATGGGACCTTTCCGTAAAGGTGGGTATACCAAGCTATTGATCCAACGGAGAAAGCGGTGACGGATATAAGTGTCGCTCGGGAATTGAGCAGCGACTTGCGGAGAGAAGATATTTTCATTTCTCCAACCGTCCAGCGATCGAAATGAACATACCTGGAAGGCAGAGGATGTGGAACCGGAAGAAGCAAAACGAACCTGCCAACGACAATCGAGACGGCCTAATCTGTGACTGAAAATATGCGCACCACCGACGCAGGACGTGTCCTATTCAACAAGGAACTGGAGCGTGGTGTCCCAAGCACACCAGCCTTCTTCACAGCCCCTGCAGAGAGCCTTGCCAACATTTGGACTCTGATTTTTTAGAAACAGGTAAAATGGGTCACGCGTTATGCGTGACAAGGTTGGCTTGATCCGCTACCACCCGAAAACGTGTGATGTCATTTACAACTTAGCAAACGGTTTTCAGATTATCGTATCCAGACGTTTCTTGTATGTTACATAGAAACTGCACACTGTCCTCAAGACTTCAAACGCTTGCAAGTCGTAACTCAGAAAAGACACTCGCATAGTTCTATGAATAACGTCTTAGCAAAGGGATGGAAGGCCGTATAATTTACGTACCTTCGGCGCAACAGCAGAGGCACACGCCTGCCAAGCAAGCCATACAAGTTCCGCCCCCGCCGCCTCCTTTCGGTGCAGGTTGTTGCCTGGCGAATATGAAATTTATTACAAGCCTCCAGCGGAGATGAGGTTCGACCTACACATAGACAGTCTGAGGGGGTGGTTGTTCTTGGTATTGCTGACCGTACGGCTGATATGATTGTTGGGGCTGCTGGGGGTAGTAGCCACCTTGGGGTGCTCCTGAATATCAAATGCATCGCAGTCAGTACTGTCATCTGAGAGAACCAGGCAAATGTACCTCTGGGAGGATATTGCTGCCCTCCCCCTCCTCCTCCTCCTCCTCCTGAATAGTAATCTTTCGCGGACATGGTTGAAGGGAAAGCGAGTAGACTCTGGCAAATGGCCCGGTCGGGATTATTAATAAAGCCCAAGCTAATTCCCACGCACTGCCACCGATCTGAAGGCGGTACGATAACGTGTGCTGCGGTCTCGAAAATCAAGCACGCGTCGCACCGCTCTCCTTAACTCAACACAGCAAAAATTTTAATTTAGTTAGATGTCTAAACCGCAAAAGAACGGCACAAGTGCTCCAAGGTACTTGACAAAACCCACCACTTTTGAGGGTCTGAAAAGGAATTTTCAAAACAATAATCAAAGTTTGTCGGGGCGAGAACGAAGAGCCATCGGCAGGTTTGCCGGTAATAAATTTAAAAAAGCCCGTTGGAACAAATGTCTAGGCAGGAAACATGGAGGGGAGGAACATTACACCTTGTTGAAGAAAGCACAAGGTCAAACGAGTCGTCGCTGTCAGATGAGGATTCAGGCGAGGTCAACACAGCAAAGGAGTGCATCGTACGAGCGGCGGTGTATTCATTGTATGGGAGGACATCAAACGGCAACGTGCGAGTCTGCGCTAAAACATCCCCGCGTTGTGCAAGGTGCGTGATGCCGGAGGGATCGGTGCTAATAAAAAAGCAGGTTAGAATTTTCTTCATTCTCTCAATTGATCCGCTCGCCTGGATAGTCTGAAGAGAGTGACACCAAGTTGAAAGCGACCACGCCAGCGGATGCTGACGTCCGAGAAGACAAAAAATAAACCAGATTGTCCTTGCAAGTCGTCCAATATTTGTGCCGATGAAACAAGGCTACCACAGAGTAGTCTTCGGTGTTCCTCTGGTCCATCGACGGGGCTACCTGGCGGGGGAACCATGTCCAAGGATGTCAAGCTGTCACCCGTGAACAGGGATAGGTGAGCGATTAGAAATGGCAGTTCTGCCTCCCTGCAGTGGGACAGTCAGCGAACAGTTCTCCAGAGACCTAGCTCTGGCATACGGAAAGACGGTGTTGCCCGTGTGGTCCCTGACCGTGAGTTGCACGACAATGGGTGGTGTCAATGGAAGACGTGAGAGGATAGAAGTGCCAAATTCGGCGGTCTTTTGAGGATGCTGGATGACCTCAAGGTGATACGACCTAACAGTCCGGCGTAATCAGAAATGAGACGATCGAGGATAGAAATGACTTGCGTCGCTAATGGGTCAGATAAAAGTGATGATATGCGAATGCGGGGATGTCCGGGAACGAAGCATTTGTTAGAAGAGCCCGCCGTGGAGGAATTTTGGCTGAGGGGCGTACTTCGCCCGTCACTCGATCCGGGTTGAGAGAAGAAAAGGGAGGTAGGGGAGGATTGGGTAGAAGATTGATCGCTGCAAGACCTAGAAGCTATTGTATGGAAGCGGCTAGAGAGATGATACGATCGGGGAAAGCAAGCACAAAGAAGGGGAGACCGTGCACGAGGTGAACGTTTAATATTGTTTGCATGACATTTCCACCATAGCTAGATGAGGAATGGTAAGCAAGAGCAAGAGATAATCGATCGGTTACCTTAACCTTGCATCGTCGTCGAGATCGTATCAGCCTCAGAAATGGAATGATCGCAAGACAAGAAGAGTCCTGCAACCGAGGAGATACGAGTTCGAGCTCCGGCGCGCTCCAAGTAGACGAAAAATGCATGAAGGATACAACGTCCGACGAGGGGTCGTATCCACAGGGCAAAAAGAGGGCAAAAAATATTACCTGTCGAGAGAAAAGGACATTTATAATATTTGTACAAGGGGGGTATGCGATCCAGGTCGAAACGAGGTCGGACGCCATCATCTAAGGTTCAAAGCTTATAAAGTTCGCTTGAGCCCGATGCGATCAAGGAGTTTGCCCAGCGAGTAAAGATTATCAGCGGGCTTGCAGATTTGGGAGAAGGGAGCTCACAGGGATGTCAACAAGTCAGAAAAGTGAGAGCAATAGGATATTATAATGGAATAGATTACAATATAGTCCATCAAACGCTCTTTTTGACATAGCTCCAAACCCCCGCCATTCCTGACAAAAAAGTTGCGGCAGCAAGGGCAGGCTTCACCCCGGCTGGCGAGAATGGAATACTTAAAAATGACGCAAGGGGAATCGGAAATATGATGCGCACCTGTTGACTTGTATAATAAGCCCGTGAATCCCCCCGCCGCGATGCTTCCAATAATATCATGCTTTCCTCGGAAAGCGTCTATGGATGAATTGATACCGTTGTATACGAGAGCTTTTGGAATTTAGGGTCAACACAACAGAAGAGAATTTGCGAGAAAAACGGAGACAGACCAAGCACCCCAGCCGAGTTACCGATGAAGGTTCCTCTCCTTGTGACCGAATTGAGAACGCTGTTGATCCGCAACCTGGAATTAGACACGGCTAAAGGTCTTCGGGCACCTTCGCGTATGCCCCAGACACCACCGATGGCCAAACCTTGGAAAAAGTAGTGAGCATGTGACGCTAAGAGAACAATAAGAAACCAAGGATGGCCCATGAAATATTGCGATAAGGCGAGAGAGGGTCCTTCCGGGAAAGAATGAGGCCCAAAGGAGATGAAATGGAATATAAATTAGAAAAAAACGCCACGTACCACTGAGATACATAGTACCTGTGCCATAACAGAGATCATCACTCCACCCCCTGGATGGCATTGCAGTCCCGGCGCCAGGAAGATCAGTTGTCTTATCGTCATCGAGCAGCAAATAATCCAATTTATCTCCCAGATCGGCCAGAGGATGCAGTTTTGCCGGGTCATAATCACCCATGAGCAGGTCGGAGGCAGTGACGGCATTGTCAAGAGGCACGTTAGAACCTTCTCCTCTAGAGAAAGTGGCGGAACGCAGATAAGCGGTTGGATCCTGAAATGCAGGACGATCCGGATGCGAATCTTGGGCAGACATGAGGACCGTCTCTGACCTGAAAGCTTGACGACGTCCGAGCAACCCTGAGGGTAGCGAGTAAAAAAAAAATGGAAATTTTAGGCCCAGCGACGCTCCGTGAGAAACCGGGTGCTGGAGAGCGCCAACCTTGCCTCTCACATTCAAACAATTGGAATAATGGCTGCAGCCTGTGTGCGATCAGTTCGAAAGGTTCCTGGGTTCTTTTCTCCACCTCAAGGCTCCTTGGCTTTCTATTGCCGGTCATCGGTTACGCCGCCTGGATCAGCTAGAAGAATCCATCCATTTTGGCGGACCCAATGCTCGGGTCAGTTCATATCGCGGCGTGAGTCGTCGCGAACCAATCCACCCTTCGTTTGCCTGCACAATCTTTTACCCAGGATGGGCGACCGCAACAACGCCACACTCTTCGGCGTCAGATCCTGCTGAGTCCGAGGCGTCACAATGCCTTGAGCAGGGCACTCAAAAGTTAGAAGACGGCGACGTGGAAGCCGCCAAGCGCCTGTACAAGAGAAGCGCTGAAATAAAGCGAAATGCTAACTCTCTCTTCAACTTGGGCGTGACCCATTACCACCTAAGTACGTCTCTCATTCCCGAACCATTCCCACCCTGATTTCTTCCCCAGAGGAATTTGACGACGCTATTGCTGTCTGGAAAGAGTCTATTGCGCTGCAGCCATCAAGTGCGGATGTCCACAACAGTGCGTCCCTCATTCTACTTGTGGTCTGGCGTGTAACAAACGGCCGGTCGAAACTAGATCTGGCCAACGCATATATTGTCTCACCAGTTTCGCGGCCGGACCTCGCCTTACATCATTTAAAGCACGTCAACTAGTATCTGCATCTTGAAGCATTGTTAATGCATCTTGATGCAGGATTGCCTCATCTCTGTCACCGGAAGACGCCGAAATTGCATTTAATCTCGCTGCAGTCCTGGAAGCCGGTGAGACCTGGACTGCATGCTATTGTTTCTGTAATTAACCGTAAAACAATAGCGGGACACCTTGAACAGGCTCTCGACCAATACAAGCGAAGTAAAGATTTCGGTGTCGATCGTGCTGAGATATACATCCGAAATGTGCGCTTCTGTCTTGGCACTTGACTACCATTTCTCACCTTCCCGCGACGACTCATATTTCTCCGGCTATTTTTGATCATTTTTCAGGTCAGCGCGAAGTTACTGGTAGCAAAGCTGAAGGCCGCCAAGTCCGATCCATGATGTATGAAGTGCTGACATAGACAAGCTCGTTTCTGGGCACCTTCGTCCGATCGGCTTTCAGCGCTTCAGCCCCTGACGCCCATTTACCAGCCTTCGTCTCCCGCATGAGATATTTCGGGAGCAAATGTGTGGGCTTTTTATTGTCTTTGCTACCTCACAGTTACAAGACAACAACGTTATGATAAATGTACGCGAGCACTTGCTCGCAAGATGCCGACACAAGTGTGTTAATCGGCAATTTATTCCCTTCAGTCAAAGCTGGCTGGATGTAAGTGGTAAGTACAAAGGGAACATTTCAAGTAATTTATAGCGAGCCTTTATTTTATTGTCATCCGGTTGTCGGAGTCATCTCCGCACCTGTCTGATGTCTCCTGGAGCCTCTGCTCAGCCATCTGATCATGAGCAGGCATTGCCACGTTCGTGAGGGGGACACTTGATTCGGTGCTAGTACGCCACTCTTGCCTAGAGCCAATAGTTTTACGCGTAACTGCTGAGGCATCGGATAAAGCTCGCTCATTGTCCGGGTGCCGTGGAGATGTGCGCCAAACTCTACGAGAGCTGTAACTGTGTGATGCTCCCACGCGGTTCGCGGGCGAGTCTCGGATACGGTGAAGAAGGGAGGTTATATCTTCCTGCGTGTATACCGGGGATGGTCCGATGGCTTCAGGTATAGAATACGATCATACCCTTCGGATCGAGTAGGCAAACGAAAATCAGAAACCAAACGCGAGAGAACAGACAACCCCTCCCGCGCGCCCTTTATTGTGGGGGTAAGAGGTTCCTGCGGAACACCCTCGTGAAATTGTGCTTGGCGCAATCATGGCTTTGAATGTGCTTACGTTCCCGAAGCCGAGAAGCACAGGTCTGCAGATCAAGCTGTGGTGAGAATCATCCGAGGGCTGGGCCCCCGAAAGAACACACCTCGGGGGGAATGTCGAAAACAAGGACCCAGACGGAGGTTCCAGAAAACTCTCTGGTGATATTAATCCAGTGAGATCTTTGCCTGATGTGCCATGTTAGGCAAACAGTATCCCAAACTCGAAGAACAGATACCGACAACGGGTCAAAGTGGGTCCGATCAATACAGACGCAGAATCCTTGTTAGAGACACCGCCGGGCGAACATTTCTACTCGCCGCCTGTTGCCTAAGTCATCTTGATTACACCTACGGAAGTTAGGGAAATGGCTCTCGAGAGCTTGAGCAAATGTAGACTGGGAAGAAACAATTATCGGCAACGGGGAACGCAAAAGGGGATGAAAATGAATGATTGTAAATATATACTTTGCCAGATGCGATGAGTCCCACAAGAATCAATACAATCGGTTCTGAATTCACCTCAACTGAGGTTGTCGAGGAGATTGACACCATTTCCGCGCTCCGAACTTTGGAAAAGTCGGGATGCTGGACACAGAAGGGAACTTGAAAGAGTCCTCATGGGACGTTCCTAGCCTTGAGGCGGCTTACATAATTTGATAGGTTCCTACTTCGGTACTTGATTTACTTATTTGACAGAAAAAGTGGGGTATTATTGTGAAGGAGATTTGGATCAACACGAGTTACAGATAATAATTGGAAGGAAGAGTCTATCATGAATTGGAAGGGGGGAAAAATATATATATACGCCAACACCTTCATAAATCAGCACGGACGGTTAACGTCCATTGATTGTAGCCGACGAGTCCCTCAGCACGCTGGAAGGAGCTGGCCCATCATTATCGTCTGACGGAGGGATGCGGTTGGGGTGATCCGGAATTTTCTCGATTTCCTTTTTCGCTTCTTCCCATGCTGCGAGATTCTGAACAAAAACGTGAGACAACTAAGGGAGCCACTAAGAATTACAGCTTGCCTTCTTGCACCAGTCTCGATGGCTTCTCGCTAAGCTGGTGGCCATCTCCCGGAAGTCTGCAACTTTCTGTCGTTGGAACCGGTCTAGGTCGGCTTGAATCGTAGAACTGGAATACTTCAGGTCTTGCGCGGATAAATGCAAGGCATCCTCAAGCTGTAGAGGAGCCGAGGTTGGGGGTTAAAACTACTGGTCAAAAAAAAAACCTACCTGCGATATTGACTCCCGCGTTTTCGTGATCGAATTACGACGAGCTGTTTCGGGATCGACGTCCATCATACCATGCAAAGTGTAGCTTAAGGCACTAAGAAGACCCATGCCAGGCGCCTTTGGCCTTCGCCGAGGAGGTATCGGCCCTGGATGCGGAGGAAGGAGTGCCGATTGTTCCTCTGGTGAATGTTCTCCGTCCTCAGCCGTCTGTCCGTCGGCAGCCTCGTCGCTTTGTGCCGGCGGTGGGACAGCACCGTTCATCCGACCTCGGCCAAGGGCAACCTCTAATCGCTTTGCTTCTCGCTCGCTCTTTTCGAGATCCTCGAGTTGTTCCCGTTTGGCCTCGAGTCCATCTTGGGTCATTTCATACTGAACATGCTTTTGGTGACGGTAGGCGAGCAACTTTTTGATGATGGATGCGAATTGCGAATATTCATGGAGAGGTTCCGCCCAGTTTTGCTCGAGCTCCTGAAGCTGGGAGGAGATGTGTTCAGTAACAACGCGTATTATTGATCAGGACAACATTACCAATCGCGATGTTGATATGTAAGTGGTGTCAACAGCTTGGCCAGTCTTTTCAAGTGCAACTGACAGAGCTCCTGATTCGTTTAGACTGAAAGCATTTAAAGCCGCGCCCAGATCGGCATGGTCACGGGCATGTTCTATACGACGGGTTCAAGGCTATTTTACCGTGTTCTTAAGAGTTACACGCACCTGACCACCGCTTTGCTGTCCGACGCGTTACTTTTTCCAAGGGCCCGCTGAGATGGTTGGCGAACTTGTTCGTGAACGACTCAGAGTCCATGAACCGCTGATCGGGGTTCCGCAGTGGGTGAGCAGCGGACGGATTTGGGAGGGCTGAGTATGCAGGGGACGCGTTTTGGTCGGTTGGATTGTGTGACGGCGCCTTTAGGATGTTCCGTGGAAGAAGAGAGACAGGCGGGGAGTGCAATACTTCCGACTAGAGTTAAGAAGTTGAGTGAGGAACTGAGATCTATCCAAGAACAACAAAGTCGCACCCATGAGACTTCTCCATCCAGAAATCGATGAAATACGTGGTCGTTTGACAAAATAGGGTGGCGTGCGATGCGGTTGAGGAAGGTTTGCAACATTCGCTTTCGTTTGGCGATCATGGCAGCGTCCTCTTTCGCCTTTGCCTGTTTTACTGCATACTCGCCCAGGCTTTGCTTGGATGGTATAGGTGGAATAATAAGTGTTGGATACAATTTGACGAGGGTCAACCGCAAAGACTCAAAGTCGGAGTACCTGTGTCGAGTCTCGGCATTCTAGGAGAGGGGCATGATCATCATGACTGTCTGTCTCATAGGGTTCCGAAACTCACACCGGTTCTGATAACATAGGCGATATATGGTAAATTGGAGTTTAAAGTGACCTTCTGCGCGTCGGTAATCTGACGAGGAAGAGGTTCGCAATGAGCAACATAGGGTGGCATGAAGCCGCTCACCAAGATCTCGACGTCCTCTCCGGAATGCAGCAGCCGATCGCGAGCACAGCAGAATTCGCTCTTGAACGTCGTTTGCGGTTGTCTATGCGACCCTGGAGAAGGAAAAGGCCTGGTCACCGACGGTTGATTTGTTGGGGAGAAACCATCTGCAGAATAACCCGGTGAGGCAGGCGCTGAGAGGTCGACTTTGGAGACAGAAGAGGCGTCAGAAGGTATGTGTTCTGCATCTGCCTCAAACGGGTTCTCGTCTTCAAATGCTTCCATGGGTTGGAAGAGCGAAGTGGTGGCGAACTGTAACTTGAGAAGGAGGTGAATCAGAAACCCGAGCGCGCCGAAACTGCGCAATCTAGTATGGCTTGATTGAGTGACTAACAGAGACGCTGTGGACGTCTACGGCTTCGGTGCCTCGACGTGCTCGATTCGACGGTGGCTGTGTAAGATAAATACGACAATTATCCAAACAGTCTGAAACCCGCTTCGTAGTCTACATTTCTTTCGGACCGTTCGTTCTCAAACCCCTTGCCAAGGAGAGAACGAAAGAGTTCATCGATTTGTTCCTCATGCCACATTCCTGCCACCGGAACGGGGACCATGAAGTTTTGAAGTTTGTCATGAACCTCGTATCTGATATCACATCAACAGTCGTCCGAGACGTAGCTGTAGTAGCTCACCGGAGTTTCCGGCCTTTGCTAGCTTTCGTGTCAACCTTCTTTTTTGATTTTTTTTGCCTTTGTGCGAGCATCCAGTCATCGTTGCCGACAACACTATTCCCTCGTGAGTCAATGACATCCCTCAGCAGCTGTTGATAAAAGTCCGTGTCGTCGAATATCTCCATGTTGGCGTGCCCGTCGGCATCTTCACTTGTGCCCTTTCTACGTTCGATCCGAGTTCGGGCAAGGAGTTTCACATGATCGCTCAGACTTTCATCAATAAGCTGAACGGCGGACTTGAGGTGTTGAGAGGATCTAGACGAGAAGGCGTTTCGGTTTGAGGGAAGGAGGACGGATGGCGAGACGGCCTGGATCCTTGTGGACCATTTTGAGAGTGTTTGTAGTAGATAGGGGTGGAATCTGCACGAGTTTGAGGGCGAGGGCGAGTATGAGACGGAGAGGGGGTGCATACGCATTTTCAAGAGCAGACGCCGATCGCGTAGCTTCTCCGAGTTCAGTTTCGTAAGTTGAAATTTCATCATGAGTTTTCATTTTCTTTCTTGGTGGAGGCTCCAACGACTCGTTGGCGGTCAAAAGATGCTATAAACGATGCGACGTCAGCAGAGACCGTTGTTGTAAACTGAACGTGCCTCTTGAAGAGCGAACAATTCTTCAGACAACAGAGTTGCTTGCTCGAGCATTCTAGCCAAAGCATCACGACAGTCAGGGTCGTTAGCAGGAGACTGCAAAACGGAGACACGTCGCGATCGGTAAGAATAGAGAGGCATAGTGACGTACGCCAGAGAGGGCATTCGATGCAGAGACTGATTTTTGCAGCCGTATGCGGGCATCCAAGAGTGCCTCCCAGATTGCCTGCAAGTCGAGTCAGCCATGGCGATGGAAATGCAAAAATATAGATACAATTTGACGCAAGATAGCCTTGCCTTTTTTGCCGTCTTCTTCTCGTTTCTTTTGTAACGTGGAGGACAGGTCTCCGGTGTCCTCTCGAAGTTGGTTTGAGGTTGGTGCAGCCGGTGCGGAACGGTGACTCAAGTCTTCGCCACCGGAGCTGTATGAAGAGTGATCGCTGTCATCGTCCAGAAGCTGCTTTCGGGTGGTGAGTACACCTTCATATTTTGGATCAACAATACTATCGTGCAACTTTCGCAGAGCACTTGGCCTGCCAAACGTGATAAGTGGGGGCGCGAATAGGATAAAAAAGAGTTACTCTACGGCAAGATAATGTTCCCTAGCTGCTGCGTCGTTAGTGCTTAATTGATCGAAATCTGCAAATGCAACCGGGTTGGTGTATGTCATTTTTCATGCTGGACTCATACCGACTGGTGCTGTCTCCTCAAGCTGTGCGATTTGTTCAGCAAGAGAAATGACCATGCCTGGCTCCGAATGTTTTTGTGAGTCAATATGACAATGGTTCCGACGGTCGCGGTCATCAGCTTGATCCACACCGTTCTCGGTGTATTTGATCATGAGAACGAGGCCGTAATGACCCTGAATCAAATGATGCAACGCCCGAAAAAAAAAAAAATGAAAAAAAGGAGCAAAAAGGCAAATTCGTGGAAATCCCGTTCCTTCACCTCTTTCCAAGAGCCCTCATCAGTGGCCAAGCCACATCAGCCGTCTCCCTCCTCCTCACTCAATAGCAAACCTGGATTTTTCGTCTTACCCATGTTCTGTCGCATGTATAGATGGCCAAAAATCATTTATCAAGTATGCCTTTTGTCCTTTTTTCTTTGGTCACGCGCTCCGGGCTGTCCTTCCTCCTTCGTTTTTTTTTACCTCTTCTTATGTAGTTCGCCTAGCTTAAAGATCCCATACTCATGACATCTAATCCCCCTTTGATTCAGGTCCCCAAAAGCAACAGACTCCCGCAATGTCGACTTCTTACACCTATACCGTAGACGCAAACGCAAGCTCCATTTCTCCAAACGATGACGACGACAACGATATCTGTCCCGTCTGTGATGGCGAGTGTACTTGCGATAACAAACCCGCCGGCACTGTCCTATCCGTTGCTTCCTATGTCCCTTCCCACCCCGTCCATCAGTCTCTCAAAATAAGACTTACCGTCCCACCAGGCGTACTCGGACGAATTCGCGCCACAACAGACTCCAACTCCAAGAAACAGAAAGGTCCCGGAGATATATCCAGGATCGACCGCGAACTTACCCAAGGCTCAGCTTCCCAAAAACTCAATTTACAGTCTGTGCCAAGCGTGAAACGCCGCGGCCGGCCACCAAAAATCACCCGACTCGGGTCCGACGCCAAGGGAAACGCGCCGGCCACGTTTTCGGGTCCCTCAAACCCGACCTCCGTCAACCAAACGGACTCGTTCCCACAACAGTCTGGCAAACTCAAATCTACTGCCCCCCCTCTCATATCCAAAAGCAGGAGTATCATACCAGATAAAAGGAAACGCGTGCTTTCAGCCCAGTCTTCTGATCTGAAGGACGTTAATAATGACCCAGCCTCACCCCAGTTCCCCACATTCGTTTCTGCGTCGGCAATGTCGTCGTCCTCGAGTAATGAGGACTCGTCTTCTTCCTCGTCCGGTTTTGAGACTGACTCCTCGATCGAGGCCGAGGAAGAAAATTTTATCATCTCAGAGGCAAAGCACACTCGGGACAAAGCCCGCATCCATCGTGAACTTCTCGGTAGAGACGATCCACCTAAAAAGCGGGACCACCATAATGATTGGGTGATTCGACCGCGTAAAAAAAGCGTTGATTCTGGCGATGATGTTGAGATGGAAGGAGAGAGCGATGTCACTGAAGATGAAGAGGAGGAAGATGAAGAAGAAGCAAATGATGATGAAGAGCCTGACAGTATGCGCCCCGGCCACGGCTACGCCGGGGTGGCTACTGGCTGGTCGGGGGATGATGAATCAAGTTTCGACGCTGACTTGTTTTTTGCAAATCTGTCCGACTCCACCGCTGACCATGATTCCTCCCAAACTGGCGAGGGCGATGACGACGACGACAATAAGTCTATTGAAGGCGGTACCGAGACTGGTGTATCGTCGCAGGATACCCCTCGACGTGAGCCGAATGAACTTCTATTTGATGTCACGGAAGGCTGGGACGGTCAAATCGTATTCACGAATGGTCTTCGAGAAGGTCAGGGCATTTTGGACATTGATTTTGAGGTGAATGCAGCCCAGTTGGTTGTGGATGTCACCCCGTCTCCCTCCCAGGACAGCAGTGTAGATGTCCAGATGACAGATGGCGAGGATAGAGAGTATGAGGACAATGAGTTCGACCTCGAAGAGACTGACGGCGAAACCACTGAGGAAGAACTTGTCGACGAGAATGGTTTACCGACCGAACGAGCAATGAAATTGTTCCAATTCCCTTCCAGTGTCTCTGCTATCAATCCCATGTCCACGCTAAGCCCTACCGCCAGTCCTTGTCCCCGAACTCGCCGTCGCACCATGTCCCATCTCCACTCGCCCAAACCGGCCGATATCCTGGCCGGCAAGCTGTACGACCTGGATGATCCAGCCGAACACGACGGATGTGTTGATAAACCACGAATCTTGATGTCTAAAAATGGTTTGCCTGCTATGGGCCAGTTCGAACCCCTCGAAGAGTGCCCTCTAAAGAGTGCCATTATTGATGGCTCGAATAAAGACGTTCCCTCTCCGTACCCACGCCACCGAGCACCACGGGGAAGATCAATGTCGTGTTCTGGGAGGCTTACCAAAGTAAGTATATTTTATTATTTTATCTGTCGCTGTTCGCGAACATCCCTGTTAGGACCGTAGCCGCCTCTTGTCTCCGCTATCATCTCTGGCAGAATCGAACCATTCATCGTTCCAAATTATGTCTTCGGAGGAGCTTCTGACTTCCACTTCAGCCGACTTACCTCCAGCTGAACCTATAGACTTGGATGATGTACTTGATGCATCATTTCTGGACTCTGATGCCTCCGATTCTCAAGTGCTCTCCAGCCCACTCACTGAAGTCGATTCACGGAGGCATTTAAGAAACCTCAGTCGGTGGGACATTATATCCGTTGGCGCTTTTCGTAAAACCCTCGAAACGTCAGGGAACAGCGAGAATCTACCATCAAGCTGGGCTTCGGAAACCGGAACGAACCATAACGCATTCTCTTACGAGAATATGATAAAGAGCAACACGCTTGGCACGATGATGTTCAACCACAAAACATCGCATCCACCAAACCCATCCCGAAGACGGGCTAACGCCAAGCCGAAAGGAACCGTTTCACCTGTATGGCTCCCCGGACGCGATGGGGAACGAACTCCAACCAATACACCACCACAGCATATACCACAGCCCCCTCCGACTCACCACCGCCATCACCACAGTTCTCATAAAAGTCGCAAGGAGTTAAAGAAGGAGAAGAAGATGAAGCATAAAAGTTATGGCCCCGTGAACCATCATCACCAGCACCATCATCACCATCACCATCCCAACATGAAAACGAGGAGCTCAAGCTCTATGCAACGTACCAACTTCTTTAGCTCACCCGCGTCGTCTGTTCCAGCACTTAACCTCTGAGCATATCACCATCTTGGGTTCTCATCTTGTACACTCACGTTTCTGCCTTGCCCGTTTCTTATTTCGGGATCAACGTTTCTGTATTTATCTTGACGACTCGCATGATCCAGTATCGCATCCTTTACATCCAACTTTTCATTATTTGTCTACTGTTGTTTTCCCCTGTTTATATAAATAATAGACGTCACGTCACGTGTTTTAAACTCTTTCATGGCTTTGACCACCGCGAAAGCAACTCGTGTCCGTCTAACAAAGGACCAGTCTCGTGTCCTCAGGAACGTCTTTGCCAGAACGGAGTGGCCGTCTACCCAAGAACTGAACGACCTTAGCACTCAACTGCCACTGTAAGCAACCGTCTTCCTCTCGCGTTTCTTGGACTTTGATGTTCGCTTGGAAAGCACGACCAAGTGGATGCAGAACTGGTTCTACAGAGAAAGAGCCAAGAAGAAGAAGAAAACCGAAAAAAAGCCAAGTTCTACCTCAAAACCACCTGCCAACACTGAATGCCGCAATCCTGTTCTCTCATCTCTGGTACCTGAGGAAGTAACTACTCAAGATGTTTGTGATCGCGTTCAGTACCCCGGTTCTCCATCTCCCTTTTGCTTTGAGAAGGAAAACCAACCACCTGGGGTTCCAACTCAACAAGATCAAAATAGCGCTTTGCTAGCTCTGCCTCTGCCTCTGCCTCGGTTCGAGTATTACATCCCTGATCTTCCTTCTGTCCCCGAGACTTCGCAGCACACTCCTAACGTGCCCACATCGTCGTTGACCAGTCATGTCCATGACATGTACCTTACTCAACCTGGTGGTATGGCTCCAATAGAATCCTCTGGCTTATCCAATGACTACTTGGACCCTGTGCCTTGCTGTGTTTGGGATCCCGCACTTGCAGCAGGCCTAGAAAGAGATGCTTCTACCTCGTCTGGACAGGCGCTACCTTCTCCAGCGCCTTCTCCGCTCTCGGCTACTGGCCTTCTCCTGGATACACATAGCGACGAGTACTCGCGACTCACGGCTGTAACATCGCTATTAACATTGAATTCGCTAATAAAAAGTTGACATTATTTTTTGCAGAACTTACCGAAAGATTTCCACCCTCTAGCTCCTATCGCCGGCCTGGTTCAAGACACTGAACTTGCCGGGATCGACTTCGCGGCTGTGTACGACTTCCAACCGGAGGATGTGCCCAACTTGCAGGCCCCTGACGTCTTCGAAAGGAGATTTGACGGTTACCTTTCGAACGATCGATTCCCTCTCGCGCCTGATTACTTCGGAGACTACCAAGTGCAACCCGATCAGGAGATGTTGCAGCCTTCACCTGTCTATGAGCCGACGATTATTGATGCTCCCGACCCAATGGCCCTCCCTGCTCACGAAAGAAACGCTCTGGGGATCACCATAGGGTCTGTGGAGGCCAGTCTCGCCTCCCAGGATCCCTTCCAGGCTGCGATCGCTCTCGTTCTCCTGTCCAGGCTTGGTTTCCGCTGGGATCAGTACTGATTTGTAATGGCAAACGCTGGGAAAGCTGCATCACTAGTTCGCTCCGTGTCTGTTGTTCGTTTGGCCAATATTACTGACTACGAGTTGTATGGAGAGGGGGCGAAATGATCGTCAGAAGGCTAGATGAATTGTGTTATTCAATATGTGCTGTCGCGGCACGACCACCCAGTCGGCCAGGCGAGAACCAAGAGTGAGATCGATGGCAAACAGAGGAGAATTATTATCGTTATTTTGTTGCGTACAAGTGCGTCTACTTTTATGTGCATGTAATGGAAGAGAGTTTGTTGACTAAGTGTCTACAAAAGTTTCTTTATGTATGAACGCTTTGGACTTCCTTTACGTATTTGCCTCACCAGCCCAACAAGGTGCAGGCTGTTTACCGTTCACTCAACATTGGCTTTGGTGCATTCCTAGTCGGACTGCGACGAAGCCAGTGTGACTGGCAAGGTCTCCCCTCGCCTGCACAGCAGAATCATTTGCAAAGTTCTGGCTGGATACAACTCGGCGCGTCACACTACTCAAGAGGCGAGCTACACGTGTTCACATTTGCTTTGGTGCCAGGCAAACTCTTTCAGGTGCTCACGAATATCTCCAATCTTGAATTTCCGTGTGGCCCCACACCTAGTGGCCAACGGTCCTTCATTGTAAAATAGTTTATCACAGTGTGGAGACTCTGGTTGATTTTTATGGTTGCGTAAAATCGTGCTGAAAGGCTATAATGGTGTTGAGAGCTTTCGACTTGGGCTTGAGCCACCTCGGTCAAATTTTCTAGGCACATTACCCCTTGCAAACCTCGGCGCTTCGCATTTATCATAAAACCAGATCCGTGGCATTCGTTGAATCCGGAGGACGCACAAAACTGAAAAAGCGGCTCTTCACAACTACGCTTTCCAGCAATATAAACTGCTGAAATAGGAACTCGTGCCATAGGTTTTAGAAACGGAATGAATATGGTCGAAATACCACCTAACTACAGTGAGCTAGGTCTGCAAGGAAGTACTGGAGGACCTCGGTTACGTGCCGAAATATATTGTAAAACAAGTCATAGAAACCGTCATCCTTTCCAGTCCAGTTATTCCAAAGACGCAAAATCAATTGGATAAGAGCCTCCACAACCCCTGCATCTAACAAGGCAGTGGTTGCCACGCTCGAGCTTTCAGCAAGCAGCCGGATGCAAGTCAACACATCACTCCACCACGAATATCGGAACTTTTCCCGGAAGAGTACGTTGACGAAATGGGGGATAGCACCAGCCTCGATGAAGAATGCTGTTAAATTGTTATCACTTTGTACGGCTTTCTGGATGAGGGATGGAATACAAGTCGTGGCAGCATTCGAACTGGATTCCAGTGCCAGACCGCGTAGAAGTAGTGGAATGTCGGCTTCCCTTAGTTTGAATGGCGTTGCACTGTGGATCTCGAAACATAAAGTAAGAATGATGTCGGCCGCCCTGTCCCGCAAATCCCGATCTTCGGAAGCAAGCAGGCTAATAATCGACTGTCTTCCCCTTCCGCCCACCAATTCAGGGAGTATGCTTTCCATAAACCACAGGTTAGAGCCTGCGACCTCAATCATCAAGGCTATGCAGTGAGCAGTGATCCTCGCTATTTGAATGTTAGTACAGGAAAGGAGGGCAATAAGCCGGCGGCCAGTCGTGATATTGACATTTTCTGGGATATCATTGCTCGGCCAACATTTCCACTGCCACACCGCCAACGAAACTTCCGCGAATAAGTGGTCATCGTTGATGGAGAGTAGCAAGAGAAGAGCTGGAATAACAGTATGCATATCGAGTCGTCTTGCCATCGCCGGTTGACCGGAAAGCTGGCAGAGAGATCGAATTGCGCCGAAACGCACTCTGGGACTTTGATCATGCATGAGGCTCAAAAGGGGGCGCAATACATGCCGTTCAACCTGTGTGACATCTTCGTCTGAAAAGGTAAACCGATTAAACATCCAGTGGCCAATGATTGGGGCAGCCTCCTCCAGCGCGAGCTGATGTGCGATGCCAGGGGGGGGATGGCATAATAGCCGACAAACCCCTCCATCAATCAGTTCTTTACGCTGTTTGTCCCGGAAGAAGTGATGTTTGATTGCCTCAGCGGCTGTGGACCAGTGGGATGCTTTTCCAGATGACAGAAGACGTAGGAGGGAGGGAACGATATTGTCTAGGTGGGTCGTAAGGGAAAAGGAGCTTGTGATGCATTGGGACATGATTCGCACAATAATTTCCAGTGCATCTTCATTCGCAGTGCGGGTGAGAAGTCGGTCGAGAACAGGGATGGCATCTGTCTTGAGCATGACTTCGCTCACGTGCCAGTGGCGGGAAAACTGCGACAACAATAGGACACACTCTTGAGCGACCTCACCATCACCAGAAGGGATTGAATCCAATAGTTTGACTAAACGTGGGATGACCATAGTACACCGAAGAATCCACGTACTAGAGTCGGGAGACATAAGCTGCTTGATTTGGGCGAGGGCGTAAAGTTGGATGTCCTTGGAGTGAGTACTGAAAGCAAAATCCTCGTGAGTGGTTAAGAATAAAAATTATCCTTAACATACTGAAGGAGGCGGATAAAATGATCGACTTCATTCCTTTCCAGCAATGCTTGCATCTCACCAACAATGTTGGGGATATTGCAGCTAATCCTCGTCTGGACAGGCCTTACAGCTGTTTGGTCGGCCGCAGGACATGGTAGGCTCCCGAGGGGGAGCCGAACTGCCTCGCTAGAATGATCAAAGGATTGACCACTTCCCTGCTTGAAATTGCCATAGGCAGATGCCCGAGTAGAGGGTTGGCCTTCGGCGCAGGCTGTTGACGATGCACCAAGAGCCTTTTCTGAAATGACGACTTCTTCCTCAGTACTCACGTCAATATGCACTCTCTTGGTGCGACGGATCGGTAGTCGAGATCGATGTGCCATCTCTATGGCGATGGCCTTGATTTCATCGATCGCAGCATCGATACGCTTGGCAAGGTCAGGATCTGGAGATACCAAACTGTTCGACACAAACTGGCGATATCTTCCTTCTCCGATACTTTCAGGTCTATGGATATACTCTCAGTGGCCACTGTGGACAGGTGAGGAGAGTGGTCACTAGCCTGGCTGTAAAGGTGACGACAAATGCCCCTGTTGACTCCTCTAGTTCCTGTGCCTGAATAGCTCGAGTATAAGAACGGGACTGAGTAAAGAACAGATATAAGTCAAACCTTTTTAATCAACGTCCTTGACCGCTTCAAGTATGTATCAGCTACTGTTGCTCCCGGGGGTATGCCATCCTCTGTAGACTTTCTTTTTGAACCAGCCTTAACGGTGGCAGTAGTCTCCACATCAGGAGCTTGATTATACGGGAGAACCGGGTCAGATGAGGATTAATATCCTACGGATGGCGCTCACGATGATGAGCAGTTTCTGATTTGCCATCGAACACTGGAGTTGGAGGTGTAACGACCTGGGGGTCGTCTAGATCACGGATTCCGCTGACAGGGATTGTTGTAGTGCACATCGCATGCTATCGAGTATCTCTTGCACTGGGAGAATGAGGACAACCTCTTGTTCACATGAACAGCTATCCGGAGTTGGGCCAAGATCCAGATTCAGCTGATTGAGTCATTAGTCAAACGATATCAAGTCAGAATACACCAAGGTGAGCTTGTCTCTATATACCCAGAACTCGCTATTCCATCAGTGATATCTCGCTGACTATCAGCACCGAATTAAAGCATGGCATCTTCCTCAACTGAAATCGAGGATAATGACAGCATGAATCAATTTCGTCGCCCTCAAACGTGGCCATACACTTCGGCTATCTCAACGGGGGAGAGCACTGGAACCGCAGATACCTTGCTCAGTGCCATCCTCGCAGCAGGAAGACTAGATGAGATATCGACTGCCGCCGATTGTGTAGAGCGATATATTCGGAGCTTCGGCCATGTCGACCAAAACAGCGGGAAATTACAGTCAGGTGTCATATTTTGGGTGTATCCGACTGGTGGCAAGGGTCCATACGAGGATCTAGATGATGGAAGCGTGTTGAAGCACGGTTTGCTCTTGACGGCTGAGCGAGGAGCTCTGCTCCAGCAAGCGGTGGATAGGGTTAGGCTGGCATTGCCAAAGACCGGAATTGCGCATGAACATGTACGAGCAGAGTGATTGTGCGATATATTATTTGCTTCTAGAGGTGATCGATGCGGTCCACAGCACACGAAGAGAAAACATCCTGTATTAGCGTTGCTAAGGTCCAATTTATTTGCGCGATTATATGTTATTGAGACAGTAATGTGAATTAGCTGGGTAGAATGCGTGAGCGTACGAACGAAATCGAGAACGCGGAACACACCAAGCGGGAACGGTTAACGGTATTCTAACGGTGGTCTAGAATGGCATGATTAGCCCAATATCATAAATTGAAACTGACAAAGTTTTGGCCACTTGCCGCAAGTCCCTAAAGATTCAGATTAAATAATTAATAAATGGCCACAAGACCGCAATAAAAACACAAAGACTACGTACCGAAAGGCTAGTCTCTTTGTACTTCACACTCATGTCAGCTGCAGTAAGCCGCATCGCCTCAATGGCTTCGTCCAATGTGACACTTCCTACGCCATCACTGGCCATGGAGAGTTGGGCAGCAGTGATAGCTTTCACGGCTGCAAGAAAGCGAATCTCGCAGATGAGTGCCCCATAATGATTGCGTGGACGTGAAAGAAGAATTTGTACCAACCTCCCAAACTGTTCCGTTCCTGTCAGGGCGGTTAGATTTAGTAGATATGAAAAATTTTATCGGAGTGCACATACAATGCAAGGAACTTGAACAAGGCCGTCAATAGGGTCACAGGTCAATCCCAGGTTATGTTCTTACAAATAAAGAATCTCGTTAAAGTAGACATAACATGTAACTATCGATGGCACGTACCTATTCCAATTTCAGCCGCCTGGGCGTGTCAAAGATGTTTTCCATCCCTGAAAATCCTACCAGACTTGACTACGCACCTGTAACACCGTTTCTGGGGAAGCTAGCCAACACGCAATGATGTCAACTGTATAGAACTGTCACTTTATTGAGACATACCGCCCATGCAAGCCGCAAACCCAGCACTCGCCATCGAACATGCAACTGATAGCAAGTCAAGCGGATGAGAGTGCATGAACGTCAAGGCTCACCCCCGACCTCCGCTTGACAACCACCTTCAGCAGCCGATATGGTACTTCCCCTCTTGAACAACATCCCGATGGCCTGTTCCGCAACACTTAGGAACCAGAAGATAATATGAAATTTAATGCCTACAGCAGCTGTTAGCAAGAAAGTCGTGACACTCTTCTCGGGATCATCGCTGACAAACTGCACCAGACTCTGAGCAACTTACGATTTGACAGTGGTAAACCAAACAAACCTCGACGATATATTTCAGAACGGCAGGGATGACGCCAGCTGCACCGTTCGTTGGGGATGTAACAATTCGGCCTCCTGCCGCATTTACTTCATTCACGGCGATAGCGTAACAAGAGAGAAAGTCTACTGCAGGTATCACCGTTCTTCTCTACAACGTCAAGATAGGTCAACGATAAGCTTTCAATGGAGACCGATAACCACTTACGATGGGCATAGGAAGTACGGCGTGGTTCAATGAACCCACCCCAAGGGTGGCGTGAGGTGTTTTCCTGGCACTCCCTGCAGAAGGGGTAATGGCTGAATGAGATGCGATTTGAACGGAATCAGGAGCCTCCATTGCAGTCTCAGGTGACCACCCCGATCCAATGGCTGGTACATTCGGTGAGACTATCCCTGGGTATAATCTTGTGACAATGGTGTGCGTTCAGTGGCCAAAGGGGACATTAGGGGAGGGCAATGTAGCACTCACCCACGCATAAGACGCCTATAGAGCATGGGTGCCTTGCGTCGAAGTTGAAGTCTGCCAGGGAGGATGGTTTCCGAAGTGGATACACCCGTACGAATGCAATCGTCCATAACGCTCCATATGCGCATGAGCTGTGATGATTGAATTGTGTATTGGTGCGTTGCATGATGGGGAGCAAAGATACCTTGGTAGAGATATCGGCATCATTCAAACCAAAAGAGAGTTCATTGTCATATACGATCTGAGCAATAGTCATCTGGAAATATCTATGCAGGAGTCACCTCTCATCATGAATGAAGAGGGGCGCACGTTATGTTTCTTGGTAAGCATTAAAAGACTATGGGCAGAGTCGAACGGATATGGAGGATGGTCATTTGTATTTGACTCCTCTCGGCACGAAATATTAGCAGGAGGTAACAAATCGGGGGGACTTGTGGTCTGATGGAGGCGGGCGCCATGCACGGACTTTTTATCGACGCTTTTGTAGAAGAGGTTTTCGTCGACTGCCCGGGTAAATTTGGTCTCGAAGGGAGAGAAACGCGTTGGAAGAACTTGCCTTTCGTCTTCTCGTTCACCACAAACCCACCCCCAACACTGGAAGGAAACTCATCGTTCATATTATCTCTGGTAAACTATAAAGGAAAATATACCTAAAATACTCATTGGTAGCCAATAAATCGCCACTCTGTGTGAATGCGCTAAACCGCATTCCATTCGGGTGTGTCTTGAGAACCTGGTCCCATCGCCATAACATGTCGCGGTTCATATCGTAGTGTATAGGATGTTTGCCTCCAAGAAGAAGAGACTTTAGACTGAGAATAGACGAATAACGTGGTGAGATTGTCCCCGGGTCTATTGTCTCAGGGTCTGCACCTGGCAATGTGGTGCGTATGCGAGACCCGAAACGGGAGAATGAAGTTCGGGTGTGTGAGTGGATGTATAGTCTCAGATAAGTGTCTGAACCATGGTGTGTTACTAACCTTCTAGTCCAAGTAAAATTGCTTGCGGGGTATGATGACTACAGGAGACTGCAAGTCATTGACGGTGAAGGTGCCGATGGGTGCCAGAAATTCATACCCTTTGCCTGCAAAGAAAGTAAGTGGAGATAGAGTGCACCTCATGCGAGAAAGTGAAGAAACAAACCTGTAGCTGCTAACGACCCATAACTGAATACAAGTAAGTGCAGCCTTTGTGCAAGCAAGTGTAAATGACTCGCAGTGTTATCTTGATAGTATGAACCTATGTGCACAAATACTATAAGATAAATGAAGTAAGAACGAGGGAGTGCCAACTTTGTCTAGTACATGAAGTTCCTCCAAATCTGCGATAAAAATCTTCCCCGCGCGCATGGGTCCAACAGTATGGGAGCTGCTGGGGCCAACTACCATTTCTTGTGAGACTTCATTGCCAGAAAAAGTAACCAGGAGCATACCTCCGATGCTGAACAAATCAAAGGTTGATATGACAGCATGTTGTGGACGGGACACCCCTGAGGTGTCACCGCTTGGTGTCAATCGGTCGGAGGCGGTAAGAAATGTATGGCTAAATCCTCGGGAAAGGCGATGGTTGGCGCGGCGCCTCAGATACACAGCCAGACGGGAATGAGAGGCAGCGGAACGGAAAGCAGCTACGAGCATGAATGAGGTTGTGAGCACGTGATCGTACGTCTATGCTTTGCTCAAGCAAAAAGTCAAATCGATACATTACATCCTCGTCATCCTGGCAGAGCTCGGCCACCAGTCCAGCCTGATATCACCACCGTATAGATTAGTTTGCGTTTAAATACTCATTCTTCCGTATTCATGGCTCTCGCGAATGCCAATGGTTCAACTACGGCAGAGGAGGGAATGGGACGCGTATTACCTCAAATGCATTCCAACACCTCGCTTGGTGAGTTCGACCTTAGTTCAGGTCACATAAAAGAATTCTGATCCCGTCACAAGCTTCACGCACAATACCACCTATACTATGTTACTGTCTAGCTTCGATACTTATGACGGTCGTAAACAAAGTGAGCAGTGGACTTCACCTCGCATCTCAACCTTGCTCAGCCAATGATTCTACGTAGTTTGTTGTTTCGGGTGCAAATTTCTCGATGAACTTTCTGTTACTTTGCATTCAATCAACCGTGTCCGTCATATGCGTGGTGACGGTGAAGAAAGCGGGGATTATCTCATTTCGTGCTTTCGATCTCCAAGACGCAAAAACATGGTTCCCGATTAGCTTCTTGCTTGTGAGCGTCATTTATACCGGGTCAAAAAGTCTGGTATGTTCTTTGAAAATGAGTGAAAAGAAGGAAACTGATAGCAGCTTCGGATGCAGCAATATTTAAGCATACCAGTGTATACTATTTTCAAGAATCTAACCATCATCCTTATTGTAAGCCTTGCCTCCAAGCCAGTCATTCTGTCTTGACCCGTGGTCAACTCATTCTAAGGCATACGGTGAAGTCATCTGGTTTGGCGGGAGAGTTACAAATCTAACCTTTCTCTCATTCATCTTGATGGTGAGTTCTTTTGTTTTATTTGCAACCGCAATTACGAATACAGTGGCGAAGGTGCTGTCCTCCGTTGTTGCTTCACAGGCAGATATTACCACCAGTGTTGCGGATACGATACCAGTCGTGGAAACAGGAGGGGGCTTTGGCACACTAGAAACTATCAGGGACATTGTGCGCAAACTTGACATTGGATACGTATGGATGTTCTTCAACTGTGCGGTCAGCGCTTCCTACGTGAGTGGCTCACGGTCTTGTTAATAGAGAGTAATCTGACCGCATGGAGGCTGCAGGTACTGTCAATGCGTAAACGAATACATGTTACCGGATTCTCGGACTGGGAGACCATGTTCTATAACAATTTATTGTCCATACCCGTTCTTGCCTTGTTTTCGATCATCGTAGAAGACTGGAGTTCCGAAAATCTTGTTCGCAACTTGTGAGTCACTGCTCCTGCTCGGTTATGTCCTGCCAAGTAAGGCGAAGTTATGCAGTCCACCTGCGACGCGCAATTTCTTGCTCTTTGCAATTGCATTCTCTGGAGCTGTGGCTGTAGGGATCTCATATACCACCGCGTGGTGCGTGCGTACGACGAGTAGTACCACATACAGGTGACCGCCGCTTTTCAATATTCCCGGGCTCATTCTAATTGATTTCTACTTCAGTATGGTGGGTGCCTTGAATAAGCTGCCAGTCGCCGTCTCTGGAATGGTCTTCTTTGGCGATGCTGTAACATTCGGGTCAGTATCGGCGATTGGGGTGGGATTCTTTGCGGGGTTACTCTATGCCGTGGCGAAAAGCAACCAAAGAAAGGAGGAAAGTCGGGCCCAAGCTGATGCTATCATTCCCTTGGCAAATCGGAATTCATAGAAAGGTTTATACATGGTAAAATGTATTCCAGAAACGCTGTCGTGTAATTTAAGGCTGTGGCCTTTGTTAGCCAAACCAAGATCAGATCCTTTGGCTTAGACTTGTGATTCCCATCGGATTCCCATCACCGCGCCCATCTCTTTCACTCTCAACCAGGACATCGACGATGGCAGCTCCAGCACCGTCTGCGACACTCCATCCCCCAAGGCTTGCCGCCATGTTCGCGACATCCCCCAGCGCACCAGGCACTCCTGTGCATTCAATTCAGACTATGAGGCGCAAGTCTGCAGGGCACAGTGGCCCACTAACAAAGATCCTGGTTGCAAATCGTGGGGTACGATCCGTAGTTAGCCATCTCCCGTCGCGTACCATCTGAGATAGGTGATCCTAGGAAATTGCCATCCGGGTGTTTCGTACCGCCCACGAACTAGCAATGCACACGGTTGCAATATACTCATACGAGGATCGACTATCAACTCATCGTCAGAAGGTGCTACTTCTGTACTGCGATATCGCAAACACCTGACGCTCCTTGAGTCTAGTCCGACGAAGCTTATCAGGTTGGCAAAGGTTTGACCCCTGTGGGCGCTTATCTAGCCCAAGACGATATTATTAAGATTGCCCTCGAACATGGCGTTGATATGATTCACCCGGGGTAAGGGATTACCCATGTTTATACTGCCCTTTGCTCAATGTTCTCCCCAGGTATGGCTTTCTTTCCGAAAATGCCGAATTCGCGAGGAAAGTCGAACAGGCTGGTCTTGCTTTCGTTGGTCCCTCTCCCGAGGTCATCGATCGCCTTGGTGACAAGACTAAAGCACGAACTCTCGGTGAGTCTCGAACGATCGTTGCCCCATCTCCACTGATGAGATCCGTTCGAAGCCATGAAAGTGGGCGTACCTGTTGTCCCTGGTACACCGGGACCGGTGAATTCATACACAGAGGGTGATGCATTCATAAAGGAATACGGGTTTCCCGGTTAGTTTGCCGGCGCCAGCTTGATTTCGGAGCCTGACAAGCTTGTTCAGTCATCATCAAAGCTGCTATGGGCGGTGGTGGCCGCGGGATGCGTGTTGTACGTGAACAATCGGATTTCCAGAACGCTTTCGAACGCGCTGTAAGCGAGGCAAAAGCCGCATTCGGTGATGGGACTGTCTTTATCGAACGCTTCCTTGAACGTCCGCGACATATCGAGGTACAGCTTCTCGCGGATGCCCAGGGCAACACCATCCACCTATTTGAGCGCGATTGCTCGGTGCAGAGGCGGCATCAGAAGGTTGTTGAAGTGGCTCCTGCCACACATTTACCGGAGGACTTGAGGCATGCCATCTTAGCCGACGCCATCAAATTGGCAAAAAGTGTTGGGTACAGGAATGCGGGAACCGCAGAATTCCTGGTCGATCAGATGGGTAGACATTATTTCATTGAAATCAATCCCCGCATCCAAGTCGAACATACTATAACTGGTTGGTGACCATTTTTCGAACCTATTTAGAGTCTAATTCTTTCAACCAGAGGAGATCACTGGTCTCGATATCGTGGCGGCGCAAATTCAGATTGCCGCTGGCGCAACCCTTCCACAACTCGGCCTCACTCAGGATGCCATTACCAAGCGTGGTTTTGCCATCCAGTGCCGGATTACGACTGAAGATGCATCCCAGAACTTCCAACCCGATATTGGGAAGATTGAAGTGTATCGCAGCGCTGGTGGCAATGGCGTACGTCTTGACGCTAGCTCCGGCTTTGCAGGTGCACAGATCATGGTACGTTTGCCTCATTTATTTATTCGTTCCAATCTGGTTAAATGCCACACGTTATGTCCACGCGATAGCCTCATTATGACAGCTTATTGGTGAAATGTACGGTCAGTGGAACAACCTACGAGGTTGCGCGTCGTAAAATGCTCCGTGCACTCGTTGAGTTCCGTATCCGTGGTGTTAAGGTTAGCACACACATTTTCGCTTCCTTCACATCCTCATTAATCCTGATCAGACCAACATTCCATTCCTGTTCCGATTGCTGACCCACGATGTCTTCATCGGAGGCAAGACGTGGACTACGGCCAGTCCCTTTCCATGCTATATACGCGTGGATCGCTGAGATCACTTCTTTGCATTTAGTTCATCGATGACACCCAGGAACTTTTCAAATTGGTGCAAAGCCAAAATCGTGCCCAGAAACTCTTGGCCTACCTTGGAGACCTCGCGGTCAACGGAAGTTCCATCAAAGGCCAAATGGTCTGTTATTTGTGTCCTGCCATATGACAACTTACTAACTACGGATGTATACCTTGGCCAGGGTGAACCCGGCCTCAAAAAGGAAATAGTCATCCCTATGTTCCAGAACCGCGAAGATCCCATCAACGGAGTCCCTCTCGATGCATCACACCCATGTACCATTGGTTGGCGTAATCTCATTGTGGAGAAAGGTCCAGAGGAGTTCGCGAAAGCCGTGCGCCAGTATCCTGGAACACTGATTATGGACACAACCTGGCGTGACGCTCATCAGTCTCTGTTGGCGACCCGCCTACGCACCATCGATATGGTGAATATCGCAAAGGAGACGAGCTATTCGTTGGCAAATGCATACAGTTTAGAGTGCTGGGGTGGAGCAACGTTCGACGTTGCCATGCGTTTTTTGTACGAAGATCCGTGGGAGCGTTTGGTGCGCCACCCCTCGTGTCCGCTTTTCCGAGCAGACTTCTTATTTTCTTTGGGTCCTTAGCGCACACTCCGAAAACTCGTCCCCAATATCCCTTTACAGGCCCTCGTGAGAGGCGCAAATGGTGTTGGCTATACCAGTTACCCGTGCGATCCCAACCTTCCCCTCCTGTGATTTTAAGTTGACATTCTTTCCAAGCGATAATGCGATCTATGACTTTTCAAGGAAAGCCGTTGAGAATGGTCTTGATATTTTCCGCGTCTTCGATTCTTTGAACTACTTCGGTATGTGCTACCGATTGATTTAGTTATACTTCTTTCTGACATGCCCTCTTCCTATCATAGAGAATGTGGGTTTATCCATGTCTTGGAGAAGTATACCGGAGAAATTGACAACCTTTCAGATGCGTCTTGGCATTGACGCTGCCAAGAAAGCTGGTGGTGTTTGCGAAGCTGCTGTCTGTTACAGCGGCGATGTTGCAAATCCAAAAGAGACCAAGTACACGCTGCAGTATTACTTGGATTTTGTTGATCAACTTGTAAAAGAAGGGATCCACGTCTTGGGTATAAAGGATATGGCCGGTCTGTTGAAACCTCACGCTGCCAAAATGTAGGAAACATTTACACTCGGAGACGTGGCCGCAGGAATCCATATATACTAACCTCTGCCCCAGTCTCATTGGCGCCATCAGGGAGAGGTACCCGGACCTTCCGATCCACGTTCATTCGCATGACACGGCTGGGATTGCTACAGCTACCATGATCGCAGCTGCTGCTGCCGGTGCAGATGTCATCGATGTAGCCATCGATAGTAAGCGTTCGGACCGATGGTTCAAGAGTAATGTTAACTTGGCCCTGTATAGGCATGTCCGGTTTAACCTCGCAGCCTTCTATGGGTGCCGTCTGTGCGGCTCTGGAACAGACAGGATTAGGGACCGGCATTCGTCACGAAGATATTCAAGCATTAAATCTGTATTGGGGCCAAGTCCGGATTCTCTACAGCTGCTTTGAAGCGAATGTACGAGCGTCGGATTCCAGCGTATTTGACCACGAAATGCCCGGTGGACAATATACAAATCTCATGGTGAGGTATTTGAAGGCTGTATATCTCCGCTGATTCAAACTCGTGTTTTTCCGTCGACAGTTCCAAGCGACACAGCTCGGCCTGGGCACACAATGGACAAGTGAGTTCGCGGTTTTCATATGATTTCTGGTGCTTTTGACAGACTTGGCCAGAAATTAAGCAAAAGTATATCGAAGCCAACGAACTTGTGAGTGGTGAAGCCCGACTTGTGATACTCGTGTTGAAGATGTCTTTTCTGTAGTGCGGAAACATTATCAAGGTAATGATTCACCTGGGCTGCCTGTGGATTGGACGTCGACGCTCGCTTTCAGGTTACACCATCATCGAAAGTGGTTGGTGACTTTGCGCAATGGATGACTTCAAACTCTTTGTCGAAGGCGGAGGTTGTTGAACGTGCCGAGATCCTAGATTTCCCTTCGTCTGTGGTGGAATTCTTCCAAGGTTATCTTGGTCAGCCTGTCGGAGGATTCCCTGAACCTCTTCGCACGAAGATCATTAGGAACAAGCCAAGGATTGATGGCCGTCCGGGTGCATCCATGGAAGCGCTCAACTTCAAGAAGATCAAGGGAGAATTGAGGGGGAAGTTCGGGAAACACATTACGGATGCGGACGTAACATCGTACGTTATGTACCCGAAGGTTTGTTTGTGTGGTTGTGGCGCTTTTGGCAAGAGCTCACGGGTGTAAAATTAGGTGTTCGAGGAATACCAGGGATTCATTGAGAAGTACGGAGATCTTAGGTAAGTTTGAATTGGGATTTCTTGCTCCATCGATCTTATCAATATACACGTGGACAGTATCGTTCCCACTCGGTACTTCCTGGGTCGGCCCGATGTTGGGGAAGAGATGCATATCGCTATAGAGAAGGGTAAGACTCTTATCATCTGTTTGATGGCGGTGGGTCCTGTGGTGGAGGGTCGCGCGCAACGTGATGTTTGGTTTGAGGTTAATGGAGAAGTGAGTTGGGAGCGCTTATCGGAATCGAGCTTGGGGAACCCTGACCGTGATTGAAAGGTACGAGCGGTGTCTGTGGAGGATAAGAATTCTGCGGTGGAGACTGTTTCGCGGGAGAAGGCGACGTCCGAACCCGGATCAGTCGGGGCGCCAATGTCGGGAGTTGTAGTTGAAGTCAGGGTCAAGGAAGGGCAAGAGATAAAGAAAGGAGACCCCCTTTGCGGTAAGTGTCAAGGTTACCACGTTGATATCGTGTCTAACATCTACGGGGGTTGCAGTCCTGAGTGCGATGAAGGCAAGTTGAGCAGGTGTGATGTGGGCTTGTTGCTCATTTTTGTTCTACAGATGGAATCTGCTGTGACTGCTCCTGTTTCTGGTCACATCAGACGCGTGGTCGTTCACGAGGGTGAGTTGTTACTAGATGATAAGACTGAGCTAATGATTTTTTTTCTTTTTCAGGCGACTCGATCAACCAAGGTGATTTGACTGTGGAAATCGTTCACTAAACATTAGACATGCTGGGAACAAGTCAAACTAAATAAAAAAAGCATCATTGTACTACGGTCTATAAAGCCATTCCGAGACTTGTGTTCAAAGTGTGAGTGAAAGGATCGATCGATCGTTGAGGGCATGGATGCAACAACATGGCGAGGAAAGCCGTGAGGCTAGTTCATGTTCTAATGTGCTTGACACGAGGGAGGGAGGTGGAAAGAAGGATCAAAAACATGTAGAAGTACATATGGAGTGCTACTGATGGAAAATTCAAGGTTCGCTGATTAATGGCAAAGTCCGTTTCAAGTGTTCGATGGCATCTTGATGCAACTCGAGAACGATGTCCTGGAAATGAAACGTGATTACGAAAGAAGATAAGCGTAAGCACACACGCGTGCGCGCACCTTTGCAGGTTTGATCACCGATATCAAGGCCACGCCTGTCCCTGCCCATACGAGCATGCGATCGGGATCCTCGGGGGAGTACCTGGAGCGGAGGTCTTCGAGGAGGGTGGTGTCGTCGTCGTCGTGGCTTCCGCGGCCGCGCTCGAATTCGCGGACGGTGAGGTTGTCGAGGGCCCTACCGTCGACGCCGGGGGGCCAGCCGGAGAGAGTGCCCCGGAGGCGGTCGAAGACGGTGGTGCGGGCGGTGGAGGAGGCGCGGATGAGGGCGTGCTTTTGGGCGGGTGGGGAGAGGGACTCGGGGGAGAGGAGGAAGCGGGTGCCGATGGCTGCGCCGGAGGCGCCGAGGGCGAGGATGGCGGCGAGGTGGGCGCCTGTGGAGAGGCCGCCGGCTGCGAGGAGGGGTGGGGGGTTAGGGGTGGATGGGAGTATGGAGGCGATGGCGGGGATGAGGGTGAGTAGGGGGGGTGCGGAGGAGTGGCCGTGTCCGCCGGCTTCGATGCCTGTGGGGAATTAGTAAAGGAAGAGAGAGAGAGAGGATGGGAGGACGAGCCTTGGGCGACGATGACGTCTACTTTCCAGTCGTTGAGCGCGACTCGGGCTTGTTCGAGGGAGGAAATTTGGGCAAAGATGAGGGTTGGGGATGGGGCGGTGTTGCGGATGAGATGGATCCATCGGGGGATGTCGGTGCCAAAGGCGAGCCAGATCGCCTTTACGTTATTGTCGAGCGCGATCGAGAGCAGTTCTCGCTCGGGGGAGTCGGGGAGTTCGAGGCGCCAGCAGAGGAAGCCGACGCCGATGGGGAGTTGGGCTGTGGGGGGGAGGTTTAGGGTAGAGCGAGCGAGATCGAGCTCGGCTCTGAAAGAGAGTGGGGTGGTGTATCCTGTATGATGGATTAGGAAGTAGTAACTGAATGGAATGATATTCTTACCTGCCGCGAGAAAACCGAAACCACCGGCGAGGGTGACAGCGGCAGCTAATGCGCCACCGCTGGCCCCGGCCATTGGGGCTGCGATGATGGGGAATTGGGTACCTTGAAAGGGGTGAGATTTGGCAGGTGAAGTTGATTGAAACGGATACCCAAGAGAGCGTTCAATGGAGACATTCGATCACGATTGATTGTGTTTGTTTGTCGTTAACTTTAAACCAAGACCATCATGGTAGGGATTTTGGCGGTTTGGCGATTTTCACGTTTGAGATGCTGATGACGGTTGCAGCCTCCTCCCAAGTCGAAAGGCGGAAAAATGTTGAGCTTGATCAACTGGCGGCTGAGGGTGACGATCAACGACGGTCGGGCGCTGACGGGGCAGATGCTGGCGTTTGACAGACATATGAATTTGGTGCTGGCGGATTGCGAGGAATTCAGAAGGGTGAGGCCGAAGAAGAAGGCGGGAGAAGAGACGGCACCGGAGCAGGAGATGAAACGGACGCTCGGGCTCGTGATTTTACGCGGAGAGACGGTTGTTAGCCTGAGCGTGGAGGGACCCCCGCCGGTTGTAGACGAAGATAAGAAGAATTCTGTATGTGTTTTTATCTTTTTTCTTTTTTCTTTTTTCTTTTCGACTTGACGACGAGAGATTGGTAGCTTCCTGTTGGTCCTGGTCGTGGGATGCCTGCAGGTCGTGGGATGGGTATGATGCCACCGAGTAAGAAAATTTATTATTCATTTTTATTTTTATTGAAAATTTTATGAGTGGGTATGCCTTCGTTGGCTCGACCTCCTATGCCATTCGCACCGCCTGGTATGCCTGGCCCACCTCCTGGGTTCAGGCCACCTGGATTCCCCCCAGGGATGGGATTCCCACCTCCACCTCCTGGGTTTGGGGGACCGCCGCCTGGGTGAGTTTTAGGATGGAATGCAAGGTTGGCTTACTTAGATATGTTTAGGTTCCAACCGCCACCGCAGTAGCTAAGCATAGTCTCGCGGGTATGATATCTCCGCCGAGGAGTGATAAAGTAGTAGATCTGCCCGATTTGGGTTGAATATTTGAAAAAAAAAAAGGGTGTCTAAATGTATAGAAAGAGAGATCCATTGAATGCTAGTGGCGATCTGAGAATGAAAATCTAGTTATGCGCGAGCTCGTGAGGGGAATGCACGAGGGCGGAAGTGATCGGGGAACATGCGTCGGCCTCGAGGGGGTTCGTTGTCGATGAAGGATGGGGGGGAGGATGGGGAGGATGAGGAGGAGGAAGGGGAGGAAGGGTAGGAAAAGGAAGGAGAGGGGCGGTGGGTGTTTTTGGAGGCGATGGGTACGGGAGAGGAGGGTGTGAAGGAGTGGTGTGCGGAGGATGGGGTGGCGAGGATGGATTCGGTCAGGGAAGAGCGGCGGGAGGAACGGGAGGACTGCGGGGTGGGGAGCGGTTGGGGTTTGAGGGAGGGCGAGGGCGAAGGGGAGGGAGAGGAAGGAGAGGACATGCAGAGAGTGGGGGGGATTGGTCGTTTATGGGAGAGCAAAAGCTTCGGGGGACGAGGGGGAGGGAAGGGTGGAGAGGAGGAGAGTGAGGTGGTATGGTGAGGGAGAGGAGGGGGACCTGGAGGGACGCGTTTGGCCCATTGGACGATAGCGTTTGGGAAAGAGTTGAATGGAATGGATGGATGGTCGTCGTTAAGACATTGAAAAGAGCAGTAAGGAGAAGAGTTGGATATGATTGAGCGAGAGCAAGATAGACAGTAGTCGAGGTCCATAAAGAAAATGAATGAGAAACGGGTATTTATAATAATAAATCAGACCAAATCGAGTGACAACAGTCTAATAACGATCTTTCACTCATCACTTGATTTATCGCCAATCGAGTGAGGTCTTCTAGAATAACCTAAAAACAGTCAGTTAAAATAATTAAATAATTAATATTAAATTACCTGTTCAATAACAACCAAACCTTCTGATTTAGTACGACAAAGAGAGATCACCTTCGATATCCCTTCTTTATTCCACTCCAATAACTTTGACTCAACAGATGATCGTGTTCCCGTTACCTCTTCACCCATCCCCACCAACCCACAGTACAGCCACATCCCATCACTCAACTCTCCATCCGCATTCACACACAGTCTGCGATCCCGGTAGATCAATCCATCCACTCTCCACCGATCCTCTTTCACAAACACTTCCCACAACTCGTCCACCACCGCCCTCCTTCTCTCTGTACCCCACACCTCCTCCCTCTCCCAACTCACCCGATCGTGCTCGTGCCCGTCCAGAGCGAATCCATACCTCGCCAGCAACTCGGCATTCCCCAGTCCCTCCCCGTAAGTGTTGAACACCTCGCTACCGGCTGCGATCGGTCCATTCCCCACCATCTCGTAGCACTCCTCATACTGTACAATCAGCTTCGTACCAGCACTAATACCATCCTTACCTCTAAATGAACTTGATTCTCGTCAGAGTGATTGAATCTGCCAACCGTTCAACTACTGTCCCCGAAAAAAAAAAAACCCACTCACCCGTCCGCGATCGGCACCATCGCCAACTCGTCCACCACAAACGACCGAGAAGAGACAAGCGAATACGCGTGATAGAACCCGTCAACCGAAACACGTCCAGGCCACAGCCCAGACAACAATGGCTCCACCCGGCTCACGTAGTACTCACCAATCTCGTCCTATCCATTTAGCTTTTCGTAAGAGAATATCACCCAGAACCTACCATCAAGCTCTTAGTCTCTCCAAAAAGCTGCTTTTCCACTTCCGTCCCTCTCAGCCACTCCCTCGCCTTCTTCCCTCCGCTCTCTTCGGAGCCAGCCACTCCCCAAAATACCGCGATTTCCACGATCGAGTCAGGTAGCGACTGAACGTACCCGAACCACCGAGATTCCCTCCCTAGTAACCTGCCAAACACACACGTCACTTTCCCAATCACACACCACTAACTTACATACATACATCTCCCCGTACAATCCCAGCGAGAGTGCCAGACGAGCACCGTGACCGTACCGTACCGGTGTAATATACTCTGAAAGTGAACATGATCTCACCGAAAGAACGGCCGATTTAGGTATTCGAACGACTGCGCCATTCATCAGTCGTGCTATTATCTACCCGTTCTAGACTCACCGCAGCCCGGATTCTCAATGTATTCCGTACAGAACACGCCCAACTCCTTTTGTCCTTTCTCTCTGATCTCCAGTCGTCCATCCAACTCGATTCCGTTCTCAGTGCACCAACTCAGCAAGACCCCGATTCTTCTTGACATAGAGAACGAAGATCAAAAATAAATACCTTTGTCATGTGACCATCATCTCTCCCTTTGCCACCTCGTCTGCCCTCCCCTCCTCCCTCTCAGTGCCCCACATGAGCCAGACCACCTCTGATCCCAACCCTTCCTCATCACCCAGCTTGAATCGCCACACTACCAATTCCTCTACCGCCACCTCTACATCCACCCCCACTCAACCACTCACCCTCGACTCTCTTCTTTCCGCTCATGAAAACGCCCCGTCTCCCCCTCTTGCAGCTCTAGAGCATGTCTTAAACGAACGAAACGTCCTCTCCTCTCAGAATGCCCAGCTCTGGAAACTTATCGAAAAACAGCGCACGGGCTACAACCAACTTCTCAAGGAACTAGACCGTGTCAGAAACGAACGCGATTCCTGCAAGACCAAACTTCTCTCTCTCGGACTCGACAGTAAGAAAAGAAACGGTGACCGAGAAAAGAGTTTGAAGCATTCCCATTCAACCCCTCTTTCTGTCGATCATGCTGATCCCTCAGGTTCTATTCTCTCTCTCTCTCTCTCTCTCTTCCCATACTAATCCACTTTCAGAATCCCGTACCCCCCAGTCACAACCTCGATCCAACGATCCCACCCTTCAGACATCCCAATCCACCCCTAGCCTTTCCCCCTCCTCTCAATCCTTTTCAACTCCCACTTCTGCCCGTTCTCAGAAAACGGCACCTCCCCCACTCAGCGTACCCACACGCTCAGAGTCCCTACCTCTCGCCACAACCGCATCACCTGAACGAACATCACCCGACAAATCAACCATCTCTCACCGTCTATCAGGCGATCCAACTCTCCCATCCACCAAGCCACTCACCCTCACTCCTCGCAAGGCCAACACCAGTGACGGTAGTCCGAACCCTAATTCCTTCCCAAACGGCACCCTTCCATCCTTTTCTAACAATCATCCCACACCATCACTCACCCAGACACCACCACCCCAATCTACCCAAACACCTCATCTCCATTCCCTCCTCACTCCCCAGACCGCACCACCCGGATACGGGTTTTCGGACGGGAGCACAGCTTCCCTTTCGCACACCCAGGCCCAAACACAGGGAACGACGGTGAGCATCCCCAACTATCTTTCTATACTTTGACTTACATCCCTCCCAGCCACCACGTTTATTGGCCCCAAATACCAATGGCAACTTGTTGTTACCATCCGGAAACCTTGGTGGTGGAGATTTATTGCCTCCCCAACGTCACATCCTCTCTCGCGAGTCGAGAATTTCACTTCCAGACGAGGCCAAGCAGTATATCGCCAACATGCAGGATTCTCCCACTCGGACTACCGCCACGATACCCTCCCCTTTGGCATCATATAACCAACCCTCCCCGACCCAATCCGCCGATGTAAATCAAGGGAAACCCCAGCCTCGTGCTCAACCCGTCACTACCTCCGCACCGACTAAACCCAGCGTGGAATTTTCTCCCCGGCCTGCCAAATCATCCTCCTCCTCGAACGCAGACATGATCCAATTCTTGCGAGAAGGGCCTTCGCCACCAGGTAAGTCATCTCGAGTCGAGGGTGCCAAACCGAAACGAGGGCAGGAGGAATTCCTCGATTTCGATGATGATGAGGATGACTATGACGATTGGAACGTGTTGGGGGGGAGGAAGGACGACGGCAGGCGACCAAAGGTCACCATGGCCGCCGTCGAGGATTTCCCCTTGCCACCTTCGAACGCCCCCGGCCACGACCTCTCCCAGGCCGGGTTACAGAAACTCTCCGCTGCCGCTACCGCACAACAAAAGGATAACTTGTCCCTGAACGGTCCCACGCCAATCTCGATCACAGACGAAACACTGTACATCAAGCCAGGCACCGTCGACGCTAATTTTCGTGCCCTCCCCCTTCTTTTCAGTGATTTGCCCTACACCCAGATTCAGGTGTCGCATTCGTCTATAAAGCCGAATGAGAGAGGCAAAGACGTCTTGTCCTTCATGGTCGCCGTCGAGCCCGGACAGGGCAAGGATGGATGGAAGATTGAGAAATTGTATTCGGACGTGCTCGGTTTAGATTCGAGAGTGAGAGCGAGTGTAGGAAAGGGCATGGGGAAGAAGATGGCCAGTTTGCCAGAGGGAAAGTTATGGCGTGATCATGCGCCCGCAAAGGTCGATCAGAGGAAGGTTCGTTAGTAGCACGTTCGTTTATTTCCGTTGTTCTTTGACCCCCTTCCCCCCTCCTTTTTTTTTTTTTCCAAGGCGGCCCTTGAAACTTATCTACAATCGTTGATTAATCTCCCGGTAAAGAACAAGGATGAAGTCATTGCCTTTTTAACATCGGACATTGTGCGGGAAACCCAGAAACCGGTCTCGCAAGCTGGGTACAAGGAGGGCTACTTGACAAAGCGAGGAAAGAATTTTGGAGGTTGGAAATCTCGATTTTTTGTTCTTCAAGGCCCCGTGTTGGAGTATTACGAAAGTGTAAGTCGATTATATATTTTGGCAAGTATCATTCTAACCTCTCATAGCGTGGCGGGGCCCATTTAGGGTCAATTATTATTACAGGCTCTCAAATTGGACGCCAGCAGTCCACATCCGAAAGACCATCAACCGATGACGAGGAATATCGACATGCCTTTCTTATTGTTGAAGCAAAAAAGGGACCGGGGGGCAATCATCCGCGGCACGTGTTGTGCGCTGAAAGTGACGAGGACAGGGATAGCTGGGTGGAGATGCTCGTCCGTTACGTCACCGGAGCTTATAACGATGAACCGATTCCCGCGCTCGGTCCTAGTCCTATCGTCACAAACGATCATTCTGGCCCATCAGCCCCAAGGTCTAGCACGAGCTCGGTCACAGCATATGATAATAATGGCCCGTTCAATAACCGCCGACCCGCCGTTCGTCCGACCAGGGATGACATATCGAAACCTCCACCGATGCAGATCAGTCAGGCTGCCGCCACGGTGGGTGATCACGGAGACTCTAGCCCTGTTAAATCGATCGACCCATCCCCGATTGATCGACAAGCCCACGGGGGGATTTCCGATGCCCAAGTGGCCAGAAAGCTTCTGGAGAGAGGCCAACAGCAGCAGGGATCTGGACTTCCACCACCAGACGGAGCACCGTTGTCGAGTTCGCTGCCAACGTTGTCTCCGCTGGATAACGCGAGCGGGACGCTCGCAAGCATGGGTCAACGAGCGAACTCTGAACTCGGGCATTACGCTGATATGGGCAGCGGTGGTGGTGGCGGCGGCGGCAGTGCTGGTACTGGTGCTGGTGGCAGTGGATATGGCCGTCATCATCATCAGCGCGACCAGTCGCCGGAGCATCACCGACGGCGGGATCACCATGCGGATTCGAAACCACCAGGTGGTGGTCCTGCCCACGCAGAGGTGAGGGCGGCCTCGCCTGATGTGAATGGAAAGGCAAAGATCTCGGGCCCTATCGGAGGTGCGCCTATCCCCGCTGGATACAAGTTTGGAGGGAAGGACCCGGGTCCAGACGCGTCTTCGGCTGCGTCGGCGAATGAGCGGCGGGAAAAGGCCAAGTCTCGTTCGTTTTGGGGATTTGGAAGACCCAATGGAGGCAGTAAGTATTCATGTTGATCCATGTTTTTTCGTAGTTTGTGGGATGTTGACTTTTTGTTGTTTGTTTCGTGAAGGTTCGGAGAAAGCTGCCCAGCCCGCCGTACCTCCGAATCGGGCGGTGTTCGGTGTACCATTAGAGGAATCACTGGATGTGGTGCAGATTGCTACCTTGCCCGCTGTCGTCTTTCGGTGCATTCAGTATTTGGAAGCCAAGAAGGCGGATCAGGAGGAGGGAATTTATCGACTCAGCGGTAGTTCGGCTGTTATCAAAAGTCTCAAAGACCGCTTTAATCTCGGTATGTTTTCACCTTTCCAATACGTAACACATTTCTTAACGATATGGCGCAGAGGGCGACGTTAATCTACTAGTATCGGATGAGTACTGGGATCCACACGCCATCGCGGGTCTTCTCAAGACATTTTTGCGAGAACTTCCTGCAAGTATCCTGACTCGCGATCTTCATCTCAAGTTTCTCTCGGTTATCGGTCAGTGATATGTGGTTCGTTTCAGAGAGTGTGGATTGATGAACGTATTCTCAGACTTTGTTGACCCTCAAGAACGAATAAAGGAACTCTCACAGCTCATCGCAGCCCTTCCGATCGCCAACTATAGCCTTCTCCGAGCTCTGACGGCTCACCTGATTTTGATTGTTCAGAATGCCGGGGTCAATAAGATGACCATGCGGAACGTCGGTATCGTGTTCAGTCCAACGTTGGGCATTCCAGCAGGCGTATTCAGTCTCATGCTTGGCGAATTTAACCGCGTATTCAACGTCGATTCTGATACTGCGCCGGCGATCAGCGAAGGGACTGGTACGAACCATCCTCCGGACCTGATCCGGCGAAACAGTCGTCAATATACGGATGCCGCCGCCGATCAATTATTGGGATTATCTGGTCGAAGTCTCGATGGTGCGCGCTGTCATGCTCATTAATATATAGTGATATTGATTGCGTCTTGTTTTTAGCACCTGTTGAAGAAGTCCCATCGGATGGGGACGATTACTCGGTTCACGATGAGAGTGGGACCGAGACGACCGAAGGAGATACCACTCTAGAGTCGTCAGGGAGGTCGAGTCCCAGTGGCGGTCGGCAACTGCAGCATATTGTGGTGACAAGTCCAGACACGCCGACAGGACCGAAGAGCAGCAGCGGCAAAGCGTCATATGTCGCGGCCACGCGGGGATTGAATATAAACGTCAGTGAGAGAGGGAACCGCCACAGCCGAATTCTAGGCCTGCCAACGTCACCGCGGCCAACAGCGACACAATCATCACCACAAGGACCGAGTTCTCCGATTCATACCGCTAGATAAGGGAGGAAGTGTGTGTGGGTCCCACATGCTACAAGCTGATTTCATAATGGCCTTTACCACTTTTCTTTTCCTGTATACCCCCACCATCAGAGGCATGTTTTCTTCTTTTCCTTTTCATTCAAATTTTGTTTTTTTTTTTTGTTTTATTTATCGATCTCTTGTCGGTACATTTGATACATTAGCGTTACCCCTCCCCACCAACATAACGAACCTGCTTGTATTTTTTTTCTTCTTTTCTTGACGTTTTTTTTTTTTTTTTTTGCCAATTGACTTTTCTTGATTTCGACGTGTTATGACAGTGAGAAAAAAAAAAATCGAAATTGGGAGCACTTTATATGTCGGAGTTGTCCAAGTTGGGAAGCCTCAGTCATTTCATTCACTCATTTGTTGTCAACGATACTTTTGCCAGTACCTTTTTTGTTGCTTTTGTCATGGGGTTCAGACAAGCTGCCGTGCTCTCTTCGGTGTCTTTTTTTCTCGGTGAGTGGGGTGCCATGATAGCAGCTTTGTTTTTTTTGTAATGCGATGTGCAGGCGTTCTGTTCATTTGTTTCAACGTAGATCACCGGATATTGTACGGAGAACTTACCCAGGATGTGATTCAAGACGGGTTTCAATTTTATACTACGTTTTTTAATGCACCACCAGCTATCAAGGTGTGTTTTTTTTTTTTTTTTTTTTTTTTTGTTTTTTTTGGGTTGTGGTTGTGTTGGGTGAAAAACTGCATGGGAAGGTGATGTTTTTTTAAAATGAAATTTTGATTTGAGTATAGGCGCTGTTGCATGGATTTGTGGGGATTGGTGTCATTGGGTTGTTGTTTAAGGTCGCTAAATGGGATGAGAGTGCGAAGTGGTTTGATGGGACGAGTATGGGTGAGTGGTTTTTTTTTTTTTTTCGCCTTCTTTTTCTTCTCTCTCAGGGTTATTTATTGATGACGCGCGGTCCAGCGGCGTACATATTTGCGATTGCGACGTACGTTACTGTGACGGTACCGGCGCTGCGGACGATTGTGGAACCCGTTGGAGGGGTTGATACGCGAGAGGACCAGATTGAGGCGATGAGAGTGCTTTCGGCTGGGAACACTATCATGATCGTGCTCTTGGGGTCTATTCTTATTTTGCAGGTATGATTGGTGATTTTCTTATATTGTATTGGGAGGTTAACGGATTTTTTTATTTATTCTCAGGGTGGACAGGAATATGCGAAACGGTTGGAAGCTAGGTCGTTGGCGGAAATGCAACGGCGGGAGCAGTTACAGATGTCCTCTGTGAATGAGAAGGAGCAGTAGCAAAGACTTACATAATATATATATAACGTTAACGTCGACGGCTTCATAGCCACCACCACCAGCGCTTGGAAGCAAGTAATATTTCAACTTTCGGACGGACGAGTAGTAATTAGATCGATATATGTAAGTGTTGTTGGTTCATGCCGATTACTGACTTGTTTATCGCTCGTTCACCTTTAGTTGGAAGTTGGTTAAATGCTATCCTCGTGGCTTTCTACCGCAGCTTCGGCTGGAATGGCCGTTGGCCCTCCGCTTGTTTATGCGGACCAGGCAATCTCGATTATTCGCAAAAAGTGCCCTTGACCTTTCGCGCCATGATGGTGTCTTTTTTTTTTGCTCATTTGAGGGGTTGTCGTTTTTTTTAGAGACGCGACTGGCTTCTCGCGTGACGTTTGTGCTATTTTGTACATGGGTTTTTTTTCTCTCTTTTTCTTCTCCAGTAGCGTTTTAGCTCATTGATTATTTTTTAAGGCTGATTGCCAACACCACAAGATGTTTCTTTTGGCTCGGAGAGCACTTCGAGTTTGCTCTTCTATTACAGTCAATATTAATGATCATCGCACAGGTATTTCTTTAGCAAGAAAGCCCGTATTATGTGCTAAATACCAAAACTTTAGCTCGTCCTCCTCTATATCTGCATACTCTATCGACCCCGCCACAGCCCCGAGAGCCTGGGTGTTTCCACCCGGCCTTATGCCTTTTGGCAGTGGCCCGCTTACGGCCAATACATCGAGTTCATGGCAGGGCTCATGTAAGCGGTTGCCGTGCCTCGCCTTTGATGTGAGACAAAGCCATTGAGATGCCAACAGACTCTGCCAGACTATCCTCTACCTCATTTTCGGCCGCTCGGAGTTATTCATCTCGATACTGGGATTCTTGGCGTTGGGGCTGGAAAGTACTCTGCCCATTCCTCAGCTTATCAGGTAAGGAAAGAATGTCATTACCACCTATAACTGGCTGATCTTGATTTTGATTTTTTTTACTTTCCCCCCCTTTTTTTTTCCTACTTTAATCAGTAATTATCACCAAAAGTCTTTGTATGGGTTTCGAGCGTCCACATTGATCGGTTGGATTGGGGGTGACTCCTTCAAGTAGGGTCTTCCATCCGTTCAATGGTTTCTTGAGCGCTGAATGGTTCTCATCAAGGACTGTCTATTTTTTCCTTCAGGCATCCCCGTTGCAGTTTAAAGTGTGCGCCGTCTTTCAGCTATCTGTAGATTTCGGTAAGTGTGCATATTACTCGCCCTTGTGCAGTAAACGACTAAGGCGGAACAGCAATCATCTTGCAACGCCTGTACTATGGCAATAAGCCTCCACCGACTACGTTGATAGCTCAGGAAGATGACCTCGAACAAGCCCTTGTTTTGGATGAGGAGTAAGGACGGTGTAACTTTAGAATTCCCGCTAACTTGTTTAGCGGGTATTGTAGAACTGAACAGCGATGTCGACATTTTTAAGCTTTCCTAGTGTTTTTGCAAAAGTCTACAAATTATGGTTCCCACGAATACGAAATTGTTCTCACAGTTACAAAAGTTTGTTCCCACAGTTACAAAAGCCTGCCGCGTCAGCCGAAACTCAGCAAACCTTAATAATTCTTCTCGCTGCGCGCATCCAGCTCAAATACAAACAAGCCTCTTGACCTCATCGCAGTGCCTCTGCCTCTGAAGTATCAGGTAAGCTTCTTGTTTCTGCCACCTTAAAAATTTACCGATGTTTCTGCAGGTGCCTCGAAATGTAAAAACCCCAAGAAGGGGTGCACCCCTTCCATATAGCAAAGAAAAGAAAGGCTGCCAACGATGCAGATGCTATGTCTGGGGACGAGCAGCCAAAAACTAAGACCAGCAAACCTGAGGGTAGTTGATGTTCAACTTGAATCCTTGGATTGCTACTTACAATTTTTGGCAGGTAACGCAATCTTTGTGGGGGCCTACTACGATCTGAATTTGCTCGAAGACCACAAAGGGCCTTACTTCAAACATGTCAATGCCAAGCTGGTGCAACATGACATCAGGGATTCCGATGGTCAGCTAATCCCACCCTGGGAGCTACACAGGAAACTTCGACCAGGGACTGTGGTTCTCATCAACACTAGCCTGCACTGCTGGCTGATCCCAGATCAAAGCAGCACCATCAAGAAGGTATGTGCAATAACCGATGTTTCCGATCTCATTCTTGTCTAATGTATGTTGACTTATCTATATTTAAGATCTACCAGATCAACGCCCACAAAATTCACATCCTGGCTGACTTGGATGAAGCTGTTGAGGCTCATATTGTGCCTTCACTTCCTGGTGATTAGCGAGTCCCTCTTCAAAAGTTGGGTCTTCTGCCAAGTCTTCGCAAGCATTCGACAACTTCGTTTCTCCCTCTAGGAAGTGCATGCGTATGTAGTTTAGGATGTACATAAAACAGTTGCATACATGCAACCTTTTTTTTGGCAATTTTATTCATTCTTGTGAAAGTGTTGGCATTGGCCTGCGTTTTGTATTGTTAGCGGGCTATGCCGCGCATGCGGCCCTACGGACTTATTACATAAAATCTCTTGTGCAAAAATGGGGACTGCGCGCAAATACATGTCAATTCTGCATTCATACTCGTCACCAATATCCTCAATACCCAATGGCCGTCGTCGACATTTCAAAACCGATTGCCTTTTGCGAACATTTGCAGCTCTCCAGTTTGGACATCCAGCCTGCATCCATATCTTTCCAGGTGCGCCACTAGACGCCAAATGGTCAACCTAACTTAAATGCCGTCCGCAGACCTTGACTCTCGAGTCCGACCGCTACATTTGTGTGCGAGAAAAAGTCAATGAGCAAAACCAAGTGGTCATAATTGACCTTACCGATGTCACCAACGTGCTTCGTAGACCTATAACTGCTGACAGCGCGATAGTCAATCCTCGATCCAGAATATTGGCCTTGAAAGGTGAAGCTATCTTTTTTTTTTGGTTTCTTGTTACCTTTCTCACGCGTGTTTTCACTCGGCCTGGGTTAGCTGGCCGTATGCTTCAGATCTTCAACATTGAAACTAAACAAAAAGTCAAATCTCACACCAACAATGAAGACGTCGTTTTCTGGAAGTGGATATCGGACACGACCATCGGTATGGTCACCGACACCTCCGTCCACCATTGGACTATTCCAGATCCAACTTCACCTCCCCAAAAAGTCTTCGATCGCCATCCCACTCTCGCTGGGGCACAAATAATCAACTACCGGGCTACCTCAGATGAGAAGTGGCTTGCGCTGATTGGTATTTCTGGAAACACGACAAACCCATCTTCATTCAAGGTAAAAGGTGCAATGCAGCTCTACAGTAAGGATCGTGGTGTTAGTCAAACCATTGAGGGCCATGCCGCCGCGTTCGCGGAAATGAAGTTGGACGGTCACCAGCACTCCACAAAGCTTTTCACATTTTCTGTGCGCACAGCAACGGGAGCCAAGGCACGTTTTTCTTGTTTTGCCCCAACGGCTGCTGGTTGATGGGCTCGGGTTCAACTCCAGTTGCACATCGTGGAAATAGATCACACCGCGCCTGATCCACCCTTTGTGAAGAAGGCGGTCGATGTTTACTTCCCGCCAGAGGCTACCAACGATTTCCCAGTGGCTATGCAAATTTCCAAGAAGCACGGTATCATCTACCTCGTCACAAAATACGGGTTCATCCACCTATACGACCTCGAATCAGGAGCATGCGTGTACATGAATCGTATCTCGGGAGAGACTATTTTCGTCACTGCCGAGCACGAGCTTACAAACGGTATCATCGGTGTTAACAAGAAAGGTCAGGTGTTGAGTGTCAACGTTGACGAGCAGACCATCATTCCTTACATCCTCGCCACCCTCAACAACACCGAGCTCGCCTTCAAATTAGCCAGCAGAGCCAACTTGCCGGGTGCTGATGAGCTTTATGTCAAACAATACCAGCAGCTATTCCAGAGTGGACAATACGGCGAGGCAGCAAAAGTTGCGGCTAATTCACCCAGGGTACGAACGATCACGGTACTCTAGCTGAATGTCGTCTAATGCCAATATCACCAGGGAGTCTTGCGTACGGTTGCAGTTATTGAATCTTTCAAACAAGCACCAACTCCTCCAGGTGGTTTGTCACCCATTCTGCAATATTTCGGCATCCTTCTCGAGAGGGGCGAACTCAACCATCTAGAATCCTTGGAGCTTGCTCGCCCTGTACTACAACAGGGAAAGAAGCAACTGCTCGAGAAATGGCTGAAGGAAAATAAGGTGTGTGTCTGCCTGGAATATTCACATGGATGTGTATCTGACGCCATTTTCAGCTCACTTGCAGTGAGGAACTGGGGGATATTGTTCGCCTGCATGATATGACACTCGCCCTTAGTGTATACCTTCGGGCGAATATTCCGAACAAAGTCATCGCTTGCTTCGCGGAGACTGGTCAGACTGAGAAAATTGTCCTCTACTCGAAGAAAGTTGGTTATACTCCCGACTATGTTCCTCTGCTACAACACGTCATGCGTACGAATCCGGACAAGGGCGCCGAGTTTGCGGCCCAGCTCGTCAATGACGAAGCAGGTCCCCTCGTTGACATCGAACGGGTAAGGTTTCCAACATTTTCACTGCATGCGCTCAATGCTGAATATTCACAAAAATAGGTTGTAGATATTTTCATGTCGCAAAATATGATCCAACCGGCCACCTCTTTTCTACTGGACGCCTTGAAGGACAATAAGCCGGAGCAAGGTCCCTTGCAAACGCGTCTCCTAGAAATGAACCTCGTTCACGCTCCTCAAGTCGCTGATGCAATACTTGGCAACGAAATGTTTTCCCACTACGACCGTCCGAGGATCGCCAACCTTTGCGAGAAGGCTGGTCTGTTACAACGAGTGAATTTCATCACTTGGATATTGGTATTGATATTTATATCTTTCAATAGGCTTTAGAGCATTATGAGGATCTCGCCGATATCAAGCGAGCAATTGTTCACACAGGAGTCCTTCAACCCGAGGTGTGGTGCTTCTTATTGGCTCTCTTCCCACTCACGGAGCGTGTGTCTTTCAGTGGCTTGTCAACTACTTCAGCCGCTTGACTACGGAACAGTCTATGACATGTTTGCAGGAGATGCTCCGTGTTAACATCAGGCAGAACCTCCAACCCGTTATTCAAATTGCAACGAAATATTCCGACATTCTAGGGCCGGTCAAACTTATTGAAATGTTTGAATCGTTCAAGACTTTCGAAGGCATGCCATCCTGTTCAAACTATGTGATCAATGTGGAAACTCATGCTTCGCATCCAGGCCTTTATTATTATTTGGGATCCATTGTCAATCTCAGCGAAGACCCCGAAGTCCATTTCAAATATATTCAGGCTGCAACTCGTACAGGTCAGATCCGCGAAGTCGAGCGGGTTTGTCGGGAGAGCAACTATTACAATCCGGAAAAGGTCAAGAACTTTCTCAAGGAAGCCAAACTTTCGGACCAGCTCCCTCTCATCATTGTCTGCGATCGTTTTGATTTCGTCCACGATCTCGTTCTCTACTTGTACCAAAACGGCCTCACTAAGTTTATCGAGGTATACGTTCAACGAGTAAACTCGGTCCGGACACCTCAGGTGGTTGGGGGTCTTCTCGATGTCGACTGCGACGAAACAACTATCAAGGGCCTACTCTCGTCTGTTACTGGCAACTTTCCCATCGATGAACTCGTTCACGAAGTGGAACAGCGAAACCGTTTGAAGTTGATTCTACCTTGGTTAGAGGCTCGCGTACAAGCCGGAAACCAGGACCCTGCCGTTTTCAACGCTCTTGCGAAGATTTACATCGACAGCAACAACAACCCTGAAGCTTTTTTGAAAGAGAATAACGTGAATCTCTTTTTTTTTTTTTTTTGTTCCAGCATTCTGACCATCATGTTAATATAACCCGACAGCTTTATCAACCTCTGGTCGTCGGCAAATTTTGCGAGGCTCGTGACCCATACTTGGCATATATCGCATACGCTAAGGGGTTTTGTGACGACGAACTTATTTCTATCACGAACGATAACTCAATGTTCAAGCAACAAGCGCGATACCTTGTCAAGCGCCGTCAACCCGAGTTGTGGGCACAAGTTCTCGTATATGGGAACATACATCGACGCCAGCTCATCGACCAGGTATGATTTTACCGAAAGCCGACATTGGAATTTCTCGTCGTTTATCATCATTTTACCAGATCGTGGCCACTGCGCTCCCCGAATGCACGGACCCTGATGACGTTTCCGTTACCGTGAAGGCTTTCCTTTCGGCCGATCTTCCAATCGAGCTCATCGAGCTCTTGGAAAAGATCATTATAGAGCCGTCACCATTCAGCGACAACAAAAATTTACAAAACTTGCTTTTATTGACAGCGATTCGCGCGGACAAAGGGAAAGTTGTGGGGTATATCAACAAACTTCAGAATTACGATGCAGGGGAGATTGCCAAGATCGCCACCGATCACGGCTTGTTCGAAGAAGCTCTCACTATTTACAAGAAATACGAGCAATACGCAATGGCGATCAACGTTCTCGTCGAGCACATCGTGTCCATTGATCGTGCGTTGGACTTCGCGACCAAAGTCAACAAACCAGAAGTATGGAGCAGGTTGGCGAAAGCTCAGCTTGATGGATTGCGAATCAAAGATTCCATTGGTAATTGGTGGTCTTTATCTTTTCACACGATTTATGCTCATTATATTATGTAGATTCTTACATCAAAGCAGAAGATCCCTCCAATTTTGCCGAAGTCATCGAGATTTCTAGCCGCGCGGGTAAACACGACGATCTTGTGCGCTACCTGCAAATGGCTCGCAAGTCATTGCGGGAACCAAAAATCGACACTGAGCTTGCCTATGCGTATGCCAAAACGGATCGACTGCATGATATGGAAGACTTCTTGGGAATGACGAATGTTGCTGATGTATTGGAAGTTGGCGAAAAATGCTTCGAGGATGACCTCTATCAAGCCGCGAAATTACTTTTCAGCAGTATTTCGAATTGGGCACGTCTTGCAACAACCCTTATTTATCTAGGTGAAAATCAGGCTGCCGTCGAAAGTGCAAGGAAAGCCGGGAACACACAGTAGGTGCAGTCGATCTTTTTCAACTCAAGTTGTTAACAAACGTCGCAGAGTCTGGAAGCAAGTGCACGCAGCTTGCCTCGAGAAAGCCGAGTTCCGCCTGGTGCGCATATAATTCACATCTTCTCACTTTTTGTTGCCAGCTCAGGCTGCGATTATTTAGGCACAAATTTGTGGACTCAACATTATCGTTCATGCCGTAAGCCAACTGATTCCGCTTGCTTTTTCTCTGATCTAACTCCTCTTAGGAGGAGCTTCCTGCAATTTGCAAAGCTTATGAACATCGTGGACATTTTGATGAAGTCCTTACTCTCTTGGAAGCTGGTTTGAGCCTAGAACGAGCGCATGTAGGTCAAGCATTTTGCGGGCTAACGACGATCATTGACGATCTACCTAGATGGGTATCTTCACGGAGCTGTCAATTTTGTACAGCAAGTACAGGCCGTCTAAACGTGAGTATATTTATCTCACCATCGACTATCTTATTGAATCGTGCCCTAGTTATGGAGCATCTAAAACTCTTCGTCGCCCGCATAAATATTCCCAAGGTAATCATCCATCCCGGCAACATACTTTTTTGAGCATTGAGCCTGTTTTCGAAAAGGTCATCAAAGCGGCTGAAAAGGCACATCTGTGGCCGGAACTCGTTTTCCTTTATATCAAATACGACGAATTTGTGGGTGTTTATCTATCTATTTATTCAAGACATAGCAGCTGAATTATTCGCAGGACAACGCTGCTCTGGCTATGATCGAGCGTTCGTCTGATGCCTGGGAGCATAACCAGTTCAAGGAGGTAATCGTTCGGGTCGCAAACATCGAAATGTACTTCTTAATTCCGCTCGAAATAAACCTCCATCTTCTGACCGGATGTTGCCAGATATTATAAAGCTTTGACGTTCTACCTCCAAGAACAACCAAATCTATTGACGGACCTTCTCACAGTCCTTATCCCCCGTATCGACCACGCCCGCGTCGTCCGCACGTTTAAGCAAATCGACCACATTCCACTGATCCGATCGTACCTGATCGCTGTGCAGCATGTGAGTTGTCCATCCCTTCGGAAAATATGAGGATTGATTAAGCATCCATAGCTGAATATTGAAGCTGTCAACGATGCCTACAACAGCCTGCTTATCGAAGAAGAGGATTACAAAACTCTCCGTGATTCGATCGACAGCTTCGACAACTTTGACAACAATGGCTTGGCTAAGGAGTTGGAAAAACATGCATTGCTCGAATTTAGACGTCTTGCTGCCCACCTCTACAAGGTGCTTTATCTGCTGTGGTCTTGCGGGAAGTGTTTGCTTACATCTCTCTTTCAGAAAAATTCTCGTTGGGACGAATCAATATCACTTTCAAAGCAAGACAAATTATACAAAGACGCGATGGTGACTGCCTCGGCATCGGCATCGACGGAGGTTGCCGAGGAGCTGATGTCATATTTTGTTGACATCGGGAACAAAGAATGCTTTGCGGCGCTTTTATACATTTGCTTTGACCTGCTTCGGTCCGACATAGTTGAGGAGCTTGCATGGCAGCACGGACTGCAAGATTTTTACATGCCTTACAAGATTCAGATTCAGCGATCATCGGTAGAGAGGGTATGTATGTCTTCTTCTTTATCTACTTCTGTACTGACAAACTGTTCACCTGCCCAGTTGTCGCACCTAGAGAAGGAGATGAAGGAGCGATCCAAGAAGGATACCCAAAAAGAGCAGGAATCCGAGGCACCCATTATCAACCCTGGTTTCGGCGGTCCGCTCCTCATAACACACAATGGGTAATTGACTCTGCAAGTTTTTTCCGGGCCTACTACTCATAGATTCTGCACAGGTTTGTTGGGCAGGCCCCCCCAATCATGAATGGTACTGGCAGAGGAATTGCTCCTGTGAGGTTTTGTCTTTTCAATGGTAAAAACCACGACTAAAAGCTATGCTCCTATAGGCGATGACTGGGTTTAATTACTAATGGGTTATGATACATGGCTTGCGGTACATTCATTCTCGTCTAATGGAAACTGACATTGCTGAAACAAGAAATGTCATAAGTTTACATATCGCAAGGAGCACTTGTCCACACGGGTATCAGATATCCAGCTATTACCATGTAAGCCAATAAGGTGCCAGCATATCACACTATAATACATCTGCTATCCCCACCTCCCTTTGCCCGAGAGGACAATGACACCCGAGCAGCCTCGTAAAAGACTTCGGTCACCCCACGGTTGTGCTTTGAGCTACATTCTGAAAAGAGGGTAAGTATTGGATACTGAAGCGTCAAGAACCAAACCGTGACATACCTAAATAACGGGACGCTCGTATTCGCCGCGCAACCGCAAGTCCTTCCTCGTATTGTGTTGTGTGTGTTCCGTACCGCTGCAACCGATCGCGGACTACGGGGTCGTCTCGAAGGTCGCATTTGAGGGCTGGCCATGGCTCAATTATTGACGGGATTAATGAAGAACGTTACTGACCGACTAGAACTAACTGTTAGAATATTAGTTGTTTCCTAAGTGAAGGTAAGCGCGTAATATACCTTTACCCCTGGGCAATATTCCAAGATTTCGTCGAGCCACTGGATATCGTCGTTTCAGGCCAAAAAGAGAAGAACACTGTATGCTGAGGACTTACTTTGGTTTCAACATTCTCCAGAGAAACGGGGTTGTCGACCTGGGATGTAATATCATTACATGAATATTCGCATGCGCGGCGAACGTACAGAGAAACATAGCATGATGACATGCGTCTCAGCATAGGAAAGCGATCGTAATCGGTCGAATTCTTCTTGTCCTGATCATGAACTTGTGGTGGTGAATATTGCCCGAAAGCTCAAAGTCATGAAGCATGCCTGCAGTGTCCCATAAACTGAGCTCCACCAGTTGATCATCAACGTAAAGTTCGTGGACGTAATTCTCGAATACAGTAGGTTCGCTAACGTATTTGTAAGTATGAAAAAAAAAAAGATGGAAGGAAAAAGACGAGACGCACTACACCTGAGTGAAGAACCCTCTAGTGAAGACATTGAGTAAGGAGGTTTTGCCTGCGAGACGTTAAGATCCAATTGCTAAGGTCTGTAGCGCAACATATTACCGCAAGCGCCATCTCCACACACCACCACCTTTCGTTGTATCTGTGTGGTAAAGGTAAGGCTCAGGGGAAGTCCAGACGATGTCAGTTCCTTACCGGTCTACCGCGACCAAATGAAGGACCAGGAGAAGAAGTTCCGCACAAAGGCATTCGAGCGAGGACCAACGGGACGGTCAAGCGCAGACTGGTTTAATGCCCTGAATCGAGCGAGAAATGTTGCACAGCAAAAACAAAACATGTGGCAACTTTACATAAAGAATGTACAGATTGTGCATACATAGTGAGTGCATATTAAATCCTTCAGTTCATACCGAATCCTGCAACAAAATCCTCCCATGTTTTATGCATGTTACCTTCAGGTGGGTTCGCATCAACTATGCCATTGGTCTGCATCGGATGGTATCCGTTTTGTAAGCCGACAGGTGTGTAACCATAGACAGGAAGATATTGGGGTAGTTGTGTCGCCTCCGCCATAGGAAGATAAGGGGCCTGCGTTTCAGGCTCGTATTGTTGATGTGCTTGAAGCTGTAGGTGATGGTAGGACGTCTGGTCGTGATGTGGTAATGAAATAGGAGCGATGCCATATAACGAAGCGTTCTCGTAGGGCGGAGTCGGCCGGGAGTGAGAACTGGGTCCAGCTAAAGGTTGATGATTCTCGAATGGTTGCATGTATACGACGCAAGGATGAACTTGGCTGTCGTCAGGTGATGAAACCGACACAGAAGGCTCAGCCATCATAGTTGTCGGTGAGCTATTCATCAACTGTGGTGACAGAGACGATTCCTTATTTGAGACAAGACGTGTTTTACCTCCGAGTGTATCCAGTTCATCATCACCATTGACAGAAGTTCCAGGGGATGGTTGATTTGCAGAGGTAGATGATTTGCCTTTTCTATAGTTATCCAGGCTTATATGGGCTTTTTCTTGGAGTCGTAACATGATTGCCTGAAACAACGTCACACCACTGGCTATCAGTACTAAGGAGGAAGTTACGCACAAGAACCTTTTGGGCACGGAAACCACGGGCGACCTTCGAAAATGCATCACACGCGGCGTCCAACTGTCCCAGTGCCGAGGGTGCGAAACGTATAGATGGGCATCGGGTAACGACTGAGCCAAGAACAATCTGAGTAATTGGTCACAATGAGTACACACAAGGTCTCCACTAGGGTTACATGAAGGGGATCTTACAGCACACGAAAACATATGAGTCCATAAAAACCAGAGTCTTTCGCTTGGCTCTTTCAGTTGCGCGTAGAGATCCCGCATGAGCGCTATGAAAGAGCGAGCACTGCCGTATGCCGCAAGGACAGAATTTCCGTGTGGGCTTTCCAATGGGTCTCTTGCGTAATCGCTCACCGCCCGTGCAAAGAAGGCCCTATGAAGGTAGAGAAGATCTACCATTCTGAAGGTCAGACAGAGAAAACCTCTTTTAGGAGAGACTTGCTCATTTCTCTTATGGCCAACACAATATGGCGCTGCAGAATAAGCTCGGTACTCTCCCGGAACCCGCCTATCTGTGGTTCAGAGCTTCCAAAGCCCACTATATTGAGAATCGGTGGGACAGGAAACATGCGGATTTTGTTGTCGAGCTATTTTCTGTTTGTAAATCTGACCAAATCCCAGAGTCAATTGAATCTGGACCAACCTGCCGGATGGTGGCATATGTGGGCGTCTTCGCACCGAAAGCCTGGTCGTGTACAATACTCATGCATTCAGACGTGAATCGATGTTTCCATGAATGATCTGAGGAAATCAAATATGGCCACTGTCAAATCCGAGAGAATGTTACCCACAGCTCTGCTCTTCGGATGTATCTTGGGCGTGAGGCAACTGGCAGTCGATATGTGCCAGGGAGAAAGAAGGAGGACGGCCAAATGTAAGACACTAGGAGAAAGCATCAATAAAATCTTCAACAAGGTGAAGAAAGGGCTCGGGCAGACCTGCCAGGAATCATACGTGTACAATTCCCAGAATAACTCTCGGCGTCGTTTTGTTTCGGTTGGGTCTACCTTCCAGCGGCCACTGTCACGATCTAAGAACAGTTCTAAGTGACAGACAAAGAACTACCCGATTGGGACACCTACGAAGGCCGATCTAGATCAATCAGACGAAGCGATGAATTGGGGAATATACGATGCGGATGAAATATCACGCACATTCTGCGCAAGTTTGATGGCCAGTCCCATAATGGCCCATCTACTACCCGAACCGGTTCCATGCCGATCGGCCAGGAAAAGGTAGAATGACATGAGATACTACGTAGAGTATGAGTTCAAATCTTTCTTGAGAATGGAGAGACTAACAAGAGTCTGGACGGCATGGACGGTGGGTTCCTCGAAAATTGAGTTGGAAAACAAAGTAGCTCGAGCTAACTGGTGGTATCTTTCGGCTTCAAGATTGTAAGGAGGCTGGGACAAGTCCATTAAACTGCCGATAGCCAGTACCATAAATAAGAGGGCTTGTCGATGTGGAAGAAGTCGATCGTCAAGAGGATGGCCGGAATCAGTCTCGTAGAATGCTGAAAAGACTTGTTCGTTAAACGATTCTTGGGATATGGGGTTGTACCTATTAACGAGAGAAGTTAGTGGTGATGATAACGAATGCATGGTTCCACGGACATCCATGCTGCATAACGGTAAAATATCGAACGAAGTTCGGCTGCTTTGTTTGCTGTGGGGAGGTATATGAGCAAGTTTCGTATTCCCATGTCGGATTGGAGAGACGAGAGTGCCGCAGGAGAAATGGGGAAGGCTGCGCTTCGCGCAAGGATCTCCGGTGACAAAACCAAATCAACTGGTTGATCCTCCAACGTATCGTCCTCTGGCAACTCGTTCTGAAATGCATTGAGTAAATGATTCACCTTCCAATCGGATCACAACGCATGACCGACCTGGAGGAAATACTATGATATGCAAACCATTAGGAAGCGCGCAATTGTCTCCGCAGTGACAAGGAGCTCACCCATGAATTGGCTGTGTGGCCGAAGTATTTTGTGCGGCCCGAGATACTGATAGCCAACGACCCAAAGGCATCTACGACATCTGGGTTTGGTTCATCGTCCTTGGGCTCATCGGAAGTACCATTCCTGGAAGGAAGCTTCAGTTCCCGCTGTAATGGCGCTTTGATCTTGAGAAGCTCTTCCGTTAGAAGAGGATGTGGTTCGGTAGAACACGAAAGCTGCGAGTGCGCTGCTCGAAGTGCATCCTCGAGATGCCGGACACGATTGCAAAGCTCGCCGATTTTTTCATGAAGCTCTGGGGTAGAAGCAAGGACAAAACTACAAAGATGTTAGATTGTTCCCCTAACGGGCGACGGCAGTACTGGAATTCTCACCGATTGCCTTTGCCGGTGGTGAGCGAACCCTGACTGGATGATCAGCATTTTGGGGACATGTTGCAATTCGTTACACACGTCGGGGCAAATGGGAGCGCACTGTCTCTTAACGCAAGAACCGCAGGGGATTGAGCGATCACATTTCAACTTTAGTCTTTGAAATTTGGACAAGCGCGATCAGCTAAAAGATCGGCAAAAAACAAACGGGGTTGAGTGAGTTAGCATACCTGCGACATTCGGCGCAAGAGTAACGTCTTGCGCCTTTTCGTTGTCGTTTGAAGAGGCTTTCACCTGCTACCGAGGTCTCGGAATTCATCGGGGAGTTTGGTCCTGATAGCTGTGGAAAACGAAAATGACAGCGCACAAGCTGAGAATTCAGGCTATGATATTTGACTCGGAGATAGCCCACACGATTGTATTCCTTATGTCATACCTTTTCAGGTGAAATGATTCCCAAGCGACTGCACTGCCCAATAGTACTGTTTTGCGAAATTAGCTGACAAATGGAAAGATGTCTGTTCCTTAATAAGAATTTGGCGGAATGACTGCTGTATGCCTAGAGACGAACTTGAGCTATTGACACCGTACATGAGCAAAAAGAATTTACGTGTACCTCTCGGAAGACTAAGCACCGGTGTGACAAAGTCTTGCGTCCTCTCTCAAAACGAGACTCGGCCGTATACCTCCGGCCGTGAGAACTAACTGACCGAACGTGTACATGCTGACATTGATTCCGTCCCGATCTCGGAACGGCCTCCTCAAAAGAGGGCGGTTTTGATGGTTCCCCTCTTATATACGTACCACGTCGGGGTTGTCCAAACAGCGCTTTCTCGTCCACAAGCCAGAATATTTTCGAGTTGTCTGAAGAAATTGGCTGCAAGGAGGCAAGATCTGGTTTTATCGTAGAAATACAAGTATAGTCACAAAAAGTTACCGAATTAATCCTTTCCTTCTTCTCAAGCTCATGCGTGTGTCAGAGGATCAACACAGATCACCCCGTCGCGTTCACTCCATGGATATCCCCATCGATGGAGCCACTCACGAACGCCAGTCGCCAGGCGTGTGCTCCCAGCAAACTTTCCTGTGTGTTTTTCTTCGCCAACAACGATGTACGCTAAGGGAGAATAAGTAAACAATTGCATTCTGATGTGGCAAAGATGACTACTCACCTAAACCGTAAAAATGTTCTCGTTCAAGCTACATACAAAGTTATCAGCAACTTACCATAATGAAAAACATACAACTTACAGCCAGTAAATATCCTTCCAAGACCTCGGTCGCTTCGTTGGAATGCAAGCCGTGTAGATCAAGCATACCTTCCGTTCTTTCCTCCGGCGTCAAGTTTTTTCCTTCACCAATGTCCCTCCTCGCGATTCCCAGACACACACCCAAGCCATCTCCACAAACACGGCCCCTGTTCGCTCGGTCCCCGGGATCATCCGACCAACTCAAGTCACGAATTTTGACTGCTTGCTCGGCCACTCTAGCACGTTCTCGAACAACGTTCCTAGCGGCTTCAGCCATTTCTGTGCTCATTTTCGCATTCAGGTCATGCCCTTCCCTACTGAATCTTTTCGCGGCTGCACCGTCACCGCGTCTCCAAGCGTCAGCAGCTCGCGAAAGACAAGCATTGCGGGCGGCACCGAGCTGCAGAGCCCGAGAGCGATAGTTCATGTAAAGCTTGTTGAGTGATTCTCCTGTAGGTAGGGTTGGAAGTAATGATGGAGGACGCAGCTTAATGCGGGGTGATGGCCTAGGGGCAACGATGGCTGAGCGGTGATGGAGGGATTCTCCTGAATTTCCCATGGCTTCTCGACGAGCGGCCGCAGTGGGATCATTACTACCACCTTGTGCAGTTGTGGTAACTGCTGGCTTCTTTACGGCTGCGGCAAACCGAGCCCTCCCAGGATCATCACGGCCGTAACTGCCTCGTCTGCCTCGCCCTCCAAGAGTAGCATCCAAAGCAGGAAATTCATCTTGGGGTGGGCTGGGTGGAAGCGGGCTGAGAGTAGTCTGAGACATAGCTGCCGTTAAAGCAGAAATATCCACATTCTTCGGCAGATGGTGCAGAAATTCACAACTTTCTTGCTTTGCACAGGTGCCACGCAGCCAAAAGCGGCACAAGGCTCGCTCAAGATCATGACTGAACGTAAACAGAGTGAGCTACCCGTGAGAAAACTAGGATTGATTTAGGGACTCACCTAAAACGACAATCGGCTCTAAGGCATTCACCAGCCATAAAATATCGGCAAACTCGATTACTGCCTTGAGAAAGACGCTCGTTGACATAATCAGACTTTCCACCGCGTACGGAGCCATTATCCCTGGACACCAGGATTACCCGGTTGCCGAGGTGTTGCATTCGAACATGCGAAGCATGGGGTGCAGGAGGAAGTGAGCGGTCAACGAGCCATGCCATCGCTCGTTCAAAATCATACCCATTGGTAGCTAACGCATCTTCCAACTCAGAAGGGGCCAAAGTCGAACCGAACACCGTGCTGAGTACATCAAACGGAGTCATACCGTCCGTAAGCACGGCCGCCGCGTCGCCATCCATTTCAGAGGGACCTGGAGATTTGTCATAGTCTGAACTGTAGGGATCGGGGAAGTGACCTTGCTCAGGTGGTCTACAATCCTCCGGAGAGCGTGAAGAGTTGGAATTGGATGAGTTGGACCATTGAGAATCAAAATCGGTAACCGTAAAGGAGTGGAAAGATGGTGGTATCGATTTTGAAGAAAATGGATCAAACGGGTCCTCCTCCTCGTCATCGCCTGGACGCAGAGAAGAGCGCAAGGAACTAGCGGTGACAGTACGAGAGAGAGGCGGTTGATCTGCGACCAGAGGTGCCGCGATGGCAAGGTTGGAACTGGCCCGGAGAGAATTGTGAGCCCAAAGGTCTGGAGATGGAGTATCTGATCTGAGAGCGGACAAGGAGCCAGGGTTTGAAGATGCGGCGGAGAGGGGACGCTGAATGGGTTTGAATTCAGATGCTTTAGCATTCAAAAGGCGGGGAGACGACAAAGGAGAAGACGGAAGACTGGATGTAAATTGGGCCTGAGAATACGTCCCTGGGGTGTGAGGCAAAGTGGGAGATGAATGGGGAGAGGCACTGCGAGCAGCGACATAGGACGGTTGGGCAGTTGCAGACGCGAGAGGGGATGTCAAAGGTGTATGTGGTCTTCGGAAAGCAAGAGTTAGAGGAGAGCTTGGAGCAGAAACAGGCGTGTCAGATCGCAGGCGAAAAGAGTGGGAGGAGGCACGAGAGGAGGGACGGGATATTGGTCGACGAGCAGGAGTGAGGAAAAGGAACGGGACACCGGCAACATCATCTCTATGCTTGTGCATCAGGTCAAGCACATTTTGTTCGAGCTGAGAATATTGCTTTGAATGTTAGGGACCGAAGTCCGGGAGCCAGGTTCACGATCAGTACTGACCAAATCCTCATCCATTCCATAGTTTTCCCTGAGGAGTGCCTTGAGTTCGTCCTCATGCTCCTCCTCCAAAAAATTGACAACCTGTTCGACGAATGAAGAGCTGATTCGACTAGAATCATCAATGTCGATCCCGCTCTCGCAATTGTCCAGCGGTTTGTGTTGACGATGAATGCTTCCCAATTGAGCGCGAAGATGAGCATGGGGGTATTTTGGCTGAGCATCTGCTGAGCTTGGGTCTGTCGTTGTACCAGAATCAAAGCTAGGTGGTGTAGGTAGCGAAAGAGTCCGGGACATCTCTAAAGATCGACGGGGTTGCTGATGACAAAAGTGTGGTCGTATGTCGTTGATCGCCAAATTCAGTAACAATAAGAATTAATCATGTATCCCACTGGACAAGTACTATCTCCTCCTTCCAACATTCTCGTGCTTCATCACCGGTGCAATCCTTCTCGCAAGAAAAGATCATGCAAGTTCCCCACTCCATTTCGGCCTTTTCATCCGTGTTGTTGCCGCCGTGCAGGGTATCTCTCACCTCCTTCATTCTCTCCTCGTCTGTCATGGGCTTTTTGAGAGTACCTTTCTTTGCCTGAGCCAGAACGTTAATCGAATTAGGCATGAGTTGACATTCGAATACCCGTCTAGAACCGCAGGACGGGCAGGCCGGGAGAGAAGATGGCTGGTATGTCCGTATCAGCGGAGGGACAACAGTGAAAGCAGCCTTTGTAACCGGGAGCGGTGTCGGCGACGTTGGCAGCGGAAACAACTGGTCATACACTTTGTCAGATGCGAAGGGTAAAGGTTTGCCGTTCAGCTCATAACTAACGATATTATCTGATTAACCAGCCAGACTAGATCCTGACACTCACATACCGCACACATTGTTCGCCTTGGTAGCTAACTCTTCTGGAGAAGGTGTCAAAAATCCGGTCGATACGCAGTGAATTCTCGTAGTTTTCGATAGCCAAATGTGTGTCATTACCCTTTGCCGAATCCTGAATCCTAACATTGAGCGGCAAGTTGCTTGCTGGGAGAGGAGGCAAGTACTCGGTTGTAGTCGACAAATATATCGCAGGATAGGATGGTGCTGACACCCACGCTGAATCCTCAATAGTTACGGAGGCTATGGCCGTGACCAGCTCCAAATTGTTAGAAGAGCTGTCCGGTTGGCTTTGCGTGTCATGGGGTCCATTATCCATGTCTAGTTTGTCCCCAAAGATCAAGGAGTGAGGACTCGATTGAGCAGGCGACATCTGTTAACGAACATATTTATTTATTTCGTGCCTCAGCCAAAGGATGCTCACAGAAAAAGGATTGAGTTTCGAAGCAATCTCTTTCTCCCTCTTTTCACTCTTGTGACCCTTCTTTTTTGCCAATTGTGCTGCATACTCCGCATTAAAGCGTAGCCCTCGCCAAGCCCGGACACTGCGGCGGTCCTGACAAAACGAACGAGTGGAGATGCACCTTGACTTACCTACCCTTCTGCCTCTGACATCCTCTTCTGGCACAACCCCAAACGTATAACGCTCTGTCCATGGGGCTGTCCTGAAAAGGGCACCACATTTGAACGAGGAGTTCCATGAGATTGGAACAATTTTGGCAACGAGATGAAGCGATAGAGGGTTCATCGAACGGTAGAAAAGCCTTTAAAAATCATAAGTGAGATTGTATCCGACGAAATGATACATGCACAAGATGTAATCATACAGGGTAGCCTCCAATTCGGGATACAGCAGCATCTCGAATATCTCCTACAGTAGTCACAGGGCCATCTGGAATACCTAACAACACGCCTGTTTCCACTCCGGAGGGAGGCTCTTCGTCGGAATCGGAATAATCCTCTTCACGTCTGGGTGCCATTTACTGCGGTTCCTACTGTGAAAGACATGAAAGTCAGCACCACCGAAAGGCGAGAAGACAAATAAATAAAGTCAGGAAAGCATGAATGGTATTATTTTGATGCAGTCATCATGAATGGTATAGATCAACCCAAACCGTTGATTCAGACTCGTCATCTAGATCATCATATGGTTTGCCCAAGGAGTGGTAAACTTACCTGGCTGCGAAGTGAAGTGAAAAGTCGAGAAATTAAATTAAATTATTAATATAATGGGCCTTCCAAACAGCACCAAATATGATTGCATTCAGCCACCAAAGTCTGTCTCTACAATCGTGGACATACTGGATCAAACAGATCCTTGAGTTGAAAGAGATGACAGTGAGGGGATTACAAGATGTGGGCGTTTGCTTCCTGCGACCTGACAAACAAGGCAACTCGAACTAATCCATTCGTGAGGCATGAGGGAAACCAGTCGATAGTATAGCGGGGTGTGGTTATATAATTCCGGATTCGAGATGAATGAGATAAACATTATGCGGTCCTGTATGACAGGGATTGTGAGCATAAGTAGAGTTGAAGTTCCCTGATCAGTATCCTGTTGGGAGGCTTTCAGCAGAAAAATAACATGACAACCAGTTACGTACCTGGATATCTAAAGATATTCATTTTCGGGAACGATCTTCTCCAGTCCAATATCATTGTGGATGGGTGCACCACTGTCACGTACAGCGTCAGTTTCATGGCCACCGCTCGGCCCATGATCATTTGGTATGGGTGTGACTGAGCGCGATTCCAACACGCCAGTCGAAGACGTGGCTGTCACAGTGGAGCTCGTGGGTTCGTTGTGAGGATAGTACGAGCGGCGCTGCGTTTTCTTAAAGTCGTATGATGTGAATCTACGACGTATCAGTGCATGGGTTCACGGTAGGAGTATGAGAGAAAAAGCATACTGTTCTTCCATTTGTTTCATCTCCGCGCTCAGATTGGTTTGATTCACCTTTCGCGGTTTCGCCTTGAGCGGATTGTCTTCTAGAAGGAGCTCTTCCAGTTCATGCGACGCGTCAAAATTCGGCTTGTTCCCCTGCCGATTTTGCATGAGACAAGTGGAAGCAGAGGGTACTGTGAGTACGCACATTTGGGACAAAAGGCGGTGTTTGCTTTTTGGACTCCAACATATCCCAGTCGATTTGGTGGAACCATGGGTGTCGTCGAAGCTCCTGGAATCCTTCACCGTGTGGCTTGCAACCAAGACGTTTCGCAGGTTCACGTTCGAGTAGCTGAAATCACAGAAATGGGAGGAACGGATGAGCAAATATATATTAGAGCTGTTGACAGTAGATGCCTGTAGTCAAACTGGAAATGGAGATTGTGTTTAACCACGAAAGCACAATCACAATCGATATGCCGTCCAACGTCTGCTTGACAAGGCAGGGAAGGGGTTCACTCACCGCTTGTAATACTTGCAATCCAGTACGGGAACACTTTTCTCCAGCGTCCTCAGGAAATTTCAACAAATCTTTCGAGATACTGAATGTCAGGTCGCTATTGCTTTTGCCTCTAAACGGTCGTCGGCCGAAAAGCAGTTCGTATGCACATACTCCAAGAGACCACCAATCTATGGTATAAGTGTAGCCACGCTTAGCAAGAATTTCCGGAGCCATATATGCCATTGAGCCCGCAACTCCGGTAAGCAGCCGACGCTCGGAGAAATGAACAGCGATATTGAAGTCGGTCAAATGAGCATTGCCACGTGCGTCGAGAAGAATATTGTCTGGCTTCAGATCTCTTTTTCACAGCAAGTCGTTAGTATGGAAAGTAGAGTCCGAGAGGGAAAGGACGTACCGATGGATTATACGATTGTCGTGGAGAAAGTCAAGTGCGGATGAAAGTTGGGCGATATAGAATCGAACCGTGTCCTCTGGAAAAGGACCGAGTCTGTCTAAATGGACTACGGGGTATAATATCGAACGGACGGACTTGAAAGAAGAAATCAGGTGACATACACCGAAGATCACCGCCTAGCATGAGGTCCAAAACGAAAAAGCAGTTCTCATCATCCTGGAAAGCGTACCGTAGATTGACAATGAATGGGTGATCAACCTAACTGAAATGTCAAACTCGTAAGACGGTAGATTTACCAGGATGTCGAACCTCCTCAAGAAGCCGTCGTTCTTGAATGATATTAGGTACGGCTTTCATCTTGACACATTTGGTTTTGTTGATGTATTTGAGAGCATATAGCTCGCGGGTCTGCTTATGTTGAACCATACGAACCTAGAAGGCTGCCAGGTTGAAATTGAAACGAGAGATGGGGTCAGGAAAAGAAACAAACCTTGCCAAATGCACCCCTCCCAACGCAACGAAGAAGGACAAAATGGAAGAGGTTAACATCCCCATCAAAATCTACAGGCTAGATTCATCTAAGTAGCCATCACAGGTGAGTTGATGAAAGAGAGGTACCTGAGAACGACAACAGACAGCACCCATGGTATAGTTCGTGAAAGTTCGTTTGTTATTTTGGTACAGATGGGTCAAAAGGAGAGAATTAAGCCGTAGGTGAAAATAAAGGTATTTATGGAGCAGGACGAACGGAGGGGCGGTCAAAGGAAGGAAGGAGTATTGCGAAAAACCTGGGTAATGAGCCGGAGTGTCACATCGTCACGGCGTGATCCTTCGCTCGATCTCCTCGACGGAATCCCAGCCCGCAATCATGGAAAAAGAGACGCCTGAACTCACGCAGACACATGCTAAGCCTGAAGTCGTGAGCGCTGAGCCAGCAGTTGTCTCAGGCGACGATCCCATGGAACCCCAAAATACCCTCACAGAACAATTTACGGAAGCGGAATGGACAGCTCTGAAGGAGTTTCGGGTAAGATGGACGCATCAAACTAACGCTTCTTATATCAACTCCACGCAAAGGAAAGGATTCCTGATATTTTGTCGGAGAGCTACAAGGACAAGCCCAAAGATCGGGATTTGTCAGCGAATCTTTGGGGTGTAGTAATTGATCCTGCCAGGCCTGCAGATGCGCGGGTAAGCGTTGTCCTGATGAAATTCCTCCGAGCAAGGTATGGATGGCGTCGTAAACAAATGGAGGAAATTGACATATTATTATAGGAACCTCGACCTCGGACAAGCACACACCATGATGGTACAGACCTTGCGTTGGAGAGAGGAATTTAACGTGGAGGCTGCTGTAAAAGAAGAATTTCCTCAAGACGTGTTTGGACAACTCGGTCGAGTGTACGGGCGTGACAAGGAAGGCAGACCAGTGATGTAGGTCCCCATTCCAAACGAGGATTTGTTCCGAAATTTATGGTTCCACGCATACCCAGTTATAACTTGTATGGCGCTAATAAGGCCGCATTCAGTGACGTTGAACGATTTCTCCGGTTCGGAATCTTCTTTTAAACAATGTTGAGCGTGTCGCTTATGGGATATCGAACAGCTGGCGCGTTGCTCTTATGGAAAAAAGCCTCGGTCAACTTGACTTTGAAAAGGTCGACCAAACTGTCCAAATCCACGGCAAGTGCACAGAACTCCATATTCTCGTCTCTTAACAAGGAGCACTATGACTTTTCAGATTATGAGGGCGTAAGCCTTAGAAGCCGCGATGCAAACTCGAAGGCGGCCGCAACCAGGGCCACGGAGATATTTCAAAATTATTACCCGGAGCTACTTGTTCGTATCCCTTGCACCCACCTGTCATACTGACCACCCATAACACTATTTCAGGCTCGCAAATTCTTTATAAATGTGCCCAGTTTCTTTAGTTGGATGTTTTGGCTTTTCAAGCCCTTTCTTTCCGCCAACACGATAGCCAAAATGACCGTTGTAGGCAGCGGACAGCAAGCAATCAAGACAACGCTCTTGTCTATTATCGATGTAAAAGAGCTACCGATACGATATGGAGGAGATTCAACCGGCTTTGATTGACCACTTGGATTAGAATCTGGTTCTGATATACCACCCCTACTCTCTCCTTTACGAAGGGTTGGATTCATCATAGAAGAGCGGTTTCTTCACATCAATGTAAAGTACAGTAACTGACTATCACAACCACCCTAGCTCCCTTGATCTCTCTTGAATCTGGATTTGTATATGACAACTTCAGCCACGAAATCTCGCGTTAAGCCAGACTCCAACTCAAACATTCTCCTTAGCCATGGTTGCTGACAGAAAGAAGCGCAAACATTCTCCACAATCTTTGACATTGCACTACTACTTTCCCCGCGCCAGGGGCAAAGTGGCTTTGGATCACAAGGCAGAGAGACCATCGACCTCATCCATCCCGGACAAGGATATCATAGTCATTGACTCTGATGACAATGACCTCGCAGAAACCAACCCAAGATGTGGCATCAGCTCGACAATCGAAACTGTGAACGAAGTCATTCACTACGAGTCTCAGACCGCTGGTGATCTAAAATCCACTCAATCAAGCACCCTTGAAACTTCACTTTTCATTCCAATGGACGCGCGTGACGAATTGTCATGTACCTCAGGAGGTGCACCCACAGAGAGGATCTCAGCATACACCCTATTATCGTCTGGAACGAAACTTGAGGATTATGACCCGCCTCCAAATGGTCTGTTGGATATGGAGAGAACCACGGACGATGCCAACGGACCGCCCATGTTGAATAGTGACGCAGAAGCAAAGGAAGCAGACTCGGTCGTTCTTTGCCCTGTGTGTAACATCGACTTAACAGACATCTTAGCAGCAACACTCGTACGCTTCCGAAATTCTACAGTCAATGAAGCGGTCCTAACTTATCGAGATTCAGGATGTCTCCGGCCATGTCAATGACTGCTTGGATTTATTGGCCGTCCGAACTCATTCAAAAGGTATTCAACCTTTCTCCACCGTCCATCCCCGTTCACATTCCGGATCCTCGAGCTCTCGATTCGAGTCTGGGAACGGTGACGTATCGAAGAACATGTTTTCCGTTTTGACCCTCGGCAAGAACTTAAATCAGGTCTACGATGAAGCCCACACTACCAGTCCCAATCTTCAATTCAAAGCGCGAAACGGTCAGCAGAGGACGGTGCCGTCCTACAAGATCTTACAAGGCATGCCAATCGCTGTTGATGCATTTCAATATGGGACCATTCCGGGTGTGGAGGCCTATTTCTTGACGTAAGTGCCTCCGAAAAAATTCCTACGATAAGGTTGCATATCGTCTTGCAGGCATGCGCATTCAGATCATTACACACATCTTACTTCCAGTTGGAATAGTGGCCCAATTTATTGTTCACGTGAGATTCCATCATACCAATTCTATTACCTGACGAAATGACACCTCCAGTACAGAAGGCACCGCTGGTCTCATAGTTCTCCTGTTATCTGTGGATCCTAAATGGGTGCACCCACTTCCTATGGATGTTCCGTTTGTAATCCCCAACAGCGGGGGGGTTAAAGTGACCCTTATTGAGGCTAATCACTGTTAGTTCCCGTTCGGTTCTGCCGACAGCCACCCTTAAAGTTGAACCCATAGGTCCAGGCTCCTGCCTATTTCTTTTCGAAAGGCAGCAAAACACGAAAATAAGCGATAGTACCGTCACATCCAACCTTGTTGGTCCAACCATCATTATCCGATACCTACATTGTGGTGACTTTCGTGCATCACCTCGGCATGTCTTACATCCAGCAATCCACGGCAAGAGGATTGATGTTGTGTACCTTGATACCACTTATCTTGACCCAAAGGCGAGTTCATCGTTCTCGGCTTGCCGTTAATCATGCTGATATATCTTTAGTACACATTCCCGCCTCAACCATTAGTTGTGTCGGCTTGCGTGGAACTAGTCCAAAGGATGGTCAACCCTGATGAGATGTCAGATGATTCGAAAGTCCAGACCATGGATTGCTGGTTGGGTTATAAGAAGCACTCGGAGATGCAGAGAAGAACAATGACACGAACTTTGATCGTAGTTGGGTATGTATGCAGTTGATTCAGTGAATCATTACTGACTGTACCTACAGAACTTATTCTATAGGGAAAGAACGCATCATCAAAGGTTCTGTGCGCTCCCTAAGTTACTTACTTGGTCAGCTTCTGAGCCATGACACTCTTAGCAATCGCTCGGGCGTTACAGACCAAAGTTTATTGTGATGAACGTAAAGCTGCCATCCTTCGATGCCAAAATGACCCAGATTTACGAGCAATGATGACGCGTGATCCATATGATGCCGACGTCCATATCCTGCCGCTTGGCGTGATTACTCGCGACCGCTTGCAGACATATGTGGATGGATTCAAAGGGGCTTTTACCAAGGTTCTGGGTTTTAGACCAACAGGATGGACGTTAGTCATATTCATTTCAATGGAGTGACTAAGGCTGATCTTCGCGTAGATTTAGGCAACGAGCTAACGTGAATCAAAATTCCTCTATTTCCTCCATCATATCCCATTCTCAACAGCGGCCTTTCACCCCCGCAAACATCAAGGCTATACCAGGCTCTACGCCAACTATGCAGATATATGGGGTACCTTACTCTGAGCACAGCTCATTTTTTGAGCTCACATGCTTTGCATTATCATTTGACTGGGGAAAGATGGTTCCAACAGTCAATGTGGAAAATAGGGTGGCTCAAGTGAAAATGGCAAGATGGATGCAGAAATGGGAGAGAGAAAGGGGGAAGAGAGGGAAGAATACTGTTGTGCCTTTTCGATCTGATGATTATTGGTAACTTGCAGCAATATGAATTGCAAGCCCGACGAATGTCATTCTCTAGCCGCAGTAAATATCATGCTGTGTCAGGTGAAGGGCAGCTTCGGTCGTCTATTGCTCGGCTGCTCGTTTTCTTCGTAGATCCCTCTCCTCCGAAATGGTGAGTTTGGTTCCCTTGCCTTTGGGGAGCGATATCCACGGTTTGATCCCCTCCCCGATAACAAAGATATTGGTGACACTTTCCATATGAATAAATGAAGGAGCATAGAAAGATAACTTCGACACATACCGGGTAGCAAAAGTTCGATCCAAAGAATCCTTGACATGGACAATGTCGAACCCCCCAATGTGCTTCTCTCGGTGCACAATGACGCCGGCTCTTCCCATATTTCGCCCGCCGGTAATCATGACGATGTTCCCAGAATCAAATTTGACATAGTCGGTAATTTTCCCCTGTTCGAAGTCGAACTTGACAGTGTCGTTGACACTAATCAAGGGATCAGGATAACGAATGGTGCGGCCATCATGGGTTACTATGTGAGGGACACCTTTTGCACCGATGGCGACCTTGCGAACCTTGAGAAGCTTGTAGGTAGCCTCCTCAGGAGTAATGCGGTGGATGGTGAATCGGCCCTTAACGTCATACAGCAAGCGGAAATGTTCGCCGGACTTCTCAATGGTTATGACATCTAGGTTGAGAGGAATAAAATTACAATCATTCGGAGGAGGTTGGAACACACCCATGAAGCCGGCAGGATAGGTGGGATCGGTTCGGACCTTGGAGTCGATTTTAATTAAGCGTTGCTTCACAATCGAGGTGACCTCACGACCGGTCAGGGCGTACTTTAGCCGGTTGCGGAGGAAGATGGTAAGGGGAAGGGATTCACGGAGCTTGTGGGGGCCGGTAGATGGACGTGGAGCCTGTCAATTTCTTCAGCAGTGTAGATCGCTGAACTGCGAGGACAGGGAGCGCACGTATGTTCCAGTCAATTTATCAAGCATCCACGATGAGGGGGCGGCTAGGCGCTTTAAGTGCTTTTTCGGTCCTCGAGCCTTGATAATCAAGCAGTTAGCATAATGTGTTGCGATTCGACATCGATGTAGTAAAACCCCCATCCATCCACTCTCGATATCCCCACCGAATGTAAACTCATTCCACACCTAAGATCGAGAGCAGATCACTGACCATGTTTGTTGCGTTGAAGTCACAGCACTTTGGATGATGTTATCTAGCACGATTTCGTTGGTCGAGTGTGGTGTTTTGGTCGGTGATTATGTAACACAATAATGTCCTCTCACAAAAACGAAGAGTATTGCACGAAAGATTACTGGTATGCCTGTTATTTCCCATTTCCTTCAATAGACCGATTTGGTTACGGGAAGGGATCAAAGATACACCAAGTGAGTATTGTCTTCGACCACTTGGGCAGCGACTGACGTGTCTCTGGTAAGCGAGCCCGATGACACTATGTTCGATTGGTTTAGATCGTACGAAGAATTGGAGAACATCTTACGCGACTTGATTCCATCTAAGACCGCCAGGATATTGGTCCTTGGATGTGGAAACTCTAGGTTGTCCGAAAAAGTTAGTGGATGTGATTCGGCCTCGCAAATCCTGTTTGGCCACCATTCCTTATTTCTCCTAGATGTGGAATGATGGATACAAGAATATTGTCAACATAGACGTGAGCCGCCCGTTTTTCAGTTGGTTAAATTTGCCAAGATTGAGGGCGTAGTACTCATCCGTTGTCATCGAAAAAATGCACCGGCGGTGTCAGACTATTTGTCCAGGGATGGAGTGTAAGCGCGTCGAATGTTTCTCAGAGGGCGTGCTGAATTCATTCAACTCAGGGCGCGAAATGGATGTCCGCAATTTGTCGTTCGAGTCCAATACCTTCGATGTGGCAATTGATAAAGGTCTGTCTCGGCTCCAAGAGTGTTTGTTACTCGTGTGAATTCATAGATTCGTGGTTATGAAAGGCACGATGGACTCGATGCTGTCTTTCAAAGGTGACGTTTGGGTGCGCGCGTCTCCTTCGCCATGACAAGAGTTAGTTTCTAATTATCCTCCAAGAATCCCCCGCCACAGGTTGTGGAAGATTGTGCCAAGGAGGTTGACGGAGTACTCAGGTAATTTGATTCTTTGTATGTCCGCACACTGTGACGCGACCCTCAGGGTTCTTCGTGAAAGTAATGGCATCTTCCTATACATCACCTTCGGCCAGCCACATTTTCGACGGTCACTCCTGACTAAACCTGGGACTACTCTTGAGATACGGGAATTGGGCAATTCGTTTCACTATTATTTGTATATCATCCGAAATACACCACATCTAGTGTGACTGTAATGATCGAGTCATGACAAGTATACTTCCTGGTTATGCTTGTCCACTGGTGGGATGGGGATAATAAGTGGAACCTCAAAATAAGAATTTCACATTTTTGTAAAAATCAAGCATAGGATTTTCGCCATTTTGCAGTCGGGTCTTGCTGAGCTGTGCATACATCCCAAGGAACTCGGCATGGGTGAATATCCTCGGCATGCGCTCACCGAAAGGAAGACCAGTCGGCAGATGTGACGAAAAGTTGGAACCAAGTGACGACGAGGAAGCATTCGTCATCGAGGGCGACTGCTCTTGTGTGGTTGACAGAGAAGATGGAGGACGGGAGAATGTGTCCTTGTACATATCTCTTAAGCGTTCGAAATCGGTTGGGAAGAAAATGTCGAAGTGGCCTTGTTTTACGAGCAGCGTCGAGCATGGTATCATGACATTTCGATATCGTGTCTGAACCACGGGGGCATTCACACCTGGAATGGTGTGGGGCAATGATGAGAAGTCGGACAACAAGAGACGGTGTCGTGGGAAGTAAGAGCGGAGCGCTCGCAAAAAACTGAGCAGCTTTGTTGGGATGAACTCGAGCGCCGATAAATTGGGTGCAAAAGGGAGGCTGGTATATAAGTTTCGGATTGCTGAAGATGCCTTAAGAAGTCTCGGAAGTGGAAGCTGATGAGAGAGCCTCTGGCGATGGTCTAGGAAGGATGATATCAGAGGGTCCGTAACCTTTGTATAATAAATTTCGAAGTCGCCAAGGCTATCGATGGAGACGAGACCTTGATAAGGCTCAAGAGAACGGAGGTCATAACGGATCATATCATGGCCAAAGTTGTCCTGTTGCTTGGCGTTAGCACGCCGAAGGACAGCCCCGAGGGTCACCTACGATAACTTCCATCGACAGGAAAAAACATGGGGCAGGTTGCAGAACGTCCCAATGAAAGATGCTGTTGTGGATCACGTTGATAGAAGGATGTTTTTGACAAAGATTGTCTTTCTGCGGTTTGATCAACTCATGGCTAATTTCGATGATGTTGTAACGTGTGCGGTCATAAACCTCAGGATATTTTTCACGAAGATAGTTGAGGATGTCCATCGCAAGTGTCCCATTTCCGGCCCCAACTTCATATATAATGAGATCTTCATGTGGAAAATCTTTTGGGAGATATTCCGAAACAAGGCACTGCGCAATGGCTTCGCCATACCACGGCTAAACGGCCGATCAGCAAGCAATACCTGTAGATGAAGTGGAATGCACCTTGAATAGCCCCGTTGGGGTATGCCACAGTTGGCGGTCCGGGCCATGTATAGCGTATTGCTTTGAGAGTTCTTCTTGAAACTCTGCTGAATCCTTCAAGGATGGAAAGTCAAAGCCAGGCCCCGAGGTATTGAATATGGGGGCATGTATCGAAAAGTAGCCGTAGTGGGGATTGTACAAAGAATCCTCGATAAAATCCCGGACGAGCATCTTGACACGACGGGGAGGCGTGGTGTGCTGGCCAAGGTCCTGGGCAGTAACGAGTTGATAATGAGCACGATCATCATCCTGAGAGTCCATGAACGACACTCGATTGTAAGACCAGCGATCTGACGAACGCGAGCTTGCCGTCGACGAGAGCGTTGCATATCGACAGAATTTCTGGGGCAGTGCCAGCCTCCTCATCAACGCTTTATTGCTGAGGTAAACTCCTTTCTCATCATGGATCACCTCACCTACCCACCAAAATCAGCTCCTCGATGGACGGCTGCTCACCACCCCCAAATCGCCCGTACAGGTGCTTGGCTGCCTGATGCACACTCACCTTCGGTCCACAACGCCGCCCGGTCAAAATACGACAACCAGCCTCTCGTCGATTATTCGCCGCCGCCGTTCTCATTTTCCCCGTTCACGCTCAAACGATACCTTTCACGACATTGGTCTTCGTTGAACCCATTTCCCATATTCCCCCAAAGGCTTCCACGTTCTCCTGCTTCCACTCAATTCGTCCCGACCATTTTCCCCACCTCGTCGACTGTTCGGTTTATATTTCTCTGCGGCCTTTGGTATACGACCTCTGCATTGTCATCCAATACCGGGAAAATTATTATGACCCAGTTCCGGTATCCTGTCACTCTTACTTTTGTCCAGTTCGGTTTTGTTGCAATATTTTGCTTGCTCTTCATGTCCCCCGTCATTCGCTTCACCAGGCTACGATCACCTACTGTAGCGATCGTGAGGACCACATTACCAATGGGAATGTTCCAAGTTGGCGGCCATATGTGCTCCAGCATGGCCATCTCGAGAATTCCGGTGAGCACTTTGCATACTATCAAGGTATGTGTATCCTGTCTTTCGCCCCTCTCTTCGAAGGCCCGTTTTCACCTTATTATTGTTCACACGTAGGCACTTTCTCCCCTTTTCACTGTGGCAGCCTACGCCGTTCTGTTCGGAGTGGATTACTCGCCAAACACCTACGTTTCCCTTTTTCCACTTACAATTGGAGTCATGCTGGCATGCTCGTTTGACATATCTGCCTCAAATGCCGTTGGTCTACTCTGTGCTTTGGGGTCCGCCTTAGTCTTCGTTAGTTCTAATATCTTTTTTAAACGGATCATGCCTTCCAACACCGGCGCCATCACTCAATCGAACTCTCACAAGCTCGACAAACTCAATCTCTTATTCTATTCCTCTAGCATGGCCTTCCTTCTCATGACTCCCGTATGGGTCCTAAGCGACCTACAGGTTCTTCTCAAAACACGACTCAACCCCGGCCACATCGCACACCCTAACCAAGGCCATTCTATGCCCCACTCCATCACCTATTACTTTGTCATGAACGGAACAGTGCATTTTGCCCAGAATATAATCGCCTTCATCATTCTCTCTTCTACTTCGCCTGTCACCTATTCGATCGCATCATTGATCAAGCGTGTAGCTGTCATTTGTGCTTCAATCGTTTGGTTCAATCAGAACGTACATCCATTGCAAGGATTCGGGATTTCAATGACATTCTTGGGTTTGTATATGTATAATAACGCCAAGAGTGACGTCGAGAATGGCGAAAAGAAGATGCGGAGAGTGGAGGCAGCGCGCGCGATGGTCCTTCCTACCACAGAGGCCGACATCCGAATGATGACTGGCCTTGATTCCCTCCCTCTCGACAAGGCAGACCAGCCAGTCGCAGAGACCTCCGGGATTGTTTCTGTGGCGGCGTATGGACGGCCGCGAGGCGCATTATCTACAATGCATCCACCCCAGTCACCCAATCATGAACCCCGATCTCATCCGAGGACACATTCTAGGCTACATCCGCATCCACGACCACCGCCTAATCTCACCATTAAAATCACGCTACCAACAAACATCTTGGTGTCTACACCAAAGGACGACTCCCTTGGTGCCTCTCCAATAGAGTCGTATCCTTCCCCTCCCCCGTCCGTCGACTCACCGCGTTCCAGTACAACCTCGTTGCCTCTGCCAAATTTACGAATAGACGCCAGGCAAACGTTGGTTGGCATTTGACTTTCGGATCCTTGTTTCAAGTCCACTTTCTTGACTTGGTAACTTATATAGAGAACAGTTGTAGAAGATAGGATTTATTCTTCCGCATCCAGTACTAACTTAATTGGTAGAAACGAAATACTGCGGAGTTGGGTGCATCCAGGGTATCTGAGTACATAATCATACACAGCTCTGGGAATCCTTGAGCACATTGCAGTGTCTAAGCTACTTTCGCCCCCGAATTCGTCCAACTTAGGGACACAAGGCCCTTATGCATCGGCCAGACAGACCAGATAGGCCATTGGTTGTCAAGTGCTCTTTCGAGCGGTGTACCAAGAGAATCACTTTCTCGTCCGCGCGAAACTGTTCGTACGATCTTCTGAGAAGTAAGGTAAGTGTGCAATATCTTTTGGGTTCTATTGTCCAACACGACTTCAGGTGGAGCAATGCTTTTCCCTTTTTACCACACCATATGGGATTGCATACAAGGATGACGATGGAGAGGTCGCTGATATCACTACCGATTCTGATTTGACTGAGGCTATCCAGTATTTCCAAGCTGGAAGCGATGATCCCCCACTTTCATCTGCCGCCTCGATATTGTCTGGTCGCAGCTTCGGTAGTCGTAAGATCACCTTGCGCGTGCAGATTGCGATCGATTATGATGGCCCTAGTCTATCCGACACTTCGTCTCTCGCAAGTTTGGAGGAGTATAAGGGTCGCAGTGGAAGTCAAACCTCACTCTCCTTCAGTTCGCATCACCAGGTTGAATTGGATGATGACTCTGTCACTGTCAGCTCACGAAATGCTGGTGGTGTCAAGACGGAGAATTCAGACCCTCCTGATCACCAGGAATCTTCTCCTCTCCACTGGAGCCAAAAGGGAGGCCACTCCCCAGCCACAGCAAAGCCCACGCCATGTAAACCCATGAGCGATACAAACCCCCAAGCTATCCATCAACCTGATGGTGAGCCCACCTCTCGAGAAACCACGCTATCAAAAAATCCATTTTCGGATGGATACCAATCGTCTGTTTTATTACGATATCCGGAGGATCCTTGGGCGGTGTTTGAACGCTTGAAGTTCGAAGAGGCCTCCATAGAAGAAGGCTTTTCGCTGGTGGATTATCACAATCTTCCTGGCGACGATCGTGGGGTCGCTTGGTTGCGGGATCAAACTGACCGCACCATGAGGTCGATGCTCGGCGCATTACCCGTTCCGTCCCATTCTGACGAGCCCTTGTCCAGTCAGAAGCCCGAGGTACTCACAAGTCAGATGGGTGATCTAGCATTACAACGCGATCCCAGAGGAAAGTATTATTATTCCTATACATCAGTTGGTTCCTCCTCGCAGACCCAGGATTCGGGATGTGACGACAGTCTTGGCGTTATCGAAGACGCAGTGAATCACGGGCGACGTGGACCCCGACCGACTTCCATGCACCTCAATTGGCTTGCATCACAACAGATTCCCTCACGGGATGGCCCAGAACTAAATCAGCACTTCATGGTACCTCCCGACTGCCCAGCTTCCTCTGCTGAATTTGAGAATCATTACACTTCTCGAGGATACCCTCATATCGACTCTGGCATCCCGCCAGACGTTCTTCAATATCTGCCGGTCGCCCCACCACCCCCGGGTCAACTCACCGAATGTGCTGAGTGTGGAGTCGTCCTCGATGCGATCCGATACGTGTGTACAACTTGTGGCCAAAGTGCCCCATCTCATCGCAGAAGATTGGTCAAAGGAAAAGGCAAAAATCATGGCGATCTCATGAGCTTCCCGCCACCTCACGATTCAGTCTCATCGTCATCACATGCAGGTTCGTCGCGAACAATGATAGACACCTTCGCTTGGCCGTTCAATCCTGGAGCAGATCGCCAAAAGCCCCTTCCGTCTCTCCCATTTTTGTCCCCCGCACTGCCCTCTCTGGTCGCTTCCGACTACATGGTGGCTGATGGTTTGAGTGGCTATGAACTTTGTTCTGGTTGCATACAGTCCGTGGGAGTCAACCATGCGATTGAAGTTGGTTTCACAACGGGTTCTTCTCCGGGAACGGGAAACTCGCCGTCATCTTCCCAAGAGGCTCAGTCTCAATGGATAAGGTCCGCACCAAAACAAAAAGGACAATTACGGCATGGCTACCTAGAGAAAGCCTGGGGTCACAGGGGCTGGGAGGATGTTGGTAAGCATCCATTCCTTCCAGTTGTGTTATGGTTCTGAGATTTTCATTCCCTGTTACAATAACAGAACAAGATGACTGTGATGCATGCAAATGTTCAACATGCAACATTGTCATCCTTAACAAGCGCTACAAGTGTGCTTCGTGTCCCAAGTTTAATCTTTGCCGCGCGTGTTATAGGTGAGTATAAATCATCAGCACCTTGTTGCTAAATATTCATCGAACGAAGTCAAGTGCATCTGATCCATCCCGCCCACGCTTTTCTCGTCGTTCCTGATAAACCTCGGCGTTCGTTTAACGAACCTGAAACAACTCTTTCTGCGACCTCTCATCTAAGTGAAGAACAATGTAAAGTCTTTAAACCCCAAATTTTTATTTTGATATTTACACTTTACACAGCAATGTTGCATCCCGGCGTTAAATGCGCGCAGTAAGTGCATATCGAATTTAATAAGAAAAAATGAAGTCAATGAATCATACTATTTTCATATCGCCGCAGCTGCCTCCTTGAGATTGTTGGTGCACGTTTCCATTGTGCAATATGCGAATCGATCGAGATCTGCTCCAATTGCGAATCTGCTGGTCTTCCAGGAAACCTTGATTCATCTGATGGGGGACATAATTCATCACATATCATGATAAAGGTGCGTTAACAGTACTTTACCAGTTTTGAAGGATAGATAACGTTTTGTGATGGACATTAAGATCCCATATCCCGTAGCATTTCCGGAGGTTCAAGCGGCTAGTCGAAGAGCTGTACTCCTTTGGACTGGTCGAGATGCAGCCAATGTCCAGCGTGGCACGACACGGTCGAGGCCAAGTTCGGTGGTCTCCTCCTATTCTGGGACAATCGTTGGGTTCGGCCGAGACAGGGGACCGTCTTCACAACTCGATCATCACATGTTGTGCAATATTTGTAATCAGGTTGGTGACAACCTCACAGGCATCATTGAAATAATTCTCACCAGACGCGATCAGCCTATCGTTGGTGTTCGATATCAGTGCGCCAGCTGTTCATCCTCTCCTACACCCTACTCTTTGGTATCACCTTTTCTTCATGGTTGTGTCTAGTTTGGTTCTTAATCTGAATGATACTTGACAGTGCGCATCATGTGAAGTTAAATCCTACATGGTACACGATCCGATGCATGTCTTCTTCAAACTTCCTCGACCTGTCCAACAACCACTACAATCTCCTTCTCCTATGCTCCCCAACCTGTAAGGGACAGTGACATTTTGTGGTGCCATCCGTACTCAAATTATGCCTCCCAGGTATCAAATACCCGCAGGTCCTCTGGCTAGCGGTGTCGAACCACAAGGTAATACATTTCTTCTGCGAATTCACAGATATACTCAGGTGATCACCAGATTACTTGAAAGATCTCCTGCATGCATTTGCTGTCTGTGATCGATGCATGACCCGAATTCAGGGTGAATGGTTTCGTTGCGCATACTGTGGCAAGGACCTTTGCGATGCTTGTGAGGAGCTTGACACTCATGATGATACACACGTGTTTCTGGTTTTCAAGTCTACAGTGAGTGGAGCAAATAATATAACTGGCTATGATGTATATTGACTTGACCTAGGTTGACATGCAGCTCTTTCGGTGACATTCTTCATTTTGTGCATTCTGTTGTTACTAACAAAGCCTATACAGGAGTTTTGCAGATTTGGAAAATCCTACTCCTGTTATCCCATACCCAGTCTACTGCTCCTAACCTTGGATCATGGTTAGGGGAATAGACTACCTTCAGGTTTTTGATGTTCTATATATATTATTGTGTAAGGAAGGAGGTGAGCCTTGAAGAAATTAAGGGGGGTAGTAGAATGTCAGAACCATGTAATACCTGTACTATTAGGCAGTCCAATACAGTTAGGGCTTGGCCAGGTCCCAAAAGATGTCACACAAGCCATGCTTGGTGATCGTCCACCTCGAGTATGCATGAGGCAGAAATCAGACGCGGAATCTGAGATAGGCCATCAAGAGGGCCGAACAACCAGTCACTGTCAAGAAGGCACATCACTGTGAGATCTGCTGAGGTACTTCACATCACATACCGAATCCAACTAGATATTGCAGAGTGGTAGCCTTTCCAGGTGCCTTGATCAAGAAAGTAATAATAACGGTGACAAACGACACCCACCTTGGATGATTGTATAGCAGTCCTCAAACCAGCGATTTCCTGTTCAATCCTCGTGTCAACTTCTTTAATTTTCAGCTCCTGACCACTGCTCTCCTCCCGCATCCTACCCTTCTCCAGGTTCAGGTCGAGACGCACACCAGCTTGCGTACGTGTGATCTCTTCACGGAGTCGTTGCTTTAATTTCTCTATATCAGATACCAGTCGATCATTTTCGGCTTTGATCATGGCGAGGTCGTTTTTTTCCATGAGTTGCAGTTCAGATTTGATCTGAGCAAAGTCAACTTGTTGAGTATAGTGATGCTAGGGGGCGGTCAAGGGTTTATTCAGTTCACGTACTACTGCATTGAAAAGGAGAGCAAAGTTTCACCTTTTCTTGTTCGCCCTTGGTAACCATATTGCTAGTCATGTTTCTAATGCTCTCGTCTATAACCTCTACCATAGCAGACATGATGCCTTCTGCTTGCGCGCGGTTCAAGCCTTCACGCTCCAAACGCTGTACGAAGTGATGGGTGTCGAAGTGAAAGTCGGAAGATCGCGAGGAAGATCGGAAGAACCGGCGAGAGGAAACATTAGGGATAGATGCAGAAAAAAGAAAGGTCGGGTGTTTGCCTGAAGGACGGAGATGAAAGGAGCGCAACATTGGACGGTTATGTAAACAACCTCCAATGCAGAGCGACGATGTTATTTGGTCCGTTATAAATCGGCAATTTTGTTCGTACAAAGTAAAGTCCGTTGCTCTTGGAAGTGTCGTTTCTTTTGTCCAGTCCTCACCCCGCCTCGTTTTAGAACTACGACTCAGAACTTTTGCCGAAACGAATACAACGTGACAGGTCTTTGCAATCGACAATCATGCCCTTTGGCCAACTCACGATATGCTACCGTCAGAGAAAAAGAAGGTTCGTAGGACATGCTCAACCGAACTCTACCCTTATACTTTACCCTACAGGGATTCTTTACCTCTACTTGAAAACCGTTGAACGGGCCCATTCGCCCGCTCATTTGTGGGAACGTGTCAAATTGTCCAACAACTACACTAAAGCGTTGGAACAGGTGCTTCGCCACTTTCCCGGCTACGTTTTTCTTGCTTATATTTTAATGAACTCCAGATTGACAACGAGTTGATGCACTGGCCAAATTTCACCATTCACAAATGCAAGCAGCGTGTAACCAAGATTACTCAATACTTGATCAAGATGACACGCGTCAAGTTGCAGCAACAGTGCGTTTTCGAGTTTTGGCAAATTGAATTGCTCCAATAGTTAGCTTTTGCTCAGACCGGAACGCGTTGGAGTAAAGAAAAAGATTGATCGGCGGGAGGCTGTTCGCGAACGCAAGGCCCTGGCTGCGGCTCATTTAGAGCGTTCTATTGAAAAAGAGCTCATCGAACGGCTACGATCAAAGGCATACGGGGATGCTCCACTGAATGTCAACGAGACTGTCTGGAAAGCCATCCTTGATCGGCAGACGAGCGAAGGTGAGGCGGGCGAAAACGAGAGAGAGTTGGTAAACGATGAAACAGACGAGGAATTTGAGATGGAATTTGATGTGGAGGATGGATGGGGTGATCATGAATTTGTGAGCGACGTCAGCGGGGATGAGAATGAGAGGTTGAGCGATCTGGGTCCTGTGGTGAGCCTCAACCTAACTTTGCTTGGTCTCATTGTAAATTTTGGTCACAGGACTTTTCGGCCTCCGAGTCGGGCGAGGAGGATGGCGAGGGAGATGACAGAATTTCTGAGGGTAAACCCCTGACGTCTGTTGGGAAGCGGAAATTGGCTGCTGGGGTAGGAGGGAACCATTTAGCGAAAAGAGCAAAGAGTGAGTGTTGCAAGGAGCTTTTATTTGCTTTGGACTCATTTCCTTGTTCAGGAGGTCCGCATGTGGAGGTTGAATACGAACGAGAGCTTGAAACTGTGGCATCAAAACCGACTGTCCTTTAGAAATTTAACTCATTCCAGTCATCAGCGGCATCAAAACCAAGCTGTCCGTTAATCTCAATCGCTACATGATCGTTAACATCACGTGATTATTCACTGCTTTATTATTGGACATTTATATATTTTCGACTTGCTCGCGGCCACCATGTCCATTCATGACCCTCATCACCCCGAATCTATCCTTCATCCCAAACGGCCTTATTCCATTGATCTTACCCTCGAGCTCGAACACCAGTTAGAGAATGAGTCTTTACCACCAACCCCTGCTCACCATCAGTCGTCCAGTCAACAATCGCCCGACCCCAGTGTTCTATCATCTATTATCATTCAACTCAGACACTCTTTGGCTGAGGTTTCTCAGGAGCGAGATGAAGTTTCGCGTCGCCTTTCCGAGGCTCAGTTTGAGGAGTCTCGTCTCAAAGACACACTACAGGCCCTTTCGGAGAAGTGCACGCATCTGCAAGATGAGCTTGAGTCCGCGAATCAGAAGATAAGAGACGACGAGGATGCTATCGTAATGCTTCGCACGAAGGTGGAAGAGAGTCGGTGCGAAGATATGCTGTTCGTTACCCTCGACCTGCTCACTAATTTTTTTTAAACCGTAGGCGGGGGGTCATGAGGTTGCAATCAGAGAACCGACGTATGAGCCAAGGGCCGATGACACTTGACCTTTCCCGAGCCAGTATTTCTTCTCTTACTGGTCCCACGTCGAGTAAACGTGCTTCATTTACCCCCTTGACTGGGACGGGAACAGCCCGTCCCGGTAGCCACAGACGAATATCTTCCGTCTCCGACTCTGGTCTGGTTATTACTGATGGCCTAATAGACACGGTGAACAGTCCTCCGACTCAGGTCCTCGCCGTTCCAGACAATAACCATCCAGTCTCCGGCTCACGACGCATCTCCGGTATATTCCGAGGCTCGCTATCTCAATTAGAAATCCCGCAGAATTCTACTTCCTCTGACATGGCTGATCTTCGCCGTGAGTTGAAGTCAGTCAAAGGTGAATTAGAGGAGACGAGGCACGCTTTGAGTGAATCCAACGAGGCACGGGAGGCATCGGAAACTTGCGTTAGAGCCTTGCGAGAGTTTATCGGGCAGAATAATATCGGGGGGCCTCCAGCTACCGGGGACGCTGAATCGATAAAGCTCCCGCTGCCGCCGACGATGACTACGGGAGAAGAAGGAGGATCAAAGAAAAGTAGTGGCGGGTGGCGCTTTAAATTGTGGACGGTCGACACCAATGTCAAACACCCCACCAACAATTCCCCCGCCGCATCGCCAATCCACGTCCCAGCTCCTTTAACAGGGATCGCGCCTCTGTCAAAAAAATTGGGCGGTTTTTTTAGTTCGAGAGGTGGCATGTCACCCGCCACATCCCACCCTTCATCTGGCCATGGATCAGACAGTTCCTCCATCGGTGAATCACTGGCTGAACCGATCTCGCCGACCGGTGGCGAAGTCCTGGGTGCTGGCGTCATTGTACGAGATAGTGTATCGTTATCGTCGGAACCAGGAGGCAGTCTGGAGGAAAAAAGGGATAAACATACGGACATAGGCTTCTCATGATTATCCCATATGATACCTAGCAAAAATAAAATAAATATTATATAATGTTCTGAAAAGGAATTCTGGCTATCGATGACCAATCTTCTCACCGCAGGCCCCTTGAAAACACTTACACAGGACACAAAGTCAACGCCACAAATTTGAACGCTCAAAGCCTGGAATCGATGGCTGGGGGCATGCACTAAATGGACTTACAACCAAACCATCAACAAGAAGCCACAAGCAGCTCCAGTTTGTTCTTGCGCCCACCAATCCAAGACCAACAGTTACAGTCATCATCATCTATAACCTCCGCTGCAACTAGGGGTATACGCTCTAGTGCTAGAGTAAAAGCTGCCAAACAGAAGGAGAGAGATAAAGACAAGCAGTGTGAATCAACGGACAAGCCTTCCTCCTCGGTGATAGCCCCGGAGATCGTTGTCTCTCGCAACACTCGTTCCAACTCCAACTCAGCGAAATCGAAAAGTACTCGAGATAGTAGTATAGGCAAAGGAAAGGCCTCCGAAGCTTCTGACCGACCGCAACTTCGATCCAGCAAGAGGTGCGTTTACTTTCATACTATTATTTCTGACGTGAATTTATGATGTGATGCGTTACGAAGGATTCGTCGTACCACGCTTCCTTCTGCCGCAGGTGCCTTGACTATTCAAGAGCCCATACGAGACGCCAAGGGGAAGAAACGTGCTGCCCCTGAATCAACCTTGGACGAAGACGTTACTCCATCTACCTCATCTGCTAAACGCTCAAGGGTTTCACCTTATTCGCTCAGATCAAAACTTGATAGTACGTTCCCTCAAAATTTTGAGATGCCTAAAAAGACGAGGCAAGTTTTCCCATTTTCGTCATCGCGTTCTCTCACGAATGTTTTCTCAGATCGTCTATGACTGAGGGTAAGATAGCTGTGAAAGGAAAAATATTATCCTCTTCGAGTTCTCGGCTTCAAAGTGATGATGTCGAGATGGTGGATGCCGAATATCGCCGCGAGGGATCTGAACCTGACGACGCAATAGAGCACCAAGTAGAAGAAGCCGGAGGAAATTATGAATCTAGCGAAGGACAGCAATCGAGATTTGATAGTAAAGGAGGTGGCGAAGGTGCACCTGAAGATGAAGGGCGAAGCCGCTCTGCCGAAGGAGGGGGGCTTGCCTCAATTAACGCTGATGACTCTGCTGCCATGAACATTTTTGGTGATTATCGACAGTTCGGCTCATACATGCTTTCATTGTCGTCGCGCCTCAAGACAATGTTGAATAACATCACGACAACGGCGGACCCAACTACTCGTCTTGTTACTCTTCAAGAACTCAGCGAGTTGCTCAGCATCAGTACAGAGGATACATTGGCAGGTTCCTTCCAAGTTGAATTGTTCGTTAAAGAACTTGTCAAGATCCTAGGAGGTCGTGGCATTGATGGAGATGACGAGGATGATGGAGATGACGATCAGGCGGAGCAGGATGGAGATGCTGATCTTGCCACTGCTCTCGCTATGAGCACGGGTGGCGCCATTTATCAAGGTGATGACAACCTTGAGGCCCAAGTCTTGGCTTGTAGGTGCTTGGCGAATTTGATGGAGGCACTTCCTGGAGTGGCCCATACAGTTGTCTACCATGGTGCCATACCCGTTCTATGCAGCAAGTTGATCGAGATTTCATACATCGATTTAGCTGAACAAACATTGAGCGTGAGTCAAAACCATTCTTTTATTTCCCTGCTAAGCGGAGTACATAGACATTGGAAAAAATATCCGAAGAATTCCCGAGTTCTATCGTGCGGGAAGGTGGCCTCGCTGCTTTGCTCAATTATCTCGATTTCTTTTCCATCGCAGTCCAACGAACTGCCCTCCAAGCGGCCTCCAATTGTTGTCGCAACGTTTCTGCAGAACATTTTCCGATGATTCATGGCGTCTGGCCCATCATCCGCAATTGCCTGACATATTCTGATCAGCGTCTAGTCGAATTCGCCTGCCTTTGTGTCATTCGCGCCATTGATTCTTATCATCGCGTTTCTTCGGAGAATCTTGAGTCACTCGTTGACTTGGATTTGATAAAAGCCGTCAACGTGCTTCTTCTACCTGCGGGAGGTTCTCCGTTGATTGCCGCGAACACATATACTTTGTTGCTTCGTGCCTTAGCAACTTCAGCGAGGGCAAGCCCCAAGATTACATTGGCCCTATTGGAAGCTGATATTGTGGATACGTTATATCAAATCCTAACGGGGGCTTTGCCGGAAGCAGAGAAACATCCTGAGCATATCGGTGCTGAGATGAGTGTTATGGAGAATTTGGCACATCGACCCAAGGATCAGGTGGAGGAGGCACTGAGTCTTATATCTGAGTTGATGCCACCACTACCCAAAGGTACGTAAGCTGTATATAGTAAGTGCTTGAGCCTGATCCGGCCACGATTCAGATGGCGTTTTCGATCACAAAGGCTATACAGAGAAGTCTCTTTTAAGGATGATCAAGACCCGGGCAAGAGTCGAGCGGGCTGCTACACGTCAAGCTTCTGCCGCTACCAGCAACATCGCCACCATATCGCGCTCGACACCTGCGGCCTCCGCATCCTCCCTACCTATCTCCGTCCCCCAAGAACAACCTTTGACGGATGCAAGTTCAACTGACCCTGCGGCACAAGATGGAGAAGAACCTAAGGAACCCCCATCGGATCGGACGGAGCTTCTTCATTCCAAGCCTGCAGTTGTTGGGCGATTCATGCAACTGATGGTCCCCATTCTCATTGACGTTTATGCCGCGAGCGTTATTACCCCAGTTAGAGTTAAAACGCTTACTGGCCTTTTGAAGGCGGTTAGTTTTCTCAACGAAGAAGGACTAAAAACTGTCTTGAAGGTGCAATAAGTTCTCACCCGATGTTTTTTACATTAATCATTATTGTGTAGTTCGTCCCCATAGCAGGCTTTGCTTCATCCATCTTGTCTTCAAGGGACCATCCATCGCTCGTTATAGCCGCACTTCAGCTCGTGGATATGCTCCTGGCCAAGGTTCCTACAGAGTACAGCCCAGCTTTCCGACGAGAAGGTGTCTTTCACGAGCTTGACGCTCTAGCTTCCAGAGAAATATCTGCATCGAAACCGAGAGAGAAGGACAAGGACAAGGAGAAAGAACCTTCGGAAACCCCTTCTTCCGATTCTGGGGGCACTCCCGTCATACCTCCATCAGCTTCCGTGGCGGCCATACCTGGCTTCAAGAAATTATTTTCTCTCTCCCTTGAACCTGAAGATGCCATCACGTTGCGTAGTCGCGTTATCCGATTCAAGTACCTCACAGATGACGAACAGCAAGAACCAGACCACCCTCTTCGAACACTTCATCAACTCGTAAAGCAGCTCTCAGTCCCAGATGCTTCGGAGGAGGAGTTGTTTGATGCTCTTACTGCCCTGGCCGGTCTTTTCGCTTCACCCCACACCTCTGTTTCTAGTTTTGAATTGCTACAGAGTGGATTAGTTGATGGGCTGCTTCAATTCGCTGTCGATCCAGAACGCACCAGTAGGTCTCTTCAACTCCCAATGGATTACATTGTCTCATGCCATCCTTCAGTCTGCATAAAGAAACGCGAGAAACTTATTTTGGATGCTTTTGCTCCTCCCATTGTCAGAGATTATACGAGTTCACAATCTTCATTCGCTACTTTGGTAAAAAAATTACAAGAAAGTCTGACAAAGATGGAGTCTTTTGAAGTAGTGACTGTTTCCCAGGGTGGAGATGGTCAGTCGGCGGCATTCCTTTCACATATTGTCATCACTGAATTGTTCTGTTCTAGACTCGAAACGTAGCTCTCCGTCCTTATTGGCTCGGCAGCTACGCCTTCGACTGGTGGCGGGAGATGAATCCGACATCCCTCGAAACCTTCATAACATTGTTGTTTCGATTCATGCTATAGCTACCTTCCAGGCTCTCCACGATTATTTGCGCCCTCGAGTAGCAGGACTTCTATCTACTGGTCGGCTATCCGGGATGTTAGTAGCCCCTGACGTTGTCCATGGGTCTTCTTCCCGCAACGATGATGAAGAACCGCGGCAAGCACGACTTGACCGTAAACCAATCCCACCTTCAGTTGAGAGTACCTCTGCAACAGCGGCCTCTTCTAGCACCGTTGGACGTCGACGCAGCCTCCGCTTGAGCGCAAAGCATAGTAGCGTATCTACTGACATTCCTAACATAAATCCCACCGTGATAGCGGCCACCGATGCATCTCTTACCGAACTGCCCTTACATCCCGTTTTTCACGCTTCCAATGTGATTTCTGCAATAGATGCCACACCAAGCGACACTGTGGTGGATTCTGAACTCCAAGCAGATTTTACCGATGATGAGGTTGACGCCGAGGTAAATTTAACTCTGTTGGGTATCATGTACAATACTTCTAGAAAGTCCCAGGTTTTCGATGACGACGCAGATCCCGACAACTCTGTCTCAGAAAAGACTGTGACACTTTCAATTGCTGAAGGTATCTCTATTTCAGTAATCCCTTTTCTTTCATTGACTGTACCCCAAGATGGCTCCAAGGTTGAGGCACAGACACCAGAGGGAACACGCGTAGCGACACCCAATGTCCTGCCAATTTCTACACATCAGAACTCAACCAAGGCTTCCTATGCAGCCACTCTCAAGGCCAAGCCTACTGATTGGCACCTTGAATTTTTAATGGATAGCCAAATCCTACCCTTAGATCTGACTATCTATGGAGCCATTCATCAACATGAGATGCGGAAGAAATCGGGTGGTGTGCCACATAATCTGATCTGGCAAGGGGTGTACAACATTACGTTCAAAAAGATAGCTGGGCCTTTACCCACATCCGAAGGTGAGCATCAGCAAACTTCATTTTCCTCTTTTGGTCGAACCTGCTTGTGAACTAAAGCACGCCCAGATGGTGGCGAGGGCGGATCGCGGGGCCGTCCTGCGAGTCCCGCAGTTTCCTCTTTGCCAGATGACGCGCCTCATGCCAAGATATTACGCCTCCTTCGTGTACTACAGAAGATCAACTCACTACAAGCTGAGCGTTCCGTCTTTGTGCCAGACAAACGGAATATACCAGCGTCGGCGTTTGTCAACAACAAATTGACGGCGAAGTTGACTCGTCAGCTGGAAGAACCCATGATTGTTGCAAGGTGAGTTATCCCCCTTTACTACCCACCTCACGATTGACATTAAGGTTATTAGTTCCTGCTTACCGGATTGGGCGCTGGACTTACCGCAACATTTTCCATTCCTTTTTCCATTTGCGACTCGTTACAATTTCCTTCAGTCAACTTCATTTGGTTATGCACGCCTTATACTGAAATGGCAAAGTCAGCAAACTCGTGGGCAGGAGAATTCGCGACGGGATGATGGAATTGGTTTTCTAGGTCGCTTGCAACGGCAAAAGGTTCGAATATCTCGCAAGCACGTCCTCGAGTCCGCTGTCAAAGTTTTCGAACTGTACGGATCGTCATCTTCTATTTTGGAAGTTGAATATTTCGAGGAAGCTGGGACAGGACTAGGACCCACACTGGAATTTTACTCTTTGGTCTCGAAGGAGTTTGCACGGCGAGATCTAAAGATATGGCGTGACGCCGACCTTACATACCCTGGTCTCTATGTCCATCATCCCAGCGGACTCTATCCAGCACCCATCAGCCAAGATGACATTGCTAATGACGGTGGACAGTGAGTTTTGACGTTTCTTTTTTGTTTTCCCTTGTGCTTCATTCGCCGATTACCTTTCCATGAAGGAAACGGACCCAGATCTTCCGGGTGATCGGCCAGTTTGTGGCCAAAGCAATGCTAGACTCGCGTATTATTGATTTATCATTCAACAAAATCTTCGTGAAATCCATTCTTGGAGAAGAGGTCCCGTTGACAATGGCAACTTTAAAGGTAACTCAAGCCCATCTTTCAATTCATTCTCAAACTGATCAAACTGATTTGAACTGATCAAACTGATCAGTTTGTCGATATCGGTCTGGCCAACTCCCTTGCTAAATTACAAGAATTTGCATCGGAAAATGACCCGAGGGATCAAGATCTCGTGAAGGATCTTGCCCTCGATTTTACAGTGCCTGGATATGATATAGAGCTGCGAGTAAGTCTTTGATTGTGGTTTGTAGGAGACTTTTGACCAGGCATTTACAAGCCCGGCGGACGGGATGTCCAAGTGACTTCTACCAATATCGAGGATTATGTTCAGGAGGTTCTTGATGCGATCATTGGCAAAGGTGCACTACTGCAAGCCAAAGCTTTTCGGGAAGGATTTTCCAAGGTCTTCCCAATCCAAGACTTGCAAGCATTTTCAGCCGATGAGCTGATGATGCTCTTTGGTAACTCAGAAGAGGACTGGTGTATTGAAAGTAAGAACGCGTCGCAAGTTATGAATGTGCATGGGTCTGAACCTTTTGACTTAGCTTTGAGTGAGGCCATCAAAGCCGACCACGGTTTTCATGTCGAAAGTCGAGCGATTCGCGATCTCATTGAAATAATGTCAACATACGATTCACGTTCCCGCCGTGACTTTCTTCAATTCATCACAGGCAGCCCAAAACTTCCAATTGGAGGTAAAATGCTATATCCCCCTCCAAATTCCTTGAGATTGACTCTTCATGTAGGCTTCCGCGGTCTCAACCCGCCTCTTACGGTGGTGCGCAAACCTCATGAATCTCCTCTCAGGGCTGACGACTATCTTCCGAGCGTTATGACGTGTGTAAATTATTTAAAATTGCCCGACTACAGCTCCAAGGCAGTGATGCAAGAAAAGCTGAGCATTGCTATTCGGGAAGGCGTCGGTAGCTTTCACTTGTCTTGATTCCTCATACAGTTCTGTATCAGCCTCGTTCTGTGCTATTTAATGTTGTCTCCATACATAGAACCCCTGGACACTTGAAATACATATATCTAATTCCACCATCCCACTAGATCTAGTGCCCCTCTCTGATGATGGTCAACCCCATTGAAAATTCTGTATGATCCAAATAGATCAGGTTAGAAAATTGATAGTCCATCAGATTAGATTGGTTGGGAGTGACTTAGTAGTATCTTTAATTAGAAACATGCTTTTGCATTAAGCAAACATATGTTTTGTGCACACATATGTATAATACATATGTGTGCTTACACTCATGCTACAACTTCCCACTGTTGAGGATAGGCAATCACTCATCAGTACAGTGTCTCAAAAAACTGTCCAGATGTTTTGCACTTTTGTAAAGATTTATAAATAACTTAGGTAATTCCTATCCAAAAAATATGAAAAAAATAAGAAGAGGAAGGTATGCTTCTTGCCTATCTAGGTATACAATATCACAGTCATCACATTTCCTATTATGGTAATATTAATTCAACAATGAAGGAGTATCATCTAGACAGTTTTTTTGCACATACTTTTTACAAAGATAAAGTTACAATTCTAGTACTTTGTATATCCTCCTTTAGCTTTTAATACTGCTGCAACTCTTCTAGGCATACTCTTGATCAAATCCAAACATGTTTCCTTAGGAATCTTCTCCCACTCCACCTCTACCCTCTCCTATAACTCAAAAATACTCTTGGGGGGAACTGGATATGAATTGAGTCTTCTTTTGAGGTGGGACTAAAGATGTTCAATGAGATTAAGATCAGGAGACTGAGCAGGCCAGTCTAGGAGTTCAACCTGATTCTTATTGAACCACTTTGAGACCAGTTTAGAGGTATGCTTGGAGTTGTTATCTTGCTGGAAGATGAAAGTGTTGCAGTCCATATCATAGTAGTCCACCATTTTGAAGAGATGATCCTCCAGAATCTCCTGGTATAGTGGTGCATCCATCCTCCCATCTATCCTACACATATAGCCCACTCCATGAGGTGTCATACATCCCCAAACCATTAAACTTCCTCCTCTAAACTTCACAGTTCCTTTCACATGCTGTGCTGTTTGAGGAGCTCCTCTTTTTTTCCACACCCAAAGCCTTCCATCAGACCCCAAATGATTAATCTTGGTTTTATCAGACCAAACAATATAAAACCAGTCTTCTTCAGTCTAGTGTTGGTACTTGAGGGTAAAATCGTATTGCTGGTGTATATGGTAAGGACAAAGAAGAGGCTTCTTGGTCTTGACAATAGCTTGCATATCCTCTTTCTTGAGAGTATTTCTGATGGTTTGGGTACTGACATCAGTGCCAACAACCTTTTTGAGTTGGGTGGCAGTATCAGCTTGGCTAGTGGTTATAAGTCAAGTGAGGTAATGACGATCATAGGTAGTAAGCTTTGTAGGTCTACCACCAGTATTGGTTGGGAGGGGGGTGAGGATACGAGAGTGAAGTTCTGAGACAGTAGAATGACCAATATGAAGCCTGGTGGCAATATTGCGACAGGAATGGCCATTTTCAAGCATAGAGAGGATAGTATGTTGAGTATGAGTAGAAAGTGATTTCATCTTTGGGTAATGGGGAATTAAGAGAGAATTGCTTGGTATATATATGAAAATCCACCTTGATCACATGACTTTGTTTAATTGTGCACAGCCACAACAAAAATTCAGCACAGCCACAGTGGAAATCACATAATTAGAGTATACTTAAATAGAAATAAGATATAGTCAAACCCATACTTATGCATACCCTCATATAAGCATAACCTGGCATTAAGCATGGACTTCATAGTCTACCCAATCAGTAGTCAGTAATTTACTAGGACATTAAGTATAACTCCTGAATAAGCATAATGCATAGCTATCGGAAGAGAAAATGGAGGAGTATGCTTAATGAGAGGTACTATACAGATTGTGTCACCACCCATCCACTATGCTTGGGCCTGCACAAAATGCTGATGGGACTCTCAAGGATGCCAGCAAAATTGAGTGGGCCCACTCGCAATTACCAACTCCTTAATTGCAACTCCAGGAGACTATTCCAAAGCTCCAAAAAGATGTAAAAATGGGTGTGAAAGCATCACAACCAAAGCATCCCACCCATTGATGCGATGTGGAGCCGTCTGAGCTCTGGAATCTGCCCTGAGAGAAGATAGGAGGCACAATAGAAAGGAGCTATCAAAGAAATCATAAAAATCCAAGAAATAGAAGAAATCAGAAAATTGGAGCACTCTCTAGAGTGCTAGAGGCAGTCGAAGAGGCTCAAACATGAAGGACTAGACGTGGGACAATGGAATCTATCTTCCTTCTCTATGATACAAACATATCTACAAGTAAATATATCTGTGAAAACAAAGATCCCTTTATATGCTATATAGTAAAGGGATGAGACTTCTGAACGAAGCCACCAGTGAAAGGGATGATGGAAACGATGAGGATCTACACAATGGATGTCTGGCTATCAGATGCATCCTTTGATATGAGCTGCGATCGTGAATTGAAGGATTGGAGAATTCGAAGAAATTCACAGAAATCCGAAGAATTTGGAGATAAATTGCTGGACAGGAAGCTGAATCGCGTAGTCGGGGACATCGTAGCAGTGTAGTAGACGTCTGGGGGATCACGTAGATATATGGAACATGTCCTCCAGAGCTCAAAGGACCAAGGGGTCATATCACTGTCCCATCACCTCAGCTGTCTCCACTGTTTGTAAAGCAAGAATCAATCTGACACTTCATGACAAGATCAGGATCCTGGACTTCCTTGAATTGAAGGAAGGAGATGGACTCACACAAGGAGCCATTGTCCGACACTTTGAAAAAGAGTTTCCATCACTCACCTAGTCATCCATCTCACAGCTTGTCAAGGGTGCTCATGAAATCCGTCAGTGAGTATGAGACAGTACACAACTGACATACAAATGACCACGGATTGTGATGTTTCCAGAGGTGGAGACGTCACTGTCACATTAGGTAACACAGGCCCAGGCGCGAGGTGTGAAGGTAACAGGTGACTTGATCAAGGCGAAGGCCCGACAATTTGCTGACCTGCATGGAATTGAAACTGAAAAGTTCCTCCACTTGACAAATGGCTGGCTTGATTCATTCAAAGCATGTCACCTGTTGAAGTCATACAAGTTTCATAGTGAAGCCACATCTGTCTCACAAGAAAGTGTCAAAGTGGCACAAGCTTATCTTCAGACTATAACTGCACCATATGTGAAGGCAAACATTTACAATATGGATGAATCTGGCCTTTTTTATCATATGCCTCCAGACTGTGGTTTGGCAGTGGAGCAAATGTCTAGGGTAAAAGGGGATAAAACACGGATTACAGTTGCATTCACAGCAAATGCAGATGGGACTGACCATAGGAAGCCACTGTTCATTGGACATGCTAGGCATCTGCAATACTTCAAGAAAAAAGAAGGAGCAGAGCTGGGTTTTGATTACTATTGGAACAAGAAGGCGTGGATGATGGGCATGATTTTCCAGAGGTTTGTAGCAATGGTTAGCTAGTTGATTCACATTCACTGATTCTTCAATGATGCAGCTGGCTGGAAGAATTTGATCATGATATGCAGCAACAGCGGCGCAAGATTCTTTTGACCATTGATAATACACCATTACACATCTACAACAAGATGAAAATCACTCATATTTGCATTGAATTCCTTGAACCAAACATGACACCACATATCCAGCCTATGGATGCTGGCATTATTCACTGCTTTAAAGCTCATTACCAAAGGCTGTACATTATGCGTGCTCTTGATTGTGACAAGGATGGCACAGATGATCTCTACTATATTGATCAACTCCAGGGCATGAAGCTTGCTCTTGCCACCTGGTCCCATGTCTCAGTGCAAATGGTAGCAAACTGTTGGAGGTATTCTGGAATCCTTGGGGGTACAGACTCAGGCCAAGTAGGACCAACTTGAGTGGACCCACCCGCTGGTGTTCAGAGTGCTGTTGCTGATATGCAAGCTGTGTTAGCAGAGCTTGCCATCCATGCAGTTGCCAAGTGCAACATACCGAGCGTGGAGGACCTTGTCGATAACAAGGAAGAGAAGATCATGGAAAAGGATTGGACTGATGAGGACATCATTGAGCAGGTTCGTTTGGACAGGATTGAAGATGGTGGTGGGGTCATTGAAGATGTGGAGGAGATTATCAAGAAACTGGTGATGTCGTTGTCTAATGCTTGCCATGCCCTCTCGGAGCTGAGTCATTTGGCTGAGAAGCGTGAAGGGAAGGAATTCAAGCAAGCTCACATCCATTTTCAGACACTCTGAAAGCTTTTTCATTGTGAAATTGATGCTGCAAAGCAACAATCTGACTTGCATTCATTCTTCAAAAGAGATACCTAAGGCTTTGAAATATCTAGTTCACTTCGCAGTCATGTTATAATTTTTGTTCGATTTTATATATAATTTTTAATTTTTAATTTTCATTTTATTCAGGAGACCCAAGGTTATGCATAACCTGAGGTTAAGCATGGCATGAGGAGGCCACCGATGGCTATGCTTAACCATGGGTTTGACTGTATATGCAAATAAACTGTCCAGATAATACTCCTTTATTGTTGAATTAATATTACCATAATAGGAAATGTGATGATGGTGATATTGTATACCTAGATAGGCAAGAAGCATACCTTCCTCTTATTATTTTATATATATTTTTTGGATAGGAATTACCCAAGTTATTTATGAATCTTTACAAAAGTGTAAAACATCTAGACAGTTTTTTGAGACACTGTACATCTACATCTTGTCTGTATTATGTAATCTCAGTATTTTGTCTCAACACGACTTTTACCTGAAGATTATCTCAACAGGTTATCAAGCCCTAGTAGTTATGTCAGACTCTTTACTCACTTCCAACTCTCAATCGCTTGTCATCCTGAAACTTCAAGATGATAGAACTAACTGGGCTGATTATGAACTGCAAGCCAAACAAGCAATGGGCTTAAAGGGTCTCATAGCCCATTTAGAGGGTTATGCTAAGAAGCCTACCCCTTACCTAGAAACTGGAGGAGTTCCCTATACTGATAGGAAACCCACAACAGAAGACTAAATAGAAGTGAAAGAAAAGAGAATCATGGATTTTGAACAGTGAGGGTATCTTGCTCAGCATCTTATCTTGTCATCCACATCCCCACACTTATCACAGAAAATCATGCAGCTCACCACTGCAAAAGAGATGTGGGATGCAGTCAAAGCTGATGCAACTATAACAAGCATCTTACATCAAATTGACATCCTCAATGCACTCCAAAGTATGAAATGTGCATTATCCCCTGACCCAAAAACCCATCTTGCAGAGCTTAAGACCTACCTTGCAATGATGACCGAACAGGTTGAATACTTAAGAGTGATGAGCTCACCTGTCTTGGAGCTAACACACATTAGCATTATGATATCATCCATTCCTGAGATATACTGCCCAACAATCCAAACTGTTGAGACCACTATGAAGGTCACTGGATTGTCAATCAACCAGATGACCTAGCATCTGTATTTATCCAGGAAGTGGAGTATCGCTTGATTGCCAGCAGCCAAAGGAAAATAGCTGAGGCTGCAATGTTTGCTTCATAGAGTTGGGATGGGGCCTCAGGCTCTAAATGAAATGAGAAGCAGACAACTAAGAAATACTACAACTGTCAAAGGACTAGCCATTTCAAGGCAACTTGCTATACACCTGGAGGTGGGATGGAAGGGCAAGGCCTGCATCAACTCAAAGCAAAGAAAAAGGCTGAGGTAGCCAATGTGGCTAAGGCACCTGAGACTCACACCCTCTTTGCCTTTGTGTGCACATCAGACTTTAAAGCCTTCATCTCCAAGGCCCACCTGGGATCTGAAGTTATCCTTGACAGTGGCATGAGTTGTCACTTTTATTCAAATAAAGAAAGGTTCAAAAAGTATTCACTAATCAACCAGGAAATCAAAACTGCAGATGGGAGGACCTTCAAAGCGATTGGTATGGGTGATGTTACAATCGACCTGCCTAATAGAGATTCATCTTCATCAGTCATACTAAGAGACTGTGTATACTCCTAACCTAGCATTTACCCTCATCTCAGTTAGCTGCCTAGCACAGGTTGCCAAATCTGTAGTCTTTGAAAAAGACTATGCCATCATTACCCACCTACTTGGCCATGTGATAGCCAGAATACCACATTCCCAGGGTTTGTATAGGATCACAACTGGGATAGAAACCCAGTGTGATCAGGCAAATGCCATGGTTACAAAAATAACCCTCATGGAGGCTCACCAGAAGCTTGGCTATGTTACAGTACCTGCAGTCAAATGCATGGTAACCAATGGAACAATACTGGGAATCGAGATTGACCCACTCTCAAAGGAAGAGTTTTGTGAGCCATGTGTGAAGGCAAAAGCCTCACGAAAACCATTCCTAAAAGAGTCACTCACCTGAGCAACACAATATGGTGAATGCATCCACTGGGACCTCTGGGGCCCTGCATCAGTGCAGAGCCTTGCAGGAAAACACTATGCAGCCTTCTGCAAAGATGACTACTCCCAGGAAGCAAAGGTTTACTTCCTTGGGAAGAAAAGTGAAACATTTGAGGCCTACAAAAGGGACGAAGCTGCCATTTATACCCAATATGATGGTGTACTTACCAAATTCCTCTGATATGATCAAGGGGGAGAATTCCTAAGTAGCAAATTCGATCACCATCTTGGAATAAAAGGAACAAAATGAGAACTCACTGTTCATGATTCCCCTCAACAAGATGGAGTCTCTGAGCAGGGTATGTGTACTTATGCTGAGCATGCCTGCGCCCTCCTTATCACATCTGGACTACCTCATTTTCTCTAGGCTGAAGCTATGCACTACTGCATCTAGCTGGAAAACTGAACACAGACCTGAGCACTGAATGGTAAGACACTATATGAAATAGTGTGGGATAGGAAGCCATTCCTAGGTGGAATCCATAAGTTCAGTGCTGCAGCCTACATAAAGGACCTGCAAGCTGGCAAACTGGATGAATGTGCATGAAAAGGCTGCTTTGTTGGATACAACTCAGAAAGCAAAGGCTTCTGAATTTACTGCCTGGAAAATAATCCATCAGTGTGGAAAGAGACATTGTCTTCAATTCTGAAGAATAGCTGATACGACCCCTCTGTCCCCTGAGCACCATATATTCAACTATATGAATACTAGACACCTATCAAGTTCTTCTAACATGAACATGAACCCTTCGAATGCACCTGATAGCTCCTGAACATCCTGAATAAGTTCGAGAAACATCAAACTCTCTGAACGCGATTGAAGCTTTCCAAATGCCAACAAAAGTTTGTATATCAAAGGGAAGACACTATTCAAAGGCATCATTTCTCTTCTATTTCTTCCTTTTCATTCAACTTCTTCATTCCCATTCACTACATTCTCCTTAGAGCATTAGAGAGGCTCCCTTTTATCATATACACTCAAAGGGATCCTTGTACTAGAAGATATATATACTGTATGTTGTAGCTAGTGATCAAACAAGTTAGATATTCATTTCCCTCTCACTCTCAGGTCTAGATCTTCTCTAAGACTTCCTCTCAACTTACTCTTTCGATTCTCCAATTCTTCCGATCCCTGATTGATCATGTTCATGAATGATCAAAGACTCCCTTTTCACAATCATCAATCATAGACTGTGTCGAGACTCTTTATAGTTGTCCTCACACCTTGTTCTGTGTTCAGTTCTCATACATGAAGCAGACGTATCATTGCGAACCATTGGGGATGAAAATCTTGTTATCCCTGGTGATATCTTGGATAATGAGGAGATGGAGAAGGTCTTACAACCCCCTCCCAACCAGCTTGAGGAACCTACTGATGATGAAAGCCTGAGCACAAACCACTGAAACCCCCTGAGCCTACTACCCCACCTACTGGTAGAATCCCTGATGCTGAACCCACATATGGATGAGGAATGTGTGCATGCCCACCACCTGGATCATATCGTGACATGCAGAAAGGCATATATGAACCAGCTGCTACAGCATATACCAAAGCATTCATCTGTGAAATGGACCTTGACCTCAATGAACAAGATGGAGGATGTAGTTCTACTTACGCCCACCCTAATGATGAATGCCTGGACCCACTATATCCCATCACTGGATCCATGGGAACTGAACCATCCTCAATAACTGAGGCTCTTGAAGGCCCTCACAGTCAAGCATGGAATGATGCACTTATGTATGAAATAGTCTAGCTACTGAAACTCTACACTTGGAAAATCGTCAACTTACCACCAGGAAAACTGGTAATCCCACACTCTGAAGTCTTGAGAGAAAAATGAAATGCCAATGACATTGTTGAATCCTGCCATGTATAAATCATAGCAGGTGGTCACCATCAAATGTATGGCATCAACTACACCGAAATGTTCTCCTCCACTGCCAAAATGCTATCCATCCAAGTCATACTTGCCCTAGTAGCCCAATTAGACTAGGAGATCCACCAGGTTGACATCAAAAGTGCTTACCTCAATGCTCCCCTCAAGGAAGAAGTATACATGAAGCTGCCAAAAGGAGTCTTGAAACCTGGGGAAGAAGGGAAGGTTTGTTAACCCCCTAAAGCTATATATGGGCTAAAGCAGGCTGGACACAAATGGTATGAGACCCCCGCCGCAGCATTCTATGTGATGGGATACTGCTAGTCAAGCATCAACCACTCTGTATTCTTCAAATGTGAACTTGGTAGCAAGGTTATTGTCACAGTAGCCACAGACACTATGGCTATAGCTGGATTATCCACCCTGGCAGTAAATGAGGCCTTAGCAGCTACTTTGAACTTGTAGCCATGGGTGAGATCCACTGGTTCCTAGGGTTCGAAATCAAATGGGACAGAACAACAAGGTCTATCTCTATCAATCAATACACTTATATAGAAGCTATAGCCAAAAAGTTTGCCATTGATAACACCAAACCTATAGTCCTACCTGCCCTCCCTGGGCAAATCTGATCTTCTAACCAGTCACATATCACACTGCATCAAGTGAACAAAATGTGCAGCATACCATATGTAGAAGCTATAGGCCATGTGCTCTGGCTAGTAATGATATCACAACTGGATGCAATCTTTCAAGTAGGGCAGCTAGCCCAATTGATCCAGAACCCAGGAAAGGCTTATTGGGAAGCCCTAAAGTGGTTGATGAGCTACCTGAACACAATGAAGGATTTGTAGTTAGTACTCACTGAAGGAGAGAAGTCAGATCCTATTGTCTACACAGATATAGACTGGGTATTGCAATCAGATTGCCACTTGATCTCTGGATATGCAATGCAGATGGGAAATGGAATGGTGATGTGGAGCTCAAAAAAGCAACCAATCATTACACTATTGAGTATGGAGTCAGAGTATATCATGCAGACCCATACCCTGAAGAAGGTGCTGTGGGTGTGAGAATTCATTGGAGAACTCACCTCAAAATTCACAGACCCAACTATCCTGTACTCTAACAACTAAGGGGCTATCACCCTCACCAAAAATAACAAGTTTCATACCTACTCAAAGCACATCGACATCCGCTATCACTTCATCAGAGAGGCTGTAGAAAAGAGGGAAGTTGAGCTTACCTATGTGCCAATAACAGAAAACCTCGCAGACATATTCACCGAGCCCCTACCAACTCCCAAGTTCAATTACTTTTGAAGGAAACTTGGACTACGTGGTGATTGAGGAGGAGTGTTGAGGATAGGCAATCACTCATTGGTACATCTACATCTTGTCTGTATTATATAGTCTCAGTATTTTGTCTCAACATGACTTTTACCTGAAGATTATCTCAATACCCACCCCCAGTGAAAAGTCCACCAAGCAGGATCTGAGGTAATCAAGACTGAGTAACTTAATAGGTAGAGCTAGATTCCCTAATCAGAATGATAGTTATTCTAGATTTCATGTAAGACTGAGCCAAGCCAACCTGGTCTGAGTGATACCTGTTAACTACTCAGGTGACTCTCAATTTCACTTGACAGTTTGGGGATATATTTTCTTTCTTTCTATCTATTAAAAATGAGTGTCACTGATAACAGCTAATAGTGAATAATCTACCTCCCCTACCCCCCCATGTTGCTCCTGCTCCTGCCACTACTCCCACTCTTGCTGCTGATCCCCACCTGTCCATGATTAGTATGATCCCAATACTACTTCCTAGATGCTTTATAGATAGAAAAACTAGAATAAAACAAGTCATTAGAATGATAAGATATGAATAACCTAAGAATGTATGTTGCTAAGTCAACTTTGCAGCCTTCTATCAAGGGAAGAGAAGAGAGATATTCTTAGTATAGTTGAGACAAGGTGTAAGAGTTTTAAATCTTGTAGTACTTATAACTAGCTGGATACAACTAATATCTGTTGGATACATGTAAACCTAGTACAAGCAGTTGCAAGATATAAAAAGAACTACCTAAATAAGGGTAAATACTGCTATATACTACTCTCTGGTACAAACATTAATACATAAAGAACTACATCCCTAATATACACACTGTAACAGTGATATCTGTTATATAAGGAGAAGACAGATAACTCACTAATCTCTTCACTTCATCCTCATATTTCTGTAAGGTTCTATTAGAATCCTTGCATTATTGAGGTGAGATTAAATACACCTTCCACTTCTTGGGATTCTAATGCAACATTAGCAAAAGTCTGAAAACTAGACCTTGCAAGGTCCATCCAGTAAGGTCTGGCAGGGTAATAAGTTGTAAGGTGCTCATCTTCTAGTTATCTGCCTGGAAGGGTGTTCAGAAACTAGGAAAGTCCATTGAGACTTGCAATGAGTTTAAGTTGTAGATACTAAGATGTTTTACTATTGTAAAAGACAAGTTCTTGCAAGGTATGGTATGGACAGAATCTAAGTACATACAGTGAGTTACAGTGGTGCAAAGCCTGCCTTGTCTAATACATCCCTTGAGAGCCCAACCTCATCCTCTTCTTCTTCATTGTCATCATTGCTAGCATAACTGTAGTCATATAATTCATCATCTTCAAGGTCTTCAGCCCCACCAGGTTCCACAATGGCATTGCCTTCAAGACTGCTATCAGGCTGTTTATCTGCATCCTCTTCATCTCTGGTAGGGATGTGATCCTCTTCATCTGAGTTTTCTCCACTGCTAAGGTCTTTATTTACACCAGTTTCACACTCAAAACCTGAGACAGCAGAGCTCCCCTTGTAACCAATGCTGCTGCTATAGTACTGCATGAATATGTCCCAGTCAACAAATCTGTTTGAACCAGGATTAATCAATATACAGTAGAATAGAAATGAAATTATAACTCACAAGTTTATATAGAGATAACCCCAGTCTTCATCATTCTCACTTGGCTGCTGAGCTAATGGTGATAGACCAAGAAGGTCAGAGCAGCAGCCATATGCAAATGTGGGGATAAGATGTGAGCTTTGGATTACATCTTTTGGGTTGATGAAACCAAATGCATCTGGGTCATTGGCATCCATTAACCTAACCCAGTGCAGATGTTTAGCCTTCTAACTAGTGCGATAACCAAAATCACATCCATGCCACTGGACCCACAGGAAGTCCATCTGTTGGGCATCTGTGGATGTTGAAAAAGGGCTACAGTGTCAGACCAGCATATGAAAGATCCCAATAATCTAGGTGTACTAGTAGGGATGAGGCATTGCCTCATTATAATCCTCTTGTGACAACACCATGATGTTTGCATGGTTTGGGATGCACAGATTGAGTGTGTCTTGAGACCTCTACATATTATATGTAGTGTAATTGATCTGTAAGACCTTGTGTTGAAATATCCAGTTATTTGTGAATGAAATAGTTGTGTGGTCTTCATTAGTAAATTGGGATGGGTTGATGTTGGAATCCCCCAAGATGTGAGCAAGCAGGTAGTCTTGAAGTTTTGGTAGAAAATCCTAGAGGGCCTATAATCAGTAAAATGCAAACTAAATGTTCAATAGAACTTACTCTGATAGTAGGATCACCTGAATTGTCAATAAGAAACTAGGTGATATTCTCTGGATCACCCTCACAAGAAATGTGGTGATAGTGGCTTGGGTCTTCTGAGTCAGATGTGTTATTGTTAGTAGGTGGTTGTTGCATACAGAGCAAAATCTTTCACAAGGTTTCTTGCTATTGCTAGTGCTTAGCAATTTGTTCTGTAAATGTTCTCATTTTGTTTGTTCAGGCATAAAATTTCTTAACACATTTGTGTTCTAGTTCTCCCTGAATAGAAATACTTAGCTAGAATTTATATACATATGAAATAAATGTGATAGAAGGATGTACCACTTGAGTTGTGAAGTTTTCAGTTATTCCAAATGAATGTATAGCTGATACATAGTCCCCTAATGCATGAAGCTTATATGTGGCTATATTGAAAGCCTATACTTTGGGTCCACCACCTGCTGATGCCTTCCTGTAAGAGTTCTTGATCTTGCAGTACTCACAACTAGCTGGATACAACCAATATCTATTGGATATGTGTAAACCTGGTATGAGCAGTGGCAAGATATAAAAGAACTACCTAAATAAGGGTAAATACTGCCTATATACTACTCTCTGGTACAAACACCAATACATAAGGACTACATCCCTAATGTACACACTGTAACAGTAATATCTGTTACACTTCCCTTTCCCACCAGATGGTTTTGTAGCTGTGCAATGTCCACAGGCAGCTTCTTCCAATGGTAATTCATATATTGAAAATGCTTAACAAACTGTTTGGGAGAACTGACACAGTATATGCCTAACTGCAGAAGTAATTGATTCAAAAAAGATAAGAGTGGATTCAGTATGTAGGTGTAGCTTTGCAAGTGTATGCCATGTTGACAGGATGAAAAGAATGTTGAGTACCATCTCATTGTGGGGGTATGGAAGCAACCCTTCAAACCTAGTGAAAAATGACATGATTTGGATTGATTTGGATCACATCTGACTGATTAAGTTATATTAATTCAATTTACCATGATTAATAGCTATTTACTCAACTATGTCCACCATTTGAAGGCAATGTTATTGCCATTTTTGACTCTGGGAAGACAGCTTGTCAAAACTTTTATTACCCTTTCCCTTACAAACAAAAATCCTGTATGCTATATCGATTGAATCAATACTTCCCTGACCCCCACTCTGTACATGTCTAAAAACCCACCACACTGTCTATGCAACTGTTCGAGATACTGTGGGAACCCTGGCAAATATATATCATTAGCAACCTACAACAGGCATGCCCCCCACTATAGAAGGGATGCATTCACACCCCAACTTCGCAGTTTTTTGTCATCTCTACAGGAGAAAGCTGTCAATCACATGAGCAAGTCAGCCGTACCACATTCAAAGGCATCTGGTGGAGTGGTGAAAAGAAATGCGAAAGGAAAGAAAAGCAATATACCAATAAGTTGGGACACTATGGATATTGATATTAACCAAGATTGTGTAATGTCTTTTGAACCCATACCTTCTGAAATATGATATGATTTGACAATGACTGCAGAATCCCCAAGATGCTGAGTCTTTCAGTGAAGGCATCTCTGCATCTGGTAGAGTGGTTGCCATGCTAACCATTGCTCATCTGAAATAGATGCTAGCATTAGTAGAGACAATGAACATGATAACTTACCTGATCCTGGGAGTCTCCAGGAGACTGAGCAGCATGAAGAGGGTCCTCTGGATCCTTCCCTTCAGTGTGAAGAGTCTGAAGAGACCTTCAACTGTCAGATTGAAGAGGTTCAGATAATGAACAAGCTTATTGAGCTCATCTGGAGGGCAAAACTAGGCAATACTCACTGCAAACTTGATCTGTATTTGTGTCCCATCTTTGGAACCCACCAGAACACCCCTTGGTCATTGATGACCTAGACCTGTGGCTGTCAATTAATATCTATCTGGCAACTACAAATGCATCTCAAGAGACATACAATGCCATGTGTCAAAGTATACTCTGGCAGTACCCTGAGAGCAGGATGCTCTTGTTTGACCAGGTTAAATGCCAGATTGCCAACCTTAGTGGCATTGTTCCTATCATACACGATATGTGTCTGAATTCCTGTCTGGTATACACAGGTCCCTGGGCAGAATGTGAATGCTGCCCAATTTGTGGTGAAGATCAATATGACTAACAAAAGACCAATGGAACTCACCAGATCCCTAGGCAACAATTCTATACCCTTCCGATTGGCCCCCAGCTTCAAGCCCTCTGGAGAATACCAGAGGGGGCTAAGAATATATGTTATTGAGAACAACGTACCTTGGAGCTTCTGGCTGAACTTGAGGGTAATGGAGGCAATCTTGCTGTTTATGATGATATTCTTTGTGGAAGTGATTACCTGCAGCAAGTTGTCAATGGTCAAATTAAATCTGGCGACATGGTTCTTGTCTTATCTATTGACAGTGTGCAGCTGTACCAGAAGAAAGCTTCCAACACTTGGATATACATCTGGGTTGTTGTGAATCATGCACCTGATGTATGTTATAAGAAAAAACACGTCTTACCTGGTGGATTTATTCCTGGACCTAATCCACCTAAAAACATGGACTCTTACCTCTTCCCAGGGCTCCACTATCTTTCAGTGATCCAGAACGAAGGCCTACACATCTGGGATGCCTCACTTGGCAAGACCAGTACATCCAATGTCTTCTTCTTACTTGGATGTGCTGATGTGCTAGGGATGGCGCTGATTAGTGGACTTGTTGGTCACTATGGAAAGAAGGGGTATCAGATATACTGTTCCCTACCTGGATATCACAAGAGGGGCTTACCCCACTACTACCTAGCCTGACTTAAGCCAGACAACTACCTGATGCCTGGGTGTGATCATAGTGATATCCCTATGTGTTATAAACTGGTCACTATTGAGACAGTTTTACTTCAGAGTGCTCTATCCAAGACAATGATAATGGTCTCAAGTCCTAGTTATTGGGGTGTCTAATGAGGAATCAGACTTAAGGTCTGAGTATAACTAACTAGGGGTTTATATACTGACTACATACTGTGGATGAGTTAGTGTTACAATAAGGAGTATATGTGGCAAATAAAAGATAAGCATGATAACAATGCAGAGCATGTGAAGAGATGAAACATAAGTAGTCAGAAATGAAATATATCCTACTCAAGGTAAATGAAAAAGGTAAGGCTATGGGGAATCCCATAGCGTAATTGTGGGGAATCCCAAGCAAGATAAGATAAGTCCAATGATATGACCCCTCCATCCCCTGAGCACCGTATATTCAACTATATGAATACTAGATGCCTATCAAGTCCTTTGAACATGAACTCGAACCTCCAAATGCCCCTGATAGCTCCCGAACATCCCAAAGGAGTTCGAGAATTATCAAACTCTCTGAATGCGATCAAAGCTTTCTGAACATGAATGAAAGTTTGTATATCAAAGGGAAGACACTATTCAAAGGCATCAGTTCTCTTCTATTTCTCCCTTTTCATTCAACTTCTTCATTCCCATTCACTACTTTCCCCTTAGATCATTAGAGAGGCTCCCCTTTTATCATATACATTCAAAGGGATCCTTGTACTAGAAGATATATATACTGTATGTTGTAGCTAGTGATCCAACAAGTTAGATATTTGCTTCTCTCTCACTCTCGAGTCTAGATCTTCTAAGACTTCCTCTTGACTTCCTATTTCAATCTTCCAATTCTCCTGATCCCCTGATCAATCTTGTTCGCAAATGATCGAAGACTCCCTTTCCATGATCATCAATCATAGACTGTGTTGAGACTCTTTATAGTTGTCCTTGCACCTTGTTCTGTGTTCAGTTCTTATACATGAAGCAGACATATCATTTTGGAGCCCACTGCAAGGGCCCACTAATAAAATCTTAAAAGATTCCTTCAACTTAGTCCTTCGAACTGCTATTTCCGATGCACAATTGAGTCACTCGAAGCACAACCTTATGAGAAAGATTCACTCGGAACATCAATCCAACCTAACCAACACTTCCCCTCTCCCAAATAAATTGAAACCCAACTTCAATTGAACATCCTGATTCACCTGATGAATCATCCTCTACTATATCCCTTTCGTTATTATCCTCTATTTCTATGACGACTATGATGACTCCACCAAATCTAGTTATGCCCACTCACGGTCACTCGACCACCCCGAAGTTCAACCCCAACTAACCTCAAGAACTTCAAAGATACTTTCAAGACCTCACAGGTCCTTTCGCTAACTGTAGCATCAACAAGGACGATGCTAAGAAGACCTATGCCTGCAAATATGTCAACATTGATACCTCCAAACTCTGGGAATACCAAACAGAGTTCCAAGCTGGACACACATTTGATGAATTTATCCCAGCCATCTATAAGCTCTACCCAGGATTGGAAGACAATTGAAAGTGGTCCATCGCTGATATAGACAAAATAGTCAGAGAACAGCTTCAACTAGGAATTATGAATACGAACAAACTCGGAGCATATTTCCGATCATTCCTTGCGATCACCAAATTCCTGCAATCGAAGAATAGAATCTCTGAAGTGGAACAAAGTTGCACTTTCATCCAAGGATTCTAACCCGAACTCTGGTCTAGGATTATCCGATAACTGGAAATTAAGTTCCCCAATCACTTCCCCAACAATCCTTATGGGGTAAATGATATCAATGAGGCAGCCCATTTCATGCTCTATGGAACGTCTCTGAACACCTTCCTACCATGCAAAACTACGACCCCTACGATGACTACTGCCCCCGCCACTAAGCAAGAAGACCTCAGCGTCTTCATGGAGAAACTGATGACAATGCTCATCAAAAGCCTGGACAATAGAGGTCCTCCAAAATGAAACCCGCCCCCTCAATCACCACAATCATCAGAACAACGACCCAATACTCCTAACCCATTCGAACCAAAAACCTGCATCTTCTGTGGAAGTCCCAATCACTTCATCAGAAGCTGCCTGACCTGTCATGAATATATTCAAAACAGTCGATGCAAGAAGAATTTTGAAGGAAGGATTGTACTCCCGAATGACAGGTTTGTCCCCCAGCAAATGCTGGGAAAAGCCTTGAAAGAATGAATGGACGAATGGTATAAACAAAACCCAACTCCAACTGCTGGAATGATGTATGGAATTTCAGCAGGTATCAACCGCGATCCAGCAACTGAAATGTACCAACTGTCTGCTGATGAATGGATCGCTGCTCTCAAAAAAGAGATCTTTGCATTAAGGAGCAAAAAGACATTTGATGGAGTAGAGATTGTTTGGCATCAATAACAAGAACCCGAAAAAGAGAAAGCGACTGACAAACCATCAAGCGCTCCAATCGCAACCACCCCAACTCAACCAGCTACACAGGAACATCCATTCTCAAAAGCAAAAGAGTTCAACTACATACCGCCCTATATCTGAAACTTTGGCTCTCCAATGGCGAAGAGAGACAAAGACCCCTCATACCACACTCAAGTGCCAATTCAGGACTTGAAAATCGCCTCCAATGTCTATACCCATTCAATGAAAACCCCTTGCGTTACGCTTTCCCCCAAAGAATTACTATCCCTCTCACCTGAAGTCCGATTGAAGGTTCGAGAGGCAGTAACCCCTAAATGAACTCAGCCTACTAATCAACTGATCATGGTCAAAACTGTCGAAGTAGAAGCAATTCCGAATGATGCTCTCCCCTATTGCGATGATGACAATTGTTCCATCACTGTCCCTGACCCTTACAAATCATATCTAAACACTCTCTCATCTGACAAAACTCCTCACACTGTTACCGTCGCAAAGGAATCGCATGCTCTCTGATCAATTGTCATATTGATCGATTATAAAGAAATGATCAAATGTATCATCGATCCCGGATCTCAGATAATTGCTATGTCCGAAGCCATTTGTCATGATTTAGGACTAATCTATGACCTGACCATTCAACTCAATATGCAATTGGCCAACAGCGAAATAGACCAGTCCTTAGGTCTCGCAAGGAATGTCCCCTGTCAGATTGGCGACATAACCCTCTACCTTCAGATCCACGTCATTCGCGCTCCCACCTACAATATCTTGCTTGGAAGACCATTCAATGTGTTAGCTCAAAGCCTTGTCAAGAATTTCGCCGACGAAAACCAGATGATCACTATTTGCGATCCAAATAGTAGAAGGACTATCACGATTCCAACAGTTCCATGAGGTCTACTGAAGCATCGTTTAGATTTTCACTCATCAAGGATTTGATTCCTGATCAAGGAGAGATCGCGATAATTCTAGATTACAACCATGCTATATCTATACTATCAATCAATTCCTGTGTGCCTCTATGCGCATCAAATAAAGTTTCAACAGTTTCCCATGCTTATTTATCTGCTTGTGACCTTCCTGACCTTATCTATAAATCTCGATTGACTAGTGATTGACCTTCCAATTCTGACTGTCTCAATCAATTAATGGAAATTGCAACCTTCCTTGCATTGAAAAAGAAATATAAACCCGTCTCAAAGAAAGTTTGCTCTATAGTAGCTGAACTCCCTGACAAGTTCTGAATAATTTGAAAAATCCTTAGTAATCTACTCATGGACATGCCAATACTCAACCCAAACCCCCTGACATTTACTCTGACCAAATGATATACGATCAAACGAATGAAGCTTTTCGATAAAGCTCACCCCAGAGATTTCCTTTGGCCTCAGGAAAGGGCTCTCCTTCACAATTTCATAAGAAAGCAAAATCTCGCCTTTGCCTGGAATGACTCTGAATGAGGACATTTCAGATCCAACTTTTTCCCTCCCGTTGACCTTCCGGTTGTACCACATATGCCTTGGGTGCAGAAGAATACTCTGATTCCCCCAGGGATCTACTATGAAGTGTGCAAAGTTATCCAGCAAAAAATCGATGCTGGTGTCTATGAACCCTTGAACTCCTCCTACCAATCATGATGGTTCACCATTCTAAAGAAAGGAGGAAAAGAACTCAGAATCATTCATAGTCTCAAACCACTTAATCAAGTTATGATTTGACATTCAGGAGTCACACCAATTCCTGAACACTTGGCCGAACAGTTCAGTGGACAATCCTGCAGTGCTATGTTCGATCTTTATGTCGGATATGACAAACGAGTGATCGCACCTTCATCTTGTGATCTAACCACGTTCCAAACACCCTATAGGGCTCATTGACTAGTTACTCTACCCATGGGATGGACAAATTCTGTACCAGTTTTTCACGACAATATCACCTATATCCTCCAACCAGAGATTCCTGAGTTTACAATCCCCTATATTGATGATATCCCTGTGAAGGGACCCGCAACTCAATATGTATTACCCAATGGATCCTATGAAATGATTCCAGAGAACAACAGAATTCAACAATTCATATGGGAACACTTCGGGAATCTCAATTGAATAGTCCAGCGAATGAAATATTGCGGTGGAACCATGTCAGGCTATAAATTGTTCTTGTGCACAGAAGAAACCACTATTCTGAGACATCGATGTACTCATTTAGGATGAGTACCTGATAAATCACGTGTCTCAGTGATCCAAAACTGGGGTCCCTGTAAAGACCTCTCTGAAGTTCAAGCCTTCCTTGGCACTATCAGTGTCATTTGAATATTCATTCACAACTTCGTGCATCAAGCACACCACCTAGTAAAGCTCACTAGGAAAGATGTGCCCTTCAAATTTGGTCCCAATCAGCTCGCCACCCAAGAGGACTTAAAACAAGCCCTTCTAGAATTGCCCACTCTACAAGTTCTCGATTATACTTCTGACGCTCCTGTCATACTTGCCATCAACAGCTCATATATTGCTGTTGGCTTTCACTTGTGCCAATGCGATCCCAATGACCCAAAGAAATGGTACTATAATCATTTTGGTTCAATCACATTGAATGATCAAGAAAGAAGGTTCTCTCAGCCGAAACTCGAAATCTACGGTCTCTATCGAGCCTTGCAATCACTCCAACTATACCTCATTATAGAAGTCAATGCTCACTATATCAAAGGAATGCTAGCGAACCCAGACATCGCACTGCAAGCTAGTATTCACAGATGAATCGTAGCGATTCTCACATTCCATTTTACTTTGGTACACGTCGCTGGTTCAAACCATGGTCCCAATGGTCTCTCTCAATGTCCCCAACAGCCTGATGACCAAGATGACAAAGAGCCGATTGATAAAGACTTCAATGATTGGATCAATCACATCCACGGATTAATGCACCATATCAACGATTCACCTATGCCCCAAATGAAAACCCTCCAATTGCCAACCTCAGTTTACTTGCGGAGTAAACATCTCAGTGAGGAGGAGGAGGACCCTATCCACCCACATACCGATTCCTACAACATTGTTCCATGATTGGAAGCAGCTCAGCATGACAATCGATGACTTCTCCTCATTCAAAAATGGTTCTCAGATCTCGAACAACTGAGCAACATGTCCAACAGCGACTATGTGAGTTTTATATGATACTGTGAAGAGTTCTTTATTGACAACCATTGACTATAGTGAAAGGGTAGACAAGGTGCTCACAAATTAGTCATCAATCCAGATCACTGATTAGCAATCATGATGGAACTTCATGATTGAACAGGTTACAAGGCTATCTTCACTACCTGATTGATTGTTTCTAAATGTTTCTAGTAGCCCCATATAGCCCCTGACATAGTCTGGTTCATTCGGACATGTCGTATCTATCAGGTTCATCAAACTACACAAGCCCTCATCCCTCTGACCATCTCCATGCCAGCTCCCCTGTTCACTAAAATCTACGTCGACACAATGCATATGCCCCAATCCGGTCCATTTCAATATATAGTCCAAGGGCAATACTCCCTCACCCACTATCCTGAATTCTGAATGCTTCATTCAGAAACAGCGAAATTGATTAGCAAATGGATCTTCAAGGATATAATCTGTCATTGGGGCTCTCTTTGAGAAATTATCACAAACAATGGAACAGCCTTCTTAGGAGCTGTAGATCACCTTGCCAAGAGTTATCGAATCAACCACATTCGCATCAGCAGATACAACTCTTGCGTGAACAGAATAGTCGAATAACCTCACTTCGATGTACGACAATCACTATTCAAAGCCATCAATGGTGATCAGAAGCAATAGTTGATCGGAGCCTACTCTGTATTTTGGGCTGAGCACATCACTACCCGAAAGTGATTGGGATGCTCACCCTACTTCACTATTACTGGATCTCAGCCATTGCTTCCTTTAGACATTTCCGAAGCAACATATCTTCTTCCTACTCCAGATTCAGTTCTCTTGATGACTGACCTAATATCGCAATGTGCGATTGCTCTACAGAAACGAGACACTGACTTAGAGCAACTTTGATTGAAGGTTCTCACTGCTCACCTACAATCTGCCATTCGATTCGAGAAAAGACATGAGAGAACCATTCGTGACTACAACTTCAAAACTGGCGATCTCATACTCATTCAGAACACGAAGATCAAGAAGTCTCTCAATCGAAAGATGTGTCCTCGATACTCAGGACCCCTAGTTGTGATATCTCGAAACCTAGGGAAAGCTTATATCATCACAGAGCTCGATGGATCTGTCTTACACTGTCCAATCACTGCGTTTAGAGTTATCCCATACTTCGCTTGAAGATCGATCGCAATTCCCAAACGATTCCTTGACATATTGACTTCACGACTTAGAGAGATGGAACATTCGCTAGCTAGTGAACCACTTGATAGCATTGCGATTGAGGACTTGTAACCTGCTGTAATGCATCTCTATACACTTTTTTCATTCCAAAGTCTTTCTTTCATTTTTTTTTAAGAAACAGGAATACAATTTTTAAAAGAAAAAGACTAAAGGCTACAAAATTATACAAGACAAGTAAAATCTACAATTGGTCCAAGACCATTTCCTCTTCCTTCTCTTCTAAACCCCTTAAAATCTCTTCAAGAATGACAATCCATGCTTTCTCCTCTGCGATCACCGCTAATACCTCTCGCAACTTGTCTTCATCGACAGCCGTCACCTTCACCTTTCCTTTCTGACCCATGATCAGTCAGGTTGTTCCCTTTGAGCTCTCACCCACTGTCTCCTCCTCGAAAGGTGGGGTCTTGTCAATATAGACAACTGGACCTATAAAAAGAAGAGATTAAAAGAATAAAAACTAATAATAGAAAGAGAATTACTTATGAGACATGGCCCTCACTGACTTTTGAACTCCCTTCGATTCTCCCACCATCACTGACTTGTTCGCACCCTTCGATTCCACCTTGGGCCATAGCTTGAACTTCTTGCCCAAGCAGGTTTCCCCCTTCCAATAGCAGCTGCACTTATCCATTACGCACTTGACGCATAACAGATTGGTGGGGTCAATCTTGCATTCTGCACCCACCTTTTCACAAAAATCACACTGCGAAATAAAGAAGTCCATTAGTAAAACACAAATAAGAGAAGAAAAAGAGAAACTTACTTTGCCCTCGACCAGGCGCAAAGTTTCCTCCATCACCTTTCTCTTGCAGTACTCCCATGTCATCATCACTAGAAGGGAATGTCCCTTCTCCACCATCCTCTCCCGGTAAGCCACCTTTGACCGCTCGACCAGTTCTTCAGCAGTCAGCAATTGCACTGCTGCTGCCGATTCGCCTTCATCAATTGAGGGCTCATGCCCCTCCTCCATTGTTTCTGTTATTGCCCCCATTGTGTCTAGCATGTCTGCCAACACCTCTGCTGCCTTCATTCCACCCTTGCCCACCACCTTTTCTGTCTCTCAATGGAACTCCTCCTCATCGATTTTGCTATCCAGAAGCAGCTGAAGGAGCCTCTCGTAGGTCTCCTCCACCCGCTTCTGGTCCTCTGCATCTCATACCTCCCATTCCCATTCCTCCCATTCCTCTCACTCCGCCCTCTTGACCTGCTCATGCTCCTCTCACTTCTCTCATTCTTCCTGCTCCACTTGCTCTCGTTCCTCCTGTGCAGATGTCTCCACCCTCTCCCTTGCCTCATGTTCTGCTTCCTCCCTTCACTCTCACTTGACCTTCTCTGCCTCTGCCTTCTCTTCAACCTCCCAATGTACTACCCCTGCCAACCTTGGCATCAACATCTCCCCCACCCATTCCAACCACCCTCATTCCTCAAAAACATTAAAGGTCTTGTGGGCCTCCTTTTGCCATGCGATAACCTCATCGTCCATCAATGTTTCCTTCAGGGCCTTCACGACCTGATTATACGCGATCTAAAAAGATGGATTAGTGAAGAAAAAAAATTAAAAAACATGAGACTTACCAGCAACTTGCAAAACTGTTGCCCCCAGACTTTATAGTCTTCAGGTTCAGCAACCCCATCCAGAAGCAACCTCATTTGGTTGCAAATCTTCTGCTTTGCAATGGTAATAACATTCTTCAACATTTTTGAATGGCTTGTTACAGTTTTCTTGGCGTCATAGTACACAGTTTGAAGACAGTCATGAATATGACACACTGGTCACACTTATAAACATACCTCAGCAATTACTGGCAAATCATGTGATTGACTGAGGACAGTTAACATTTCAGTGAGGAGGAGATAATATGACCCCTCCATCCCCTGACCACTGTATATTCAACTATACAAATACTAGATGCCTATCAAGTCCTTCGAATATGAACATGAACCCTGCAAATGCCCCCAATAACTCCTGAATATCCTAAACGAGTTTGAGAATCATTGAACTCTCCGAAGGCAATCAAAGCTTTCCAAATGCGAATGAAAGTTTGTATATCAAAGGGAAGACACTATTCAAAGGTATCAGTTCTCTTCTATTTCTCCCTTTTCATTCAACTTCTTCATTCCCATTCACTACTTTCCCCTTAGATCATTAGAGAGGCTCCCCTTTTATCATATACATTCAAAGGGATCCTTGTACTAGAAGATATATATACTGTATGTTGTAGTTAGTGATCCAACAAGTTAGATATTCACTTCTCTCTCACTCTCAAGTCTAGATCCTCTTGACTTCCTCTTTCGATCTTGCAATTCCTCCAATCCCCCAATCGATCACATTCGCGAATGATCGAAGACCCCCTTTCCATGATCATTGATCATAGACTGTGTTAAGACTGATTATAGTTGTCCTCACACCTTGTTCTGTGTTCGGTTCTCATATATGAAGCAGATGTATCAGCATCGAAAAAGAAATATAAACCCATCTCAAAGAAAGTTTGCTCTGTAGTAGCTGAACTCCCCAACAAATTCCAAATAATCCGAAAAATCCTTGGCGATCCACTCGCAGACATGCCAACACTCAACCTGAACCCCCCAACGTTTACTCCGACTGAATGATATATGATCAAACGGAAGGAGCTTTTCGATAAAGCTCACCCCAGAGATTTCCTTTGGCCTCAGGAAAGGGCTCTCCTTCATGATTTCATGAGAAAGCAAGATCTTGCCTTTACCTGGAATGACTCCGAACAAGGACATTTCAGATCCAACTTTTTCCCTCCCGTCAATCTCCCAGTAGTACCACATATGCCCTGGGTACAAAAGAATATTCTGATTCCCCCAGGTATCTACTATGAAGTCTGCAAAGTTATCCAGCACAAAATCGACACTGGTGTCTATGAACCCTCAAACTCCTCCTACCGATCACGATGGTTCACCATTCTAAAGAAAGGAGGAAAAGAACTTAGAATCGTTCATAGTCTCAAACCACTCAATCAAGTCACAATTTGACATTCAGGAGTCACACCAATTCCCAAACACTTGGCTGAACAGTTTGGCAGACAATCCTGTGGCGCTATGTTCAATCTTTATGTTGGATATGACGAACGAGTGATCGCGCCTTCATCTCGCAATCTAACCACTTTCCAAACACCCTATAGGGCTCATCGACTAGTAACCCTACCCATGGGATGGACAAATTTGGTGCCAGTTTTTCACGACGATGTCACCTATATCCTCCAACTAGAGATTCCTGAGTTTACAATCCCCTATATCAATGATATCCCTGTGAAAGGTCCCGTGACTCAGTATGTATTACCTGATGGATCCTATGAAATGATTCCAGAAAATGACGGAATTTGACAATTCATGTGGGAACACTTTGGGAATCTCAATCAAATAGTTCAGCAAATGAAATATTGCAGTAGAACCATGTCAGGCTATAAATCATTCTTGTGTGCAGAAGAAACCACTGTTCTTGGACATTGATGTACTCACTTAGGACAACTACCTGACAAACCGCGTGTTTTAGCGATCTGACACTGGGGTCCCTGTAAAGACCTCTCTGAAGTTTGAGCCTCCCTTGGCACTATCAGCGTCATTTGAATTTTCATTCGCAACTTTGCACATTGAGCGCACCACCTAGTCAAGCTCGCTAGGAAGGATATGCCCTTCAAATTCAGTTCCAATCAGCTTGCCACTCAAGAGGACTTAAAACAAGCCCTTCTAGAATCGCCTGCTCTACAAGTCCTCAATTATACTTCTGACGCTCCTGTAATACTCACCATCAACACCTCCTATATCGCTGTTGGCTTTCACCTGTGCCAATGCGATCCTGACGACCCAAAGAAAAGGTACTATAATCAATTCGGTTTGATCACATTGAATGATTGAGAAAGAAGGTTCTCTCAGCCGAAACTTGAAATCTATGGTCTCTATTGAGCCTTGTAATTGCTCCGACTCTACCTCATCGGCATTCAAAACCTCATTATAGAAGTAGATGCTTGCTATATCAAAGGAATGCTAGCGAACCTAGACATCGCACCTCAAGCTAGTATTAACAGATAGATCGGTAGCAATCCTCACATTCCATTTTACTTTGGTACACATCGCAGGTTTGAACCATGGTCCTGATGGTCTCTCTTGATGCCCCTGATAGCCTGATGACCAAAATGACAAAGAGCCGATCAATAAAGACTTCAACGATTGGATCAATCGTGTCCACAGATTAATGCACTATATCAACGATTCACCTACACCCTGAATGAAAACCCTCCAATTGCCAACCTCAGTTTACTTGCAGAGTAAACATCTCAGTGAGGAGGAGGAGGACCCTATCCACCCACATACCGATTCCTACAACATCATTCCGCAATCACAAGCAGCTCAGCAAGATGATCAATGACTTATCCTCATTCGAAAATGGCTCTCAGATCTCAAACGACCAAGCAACATGTCTGACAATGACTATGCGAGCTTTATATGATACTGCAAAGAGTTCTTTATTGACAATGACCAACTATGGTGAAAAGATAGACAAGGTGCTCACAAATTAGTTATCGATCTGGATTGCCGATTAGTGATCATGATGGAACTTCACAATCGAACAGGCCACAAGGCTATTTTCACTACCCGATCAATCATTTCCGAACACTTCTGGTGGCCTCATATGGCCCCCGACATCATCCAGTTCATTCAAACGTGTCATACCTGTCAGATTCGTCAAACTACGCAAGCCCTCGTCCCTCCAACCATCTCCACACCAGCTCCCCTGTTCGCCCAAATCTACATCGACATGATGCATATGCCCCAATCTGGTTCTTTTCGATATATACTCCAAGGGTGATGCTCCCTCACCCACTATCCTGAATTTCGAATGCTTCATTTGGAAACAGCGAAATCGATTGGCGAATGGATCTTCGAGGATATAATCTGTCGATGGGGCTCTCTTCGAGAAATTGTCACAGACAATGGAACAGCTTTCTTAGGAGCCATAGATCACCTCACCAAGAGTTATTGAATTAACCACATTCACATCAGCAGATACAACTCTCACATGAACAGAATAGTCAAACAATCTCACTTCAATGTATGACAATTGCTATTCAAAGCTGTCGATGGCAATCAGAAACAATAGTTGATTGGAGCCTACTCTGTATTCTGGGCTGAGCGCATCACTACCCAAAAGCAATTGGGATGCTCACCCTACTTCGCCATCACTGGATCTCAGCCATTGCTTCCTTTAGATATTTCTGAAGTGACATATCTCCTTCCCACTCCAGATTCAGTTCTCTCAATGACTGATCTAATATCGCAATGTGTGATCGCCCTACAGAAATGAGATGCTGACTTAGAGCAACTTCAATCAAAGGTTCTCACTGTTCGCCTATGATCCACTGTTTGATTCGAGAAGAGACACAAGAAGACCATTTGCGACTACGACTTCAAAACTGGTGATCTCATACTCATTTGGAACATGAAAATCGAGAAGTCTCTCAATTGAAAGATGCATCCTCGATACCTAGAACCCCTAGTTGTGATATCTTGAAACTTAGGAAAAGCTTATATCGTCACAGACCTCAATGGATCCATCTTACATTGCCCGATCACTGCATTTAGAGTTATCCCATACTTCACCCAAAGATCGATCACAATCCCCAAATGATTCCTCGATATATCAACTTCACAACTTAGAGAGATGGAATGTTTGCTAGCTAGCAAACCACTCGATAGCATTGTGATCGAGGACTTGTAACCTGCCGTAACGCATTGCTATGCACTGTTTTCCATTTCAAAGTCTTTCTTTCATTTTTTTAGAAACAGAAATACAATTTTAAAAAGAAGAAAAGACTAAAGGCTACAAAATTATACAAGACAAAGTAAAATCTACAATTGGTCTAAGACTATTTCCTCTTCCTTTTCTTCCAACCCCCTGTATATCTCTTCAAGAATGATAATCCATGCCTTTACATGTGCTTTCTCCTCTGTGATTTCTCTTCATCAGCTGCCTTTGCCTTCACTTTCCCTTTCTGACCTGCAATTAGCTGAGTCGCCCCCTTCAAACTCTCACCTGCCATCTCCTCCTTGAAAGGTGGTGTCTCGTCAATATAGACTACTAGACCTATAGAGAGAGAAGATTAGAAAAGAAAAACAAATGATAGAAAAAGAAATACTTATGAGACATGGCCCTCACCAACTTTTGAACTCCCTTCAATTCTCCCATTGTTGCCGACTTGTTTGCATCCTTCAATTCTGCCTTGGGCCGTGGTTTGTACTTCTTCCCCAGCCGAGTTTCCCCCTTCCAATAACACCCATGTTTATCCGTAACACACTTGATGCACAACAGATTGGTGGGGCTGATTTCACAGTCGGCACTGACTTGCATACAAAAATCACACTGCGAATAAAAATAAAAATGATTAGAAAAAGAAAATCAAAAAGAAAGAGAAAGAAAAGCCTTGCCCTTGACTGGGTGCAAGGTCTCCTCCATCACCTTCCTCTTCTGAAACTCCCATGTCATGATCACAGGGAGCAACCATCCCTTCGCCGCCATTCTCTCCCAATAGGCCACCTTCAACCTCTCCACCTCATCTTCTGCAGTCAGCGATTACACTGCTGCTGCCAACTCTTCTTCGCCATCCAGGGGCTGGTGCCTGTCCTCCGTCATCTCTGTCATCACCCCCATCATGTCTAGCATGTCTGCCAACACCTCTGCCACCTTCGTTCTACCTTTGCCTGCCACTTTTTCTATCTCTCGATAGAACTCTTCTTCATCAATTTTGCTATCCAGAAGCAACTGGAGGAGCCTCTCGTAGGCTTCCTCCACCTGCTTCCAGTCCTCCATGTCCCGCACCTCCCATTGTCATGATCCCAAACTGATTTGGTATCAAACTTAACTAAAGATCATGCATTCAGCAAGTAGCATCCATAGCTCAAATATCCTTTATCTTATCTTATCTTATCTTAGATAAGATAAGATATCACTGTCCCTCACATATTATCTTATCTGAGATAAGATACACTACTGTCTTTACCTATGCTATCTTATCATAGACAACAGCATTCTTCCCCATTATTCTCTGAGTCAGAATAACTCATATCCCATTTCTCTATTGTTCTGTCATCACTCCATTGTTCTCTGAGTCACTATGACTCATATTAATCTCCTCCATTGTTCTCCTCATTGTCTGACTCATAGTGAGTCACAATTCAAACTCCTCATTGTTCTTTTATCCATTGTTCTTATTTTCCATTGTTCTCATTGCCCATTATTCTCAAACATATATAAAGGGCCCCCTTTTGACCAGTGAGGAGTTCAGTTCACTTTTAACCCACTTTTACCCTACTCCCCTCCCCCTAGTCTACTCTTCCCCCTTTCCCTTGAACTCACCCCTAGTACTACCTCTTATTGATACTACTTGTCTGTAGTCAATACATCTGATCTAGTCTAGTCTATTAAGCTTATACCCTGTGTGATTTCACCTAAGCCCTCTTACGTGAAGAATCAACTTAGGAATCACCCCTTGACGTTTTCTGTAAGTTGAAGATAGCCATCGTGGACTATCTTATCTTACTTTAGCCCCTGCTTATTCATCACATTCTCTAAGTCTCAGTCCTTATTGGAGAGACCTCACTGTGATACGTATTCTTCTAAGTCAGCCGTTGACTTCATTCTTGTTCTCCCAGTCAATACTATCCATTGAGTTTAGATAGCCTGTTCATCTGTACATCCTAGCCAAGGATTACTCAAGCCCCATCAAAGGAGGAAGTGTCCATTACTCAATCAATCCACATCTCCCCCAAACAACTAGGACTTACTGGATTGACATATAACTCCAGTAGTTCTAGAAGTGAAGTATTTATATATTCACCTGATACCGTTCCTCTCATTCTCATTTCTCTCACTCCTCTCGTTCCGACCTCTTGACCTGCTCCTGCTCCTCCTACTCCTCCTGCTCCTCCCACTTCTCTCATTCCTCCCATTCTACCTGCTCTCATTCTTCTCACACCTCTCACTCAACTTATTCCACCTCTGCCCTCTCCCTCGCCTTGCATTCCTCTTCTGCCTGTTAGGTCTGAAGTTTCAGAGTTGAATTCGGAGATTGGAGATGGATAAATGACGGGACTTAGTCGATATTCTGTCTACAGATACAGAGGAAAAACGCAGTACCTATATACCTGCTAGATAATTATATCTGAGACATAGTGACGACAGAGGACATCATAAGTAGGAAACATGTGAAAAGTACGGAGTGTTCGGAGTTATCGGAGTTCATCAGAATTCATCGGAGTTCGTCGGAACTGGGATGTAACAGTATCTCCCTCTTAAGGGCGAGCCCTCAAGACCACATATTGGACTTGACCATATTTGGTAATGACCAAGAAATCAGAGTTTAGGAATCTGGCGGATTTCGGAGAATCGTCGGAGTTTGAAATCGGAACATATATAATAACGTCCGGTGGATCACTCTTCTTCATTAACAATGCCCACTCGCGACGAAATCCAAGCTCAACTCGCACAGCTCCAAGTCCTGCTCGAAAATGAAGAACAATGAGAGCGCGAGGAAGCGGAGCAAGCGGAGGAGGCCTGGAGGGCGGAGGAAGAGCGTCGGTTGGCAGAGGAAGAACGGGCAGCCAGAAAGGCAGCTAAGGCTGCAAAAAGGGAGGCAGCAAGGAGGGCGAAGGAGGCGGCTCAAATAGCGGAGATGGCGGTGGAGGAAAGATCAGGGCAAGAGGCCTTGATCAGACGACCATAAGTATTTCCTTTTTATTATCCGCTTTATTCCGGAGTTGACTGGAGTTCGTTTAGGAGGGCTCCGTGCGAGCCTTGCATCAAGAAAGGGAGCGCGGAGGGGTGTGTGTGGCCGACTGGACAGGGGAAGGCCCGGAGTTGTACTGCCTGCCAACAGGTGAAGGCCAAATGCTGGGTTGGGGAAGAACCAGCAAAAAGGAAACGTGTCCGGAGCACGGCAGAAAAAGGCAACAGGGAAATGCGGAGTTGTCGGAGATGGCGAATTTGAGGGAGGAGCTGCAAGGAGTTCGGGGGGAGATGAGGAAGATGAGAATGGAGATGAAGAGAATGAGGGAGTCCATGGAGAGGACTGAGGAGTTGTTAGATGGGGAGTATAAGGACAGTGGAGAGAGTGGAGAAAGTTCGGAGATGTCGGAGGAGGAATTACCTATAAGGGATGTAGAAATAGTCCCTTTGGAATAGATAATGAATTTTTGAATCAAAGTAAAGAATAAATAAGAGTGAAAGAAATCAATAGTCAGGTCCGGGTTTCTCTGGATAAGCGGAGTGGAACTCCGTGATGAGTTCCAAAGCATGTCCTAGCTCAGTAGTGAGGATCCATGAAGTTTCTTCGTCGGTACCTTCATAGCCTTCCTAATGAACCAAATACAATAATTTGCATAAGTGATGCCTATTATCAATTTTCGAGTCTAGGATTTCGTAGATCTCGAACTCCAGTTCTCCGTCTATGATTACCGGAGGAGGCAGAGGTTGTACTCGGTTCGGAATCATATTTGGTGAGGCTGGTTCCAACTGTGATACATGAAAGACAGGATGGATAGCTTTCATGGAACTAGGCAAACGGAGAGTATAGGAATGGGTTCCAACTCGGGCAATGACCTCAAAAGGACCTAAGTTCTTCTCCGAGAGTTTCTTGGAGGGTCTGGTAGTTCGGAAAAACTTGGCCTTTACGAAGGCTTGAGTTCCTATCTCGAAATCAGGGGCTGGAATGCATTTTAAGTCAGCATAGTGCTGATAACGCTTTTGAGCTTTGGAGATGGCATTTCGGAGTTCAGAGTGGAGTTTGTCCAAATCAACAGCTAGTTCTCTGGCTCGAATGGAAGTAAGATCACACTCAGGGTGTACTAAAATATTTGGATGATAACCCTTGTTGGTGAAAAAAGGGGATATCCCAGTAGTAGCATTTGGAGTGTTGTTATACATGAATTCCACAATAGCCAGGAGATGGGACCAGTTGTCCTGTTGATAGTTACAATACATCCGTAGGTATTGCTCCAAGGTTTGATTAACTCGTTCAGTTTGTCCATCACCTTCTGGATGGTACCCGGAGGTAAAATGGAGATGCATGTCAAGGACTTTACCCAATGACCAGAAAAAGCGGGAGACGAACTCTGAGCCTTGGTCACAGGTGACATGTGAGGGAACTCCATGTTTGGAGAGTACATGGACAAGGAAAAGTTGAGCGAGTTGAGGAGCAGTGATGGTGTCGAAGGTTGGTATGAAAATGGCTTGTTTGGAGAATCGATCAACAACAACAAGAATAGCAGAGAATTCATTGGAGTTAGGGAGTTGCTTGATGAAATCCATGGAGATGGAATTCCAAGGCTTCTCCGGAATCAGGAGTTGCTTGAGCAAACCATAAGGCCGATGGTGAGGGACTTTAGACCTAGCACACATAGTACAGGAGTTACAGTAGTCCTTTACAAAGGTCCGGAGTTCAGGCCAAGTGTATTCTCGTCAGATCAATTCAAGCGTTTTGTTTTGACCGAAATGACCAGCAATTGGATGATCATGTTTCATATGCAAAATTTGAAGTTGTAAGTCATCTATGTCAGGCACATAGATACGACCATCGTGATGAAGGAAACCAGAGGTGTCGATAGTCTATCGGAGATCGGAGTTGGCATCAGAGTTGGACTCCGCAACCTTCAAATGCTCCATAGCCACTGGATCATCATGAAGTGAATTCCGAACTTTCGAGTGGAGGGAGTCTACATCCATAATGAATGCAGCCTTTAACACTGGATCCAATAAGGATAAAGCTCGTAGGGATGAAGCCAGTTGCTCCGAGGTAAAAACTGGTCGGAGGTTCTGAGGATTGATACTGGCGTAGTCGCTATCTCCCTCTTTAGGATTTATGTCATATCGACGAGTTAAGAAGTCCGGTTTTGCTCCGAGTTTTCCGGGGTGAAAACAAATGATGAAATTAAAGCCTAACAAAAATTCAGACCAATGAGCCTGACGCCGTGACAGGAGTTTGGTCGTAGAAAAGTATACCAAATTCTTGTGATCAGTGACAACGTTGATCAGGTCAGAAGAGCCTTCAAGGTAATGACGCCAGTTGCAAAAACTATTGTGAATGGCTAATAGCTCCTTGTCATGGATATCATAGTTCAACTCCGGCGGAGTTAAAGTCTGAGAGTAGAACGCGATGGGATGTAATGATTCATCCTCAGCGTAAGTTGATAAGATGCCCACTATAGCGTAGTCAGAGGCATCTGATTCTACTACCAGACGTGATCCCGGAGTGAAATTGACAAGAACAGGAGCAGAAGTGAAGGCCTGCTTCAGAGATTCAAATGCAAATTTGCATTGAGTATCGAAATTCCACAGAACATTTTTTCGGGTCAGTTGTGTAAGCGGAGATACCAATCCCAAGTAGTTGTTGATAAAACGCCTATAGAAATTTCCAAAACCTAAGAACAACTGGACATCCTTGATTTTCCGTGGTTCCGGCCAATACCAGGATAATTTGAACTTTGGCAGGGTCCATGGTAATTCCACCAGGGGAAAGGATAAATCCAAGGTATTCAATTGTATCTTGATGGAAGAAACATTTCTCCAGTTTTCCGAAAAGACTGTTAAGTCGGAGTCTTTGGAGTACCTCGCGGACATGTCTCCGGTGATCCGCAATGTTATCCGAGTAGATAAGGATATTGTCAAGATATACTACAATGGAGATATCGGAGAGGTCGGAGAAAATCTCGTTCATGAAACATTGAAATGTTGATGGGGCATTGCATAGACCTAGGGGCATAACCAAGAATTCGAAAGCACCATACCTGGTATGGAAAGTGGTTTTCCATTCATCTCCTTCCGCGATTCATACATTGAAGTATCCAATTCGCAAATCGATTTTGGTGTAGATACGACCTTTGCTGGCACAGTCCAGGAGATCGGAGATGAGCGGAAGTGGGTAACGATCTTTCTTGGTAATTTTATTGATGCCTCGATAGTCCACGCATAAACGTAAGGAGCCATCTTTCTTGCGGATGAAAACGATCGGAGCACTGCCCGGAGATCTGGAGGAACATATCCAACCTTTTCTAAGGTGCTCATCCAAGAATATATGAAGGGCTTCTTGTTCCGCAACAGAAAGAGAGTAGATGCGTCCCAGTGGAGGTGTCGTACCTTCCTCTAGATCAATATGGTGATCACTATAATGATGAGGAGGAAGACGTTTAGATTTTCCTTCACTGAAAACATCAGCATAGTCATGATATTCCGAAGGAACTTTCATATAAAATGTAGGGTCCGGAGGAACATTGGAGATGTCGACAGAACGTGCTTTTGAAATATCAGCAGCTTGAAGAACAAAGGACTGAGATCCTTCTTGCTTGCTAGCATATACAAAGGCGGCTGCTGAAATAATAGACACAGGAGGAAGTGAAGTCGGAGCTGGAGTCGGAACTGGAGTCGGAACTGGAGGGTCAAGCAGAGTTGCCTTGGAGGGCATAGGTGTCGACGACGAAGATGAATACATTGGTTTTGGTGTCCCAAATGAAATACTGCTTGTAACCCAGTCAATCAACGGATTGTAGTGGGTAAGCCAGTTGAATCCAAGAACAGCAGAACATGATGCATCCAATGGAGTGACCAAAAACTCAATATCTAGAGTTTCTCCAGATGGAAATTGGATGGGGAGTATAACTCCCATATCAATGGTTCTCCCTTGAGATCCATCAAATAGTCGGAGTTGCTTCGGAGGAAGCGGAGATGTTTTGAGTTTGTTTCGATGGACAAAGTCACAGTCCAAGAAACAATGTGTGGATCCTGAATCGATAAGAGTTGGAATAGATAATGAATCAATAAATAAAGTGATCAAAAGGGAATCAGAGCAAGGAACGGAAGCGTTGAGCTTTACAATAGAAGACGCAGGAATGGTTTCAACGCAGTCCACATTCCACGTCTCATGCGAACTGCCTCCTATTTTTCCGGAGCAGCTGGAGGGGCGCTCGGAATAGGAGTAGGAGATTCCTGAGTGGGTGGATCGGCGACAGTAGTGGCACATCCAGAAGCCTTCTTGGAAGCAGAGGAACCTGACTTTGGACATTCCTTTGCCATATGGCCTGGGGATCCACAAAACATACACAAGTTATTATCCAAACAATGTTTTCGTTCAGCCGGAGTAAGCTTTCCATCTTTTCTGAGCTTATCGGAGAGGTCAGGACGCTTCGGAGTTGAGGTAGTCAGAGTGGATTTCATAGGAGTTTTCTTGAAAGTAGAAGGTGTTGTTGGAGTTGAAGGCAGTTTAGGAGCATTCGTCGGAGGTGCCGGAGCACGACCAGAGTCCCGCTTAAGCTCTCCTTTATGTTCCCAATACCTAGCATCAATCGTTTGAGCTAACTCCTTCATAGCTACCAACGTGGCTGGTTTTCCAACTTGAGACATTTGATCCTTGATTTGATCTGGAAGACCACGGTAAAAGATATGCCGCAGTGCTCCAATGTCCCATTGGACTTGAACTGCTAGTCTATTGAAGTGCACAATATATTTGGTGATCTGTTGATTATCAAACATCTTCAAGGATTCCAATTCCGCTTCGGCAGTTCCTATTGGATCCAAAGGTCCGAATTGGTCCTGTAACTCAGAGCAGAACTCTGAGAAGTCCGAAAGGAACAATGGAGGGTTAGGAATAGTCTCCAAAAGGTAAGGTTCAAATAAAGATAATGCCATTCCCTTCAGAAATGACATAGCGTAATTGACCTTAGCTTCATCGGAAGTAAATGCAGAAGGCCTATCCTTGAAATTCAATTGAAGTTGAACTAGGAAAGGTCAGAGTTTCATCAGATCAGAGCTGTCGAAAGGATTAGGCTCTCGGACTTTGGATTTTGCGGGTTTGGCTCCAGAAGAAGCTTGAGCGATGGTGGCGATATTTTGAAAAGCCATGATCAATCTCTCTTCAGCTGTCTCCTGTTCCGGAGCTTCTTGAGTTGGCTGGACTTGAGGTGTTTCTTCAACCGAAGTTGATGCTTGACCTTGAGTAGTCCATGGAGTTACAGGTCGTAACAGATTTTCTCGATCATGAAAAGCAGTAGGAAGCCTTTCAGATATACGCGTAGTCGGAGACACAGGACTTGTTTCAGAGTTGGTCAGAGATAATCAACTTCTAGTTGAAAATCCCATAAAACATTCAAGAGTACGTTGTGTCATTGTGAATAAAAACCTGAGCTAGAGACAGAATATACTGTTAGGTCCGAAGTTTCGGAGTTGAATTCGGAGATCGGAGATGGATAAACGATGGGACTTAGTCGATATTCTGTCTACAGATACAGAGGAAAAACGCAGTACTTATATACCTGCTAGATAATTATATCTAAGACATAGTGACGACAGAGGACGTCATAAGTAGGAAACATGTGAAAAGTACAGAGTGTTTGGAGTTATCAGAGTTCATCAGAATTCATCGGAGTTCGTCGGAACTGGGATGTAACACCGCCCTTCATTCCTGCTCAACCCTCTCTACCTCCACTTTCTCCTCGACCTCTCGACACACCACCTCTGCCAATCTTGGTATCAGTAGCTCCCCAGCCCACCCCAACCATTCCCGTTCTTTGAAAATGTTGAAGGTCTCATGGGCCTCCTTTTGCCATGCAATGACCTTATCATCCATAGATGTTTCCTTCAGGGCCTTCACGACCTGATTATATGCGATCTAAAAGATGGATTAGCAAAAGAAAACAATTAGAAAAACAAAAACTTACCAGTAACTTGTAGAATTGTTACCCCCAGATCTTGTAATCTTTGGGTTCGGCAACCCCATCTGGAAGCGACTTCATCTGGTCACTAAACTTCTGTTTCACAATGGTTATTACATTCTTCGCCATTGCTGTCACGGACGTAAATTTTCATTTCCTCTCTATGTTAGTCATTACTGCTTAGTCGGACAGGTCTTATCTCTACTTGGGATTCCCCAGGGATTCCCCACAATTTCGTATCTTTTCATATATCCGAGATAGGACACATTTCATTTCCGACAATCATGTTTCATCTCTTCACATGCTCTGAGTCCCTTATCATGCTTATCTCTACTCATCGCATGTATTCCTCGTGTTTACACTGACTCATCCACAGTAGCGTAGTCAGTATATAAACCCCTAGTTAGTTGTACTCAGACTTTAAGTCTGATTCCTCATTAGCAACCCAATAACTAGGACTTGAGACATTATCATCGTCTTGGGACAGAGCTCTCCGAAGTAAAACCATCTCATCGACAACCAGTTTATAACAATTGCTGTTTGTCTTGATGCAGTTTTCTTGATGTCGTGGTACACAGTTTAAAGACAGTCATGTCTAAAGAGGAATGTGACACAGTTGTCACACTTATAAACATGCCTCAGCAATTACCGGCAAATCATGTGATTGACTGAGGACAGTTAACATTTCAGTGAGGAGGAGATGATATGACCCCTCTGTCCCCTGAGCACCGTATATTCAACTATACGAATACTAGACGCCTATCAAGTCCTTCAAACATGAACTCGAACCCTCCGAATGCCCCCAATAGCTCCCAAATGTCCCGAATGAGTTTGAGAATCATTGAACTCTCTGAACGCGAATGAAAGTTTGTATATCAAAGGGAAGACACTATTCAAAGGCATCAGTTCTCTTCTATTTCTCCCTTTTCATTTGACTTCTTCATTCCCATTCACTACTTTCCCCTTAGATCATTAGAGAGGCTCCCCTTTTATCATATACATTCAAAGGGATCCTTGTACTAGAAGATATATATACTGTATGTTGTAGCTAGTGATCTAATGAGTTAGATATTCGCTTCTCTCTCGCTCTTGAGTCTAGATCTTCTAAGACTTCCTCTCGACTTCCTATTTTGATCTTCCAATTCTCCTGATCCCCCAATCAATCTCATTCACGAATGATCGAAGACTCCCTTTCTATGATTATTGATCATAGACTGTGTCAAGACTCTTTATAGTTGTCCTCGCACCTTGTTCTGTGTCCGGTTCTCATACACAAAGCAGATATATCACCAACTAAACTACAATGATAAACATAGAGAGAGAAGGAAAAATTATGTCCATGACATACACCTTGCTTTTCAGGAAATTTGACCTGAATTTCAAACTTGGGTGATGTCAGTCATTTCATTCTCTGAGGCCTGGGTCTGGATTTCCTCAGTGGCGGGGGCCTCAATAGCCACTGAGAGGGAAGCAATGGGATCAACTTCTGAAGTTGGCTAGGTGGGGGTGGGGGTGATGGTGATGTCATCGTCATCTGGGTACTCCAAATCAAGGTTGATAGGGTTTTTGACTGAATTCCTGTACTTGATAAGGGTCTCCCTTGTTGCAAGGTTGTCACAACTGTAGTTGCAAGTCTTTTCGTCAATCACAAGGCAAGCCTTGGAGCTTAATAAGTCTAGTAGGATGTAGAAGAAAGTTCTGACGGGGACATCCTCGTAAAGGGTGATGATTCCTCCTGAGTTAAGTTTTACTTCTACAAAGAAGTTGTTCTGTGAGTTGAATCCGTTGCGTGCCTCTGCTGAGAGTTTAGGGAATATGGGCATGAACGATTGGCTCAGTAGTTATAGGTTTATGTTTCTCTTTTCTTGTTCTGATGGAAGAGAAGTCTGATGATTCTGATTGCATTCGTGCTACTACAAGTAATCTCACAGGAGGATGAAGTGATGATCCGCTTTGCCCTCAGGGTTTATATAGTATTTCTAAAATAGGAGTCACTATGAGTCAGCTTCCGCAGTCACCCCATTTTCTATTGTTCACAGCCTCCGGTTTAAGGTTTGCCATTGTTCTTAGTTATACTGCAGAAGGCTGTGTTGTTTTGATGACTCAACTCTATTGGGCATAGCCTTCCGCAGTATCAGGCTGTGCTATCTCATGACTGGTTCCTATTGTTCTTCTAGTCATGAGATCGCCGTTGTTTCTATCTCTTGTCCGGCGTATCAGGTTTCTCTTCTTTTGACTGAGGAACCTCCTTTTGGTCTTCCCTTTGTGTCTGAGCATATAAAAGGTGTGGGGTTGTATCCCTACGCTTCAGTTCAATCCTTGTCAATTCATCATGACTCCCTCCCACCAAGGCCACTACATCCGATTCTTCAAGCAGTCTGGAGTGGTGCACCACACTGCTCCTGTCTTTCTCGATTGCGATTCGTTTCACTACTACCTCCAGCGCATCCCCTCCGACGCTGACCTCTGTTGGTCTTCTTTCTCCTGCTTTGCTTGCGGTGGCAAGTACAAAGTCAAGAAGTGTCCGTTTGTTCGCTGGCCAATCCAGCATGCTTGCGGCTTGATGGAGGATCCGCTTGGTGAGTATTTTGTTTTGTCTTTATTAGTCTGTGTTTGTTGATAATAGGCTTTCCCTTCTTTAGCTTGGGATGATGACGCCCCTCCCCCTACTTCCCAGCTCCCTTTGGAGGAGCAGGTTAATTGGGGGTCTGACAAGTGGGCTGATTCCCTCCCTTCTGTCAAGAAGGAGGCAGTTGACTGGGCTGCCAGTCCCCCCTTCCATCCTTGGACCCCTGGTCCATTGAGTTCTTTATCTAGTGGTAAGCTTCTCAATTCCCTCACTTTCTTCATGATCATTGACTCTTTATTCTTAGTGGAAGATTTGTCATCGTCGTTGACTAATGTCAATGTCAAGATCAAGGAGGAAGAAATTCCTCCCAGTTTGTTGTGGAGTCCCACTAACGATTGGTTGGGTGAGGAAGCGAGAAAGATAGCGATGAGTTTCATTGAAGGGAAGGCTGCCGAGTTGCAGGCCTCTGGTGGTGACACCAATGGGGCAATCTACTGGGGTAATAAGTTGGCTGCAATAGATGGTCAAGTAGTGTTGAGTTTTGTAGAGTTCTTGAGGGACAGTATGGTGCAGGAGATTGCCAAGACGGACTAGTATAATTAGCTAGTTGGACATGGATTCCTCCCTTTGTACAAGTAGTTTCCACTGCCAATAAAGACAGCCTCCCCCCAAAAGAACTGGTATAAGAAAGAAACGAAAAGAACGAAGAAAAGAGAGGAATTTTAAGAGAGTGAATGCCAATTTCATGACAAAGGTCTTAATGTGTCAAGCCTTCAATGGCTCAACAATCCTCCAACATTCAGGATATGATGGCACAGGTGGTGACATTTCTGCAATTGACCTAGTTTCACTTTTTCTCTCGCTCGAGTGTCCAGAGTTTGCATTTGAGCATGTTGTGGCTTTCCTTCTAGAACATAATACGTTTCTCCATCCCTTTCAACTCTGCTTTCACTGCTGTTAACTCTGCTCGCAACTCACAATTCAATTATCCAAGGCTTTCATTGTTGATATTTAAATGGGTGATGGTGATGTTGGGGTCTTCAGGGGGAGGAGTTGATTCATTACTAAGAAAGTCAGCGGCAGTGGCGTGAGGGTGTCAGTGCAGCTGCCTGGAGATGGGGATGGTAGTGGTAGTGGAGGGGCCAGTGATGCGATGTGGAGCCATCTGAGCTCTGGGATCTGCCCCAAGAGATGATGGGAGGCACAATAGAAAGGAGCTATCAAAGAAATCATGAAAATAGAAGAAATAGAAGAAATCAGAAAATCAGAGCACTCTCTAGAGTGCTAGAGGTGGTCGAAGAGGCTCAAACATGAAGGACTAGATGTGGGACAATGGAATCTATCTTCCTTCTCTATGATACAAACATATCTACAAGTAAATATATCTGTGAAAACAAAGATCCCTTTATATACTATATAGTAAAGGGATGAGACTTCTGAATGAAGCCACCAGTGAAAGGGTCGATGAAAACAATGGAAATATACACAATGGATGTCTGGCTATCAGATGCATTCTTTGATATGAGCTGCGATCGTGAATTGAAGGATCAAAGAATTCGAAGAAATTCGCAGAATTTGGAGATAAATTGCTGGACAGGAAGCCAAATCGCGTAGTCGGGGACATTGTAGCAGTGTAGTGGACATCTGGGGGATCATGTAGATATATGGAACATGTCCTCTGGAGCTCAGGGGACTAAGGGGTTGTATCACTAGGGGTGGGGGAACAGGTGCAAGGAGAGGGGATTTGTCCTTGGCAGTGGATAGCGACTTGATAATTGGGTTTGGGGGTATGAGTGGCAGGCATTGTTGAATAATAGTACTATGACATTTTGGTTAAGTGGTCTTGTTATCAAAAGTGGGGAAAGATTGGATAGAGTTATATCAATGGCTCTGAGTTTATAAGGGCTACTTGGATCTAAGAATAGAATTCAAAAATGGACAGCCAGAATGATGACAAATGAGTTAAGTCGCTGTTTGAATTGAGTCTTCATAAGTCTTCACAATTTCCTTGGCATGTTGTAAGATGTTTGATCATTCTTCCCAAGTGGCTTCTTCAATTGGATAACCTTTCCATTTGACCAAATACTTTCATCGGCATCTAGTTCCAGAATGTTGCAGAATGGATTTGACCTCATATTCTTCTTCATTCTCAATTAAATCTGGGGGAGGTTGAGATGTATCAGTGACATCAGGGTGGAGCAACTTATCTTCAATGTTAGGTCTCAGGAGTGATACATGAAAGACTAGATGGAGCTTCCAAGTTCTGGGAATATCAATAAGATATGCAAGATCCGATACTTGTTTCAGGATCTTGAATGGTCCAGTTCTTCAGTTATCTAGCTTCTTGGCAGGTCAAGTCATCTTGATATTCTTGGTATCTAACCAAACCAAGTCTCCAACTTTGAAGGAGGGAGAGAATTTCCATTTTCAATTGGCATATTTTTTCATCAATTCTGCAGCGTGTGATAGTGATTCGCCAGCATTCTTCTGAGCATGTGTGAGATGTTTGTGGAAGGTGTTTGCTGCGGGGACATTACTCAGGGAATTGATAGTGATTGGTAAATAAGAGTGACGGCTATATTCCAAATAGAAGGGTGATTGTGAAGTGGCAGAGTGTTGTCAATTATTGTAAGTGAATTCGGTGGAAGCTAACCATTCAGACCAGTTGTCTTGGATGAAGTTAGTATAGAATCATAGGTAGACCTCAAGCTCTTGGTTCATTTGTTTGGTCTGACCATCGGTTTTGGGATAATAAGCAGTAGAGAGTTTAGAAATGGTTCGTAGAAGTTTATTGAGGGCTTTAGTGAATTTCGATGCAAATTGAACTCCACAATCAGAAATGATCTTCTTTGGCCATCCATAGTGTTTCCAAATGTGATCATGGAAGAGTTGGGCAGTGCCTTCTGATGAGAGATTGGAAGTCGTCAGAATAAAATAGGCATGTTTTGTAAATTGATCAACAACTACCATCACAGCATCATATCCAAATGAGTCAGGTAATTTAACAATGAGATTGATGGTTATCTCAGTCCATAGTTCGGTAGCAGGGGGTATAAGTTATAAGAGTCCTGTCAGCTTTGAGGGGTAGCTCTTGTTTTGCTGACAAGTAGGGCAGGATTGTACGTAGTTGATAACGTCTTGAGAGATGCCATCCCAAACAAAGTTTTGGAGCACTAGCTCCTTTGTCTTCTCAATGCTAGGGTGTCCAGCATGGGGGTAGGCATGGGACAGTCATATTATGTCTGTGCGCAAAGATACTTCCTCTGGCACCACAATTTGACCTTCAACATTGCGAACTAACCCATCGGCTTAGTCCCAAAACAATGAGGTATCCTCAATTTTCTGTGAGATCTTGTCCAGTATCAGTAGCTTGAAGCATAGTCTTGCAAAAAAGTCTGGTTTTGAAAGTTTGATGATTGAAATGATCCAGTGGTCTTCTGCAATTAAAACTTCATTTTCCACCTTGCCTTTACCTTCGTTGAAATAATTCAGATGCCTGGATAGTCCATTGGCTTTGTTCTTTCTCCCCAGGACATACTTGATTTTGTATTTATATCTTAATAAAATCTCTGACCAATGAGTATGTCATCTGAACAATACACAAGCAATACTGAAATATTTGAGAGCAAGACTGTCAGTACGAATTAAAAGGTCATGTCTTGAGCCTTCCAAAAGATGTCGCCACATCTTGAGACAGTCTATTATAGCTAGAAGCTTAGTATTGTGAGTTAGATATTTCTTTTCAGCAGGGGTTAATGATCTTGAGTGAAAGTATACAGGTTTCCATTCTTTTCTGTGTAGCTGAGACAGTATACCTCCTAAGGCAAATCCAGAGGCATCAGTCTCAAAGCAATATGGCAGGTCTTGGTCTGGCACTTTGAGAACAGGGGTATTAGTGAGGGAGTGCTTCAAATGATCAAAGGCATGTTGTCACTCGGGGGTCCATTCCCAGATGGTATCTTTGCGGAGTAACTGGTTAAGTAGTTGAGTGATCTTTGAAAAGTCCTTGATGTATTTTCTCTAGAAGTTTGCACTTCCAAGGAAGGATTGAAGTTGTTTGATGGTTCAAGGCTCAGGCTATTCGACTATCGCTTTGACCTTCTTGGGATTAGTTCTAATATGACATTTCGACAAGGTCATTCCCAAATAGATCACCTCTTCCTTCTCAAATTGGCATTTGATGGGTTTACAGGAGAGTTTGTGTTTCTTCATGATTTCAAGGGTCTTGAATGTCCAGTAACGCAGTTCTTCTAGATCATCTCTGCAGATGAGAATGTCATCGATATAGATAAAAACGCAACCTGATCTCAGCACTTCAGCAAATCACATATTGATCATCTGTTGGAACGTAGCTAGAGAATTTTGTAAACCAAAGAATATCACTCTTGGAATGAAGAGTCCCTCAATCATGTTGAAAGCAGCTTTCCATTTGTTGCCTTCCTTGATATGGATATTGTTGAATCCCCATTGGATATCTACAAGCATAAACAATGCAGCTGATTGCAATTTCGGTTGTTGAATGATTTGGTGTAAGAGTGGCAGGGGATAATGGTTAGGAACTGTAAAGTGATTTAAGTAATGGTAGTCTTTGATTGGTCTATATCCAGCATCTTGTCCTTTCATGTTGACTTCTTCAGCTTTCTTTCCTAAGAAGAAGGGAGCAGCTTGAGGCGAAGATCCTTTGAATATTTGTCCAGTAGCCACATTTTCATCTAAAAACTTCACTAGGAATTCTGTCTCTCAAGGGGACATTGGATAAGTCATGTCATTTTGGGGTACAAAGTCATCTCTAAGGTCAATGATGTGATTGAACTTGGAATGAGGTAGAAGGTAATTGAAGGACTCTTTGGCAAAGACACTAGCATAGTCTTTCTAATAGACCTCTAATACAAACTTTCGCATATCTTCCTCCACCATGCTGGCTCGAGCTTCATCTGATTTTGAAATACTTGTAATCACCAGTGAGACTGATTCTACCACAGAGGGCTCTGCTTCACCACTACAATACTGACAAGAAGTCTCTTTGCCTCTAAGAGCTAGTGTTGACTTCTCCTAATCAATACTAGGGTTTTAAGCTCTGAGCCATGGGTAGCCGAGGATAATATCAATCTTGGATCCAAGGTTGGTCACTTCCAAATGGATCCTTTCAATGTGTCCACCTGGAGCTTCTATCTAGACATCAGTGTCAAAAACAATCAGGCCTCCTTGGTTCTCTAACCCATCGGCATTCCGTACAGGGATTGGGGTTTCCAAATCCTGAAGAGTAAATTCATGATGAGTTGTGAAGGTCTCATCCATAAAGTTTCCAGAAGCTCCACTATCAATAAGACATATGGTGGGGACACGTCAGCCAGTATCTGAAGCTTTGATCCAAATGTCCATTATAAGTCCTGAATCACCCTTTTCAATAGCACCAAGAATTTGAAATAGATTGCATGGGGTAATGGTACATCGAGTAGTATGGTCCATTGATGCAATGTGGAGCCATCTCAGCTCTGGGATCTGCCCCAAGAGATGGTGGGAGGCACAATAGAAAGGAGCTGTTAGACGGCAGTCTAGGGTTGATCGCAAGGTTTTACTTCAGGCTCTGGGTGTAGGGTTTTAAAGGGTTGGAAGACTACTGATTGGGGTGTTAACGAAAGAAACAGACTTATCCTAAGTCTATCTACTGCTAGCTTTATATACTAGCTAAGTATGAGTCATATTGACTACATGTGAGTCGTAACGACTATGGATGAGTCATGTAGATAAGGAGAGTGATGGTTGACTAAATATAGATATGGCTTGGTCACCTTGTATTACTAAGCGGAGCTTGGGTGGCTAAGTGGCTATTGGTGTAAACTGTCTGATGTAAATGGGAATAGACGAGCAAAGGAAAAGGAAAAAATATATCTCTGACATTCACCTCCACAAAAAGGAAATTCGTCCCGAATTTTGAGAAGACCCTTCAAAGTGAAGGAAGGGTGTCAAGGGGAGGTGTAAAGGGATGGTAGAGGTGGGTAGAGGGGTGATGAGATAGGTGAGCGATGAAGAGGAGGGATGAGTGGATAGTTGTTGGATCAAAGACTATCCACTAAGTATACTTTTCCTCAACTCTCCAGTAGATATCACCTTCTCTAACCACACATCCAGAAGGGAGGCGTAAGGAATACTGTTCATTCGGGAATAGCATCCAATCCCTAGGTCGCGCCATCATAAACTGGGGGTTGAAGCAGGTGTCCATCTGGGTCAAACCAGTGGTAACGGCCATCCAACTCCCGGGCACGTCGCAACCAAGTTTCAGCCAGCTCCCTACACATCACAGCATTCTCCTCCAGGTCAAGGATCCTTTCGTACTTGGCATCCATCATCGAGCGGTACCCATTCCGGGCAGTATAGAGTCGGTCAGCAACGCGATGGATGCAGTGTGAGATGGGGTCTTCAGGGATAGTGGGGGTGGTGATGTCGGATTCATCCTGGTCCGGTATAACCATCAAAAGTTGGCGCCCAACTTGGTACACCTCCAGCCAATCTTCGAGTTGATTCTTCTTGTTGTCAAAGTCGCTGTCCTTGTCGAACGTGTACCAGTGACGGTCGTAGTTAAGTTCGCATCGACGTGCTCCAAAAATAAATGGGACGTAGGTTTCGGGACACCCAGATAGGTGCTCAACCTTGGCAAAGGGGAGCCCTCGATAGTTACGGTTTCGTCCCAGCTTGTTGATAGTATCGGTACGTTGCTTCGGCTTCTTGAACCGTCGGGTAACCAAGACACTGTCGGACGAGGAAGAGGAGGAAGAAGAATCGGGGGGGAGGTTGGAGGTAGAAGCGGTGGGGTTCCCTCAGGGTGGACGCCTCCCAGTCGACTTGTGGGCGTAATGAACTTCACGGGGCATTTCATGCTTCTTTTGATGATTGTTGGAAAGGGGAAGTCCTTATAATTGTCGGAGATTGAAAAGGAGAAAAGGAGATTCAATGATCGTGATGTCGGTAGTATTCGTAAAAGAGAGTTAAATCGCTGCTTGAATAGACTTTTCATAATTCATTAAGACGTCTTTTGCATGCTTGAGGTTCCATCATGGTTCCCAGGTGGCTGCCTCTATCGGGTAGCCTTTCCACTTGATTAGATATTGTCAGTTTCGTTTTCCTGGGGTGTGATTTAAGATACATTCCACTTCATACTCAGGCTCTCCTTCGATCACATCTGGAGGTGGTCGGAGATTGTCATCTTCTCTGATCGGGGGGTGGAGATCGAGATTCTCTTCTAGAGCCTTGAGTAGCGAAACGTGAAACACGGGATGAATCCTCCATGACAGCGGTAGCTTTAGTCGGTAAGCCACAGGCGATACTTGTTTTAGAATTATAAAAGGTCCGAGCCAGTGGACATCCAGTTTCTTTGCGGGCCGGCCAGTTTTCAAATTCTTGGCATCAAGCCAGACCCTTTGTCCTTCGTAAAACGTGGGTTCCTTTTGACGTTTTCAATTGGCATAGAGCTTCATTGAGTTAGCGGTCTTTTGGAGAGACTCTTCAGCATTCTCTCTAGCCCTAGTGAGCTGCACATAAAACTCGTTGGCATTGGGATTTGAGGTTTGGGTTGGAACTGATAAGGGGGTGTGAGGGTGTCGGCCATATTCAAGCCAGAAGGGGGATTGGTGAGTGGAGGAATGTTCTCGGTTGTTATAAGTGAACTCCGCCGGAGCTAACCAATCTTTCCAATCGTCTTGCATGAAGTTAGTGTAGAGCCGTACATACTGCTCTAACTCTTGATTGGTTCGTTCGGTTTGTCCGTCTGTTTGGGGGTGATAGGCGGTAGAAAGCCCAGAAGTGGTTCCTAGGAGTTCGTTCAATGACGTAGCGAATTTTGATGAGAATTGGGTTCCTCGATCGGTGATGATCTTCTCTGGCCATCCATGGTGTTTCCAGACATGTTCTTGAAACAGCGCAGCAGTTCCTTTAGCAGATAGGTTTCCGGTTGTTGGGATGAAGTGAGCCCGTTTGGTGAATCTGTCCACCACAACTAGAATAGCATCAAATCCTTTTGAATTGGGGAGTTCCACGATTAGATCAGCAGTGATCTGTTGCCATGGTTTAGTAGGAGGGGGTAACGGTTGGAGAAGTCCAGTGGGTTTCTGTGGGTAAACCTTGGTCTGTTGACAAGCAAGGCAGGACTTCACGTAATTGGTGATATCTTGTGGGGCACCTTCCCATGTGTAATTACAGAGGAGCAGTTCCTTCGTCTTCTCAATGCCGGGATGGCCACCAGTGGGTGTGTCGTGGGTCAATCGAATAATTTCTGTGCGCAAAGATATATCCTTTGGCACAACTATACGATCTCCAGCATCGCGCACAATGCCATCTATGTGGGTGTATCCGGAAGAGGGATCTTCAATTTTGGCCATGATCTCGAGAGGTAGGGGGGAATGAAAACAAAGCTTGGATAAAAAGTTGGGGGACGATAAACTGATAATCGCATTGATGAAAAGCGCATTGACAAAAAGTTCTTTTGGCAGAAGGACCTTGTCCTCCACCTCCTCATAAGACTCCGGGTAATGATCTGGACGCTTGGAGAGTCCATCAGCCTTATTCTTGATCCTAGGCTGGTAGCTGATTCTGAACCAAAAGCGAGCTAAAAATTCAGACCATCTAGCCTGGCGCCTGGAGAGTTGATGACTGGTCATGAAATATTGGAGGGACTGGTTATCAGTCTTGATCATAATAGGCTGTCGTGTCCCTTGTAGAAGGTATCTCCATTCATTCAAGGCAGATATGATGGCCAAAAGCTCTTGGTCATGGGTGGGGTAATTTCGTTCAGCTGGGAGGAGGGTCTTGGAGTAGAAGCCAATGGGATGCCAATCTTCTTCGTCATTCTCTTTCTGGGTCAAGACTGCACCCAGTGCAACACCAGAAGCATCCGTCTCCAGAAGGTAAGGAAGGTCTGGCTTCGGGGTCCTCAAAACAGGAGCAGAGGTAAGTGCATTCTTGAGGGTATCAAAAGCATGTTGTTGCTTAGGGGTCCAAATCCATTCTTGATCCTTTCATAGGAGCTCATTAAGAGGACGAGCAATCAGGGAGTAATCCTTGATAAACCTCCGCCAAAAGTTGGCAGTGCCAAGGAAGGATTGGAGATCTCGTTTCTTCTGGGGGATAGGCCAGGTTCTGATCGCCTCAACCTTCTTGGGGTTAATAGCAATGTGGCCTTTTGAGATCATCATCCCCAGATAAATCACTTCCTTTTTCTCGAACTGGCACTTGACGGGTTTGCAGGACAGTTGATTCTTCTCCATGATCTCTAGAGTTCGTTCCATCCAATAGGTGAGTTCGGTGAGGTCCTTTCCCATGATCAGGATATCGTCAATATAGATATAGACCTGCTTGGAATCGATAACCTCTTTGAAGAGAACGTCGATCATTCGTTGGAAGGAGGCAGGCGAGTTTCGCATTCCAAAGAACATAACGGTGGGCTCAAACAGCCCTCGTCGAGTGTTGAAGGCTCCTTTCCATTCGTCTCCTTCTTTGATACGAATATTGCTAAAGCCCCATCGGATATCCATGACTGTGAACAGTTCCGCTTCTGATAACTTGGTCTGTTGAATAATCTCAGAGATGAGAGGTAAGGGATAGGCATCTGGGATTGTGTGAGCATTCAGATAGCGATAGTCTTGGATTGGACGTAGTCCAGCATCTTGTCCTTGGGCATTAACTTCTTCACCTTTAGTAGCAAAGAAGAACGAGGCAGCTTGTTTGGAGTTTGATCGTCGTATTCGTCCACTTGCAAGTTGTTCCTCCAGGAATTCATTCAGCTTTCCCTGTTCGTACTCAGTGAGTTTGTACACCTTTCCGATCTTGGGTCTAAAGGTAGGTTCGAGATTGATTGCATGGTCAAATTCTGGTCGTCGTGGGGGAAGTTCATCAAAGGTGGTCTTCATAAACACCTTCCAGTGCCTCCAGTATTTCTTCGGCACATACTTCTTCATATCTTCCTCCACAGTAGTGGGTCTTGCATGGTCTCCCAGTGAGACCAATCTGATAATCTTGGCGTAGGAGTTGCCATTCAACGTAGAGCCTACTCGTGACACTATCACTCCAGCCTGAGAAGTCTTGGTTGGGGCCACAGTCTGACGTGAAGTCAGTGTTCCAGCCTTCCAGTCAACCAGGGGATCGTTACGTTTGAGCCACGGGTAGCTGAGGATAACCTGTATCATATCTCCTAAATTCGTCACTTCCAAATGGGTTCGTTCCCTAGGAAAATCTGGCGTCTCCATCCACAGGTCTACAGCATATTCGATGGGACCTCCTCGGTTGTCTGTCCCATCTGCGTTCCACACAGGGATTGGTTCTTCCAATCGATAAAAAGGGATATCGCGCTCCTGCACAAAATTCCAGTTTATAAAGCATCCAGAGGCGCCAGAGTCTATCAATGCACTGGCGGCAATTCATCTACCAGTGTCTGTGGTCTCCAACCAAAGGGGTATGGTTAAAGCTTCTTCGCTCGAATCAAGTGCACCAAGAATTTGGGAAATAGATTGCATAGGGGTAGTGGTACACATAGAAAAGGAGTCCGCAACACACGAGCTATTGTCCGGACTGTTCAAAAACCCTGTTTCTCCAAAGCTCTCTTCAGCTCTTCTTTCCTCTTAGGCTCCCAGTTGACGATACCACACTTCTCGAAGTCTTGATGAGAATCTTCATTGGAGTTGACCTCCTCAATCGAGGCTGAGGTCTCCAGAACTCGAACATTTCTTCCTCGACCAGGTTTCTTTCCTCCACAACCTCTAGCTGCTGGGGTGAAGGGGCAGCTTCCAGAACCAGAAGTACTCGTCCTAGGAGCATTGGGACAAGAACTGGCAAAGTGGCCAAATCGTCCACAGTTGAAATATGCTCCTTTGGGAATTCCTCCTAGTGAAGCAGGCTTTTCTTCTTGTTTGATTCTGGGGGCAGCAGGGTTGGAATAGGTGGAGGGACCAGCAGGTGGTCCTTGTCGGTAGGGGGTGTTGGTGATGCGAGTGTTGCGAGTCTGGGGCTTAGAAGATGTTCTAGCCAAAAATTCTCGATGTCGTCTGTCAAGTTCAGCAACACGAGACTGCCATTCAAAGAGGGTGGTGGGTTGACGATCTGAAAGGTAGATCTGTCGCAAAAGGGAGGGGTTGAGTCCATCTTTATATAAAGTTGTCAAAGCTTCTTGTCCGTATCCAGTATCATAGGCCCATTGATTGAAATTGATGTTATACTCCTCTGCGCTCTTGTTGAACTGCTTGACATCCTTGATCTTCAGTTGAGCAGTTGACTTGGGGTCCAAGTCTCCAAAGTCTCAGGCGAGGGCTTGTTCAAAGACAGCCCAATCAGCACCAACCCAGTTCAACGTTGTGTAAGCGTCTACTTGACGCTCAGCCCATGGTTCTGCATTTCCTCCGATCATGAACAACAAGGCATAGATAATCTTGTCGGCCTCTGAGATTCCTGGTCGTCCCAAATGGTTCAGCTTCACTTGACACAGGAAATTGCGAAGCTTGGTGGGATCACCAGAGAATTTGTCAGGAGGGTTCATTTTGATCTTGGCGGGGGCAGGGGCAGGGGCAGGGGCAGGTTGGGGGAATACTGGGGGTGCTTGGAGAGGTTGTGGGAATAGCCCAAGAGGGGCAGGGACAGGTTGGGGGCCTATGAGGTTGGCCATCAATACTTGGAGTTGTTGTTCGATTCTATGACTCGCTTGCGCTTGGTCTTGTTGGACCTGCAGCAATTGTTGATAATCCTGCTTCATGATCTCGAAGGCTACATGTGGATCTTCTTCTTCATCCTCATCATTGTCCTCAGCTCGACCTTTCCCTTTTGAGTGAGAGGGACCTGCTTATTCTTCTTCTTCTTGTTCTTCTTCTTCTTGGGCAGGGTCAACCATCTCGTCGGGGATGGGAGCTGGGGCAGGAGGGAGAGAGCCTTCCTGGGAGAGAGGGATAGCAGGGTGAGGGATAGTGGATGATGAACGAGTCAAAACCATTGGTGGAACGGTGGCAGTTGGATATTAGGGGGCTTGACAGGAATACAAGGGGAGAGAGCAAGCCTAATTGATGTTAATGTCTGGGTGGTGAAATTGATCTCGTGGGTGAAGACCTTCAGCACTGGCCAGACAGAGTAGGGGTTGTATAGCGTGGAGTGAGCAAGAAGGAAGTCTGTTTCTTGTTAGACAGCAGTCTAGGGTTGATCGCAAGGTTTTACTTCAGGCTCTGGGTGTAGGGTTTTAAAGGGTTGGAAGACTACTGATTGGGGTGTTAACGAAAGAAACAGACTTATCCTAAGTCTATCTACTGCTAGCTTTATATACTAGCTAAGTATGAGTCATATTGACTATGTGTGAGTCGTAACGACTATGGATGAGTCATGTAGATAAGGAGAGTGATGGTTGACTAAATATAGATATGGCTTGGTCACCTTGTATTACTAAGTGGAGCTTGGGTGGCTAAGCGGCTATTGGTGTAAACTGTCTGATGTAAATGGGAATAGATGAGCAAAGGAAAAGGAAAAAATATATCTCTGACAGGAGCTATCAAAGAAATTGTAAAAATCAAAGAACTAGAAGAAGTTGGAAAGTTGGAGCACTCTCTAGAGTGCTAGAGGTAGTCGAAGAGGCTCAAACATGAAGGACTAGACGTGGGACAATGGAATCTATCTTCCTTCTCTATGATACAAACATATCTACAAGTAAATATATCTGTGAAAACAAAGATCCCTTTATATGCTATATAGTAAAGGGATGAGACTTCTGAATGAAGCCACCAGTGAAAGGGTTAATGGAAACGATGGAAATATACACAATGGATGTCTGGCTATCAGATGCATTCTTTGATATGAGCTGTGATTGTGAATCGAAGGATCGAAGAATTCGGAGATAAATCACTGGACAGGAAGCCAAATCGCGTAGTCAGGGACATCATAGTAGTGTAGTAGATGTCCTGAGGATCACATAGATATATAAAACATATCCTCCAGAGCTCAAGGGACCAAGGGGTTGTATCACCGTAATATTAGGCAAATCATCCAAACCTTTCAAAAACCCTGGGACTTCAAGTCTATTGACAGCCTCTTCTTTTGATCATCTGACTAATTGCATATACCACATTTCACCATATCCGATGGAGTCTCGCTTGTTGCCAGTGTAGTGGGCAAGCTGACATTCTCCACATTGGGCTCAGCAGTAATAACACATACATCTCAACCTTGTCCTCATCCTCATCCTTGGTAACCTCCTCTACCTCGATAGTATCCTCCTCAACATGAGGAAGAGGTATCAGGTAAATTCTTCGCATCACTGGTGACACAGTTTGGGCAGGCATTGGCAAAGTGCCCAGGTTGGCTACAGGAGTAGCAGTTTCCATAAGGGATTGTAAGGGTAGAAGAGGAAGACTCTTCTCTCTTGACTGTGGGGGCTGCTGACATTTGACAGGTCGTCGTTGCAGCCACAGACAATCCTCAGGCAGGAAAGGGGTTGGAGTATTGGGGTTGGGATGTGGAGGACTGTGTCTGTGAGGCAAGAATGTCCTTCTGATATTGGTAGCATGTTGCCACATCCTTCCATTCTTGGAGAGTGGTGGGGATGGCGGGGAGTGAGTAAATGAATTCAATGAACTCACTGTCAAGTCCAGCTTGGTATAGATCAATGAGGGTGGCATTGTTGAAACTGGTATTGACCTGTAAAGTGCCAAAGCACAGGTTGTAGTCTTCAATCTTCTTTCTTCCCTGTTGGAGATTCTTGATGTTGTTACAAGCACGAGACTGTCTGTTGATTCCTTCAAATGTAGATTGGAATTGAGCTACAAATGCAGCCCAGGTAGCAGTCAGGCTTGTCTACAGGATAGCTCTCATGTTGTTAATCTCCTTTTCAGCCCAGGTTTGGGCCATGGTCCCTTTCATGAAAGAAAGGGTAAAGGGAATCTTGTGTTTATCGTGGTATAGTTTTCCCATGAAAGATAACTTGCAGCTGTTAATAAATTTGTTGATGTCCTGCTGTCAACCAGTAAACTCATCTAGCTTGGCCATCTTTATCTTAATAGTGGGAGTGGCAGGAGGTTGCAGTTGAGGTTGCAGTAGGCACTGAGGCTAAGCTTGGGCAGCAAGTTGTTGATTGAGATTATGAATCTCTGTCACCTGTTGCATGTTGGAAGCCTGGAGAGCAGCTACTTCTCTCTGCAAGTCATTCATAATTGCAAGAATCTCATTGAGGTTGGGAACAGGGGGATTAGCATGAGAACCCATTAGTGGTGGTGATGGTGAAGGTGAAGGTGTGGTTAAAGGTGATGAAGGTCAAGTAGGTTGTTGGAATGGGAAGGGTTGATAGCTGATAGAAGGGAGAGTGATGGGACGTTGTGACTGGGTGGTGGTGAGTAATCAAGTTGTTTCACTTCAGGTTCTTCCTAAAGCCTGTGAGGTTCCTGGTAGAGGGGGAGCTTGACTAGCTTCCTTGCTCTGGTCTGGGAAGATTCATGTTTGTGAGTAAAGTGATTAAGAAAGAGGATTTCACTTAGAGGAGTTATAGAAATCTTCGTCGTCGTCCAGTGTGAAAGTAAGGGTGGATCAAGTCAAGAGGAGAGAGCAAGAAGAAAGTCTGATTCTTGTTATAAACTGGTCACTGTCAAGATGATTTTACTTCGGAGTGCTCTGTCCAAGACAATGATAATAGTCTCAAGTCCTAGTTATTGGGGTGTCTAATGAGGAATCAGACTTAAGGTCTGAGTACAACTAACTAGGGGTTTATATACTGACTATGCTACTGCAGATGAGTCAGTGTTACAATGAGGAGTATATGCGGCAAGTAAAAGATAAGCATGATAACAATGTGGAGCATGTGAAGAGATAAAACATAAGTAGTCAGAAATGAAATATATCCTACTTAAGGTAAATGAAAAAGGTAAGGCTATGGGGAATCCCATAGCATAATTGTGGGGAATCCCAAGCAAGATAAGACAAGTCCAACTAAACTACAATAACAAATATAGAGAGAGAAGGAAAAATTATGTCTGTGACAAGACCTTCATTAACATACACTATAGAGAGAATTAGAGCAGCAGGGTTGCTTGCACTGGCCCCTAAACCATTGTCAATGCTTTCACTGGGAGAAATATTACCTATAAAACCTTGAAGCTAGGAGATGTCATTTAGGCGGTAGATGTGATATGCATTGAAGCATCCACATTCAAGATGATGTCTGGCTACCTAGTGAGTAAGCTGAGGGTTGTGAGTGCATATTTGTGCTTCACAAGTCCATAGGTACCGATCCTCATCTTGAAGGTATGTTAGTGACACATTGTACCTCCACATTGAGGTATTGGATCTCCTCAGTAGCATGGCACATTTTGTAGTAAAAATCCATGGCTAGATGGCTAGCTAGTGTTGCCTATGGCTGCTGTGATATGTCCTGATGAGTATCACATAGGAGGTCAAAGTTAGACCTTCTTCCAATCCAAGGTTCAACATGGGGGTATAAGTACTTAAGTGGCAATATTGTAGTGCTCCAGGGCAGTCTGAATAGCAGCCAATTGTGCTTGGAGTGCCTTCCCTATGTGCTTTCACAGTGTATAGCCTGTTGGTTATTAGTTGAGGGTAGAAAACAAGGTAATACATGCTTACCAGTTTGTAACTGATTCATTTTTGTAAGCTCAAACATGTGGGCTCCAATTAAACCTTTAAGGGTATCAAGGGCTTGTTAATACTTACTCATGGTGACCAATCGACCAATGCTTTGCCACTTGGGCCCTTCTGGTTCCCAATGCTGGACAATCCCAAGCTTTATCTCAAGCATATGGATAGCATCCAAGTCCTTCTGGTGGTTTTCTAAGGTATAGCAACAGGCAGTCTCTGTTGTACATGTTATATCCTTACTACTACTGGCTACCATTTCTGGAGTCTGGGTCATCTAAGCTTTCAGAGCTGCTGTGAGACACTTCCTGTTAGTGAGTGACATGTAAATGTTCATTGCATTAAATAAAGTAAAGAACTCACTTGCTGCCTTGCAGATTGACTAACTTTTGCCAGTACTCCATCTGCAGAGTCTCAACCTCAGGCTCTTTCTGTAAACTGCTGAGATACACCTTCTCTTCCTCAAGCCATAGTTTAAAGATATTGCAGTCAGTAACTTTGAGATCTGCCCTTGCTTGGGCAAGAGCAGGGGGGCTATCAGCAAGGATATCAAGAGCCTGCTGGTAGTTCTTGTACAGAAATGTAGCTACAATAAATCGAAATGAGAAAATAAAATGTATCATAGAAAACTAGGGTGACTCATTAAGCTTTTGATAGACTTCGAAGTTGTCATTGTGTTCAAAGTATATTGAAATGGCCTGCTTGTGGTGGAATATGCTGGCATAGTGAACAGACCCTACAAGGGCATTAGACTTTGAAAATGCTTGCTCCCATCCCTCCAAGTCCTCAAGTCCAAGACCCTTGACATATATGGCAAGGTAGTAAAGCTGACAGAGTCATTAGTATGCATACCCATAGAAGGCACTAATGAGGCATGTGTGATTGAGTTCTTGAGCAAGTCAACCAAGTGTACTATTGTTGAGTGTCATCTTGAATTTGCATCCAATGTCAAAACTGCCTCCAAGGTTATCTCCAAATGTGTCAAGGAGTTTTGCTACACATGCAAGGGGGTATTTAGCCCTACAAAACCATGAGTATAGCATACCATAAATGTAACAGTTCTCCACTCTGTATCATGTCTATAATGAGGAGGGAGAATTCATGGTGGCAGAGCACTAGGAAGATTCCTGTCTCATCAAACACTCCCTACATCCTTTTGGTAATCTTGTCCTTCATGTTCTTCTAATGATTGGTGCAAGGATTGTAGTCTAAATTAAGCTACAGTGAAAAGTCAGTAAAAAGATACAACATTTGAGATAGGCTACTTACAGTGTTTGGATTCTCCTCTATCATATCCTGTGAAACACCCTTAGTCTATTAGTCAATGCATTCCCTTAGAAGATACCTGTCCCCCACTACAGTTTGGGTGCTTGGTAGCTCAGAAGAGGGCCCCAGTGAGTTATCATCATCTTCTATAGGTTTCTACCAAAGAATCTGTCATAGTGAGTTATTACCATCCATAGTGTAGAGCATCTTGAATATAAGAGGGCCTTCCTTCTTGAGTTTATATGTACAGGTGGGGCAGGCATGTTTGAGGCACTAGTCAGGTGTGTCACATCAAAGTGTAACTTGCACAGCTTGGTAAACCTTGGCATGTATTGCAAGATGGAGGTTGAAGGCAATTGAGAATTGCCTAGAGAGATGCCATTGGAACTGGATCTGAGGGATGATTAAGAAAGATCATAGAGGGAGAGAGAGAGAGAAAAGAACAAACTGAAAAGAGGTCACAAAGTGTCTTGACAAAGGACTGTATTGAAAAATGAGGATCCTATAAGTGTGATATATAGTAGAGTTCCAGAGCATCAACTGTGATGGCTACTGTGGGGCTTATGGGAGAGCATGGGATGATGCCCTGCCTAATAAGCACATATGTTATAAACTAGTCTGTGGGTAGAATCGGGAGTGGTAATATATTAACAGCTAGAGTAAGTAGTTAAGCCTCAAATTATATTTGAATTAATTGACTTACTGAAGATGTTGACAACTGTGATAGACACAGACCCAGCATTTATTGGTAGATCGCTGCACACTCTAACAGAGAAGCTAGCATTGGTCTTATCTAAGCACCTCAAGCTCCAATCCATGTATACTTCAGTCATAGCCTCCAATTATACTGCAAATGCCTGTTCACAATGTAAAACATAATCACAGTGAGTCCTATAATCAAGCCAATGTGATGTGTGGTTTGTGCTATAAAATTACAGGTAAGTAACAAGTGAATACTTATAGTTTAGTTTATTAAGTAAAACACCTCCCCATATTGCCATCAAGCTCTTTAGCAAGTGATTCAAGCTCACCACCTACATGGCTGATGTTGAGAAGCTCAGAACTATCAAGAATATTCTCCCAGGAGAGATTAGCATTAGCCTCATGGGTTGTTAGAAGGTCTCGCAGCGCTTGAAGTGCTCAATGCTCAGCCACAGTCATTTCTGTGTGTAGTAAGTATAACCTGTAAACATTTATTGGAGGGTAAATAATCACCTCATAAATGAACATTCTGCCTCTCTCTCACCTCAAGTGACCTCTTGGCAATTGCTGCTAGTTCTAAAACCTCTCAAACAGGTTTTATTTTACATCCAGTTTAGTTGTGAGATAGCCTAGAGTGATGGAGTTTCTTTGTAGATAAGTTTGTTCAATTTTGATGCCTGTTATGAAATTGGCATTCACTCTCTTAAAATTCTGCTCTTTTCTTCTCTTTTCTTCTCTTTTCTTCTCTTTTCTTTGTTTTTATACCATTTCCTTTTTGGAAGGAGGCTATCTTTATTGGCAGCAGAGACTATTTGTACAAAAGGGGGAGTCTGTGTCTGATTGGCTATCTAAACTAATCCATCTTGGCTATCTCCTGCACCATACTATCCCTCAGGAACTCCACAAAACTTGAGACTACTTGACCATCTAATGCAGCCAACTTATTTCCCTAATAGATTGCCCTGTTAGTATCTCTACTAGAGGCCTGCAACTCAGCAGCCTTCCCCTCCACAAAACTCATCACAATCTTTCTCGCTTCCTTACCTAACCAATCATTGGTGGGACTCTACAAACTAGGTGGAATCTCTTCTTCCTTGATCTTGACATTAATATTAGTCAATGATGCCAACAAGTCTTCAACTAATGAAGAAGGAATAAATAACTATGAAGAGGGTAAGAGAGTTGAGAGCCTTACCACTAGACAAAGAACTCAATGGACTAGGCATCCAAGGACAGAATGGGGGACTAGCAGCCCAGTCAACTACCTCCTTCTTAATAGCAGGAAGGGAGTTTGGATACTTATCAGACCCCCAATTGACCTACTCCTCCAAAGGGAGCTGGGAAGTAGGGGGAGGGGTATCATCATCCCAAGCTAAGAAGGGGAAAGCCTATTATCAACAAACAAAGCCTAATAAAGACAAAACAAGATACTCACTAAGTGGGTCCTCCATCAGACCACAAGCATGCTGGATTGGCCAGTGAACATATGGACACTTCTTGACCTTGTGCTTGCTACTGCAAGCAAAACAGGAGAAAGACAACCAGCAGAGGTCAGCGTTGGAAGGAATATGCTGAAGATAGTAATGAAAAGAATCACAATCAAGAAAGATGGGGGCAGTGCAATGCACAACCCTAGACTGCTTGAAGAAACAGACATAGTAGCCTTGGTGGGAGGGAGTTATGATGATTGAACAAAGATTGAACTGAAGTGTAGGGATACAACTCCTCACCTTTTATATGCCTATAGACAAAGGAAAGACCAAAAGGAGTTTCCTCAGCTGAAGAAGAGAAACCTGATACACCAGACAAGAAACAGAAACAGCAGTAATCTCATAACTTAGGGAACAATAGAAATAAGTTATGAGACAACACAGCCTGGTGCTGCAGGAGGCTATGCTCAATAGAGTCAAGTCATTAGAAGCACACAGCCTTATGCAGCATGACTAGGAATAAGGGTAAACCTTAAACTGAAGGTAGTGAACAACAGAAAAAGGGGTGACTGCAGAGGCTGACTCATAATGACTCCTATTTTAGAAATACTATATAAACCCTGAGGGCAAAGTGGATCATCACTTTGTCCTCCTGTGAGATTACTTGTAGTAGCATGAATGCAATCAGAATCATCAGACTTCCTTTCCATCAGACAAGGAAAGAGAAACATAACCCTGAACCAATTAAGCTAACTATTCATGCCTATATTCCCAAAACTCTCAGCAGAGGCACACAATGGATTTAACCTACAATAGAACTTCTTCATAGAACTCAAACTAAATAGTGAAGGAATCATTACCCTTTATGAAGATGTTCCTATCAGAACATTTTTCTATATCCTCTTAGACTTATTAAGCTCCAAAGCCTGCCTTGTAATTAACAAAAAGAGGTGCAACTACAGTTGTGATAATACCCAGTCATGAAGCCTGATTTGCATGTGCAGTATTCTACATCTAATATGACTGACTCTAAGACAATCCCTAATCCAGCTTCTACTGCATCCCCTAGTACAATACCTTAGCCATCAGATAGTATATCCTACAGTTTGTATAGCTTCTGTCATTTAATCATGCTATCCACAGGTGTAGCACCAACCTCTGAGTCATTCTTTAAGAGTGAGACTAGAACAAGGACCTGGACTAAGACTATCACAGGGACCACTACTACTATTGTCATTTCAGACTCAATCTCCAGGAGTACATCATCCCCATCTCCCAAGAAAGGAGTATTACCAACCCTCTCAGCTACACTGTCCTTCACTGCTCTACCCTCTCTCCCTTCTCCACTATCTCTCCTTGCCCTGCTATTGTGTACACCACCTCATGTGGACTCGCATGTCCTGCCTATCCTTCCCCCCAGTGCTATTAAGATGCTGGAAGAGGGAATCACTCCCAAAGGATACTATGTAATGTCTGTGGGTCAGGATGTTGGCATATTTTATCATTGGTAAGTCATTCTTTTTTCTTCCAATCTGCAAGCTTTTTGAATAACACTACCTAGCAATGAAGTAGCTATGTGGGTCTACAGAGTGAGTGGTACTGTGCAGAAGATATACAAGGACTTCACACAAGCCATTAACATGTACACCAATGAGTACAATGAAGGGAGGCTTTATGCTATGCCCACCCCTGGTGGTCTATTCTAGCCTCATACCATTGTCCCATCTTCAATATCCCCTACATCCTCTTCCTCCTCCAGTAACAACTTGTGGGATCAACTTGAGGACCTTTCAAACCAATTCGATATAATAGATTTGAAGTGAATAGTTTATAATTATACTTGCTTTTCTATTCTGAGATCTTGTATACGGATCTGGTTCTTTGTTGTTTTCTCTTTATCTGCAGTGTAAATGTCTCATTATTACTGGTAAATGGCTGAAAGGCAATAATATTAAGCATATTAGTAACACTACAGTCTGATTTTGAGTTACATAACCAGGCATCACATGATGTCCTTTCCTCATGTCTCCCCAAAGTGATGCTCACTTCCTGGAGCCTGCTTTCTTCTTTCCCCAATATATAAAACATGACACACAACTTTACTTCCATAAACATAGCTGACAGCGCAATTTTAGAGGTGACACTACATCACTTAGCCCAAAATGCAGGTATAGCCTAGTAGATCTTCATTCAGTGACCAACGTGCTCACTAACCATAACTCTTGGACTTTTCTGTGCAGACAATGTGGTTGCAGACATTGACTTCACCAGTGTACCATTTGATGATGATATGATCTTACATGATATGGCCAACAATATAGGTATCTACTCAGAATATTCTGCAACTGTGACATTACATGATCTGGTAGTAAACAAGTTCACTCTATTCAGCCTATTTGACAATACCCTTAATCATGCTTTTCAACCTGTTCACACAGAGGACTAAAACTCTTACATATCCCCCTGCCATTCTGTTAGGATGTGATGATCTCCTCTGCATAGAGCAGTACTGGTTTGTACCAGTCCAAAGTTGTGGCTGATTTGTTTGTTCTTATTTGGCCAAAAATGCGTCCAAAGCCTCTAGTGTCAAGCTTACTACTCCTTAGTATTGATAGTGAAGCCCAGTGAAAAGTCCACCAAGCAGGATCTGAATTAATTGAGAGTGAGTGACGTGCTAGGTAGAGATAGATTTCCTTACTAAAATGACAGTTATTCTAGATTTTGAGTGAGTCCGAGCAAGTCCAACCTCATCTGAGTGATATCTGTCGACTATCTCAATGGCTCTCGATTTCTCTTGGGAATTTGAGAATCAATTTTATTTCTTTTTATCAATTGAAAATGAGTGTTACCAATAGCAGCTGATAGTGAACAATCCACCACCCCTACCCCCGCCGCTGCTCCCACTCCCACTACTGCTCCTGCTCCCACTGCTGCTCCTGCCCCCACTGCTGCTCCCGCTCCTGCCCATCCACAACTATTATGATCCCAATACTACTCCCCAGATGCTTGATAGATAGAAAAACTAGAATAAAACAAGTCATTAGAATGATAAGAAATGAATAACCTGAGAACGTACATGCTAAGTCAACTTTGTAGCCTTCTATCAAGGGAAGAGAGATGTTGTCAGTATGATTGAGACAAGAAGAGGACAGACAACTCACCAATCTCTTTGCTTCATCCTCATATTTCTGTAAAGTTCTATCAGAATCCCTGCATCATTGAGGTGAGATTAAACTCACCTTCCGCTCCTCAGGGGACAATCCATTCCAATGCGAGTCGAACTCTTGTTTAGTTCCTCCACAATTCATTGCTTTCCATTCATATGCACATATGTTCCTATGTAGCATGTTAGTCTGTACATCTGAATAATGAAAATATGTACCTCAGGGTATGGGCTACTCCAGGGTGGAAATAGGGCACTCTTAGTGATGGTTTTGCAGATTTTGCATGCAACTGGGAGATGGGAGCAGCAGGTGTAGTTAGCGTGGATCTGTCATCTGCAACACCTGCTTAGCCATTGCTTCTGCCATCCACATCGTCTGTCTGGCTGTTACTTATGCTGTCTGCGACATCTGTTTGGCTGTTACATGTTGCAATAGCATTGTCGTTGGTTGGCACAGATGGACTTGTTGCTGTGGTAGCGTGTTCATGCATTGCTATAGAATTTTCATTCTCTACCATGGAATTCCCACCTGTGATAGCTAGTTGAAAAAAACTCGCCAGGAGATACACAACTCACCACTTCCTAGAGTAGGGTTGCCATCTGGCTCAGCTTGACCTGCTGTAGTGATAAACGAGGTATTGTTGAGGTCCTCCCTGTAGAACAATTAGCATGCAAATAATAATTGAATTCTCATGTAACTTACAGTGGGTTTATGATCTGTTTCAAATGGAAATAGATTGTCAGTGCAGTGTGATGTGAGACTGGACCAGTACATGTACATGGAGGCTTGATGTGCGGAAGTCTAACACAGATGAATCAACATCTAAGGGCAGCAGCAATGAAGTTATCTTCTGTCTTTTTGTTAGGAGATCTGCGATGTTTAGTGAGATTGTATCAAGTGTATGCTTGGAAGTGGGGCTGTGGTCTGGCTCTCCTTCAACATGGTGGCCTTCCTGTTTAGCTTTTAACTCTAGATAAACAGAATATTATCTGAAAAAAATTGAAAAGTAGATACCTACTCACCTTTCTTTACCTGCCCTTTTTTATCATTCCCACTCTTTGGAAACTGTGATGCATAGAAAGAAGGATAGTTGTCGATTGTGATTTGTTCAGCTTTCCAGTCTTGTGCACAAAGTTATAATTCTGGACATCAGAGTGCCATGTCATAGTTGTACTTTTCCTGGATCACTAGAGGACCTCACTACCAAGTTGGTGGAGCAGCACCACTATCTGCAAGTGCATCCCAGATCCCACACGCAATGGTACATATGAAGCTTGCATGGTGGCCATCAACTGGTGTCCCATTCTTATCTTGAATGTACCTCATCATAACATTTTCCCCTTTAGCTGCTCTAGCTGATCCACAAACACCTTTCATGCTGGTTAGGTTTGATGTAGACTTTGTCACCTTCTCAGCTCAAATCCAGTCCTTGCGAGTCCAGCAATTTTTAAGGGTAGGGTAGTCATCTTTGATAAGAATTGGGAATGAATTTGCAGTGCCAACTTGACTGTTGGTGGATGCAAGATAGGGAGGAAGGGATGGTGTACTGAAACTGTTGGAGATAAGAGAAGGCATATGAATTGAATTTGCAAGAATACTATAAGATTGTCTAGGAAATTATATGCATATAAGAAATCAATACATAATTTGCGAAACTCATTGATGACTTACTTTAGAGTGCTGAGTTCTGCAGCTATAATTAATTTATCTTGTTGGAGTTGCAGGTTTTCTTTCTTGAGCTGTTGCAATTTGTGGAATACGTGGGCATTTGGATGATGGATTGCATGGTTAACAGATGCGACAAGGCTGGGATATGCAGAATGTTGGGCAGCAGTATTGATACAATTAACCTACCATGTGATATTAGTAGCTTATTGTCAACTAGAGAATGATATATGTACAGCTTGTGGGTATGATGGATTCCATGTTCCTAGGCCAAAGTCTGGCATTGATGAGAGGGGACTTATCGGTGGTGAATCTGAGTCTTGAGAATCCAGAAGTATAATAAATGCAATAAGGATACAGTTGGTGGGTTGGAGACCAAATTTACAAAGAAAATGAGAGGGGTATAATGAGGGAGAGAGTGAGTGAGATAGTCATCAGCCTTGGCTCAGTGTTAGGTGTGAAGCAGGACTCAGGTCTTCACTCTAGGAGGTCCAATGTGGGTCTTAGCCAATACAAACAAGGAAGTTGGCAAGTCCAAGTTGTGGTTTAACCTAGAGAAGTACAAGCAATTCCAAGCTGCCTATATTTACCCTAGCTGAGTCCAAATATGTGATTATGTAATCAATCCATGGAATGATTGTGTAAGCAATGATTAAGTGTAAAAGATAAGATAAGAAAGATAAGAAGGAGTGACAAATGTCACACTTGTGACTGTGACTCGACCGGTCAGGTAATGGTCATGTTGTGACAGCATGACAATCGCAGCATCGAAAATGATAGTGAAGAGAATTGGCACACAGAAAGGAAATAATAACCAAAAAAGAGACCCATTGTAACACCACCCTCTCATTAGAATCGCGTCCACGCGATGTTCAGAATAGATGTCGGAGATGTCTTGAGTAATCACGGAGGAGCCAACGAGGTGCATAACAGGGTTGAATTGGGGACTGATACTTGTATCGTTTACGGATCTCGATGTCAAGAAGAGGGTTCACAATTTGGTAGGCACGGAGAGTTTGGCCTTGAGCATCAAGTCAAAGTACAGCTGTGACAGCATTGACTGGGGTTGACTCATGAACCCAAACTCTATGAACTTGAGGGGGGAGGATAGGGAGAAGGGTAGAGGCATCTTGCTTGAGATCAAGGAGGCGGTCAACAATGTCAGGAGACAATGGAACAATAGTATCGAGATTGTCATTAGATTGAGGTGGATGATAATCCTTGCCAGGTGAATCAGTGACTGGGTCATAGAGCCTTGGATCAACTCCAGGGGAGTTATCAGTCTGGATCGCTCTGATATTATTGGTAGGAGCTAGGCAATTTGGATTCTCAATGTGGAATTTGCTGACTAGATCTAGGGCATTCTTGACATTTCATTCAGGCTCCCAGGTGTCCTCTTCACGGGTGTATCCCTTCCAATGGACTAGGTATTAGAGATGTCCTCTTCATCGACGGGAGTCACAAATTTCTTCAACAATATACTCAGGTTCTCCTTCGATATCTAAAGGGAGCGGAGGGGGAGGTTTTCTTTGATTTGGGAATTTGGGGGGACGATATGGAGAAAGATATGATTTGTTGAACACAGGGTGGAGACCAGGCCAAGGGAGTTCAAGGCGGTAAGAGGAGTGACCAACCCTCTCAACAATCTTGAAGGGTCCAAAACATTTGTTATCAAGCTTCTTCATTGGACAATTAGTGCGAAGATTGGTTGAAGCAAGGTAAACTCAGTCTCTAGGTTGGTATTCAACAGCTTGAGGGGCATGCCTATCATGGGTTTCTTTCATCCGTTCATTCGCTTGGTGAAGGGCAGATTCAGCTTCACAGTGGATGTTCTTCATACAAGTGGCAAACTCTTGAGCAGATTCATTCCTGACTTCCTTCTTGGAGCTATCTCCTTTCCAGGGGTGCCAACCATAGTTGAGGAAGAATGGTGTTTGGTGAGTTGCAGCATGAATAGAGTTGTTGTATGAAAATTCAGCTAGCACAAGCCATTCCTTCCAGGTGTCCTGATGGTGGTTGATAAAGATACGGAGATACTGTTCAAGCGTCTGATTCATCCATTCAGTCTGACCATCAGTTTGGGGATGGTAGGCAGTGGTGATGTTTTGGGAGGTTCCAAGAAGGTGAAAGAGGTCAGTCATATACTTTGATACAAATCTGGGGTCACGATCATGGATGATTCGTTTGGGGAGTCCATGGTCTCAGATAATATGGTCTCAAATGATTTTGGCAAAGCCTTCAGAGTTGAGTTCAATATGGGTTGGTTCAAACTTGACAGCCTTTGTGAACAAGTCAACAATAGTAAGGATAGCATTATAGCCTTGACACTCTGGTATGGGGCCTACAAGGTTGACCGTAATCATTTCCCAAGGTTGCATTGGTGGTTCAAAGGGGTGGAGTGGGGTCTTGGTAGGGAGACGAGAAGCTTTGGTCCTTTGACAGGTTTCACATCCAGTGATATAGGTTGCAATGTCTCATTGAAGCATGGGCCACCAGTAGTCTCAGAGGACACCTTCAGCAGTCTTGTACTGGCCATAGTGTCCAGAGAGTGGGATGTCATGATACTGAGAGATGATGTCGCCATGGAGGGTTTTGTCAATGGGGACATAAATCCGATTCTTGAAGGTACGGACACCATCATTAGAGGTTTCCCAGTTTTGATCCCTTTCTGAAACAAGCATAATAGTCTTGTCTAGGTTGTTGCGAGCTCGGACAATTCGGGAATGGAAGTCGACAGGCTTAATATCGTGTTGGACTTGCCGTAGATCAAGTTTGTTTTCTTCTGGGACAGGGCCTAGGGGTTCGCAAGGGAGAGTGTCGAAAGGTGAGAAGAGATTATCTGTGAGTAAAATGGTGTCATTATTGTCATCCATCCCCCTCTCAAATCCTGGTCATCTCAATAGGATATCAGCCTTAGAGTTTGATTTCCCAGGGATGTGGTGAAGCATGAAGTGATAATCTTGTAGCTCTGTGAGCCAACAGGCCTGTCGTTTGTTGAGCTTTTGAGGCTTTTTGAAGTATTGGAGATTAGCATGATCTGTCCAGATCTCGAAATCTTGCTTAGCTGATATTAAATGTTGGCCGAATTCCTGGAGCGCAATCATCACAGCAAGTAATTCGCAGTCATAGATCTGATAATTTCATTCCGTAGGGGTGAGAGATTTTGAGATGAAGCCAATTGGTTTCCAAATGTTATCCTGTTGTTGGGAGAGAACAGCACCTATGGCATAGTCTGAAGCATTAGTCTCTACACGGAAAGGGTCCTGGTTATTAGCAATGGAGAGAATTGGAGAAGTGGTAATGAGAGTCTTGAGTTGGTCAAAAGCATTCTGGCAGTCTTGAGTCCAGTCAAAAGGAACACTTCCAGTAAGGGTGTTAAGAGGTCGGGCAATTCCAGCAAAGTGGTGGATAAAATGTCGGTAGAAGTTACAGAATCCGAGGAAGGACTGAACATCACATTTGCATTGGGAGATTGGCCATTCAGAGATTCCCTTGACCTTGATCAGGTCTATCTCGACCTTTCCTTCAGAAATGATAACACCAAGGTACTCCACTTTACTCTGGTCAAAGTTGCACTTCTCTGGCTTGAGGTAGAGCTTGTGTTTACAAAGAAGGGACAGTACTTCATAGATATGTTTGTGATGCATATCAAGATCCTTGTCAAAGATGAGGATGTCGTCAATGTAGATTAGGACATGACCTTGGTGGATTTGGACATGGAAGATGTTGTTCATCATATTTGAAAGGTGGCAGGGGAATTTGTAAGACCGAAGAACATAACAAGGGGTTCGAAGTAACCGCGATTGGTATGAAAGGCTGCCTTGAATTCATCCCCCTCCCTGATCCAGACATTATTGTAGCCCCAGCGTATATCTAGCTTAGTGAAATAACAGGCATTCTGTAGCGTGTTGATCAATTCTGTGATTAAAGGGAGAGGATACTAGTTCTTGACAGTGATTTCATTAAGCTTGCAGTAGTCTTGTATAGGTCAGAGTCTTCCATCTTTTTTCTTGATGAAGAAGGGGCAATGGGGGAGATGGAGGGTCGGATTCATCCAGTCCAGAGGTTTTCATCAAGGAATTCATCAAGTTGAGCTCGTTCATCCACACTAAGTAGATAGATCTTGCAGTCAAGTACTTCTTCAGTTCCAGGTAGAAGTTCAATGGCATGATCCCAGGGACAATGAGGTGGAAGTTCATCAAACTCTTCCTTGGTGAATACATCCTCAAACTTGTGAAGGTAAGAAGGGACACACTCTCTCTAGGAGGCAGTCTTGTCCTGAGCCTCATACGCTTTGATTGCAAGTTCCTGGGACTTAGTCGTGAGGAGGCGGATATTGATTGCAGGGGTAGGGTCCACCATGAGGATGCGATCTCCCTCCTCAAGAGTGAGAGCATTCAAGCTGCAAGAATCAATACAAGGGTTACAGTCAGAAGGACATCTGTCAAAGATGAGGGTTCCTTTCTTCCAGTCCACTGAGGGGTTGTGAATCTTGAGCCAATCATGACCAAGGAAGATCTGTCCTTTGCCAAGGTTGGTGACACCAAAGTTGATTTGCTCCCAGTGGGTACCGACCCTGAGCTCAAGAGTGACCATTTCAGAGATTGGTCCTTCAGCATTAGGCTGGCCATCTGCATTTAGCACAGGGACTGGACGTGCAAGCTTGACTGTGTGCAGGTCATGGTCATGGACATATTTCACGTTGATACAAGAGCCTTTGCATCCGCTATCAACCAGAGCAGTTGCTTGATGTTCCGCTTGATTGTCAAGAGTGACAATGGTGGTCTTGAGAACAAGCTGGGATCCTTTGGTGCCTCGAACAAACATGTGAGGGTCCTTGAGTTCATTAATGGCACAGATGGCATTCTCGGGGGACAGCAGATTAATTTCATTGATAGTGTGTTGAGTCATCTCGCAGAAGCGTACAGGGTAAGAGCATTACTTGAGCATGGGGATTGCTTAATGGGGGTTACATCTAAGAGTAGTAGCAACAGTGGTGGGTAATAAAGGGAGAGGATAGGGCAGGGTGCATTCCAGGGTTTCTGCTTGTTGCGAGTTTGAATTCAGACTTGTCAGAGAAGGTGAAGAGACACTGGCATTGGCATTTACTGTACATCGCATCATAGAGGGAGTAGAGAGGAAGTCCGAATCATTCTGCAAGCAATACAAGAAAAGAGCATATTCAGTTGGATGAAGGAAACGTGTCTTCACCAACCATTGTGAAAATCCTGGTCCTGTTGGTTTAAAAGCCCATTCAGCTCACCAAGTTCATCATCATCCATCTCCATCATAAGTGCCCTAACATTGACTTTCACCTTCTCCTAGGGGTAGTCACGACAGAAGTGTCCAACTTCACCACAATTGAAGCAACGATTACTCTGTCGCGTCTTGTCCAGATCCATTGGCACACCTCGACCACCATGGATAATTCCAGAGGAGGTCTTAATATCTGGAGAGGTTTGGTTCTGAGCAGGAGGGCAGGGGTAGGACAGAAGGTGGTAGGAGCCATAGGCTTTTACAAGCATTTGTGGGATTGGAACTGTTCAAAGAGTCATCCAATCATTATAACCTTGTTGCGGTAAGCCGGGTACGTGGTGGGGAGGGGAGGAGATGAGTAAACCTGGCGAATAATAGCCTAGTGGGTGTTCTTTTCAAGGATGCGAATCTCCTCCTTATCAGAGTTTTCAAGACCAGCATCGTGAAAGAGAAGCTTGAGCTTGAGGATCCATTCATCAATTCGCTGGCAATCCTGTCGGCAGTGCTCAACTTCCTCATGAGCCTGCTACTCAGTTATGTGATCCGCAAAGCTCGCAGTGAGGGCATCTCTAAAGGTACTCCAGGGTCCAAGGGGAACAGGGTCTCCTTCATCATTTACCACACTGAAGTCTCATTGAGATTGGGAACAGGGGGGTTAGCGCAAGAACCCATTGGCAGTGGTGATAGTGAAGGTGAAGGTGTTGTTAAGGGTAAAGAAGGTCAAGTAGGTTGTTAGAATGGGAAGGGTTGATATCTAACAGTAGGGGGAGTGATGGGATGTTGTAACTGGGCAGTAGTGAGTAAACAAGTTGTTTCACTTCGAGTTCTTCCTAAAGCTTGTGAGATGCTTGGTAGAGGGGGAGCTTGACTAGCTTCCTCATTTGGATCTAGGAAGAGTTGAGTTTGTGAATAAAGTGATTGAGAAAGAGGGTTTTACTTAGAGGAGTTGTAGAGGTCCTCTTCATCATCCAGTCTGAAAGCAAGGGTGGATCAGGTAGGGTGGAGAGAGCAAGAAGGAAGTCTGATTCTTGTTATAAACTGGTCATTGTTGAGATGGTTTTACTTCCAAGTGCTCTGTCCAAGACAATAATGGTGGTCTCAAGTCCTAGTTATTGGGGTGTCTAATGAGGAATCAGACTTAAGGTCTGAGTATGACTAACTAGGAGTTTATATACTGACTATATTGCTGTGGATGAGTCAGTGTTACAATGAGGAATACATGCAGTAGATAAGAGATAAGCATGATAACAATGTGGAGCATGTGAAGGGATGAAATATAAGTAGTCAGAAATAAAATGTATCCTATCTAAGGTAAATGAAAAAGGTAAGGCTATGTGGGGAATCCCATAGCATAATCATGGGGAATCCCAAGCAAAGATAAGACAAGTCTGACTAAGCTACAATGACTAACATAGGGAAAGAGTGAAAAATTATGTCCGTGATAGTCCTTCAATCCATAGTATCACTCATCTTGCTTCACAGATTCCATGGATTGGTCTAGGTATGTATTCACAAGACGTCTTCACTTTCCCTTAATTGACTTTGGTTTAGGTGTCTGTTCCTCACAGTGGGTGATGGAACAGACAATTAGGAACCTTGGAGAAGAAATCTGCCAACATTCCAACCCTTATGTGAATCTCTCACAATGTAGTCTATTCTACTCACAGACAAATGCCCTCATGGCAATGATTCCCAAATTAGTGCCAATCGAGAATCTCATTCTATGTGGGGCAATTGTTCTAGGAGATGGATATATCTTATTACGGGCCACTGATTGCTGTGCTCAACCTGTGCATGTGAGTGTGAAGCAAGTGCTATTTATCGCTACCTAAACAAGGTTGGAGGGGATATGTTATAGTTTGGTGAGGATGGCCTAATCATTAATGTTGTATGCTGGGCTCGACTATGTCTTCCAAATGGTCAGATAGCTCGGTCAGCTTGGAAAGAGATGCTGAAGCCATTAGAAAAACTACAGATGGCAAGAAATATAAAGGTGAGTCTTTTTTCATCTTGAAACTGCATGTTACATCTGTTTATTCTAGTATATCAATACAATCACACAATTCGCAGAGGTACTCTACTATCTCTATTTGCAAGTTACTCCAGGTCACAACTGTGCCATTGCTGTCATTTCTGTGTACTCGCCCTCCCACCCAAGACTTATAGAACTTTTATCTAATGCACTCATATCCTGTACCCACCTTAGGGATAATGGGATCGAGGTTATTGACATTAAATCTATCACCGCAGTTGTTGCGATGATTCCCCATGAACCCATCCTTCCAGATGCACTTGTAGATGGAACTGGAGAAGGCAGAGATGTATGTTACTTTGTAGTAGAGAAACCTGGCTATGATGTTGCATAGCTGGGTAGTAGTGCTGAAGAGGATGATAATGATATTGTTTAAGTAGAAGTAGTCACATTCAATGAGATTGGAATTTCCCAAAGTCCCAAATAGGTGATATTATAGAGGCTGAGTGTTACAATGAGTCTCTTTTTTGGTTATTATTTCCTTTCTATGTGCCAATTCTCTTCACTATCATTTTTGATGCTGCGATTGTCACGCTGTCACAATGTGACCATTACCCAACCAGTCAAGTCACGGTCACAAGTGTGACATTTGTCACTCCTTCTTATCTTTCTTATCTTATCTTTTACACTTAATCATTGCTTACACAATTGTTCCATGGATTGATTACATAATCACATATTCGGACTCAGCTAGGGTAAATATAGGCAGCTTGGAATTGCTTGTACTTCTCTAGGTTGAACCACAACTTGGACTTGCCAACTTCCTTGTTTGCATCGGCTAAGACCCACATTGGACCTCCCAGAGTGAAGAACCTGAGTCCTGCTTCGCACCTAACAGCTGGTTCAACCTCCTTAACTCACCTCTTCAACCTCACTTCTTCTAGCACTTCCTTGGAACTGCTCCTTATAATCTTCCACGACTATTCACTAGTTGAAGACAACCTTGGACGTCCTATCCTCTTTCATTTGGAACTACTTGGAAGACCCTAATGGATGTCTCCACTAGTTTCAAGTTGACCACTACTCTAGACTACTCCACTAATCCTGCCCCACCTTACACCCCTATCCCTATCTGCCCCCCCTTCATCCACACAGCCTTCCACTGCTGAACTGTTGATCTTGTATCCAGATTTGCTAGTGTCTGAAGTGCTCCAGATCAATCCCCACATGTGCCACCACATATCTACCTGTCTCCCAAACCAGTCACCCACTTCCTTGCTTCATCAATCTGCATCTTTTGCCGATGTGGTACTGACCTTATCAGGGAAGTCCACATCCAAGACAATCTGCAACGACGCCACCAGGAACAAGCTCGAGGGTTAGCTACAGTCTCTTGGACGACGTAGAATTTGAAGACACCCCTAGCGAACCCCAACATGCCCCCCCCCCAACCTTTCCTACACCAATGACTAATACTACCCCCAATAAGATTAAGCTCACTGAGCCCTCCACCTTTGAAGGTGCCCCAAAGGATTTCAGAAACTGGATGCGGCAGGTGACCATCTACCTCTGTGGCCAACAAGTTACTAGCGATGAAGACAGTCATGAATGACTTGCGGAGAGAGGTGGCTGCTCTTCAGGCTTTGAACATGCAACAGGCGACAAAGATTCATAATCTCAATCAACAACTTGCCACCCAAGCTCAACCTCAGCCCCTACTGCAACCTCAACCCCAACCTCCTGCTGCTCCCACCATCGAGATCAAAATGGCCAAGCCAGATGAGTTTACTAGTCAACAGCAAGATGTTGACAAATTTATCAATAGCTGCAAATTGTACTTCATGGGAAAACCATACTGTGATAAACACAAGATCCCCTTTGCCCTTTCTTTCATGAAGGAGACTATGGCCCAAACCTGGTCTAAAAAGGAGACCAATGACATGAGAGCTGTCAATTGGACTGGCCTGACTGCTACCTGGGCTGCATTTGTAGCTCAATTCTAATCTATGTTTGAAGGAATTGACAGACAGTCTTATCAAGGCTGGAAGCTACTGCCTTAAGAAGCACACCTAGTGTCAAGCTTCACTGTCAATACTAATTATATGGTGATATAAATACAGGGAGTGACTAACCTAGTGTCAAGCTTCACTGTCAATACTAAGGAACAGTGAGCTTAACACCAGAGACTTTGGACGCATTTTTGACCAAATAAGAACAAACAAATCAGCCACAAGATCAGACTGGTACAAACCAGTACTGCTCTATGCAGAGGAGATACAAACTAGTACTGCTCTATGCAGAGGAGATCATCACATCCTAACAAGTCTCGCACTCCTAATAATATCAAGAATCTCCGCCAGGGAAGAAAGAAGATAGAAGATTATAACCTGCACTTTAGTGTTTTACAGGTTGATACCAGTTTCAACAACGCTGCCCTCATCAATCTTTACCAAGCTGGACTTGACAGTGAGTTCATTGAATTTATTTACCAACTCCCCACTGTCCCCACCACACTTCAAGAGTGGAAGGACACAAGGACACGCTACCAACATCAAAAGGACATTCTCGCCTCACAGAAACAGTCCTCTATGTTGATGCGATGTGGAGCCATCTGGGCTCTGGGATCTGCCCTGAGAGATGATGGGAGGCACAATAGAAAGGAGCTATCAAAGAAATCGTAAAAATTGAAGAAATAGAAGAAATCGGAAAATCAGAGCACTCTCTAGAGTGCTAGAGGCAGTCGAAGAGGCTCAAACATGAAGGACTAGATGTGGGACGATGGAATCTATCTTCCTTCTCTATGATACAAACATATCTACAAGTAAATATATCTGTGAAAACAAAGATCCCTTTATATGCTATATAGTAAAGGGATGAGACTTCTGAACGAAGCCACCAGTGAAAGGGTCAATGAAAACGATGAGGATCTACACAATGGATGTCTGGCTATCAGATGCATCCTTTGATATGAGCTGCGATCGCGGATCGAAGGATCGAAGAATTCGAAGAAATTCACAGAAATCCAAAGCATTCGGAGATAAATCGCTGGACAGGAAGCTGAATCGTGTAGTCGGGAACATTGTAGCAGTGTAGTAGATGTCTGGGGGATCACGTAGATATGTGGAACATGTCCTCTGGACCTCAAGGGACCAAGGGGTCGTATCAACGTCCCAACCCTAATACTCCAACCCCTTTCCTGCCTGAGGATTGTCCATGCCTGCAATGACAACCCATCAAATGTCAGCAGCCCCCACAGTCAAAAGAGAAGAGTCTTCCTCTTCTGCCCTTACAATCCCATATGGAAACTGCTACTCCTGTAGCCAACCAGGGCACTTTGCGAATGCCTGCCCAAACCATGTTGCTAGTGATGCAAAGAATTTATCTGATACCTCTTCCTCACATCGAGGAGGATACTATTGAGGTAGAGGAGGTTACTGAGGATGAGGACGAGGACGAGGCTGAGATGTCTGTGTTATTACTGCTAAGCCCAACATGGAGAACGTCAACTTGCCTGCTACACTGGCAATGAGCGAGACTCTGTTGGATATGGTGAAATGTGGTATATGCAATTGGTCAGATGATCAAAAGAAGAGGCTGGCAATGGACTTGAAGTCCCAGGGTTTTTGAAAGGTTCAGACGATTTGCCCAATGTTACAGACTATACCACTTGATGTACCATTACCCCATGCAATCTATTTTGAATTCTTGGTGCTATCGAAAAGGGCAATTCAGGACTTACGATAGACATTTGGATCCAAGCTTCAGACACTGGCTGATGTGTCCCTGCCATGTGTCTTATTGATAGCAGAGCTTCTGGAAACTTTATAGATAAGACCTTTGCAACTTGTCATGAATTTACTCTTCAGGATTTAGAATCCCCAATCCCCATATGGAATGCCAATGGGTCAGAGAACTGAGGAGGCCCAATCGTTTTGACACAGATGTCTGGATAGAAGTTCCAGGTGGACACATTGAAAGGATCCATTTGGAAGTGACTGACCTTTGATATTATCCTTAGCTACCCATGGCTCAGAGCTCAAAACCCTAGTATTGATTGGGAGAAGTCAACACTGGCCCTTGGGAGCAAAGAGACTTCTCGTTGGTATTGTAGCGGTGAAGCAGAGCCCTCTGTGGTAGAATTGGTCTCACTAGCAATTACAAGTATTTCAAAATCGGATGAAGCTCAAGCCAGCATGGTGGAGGAAGATATGCGAAAGTTTGGACCAGAGGTCTACTGGAAAGACTATGCTAGTGCCTTTGCCAAGGAGTCCTTTGATTACCTTCCACCTCATTCCAAGTTCGATCATATCATTAACCTCACAGATAACTTTGTACCCCAGAATACTGTAACTTATCTAATGTCCCCTTGAGAGAAAGAATTCCTAGTGAAGTTTTTGGATGAAAACATGGCTACTGGATGAATATGCAAGGGATCTTCACCTCAAGCCACCCCCTTCTTCTTAGGAAAGAAAGCTGAAGAAATCAATACAAAAGGACAAGATGCTAGATACAGACCAATCGAAGACTACCATTATTTGAATCACTTTACTGTTCCTGATCATTATCCCCTGCCACTCTTACATCAAATCATCAACAACAGAAGTTGCGATCTGCTACTTTGTTCATGGTTGTGGATATCCAATGGGGATTCAACAATATTCGAATCAAAGAAGGCGATGAATGGAAAGCTGCTTTCAATACGATTGAGGGACTCTTCATTCCAAGAGTGATGTTCTTTGGTCTATGGAATTCTCCAGCTACGTTTCAATGAATGATTGATATGTGATTTGCTGAAGTGCTAAGATCAGGATGTGTTTTTATCTATATCAACGATGTTCTCATCTACAGAGATGATCTAGAAGAACTGCATTACTGGACGTTCAAAACCCTTGATATCATGAAGAAACATAAACTCTCCTGCAAACCTGTCAAATGCCAATTTGAGAAGGAAGAGGTGATCTATCTGGGAATGACTTTAACAAAAGGTCATATCGGAACCAATCCCAAGAAGGTCAAAGCCATAGCTGAATGGCCCGAACCTTGAACCATTAAACAACTTCAATCCTTCCTCGGAAGCATGAACTTCTGGAGAAAATACATCAAGGACTTCTTAAAGATTGCTCAACTGCTTAACCAGTTACTCTGCAAAGATACCATATGGGAATGGACCCCTGAATGACAACATGCCTTTAATCACTTAAAGCACTCCCTCACTAATGCCCCTGTCCTCGAAGTGCCAGACCAGGACCTACTGTACTGTTTAGAGACTGATGCCTCTGGTTTTGCCCTAGGAGGTATATTGTCTCAACTACACAGAAATGAATAGAAACCTGTAGGCTTTCACTCAAGATCATTAACCCCTGCTGAAAAGAAATATCCAACTCACGATGCCAAGCTTTTGGCTATAATGGACTGTCTCAAGACATGGCAACATCTTTTGGAAGGCTCAAGATATGACCTTCTAATCTGTACCAACAGTCTTGCTCTCAAATATTTCAGTATTGCTTGTGTGTTATTTGGATGACGCGCTCACTGGTCAGAGATTTTATCAAGATATGACTACAAAATCGAGTACATCCCAGGGAGAAAGAACAAAGCTGATGGATTATCCAGACATCCAGACTATTTCAACAAAGGTAAAGGCAAGGTGGAAAACGAAGTTTTAATCACAGAAGACCACTGGATCAATTTGATTGTCAAACTATCAAAACTAGACTTTTTCGCAAGACTATGCTTCAAGCTACTGATACCAGACAAGATCTTACAGAAAATTGAGGATGCCTCATTGTTTTGGGACCAAGCTGATAGGTTGGTTCGCGATGTTGAAGGTCAAATTGTGGTGCCAGAGGAAGTATCTTTGTGCACAGACATAATATGACTGTCCTATGCCTACCCCCATGCTAGACACCCTGGTATTGAGAAGATGAAGGAGCTGGTGCTCTGAAACTTTGGTTGGGATGGTGTCTCTCAAGATGTTATCAACTATGTATAGTCCTGCCCTGCTTATCAACAAAACAAGAACTACCCCTCGAAGCTAACAGGACTCCTACAACTGATACCCCCTGCTACTGAACCATGGACTGAGATAACTGTCAATCTCATCATTCAATTACCTGACTCACTTGGATATGACGCTGTGATGGTAGTTGTTGATTGATTTACAAAATGTGCCCACTTTATTCTGACAACTTCTAATCTTTCATCAGAAGGTGCTACTTGACTCTTCTATGATCACATCTGGAAATACCATGGATAGCTAAAGAAGATCATTTCTGATCGTGGAGTTTAATTCGCATCGAAATTCACTGAAGCCCTCAACAAACTTCTAGGAACCATTTCTAGACTCTCTACTGCTTATCACTCTGAAACTGATAGTCAGACTGAATGAATGAACCAAGAACTCGAAGTCTACCTATGGTTCTATACCAACTTCATGCAGGATAACTGGTCTAAATGGCTGGCTTCTGCCAAATTCACTTACAATAATTGACAACATTCTGCCACTTCACAATCACCCTTCTATCTAGAATATGGCTATCACCCTCATTTACTAATCACTATCAATTCCCCAAGTAATATCCCTGCAGCACACACCTTTTATGAATGTCTCACACATGCTCAGAAGAATGCTGGTGAATCACTATCACATGCCGCAGAATCAATGAAGAAATATGCTGATCAAAAATGGAAACTCTCTCCCTCCTTCAAAGTTGGAGATTTGGTTTGGTTAGATACCAAGAATATTAAGATGACTCAACCTGCTAAGAAGCTAGATAACAGACGAACTAGACTATTCAAGATCCTGAAACAAGTATCAGATCTTGTGTATCTTATCAATATTCCTGGAACTTGGAAGCTCCATCTAGTTTTTCATGTATTACTCCTAAGACCTAACATTGAAGATAAGTCACTCCACCCTGATGTCACTGATACATCTCAACCTCCCCCAGATTTAATTGAGAATGAAGAAGAATATGAGGTTGAATCTATTTTACAACACTCTAGAGCTAGACACCGACGAAAGTATTTGGTCAAATGGAAAGGTTATCTAATCGAAGAAGCTACTTGGGAAGAACGATCGAATGTCTTACAACATGCCAAGGAAATTGTGAAGACTTATGAAGACTTAATTCAAACAGCAACTTAACTCATTTGTTATTATTCTGGCTACTCATTTTTGAATTCTATTCTTAGATCTGAGTGGCACTTATAAACTCAGAGTTGTTGATATGACTCCATCCAATCTTTTGCCCACCTTCAACAAAACACCCCAACTACTACAATTTATTTGAAGATACCTGCCACTCATACCCCCCAACCTAAATGTCAAGTTGCTACTCATCGTCAAGGACAAATTCCCCCTTCTTGCGCCCATTCCCCTACCCCTAGTCCCTCCTCCACTACTGCCATCCCTATTTCTAGGCAACTATGCTAACAATGTTACATGACTGCCGCCGATCTTTTCAATACTGAGGCAACTCCTCCCCCCAAAGATCCTAATGTCACCATCACCTGCTTGAATGTTAACAATGAAAGTCTCAGACAGTGGAATTGCGAGTTGCAAGTGGAGCTGACGGCAACAAAGGCAGAGTTGAAGTTGATGGAGAAATGTATTATATTTTGGAAGGACAGTCATGATGCACTCAAATGCAAACTCTGGATGCTTGAGCAAGAGAAAAAGCGAAACTGGATCGATTGCAGGAATACCACTACCCATGCCCTCATTTCCCAAATGCTGGAAGATTGTCGAGCCATTGAGGGGCTTGACACGACAAGATCTTACAATGAGAGAGACCCTCATCAAGTACAGGAGATCGGTCGAATACTGTCAGAGATATATTTTTTCTTTTTCCTTTGCTCGTCTGTCTCTATTTACATCAGACAGTTTACATCAATAACCGCTTAGCCACCCAAGCTCCGCTTAGTAATAGAAGGTGACCAAGCCATATCTATATTTAGTCTACCATCACTCTCCTTATCTACATGACTCATCCATAGTTGTTATGACTCACACGTAGTCAGCATGACTCATACTTGACTAGTATATAAAGCTAGCAGTAGATAGACTTAGGATAAGTCTGTTTCTTTCGTTAACACCCCAATCAGTAGTCTTCCAACCCTTTAAAACCCTACACCCAGAGCCTGAAGTAAAACCTTGCAATCAACCCTAGACTGCTGTCTAACAAGAAACAGACTTCCTTCTTGCTCACTCCATGCTATACAACCTCTACTCTGTCTGGCTAGCGCTGAAGGTCTTCACCCACCAGATCAATTTCACCACCCAGACATCAACATCAATTAGGCTTGCTCTCTCCCCTTGTATTCCCGTCAAGCTCCCCAATATCCAACTGCCATCGTTCCACCAATGGTTTTGACTCGTTCATCATCCACTATCCCTCACCCTGCTATCCCTCTCTCCCAGGAAGGCTCTCTCCCTCCTGCCCCAGCTCCCATCCCCGACGAGACAGTTGACCCTGCCCAAGAAGAAGAACAAGAACAAGAACAAGAACAAGCGGGTCCCTCTCACTCAAAAGGGAAAGGTCGAGCTGAGGACAATGATGAGGATGAAGAAGAAGATCCACGCGTAGCCTTCGAGATCATGAAGCAGGATTATCAACAATTGCTGCAGGTCCAACAAGACCAAGCGCAAGCGAGTCATAGAATCGAACAACAACTTCAAGTATTGATGGCCAACCTCATAGGCCCCCAACCTGTCCCTGCCCCTCTTGGGCCATTTCCCCAACCCTTCCAAGCACCCCCAGTATTCCCCCAACCTGTCCCTGCCCCTGCCCCTGCCCCTGCCCCCGCCAAGATCAAGATGAACCCTCCTGATGAATTCTCTGGTGACCCCACCAAGCTTCACAATTTCTTGCGTCAAGTGAAGCTGAATCATTTGGGATAACCAGGAATCTCAGAGGCCGACAAGATTATCTATGCCTTGTCGTTTATGATTGGAGGAAATGCAGAACCATGGGCTGAGCATCAAGTAGACGCTTACACAATGTTGAACTGGGTTGGTGCTGATTGGGCTGTCTTTGAACAAGCCCTCACCCGAGACTTTGGAGACTTGGACCCCAAGTCAACTGCTCAACTGAAGATCAAGGACGTCAAGCAGTTCAACAAGAGCGCAGAGGAGTACAACATCAATTTCAATCGATGGGCCCATGATACTGGATACGGACAAGAAGCTTCAGTGACTTTGTATAAAGACGAACTCAACCCCTCCCTTTTGCGACAGATCTACCTCTCAGATCGTCAACCCACCACCCTGTTTGAATGGCAGTCTTGTGCTGCAGAACTTGACAGATGACATCGAGAATTCCTGGCTAGAACATCTTCTAAGCCCCAGACTCGTAACACTCGCATCACCAACACCCCCTACCGACAAGGACCACCTGCTGGTCCCTCCACCTATTCCAACCCTGCTGCCCCCAGAATCAAACAAGAAGAGAAGCCTGCTTCACTAGGAGGAATTCCCAAAGGAGCATGTTTCAACTGTGGATGATTTGGCCACTTTGCCAGTTCTTGTCCCAATGCTCCTAGGACAAGTACTTCTGGTTCTGGAAGCCGCTCCTTCACCCCAGCAGCTAGAGGTCGTGGAGGAAAGAAACCTGGTTGAGGGAGAAATATTCAAGTTCTGGAGACCTCAGCCTCGATTGAGGAGGTTAACTCCAATGAAGATTCTTGTCAAGACTTCGAGAAGTGTGGCATCGTCAACTGGGAGCCTAAGAGGAAAGAAGAGCTAAAGAGAGCTTTGGAGAAACAGGGTTTTTGAACAGTCCGGACAATAGCTCATGCGTTGCGGACTCCTTTTCTATGTGTACCACTACCCCTATACAATCTATTTCCCAAATTCTTGGTGCACTTGATTTGAGCGAAGAAGCTTTGACCATACCCCTTGGTTGGAAACTACAGACACTGGTAGACGAATTGCTGCCAGTGCATTGATAGACTCTGGCGCCTCTGGATGCTTTATAAACTGGAACTTTGTGCAGGAGCGCGATATCCCTTTTTATCGATTGGAAGGACCAATCCCCATGCGGAATGCAGATGGGACAGACAACCGAGGAGGTCCCATTGAATATGCTGTAGACCTGTGGTTGGAGATGCCAGATTTTCCTAGGGAACGAACCCGTTTGGAAGTGACAAATTTAGGAGATATGATATAGGTTATCCTTGGCTACCCGTGGCTCAAACGTAACGATCCCCTGGTTGACTAGAAGGCTGGAACACTGACTTCACATCAGACTGTGGCCCCAACCAAGACTTCTCAGGCTAGAGTGATAGTGTCATGAGTAGGCTCTATATTGAATGGCGACTCCTATGCCAAGATTATCAGATTGGTCTCACTGGGAGACCATGCAAGACCCACTACTGTGGAGGAAGATATGAAGAAGTATGTGCCGAAGAAATACTGGAGGCACTGGAAGGTGTTTATGAAGACTACCTTCGATGAACTTCCCCCACGACGACCAGAATTTGACCATGCAATCGATCTCGAACCTACCTTTAGACCCAAGATTGGAAAGGTGTACAAACTCACTGAGTATGAACAAGGAAAGCTGAATGAATTCTTGGAGAAACAACTTGCAAGTGGACGAATACGACGATCGAACTCCAAACAGGCTGCCTCATTCTTCTTTACTGCCAAAGGTGAAGAAGTTAATGCCCAAGGACAAGATGCTGGACTACATCCAATCCAAGACTATTGCTATCTGAATGCTCACACAATCCCAGATGCTTATCCCTTACCTCTCATCTCTGAGATTATTCAACAGACCAAGTTGTTAGAGGCGGAACTATTCACAGTTATGGATATCCGATGGGGCTTTAACAATATTCGTATCAAAGAAGGAGACGAATGGAAAGGAGCCTTCAACACTCGATGAGGGCTGTTTGAGCCCACCGTTATGTTCTTTGGAATGCAAAACTTGCCTGCCTCCTTCCAATGAATGATCGACGTTCTCTTCAAAGAGGTTATCGATTCCAAGCAGGTCCATATCTATATTGACGATATCTTGATCATGGGAAAGGACCTCAATGAACTCACCTATTGGACGGAACGAACTCTAGAGATCATGGAGAAGAATCAACTGTCCTGCAAACCCATCAAGTGCCAGTTCGAGAAAAAGGAAGTGATTTATCTAGGGATGATGATCTCAAAAGGCCACATTGCTATCAACCCCAAGAAGGTTGAGGCGATCAGAACCTAGCCTATCCCCCAGAAGAAATGAGATCTCCAATCCTTCCTTGGCACTGCCAACTTTTGGCAAAGGTTTATCAAGGATTACTCCCTGATTGCTCGTCCTCTCAATGAGCTCCTATGAAAGGATCAAGAATGGATTTGGACCCCTAGGCAACAATGTGCTTTTGATACCCTCAAGAATGCACTTACCTCTGCTCCTGTTTTGAGAACCCTGAAGCCAGACCTTTCTTACCTTCTGGAGATGGATGCCTCTGGTGTTGCACTGGGTGCAGTCTTAACCCAGAAAGAGAATGATGAAGAAGATTGGCACCCCATTGGCTTCTACTCCAAGACCCTCCTCCCAGCTGAACGAAATTACCCTACCCATGACCAAGAGCTTTTAGCCATTATATCTGCCTTGAATGAATGGAGATACCTCCTGCAAGGGACACGACAACCCATTATGATCAAGACTGACAACCAGTCCCTCCAATACTTCATAACCAGTCACCAACTCTCTAGATGCCAGGCTAGATGGTCTGAGTTTTTAGCTCGCTTTTGGTTCAGAATCAGCTACCAGCCTAGAATCAAGAATAAGGCTGATGGACTCTCCAAACATCCGGATCATTACCCAGAGTCTTATGAGGAGGTGGAGGACAAGGTCCTTCTGCCAAAAGAACTTTTTGTCAATGCGCTTTTCATCAATGCAATTATCAGTTTGTCGTCCCCCAACTTTTTATCCAAGCTTTGTTTTCATTCCCCCCTACCTCTCGAGATCATGGCCAAAATTGAAGATCCCTCTTCCGGATACACCCACGTAGATGGCATTGTGCGCGATGCTGGAGATCGTATAGTTGTGCCAAAGGACGTATCTTTGCGCACAGAAATTATTCGATTGACCCATGACACACCCACTGGTGGCCATCCCGGCATTGAGAAGACGAAGGAACTGCTCCTCCGTAATTACACATGGGAAGGTGCCCCACAAGATATCACCAATTATGTGAAGTCCTGCCTTGCTTGTCAACAGACCAAGGTTTATCCACAGAAACCCACTGGACTTCTCCAACTGTTACCCCCTCCTACTAAACTGTGGCAACAGATCACTGCTGATCTAATCGTGGAACTCCCTAATTTGAAAGGATTTGATGCTATTCTAGTTGTGGTGGACAGATTCACTAAACGAGCTCACTTCATCCCAACAACTGGAAACCTATCTACTAAAGGAACTGCTGCGCTGTTTCAAGAACATGTCTGGAAGCACCATGGATGGCCAGAGAAGATCATTACTGATTGAGGAACCCAGTTCTCATCAAAATTCGCTACGTCATTAAATGAACTCCTAGGAACCACTTCTGGGCTTTCTACCGCCTATCACCCCCAAACAGATGGACAAACCGAACGAACCAATCAAGAGTTAGAGCAGTACGTATGGCTCTACACTAACTTCATGCAAGATGATTGGAAAGATTGGTTAGCTCCAGTGGAGTTTGCTTATAACAACTGAGAACATTCCTCCACTCACCAATCCCTCTTCTGGCTTGAATATGGTCGACACCCTCACACCCCCTTATCAGTTCCAACCCAAACCTCAAATCCCGATGCCAACGAGTTTTACATGCAGCTTACTAGAGCTAGAGAGAATGCTGAAGAGTCTCTTCAAAAGACCGCTAACTCAATGAAGCTCTATACCGATTGAAAACATCAAAAGGAACCCACGTTTTACGAAGGACAAAGGGTCTGGCTTGATGCCAAGAATTTGAAAACTAGCTGGCCCGCGAAGAAACTGGATGTCCGCCAGCTCGGACCTTTTATAATTCTAAAACAAGTATCGCCTGTGGCTTACCGACTAAAATTACCGCTGTCATGGAGGATTTATCCCGTGTTTCACGTTTCACTACTTAAGGCTCTAGAGGAGAATCTTGATCTCCACCCCCCAATCAGAGAAGATGACAATCTCCGACCGCCTCCAGATGTGATTGAGGGAGAACCCGAGTATGAAGTGGAACGTATCTTAAATCACCCCAGGAAAGCGAAACCGACAATATCTAATCAAGTGGAAAGGCTACCCAATAGAGGCAGCCACCTGGGAACCACGATGGAACCTCAAGCACGCAAAAGACATCTTAATGAATTATGAAAAGTCTATTCAAGCAGCGATTTAACTCTCTTTTACGAATACTACCAACATCACGATCGTTGAATCTCCATTTCTCCTTTTCAATCTCCGACAATTATAAGGACTTCCCCTTTCCAACAATCATCAAAAGAAGCACGAAATGCCCCGTGAAGTTCATTACGCCCGCAAGTCGACTGGGAGGCGTCCACCCCGAGGGAACCCCACCGCTTCTACCTCCAACCTCCCCCCCGATTCTTCTTCCTCCTCTTCCTCGTCCGACAGTGTCTTGGTTACCTGATGGTTCAAGAAGCCAAAACGACGTACCGATACTATTGACAAGCCAGGACAAAATTGTAACTACCGAGGGCTCCCCTTTGCCAAGGTCAAGCACCTATCTGGGTGCCCCGAAACCTACGTCCCTTTTATCTCTGGAGCACATCGATGCGAACTTAACTACAACCGTCACTGGTACACGTTCGACAAGGACAGCGACTTTGACGACAAGAAGAATCAACTTGAAGATTGGCTGGAGGCGTACCAAGTTGGGCGCCAACTTTTGATGGTTATACCGGACCAGGACGAATCCGACATCACCACCCCCACTATCCCCGAAGACCCCATCTCGCACCGCATCCATCGTGTTGCCAACTGACTCTATACTGCCCAGAACGGGTACCACTCAATGATGGATGCTAAGTACGAAAGGATCCTTGACCTGGAGCAGAATGCTGTAATGTGTAGGGAGCTGGCTGAAACTTGGTTGCGACGTGCCCGGGAGTTGGATGGCCGTTACCACTGGTTTGACCCAGATGGACACCTGCTTCAACCCCCAGTTTATGATGGCGCAACCTAGGGAGTGGACACTGTTCCCTAATGAACAGTATTCCTTACACCTCCCTTCTGGATGTATGGTTAGAGAAGGTGATATCTACTGGAGAGTTGAGGAAAAGTATACCTAGTGGATAGTCTTTGATCCGACATCTGTCCACTCATCCCTCCTCTTCATCGCTCACCTATCTCATCTCCCCTCTACCCACCTCTACCATCCCTTTACACCTCCTCTTGACATCCTTCCTTCGCTTCAAAGGGTCTTCTCAAAATTTGGGACGAATTTCCTTTTTGTGGAGGTGAATGTCAGAGATATATTTTTTCTTTTTCCTTTACTCGTCTGTCTCTATTTACATCAGACAGTTTACATCAATAACCGCTTAGCCACCCAAGCTCCGCTTAGTAATAGAAGGTGACCAAGCCATATCTATATTTAGTCTACCATCACTCTCCTTATCTACATGACTCATCCATAGTCGTTACGACTCACACATAGTCAGCATGACTCATACTTGACTAGTATATAAAGCTAGCAGTAGATAGACTTAGGATAAGTCTGTTTCTTTCGTTAACACCCCAATCAGTAGTCTTCCAACCCTTTAAAACCCTACACCCAGAGCCTGAAGTAAAACCTTGCGATCAACCCTAGACTGCCATCTAACAAATACCCTATTGACCTCAATCTGGAGTACCTGGATGAAGATGAGACTGTCACTGCTATCCCCTCCCCCACCCAGCCAACTGTGGAAACCGATCCCATCACTTTCCTCTCAGTGGCCATTGAGGCCCCCGCCACTGAGGAAATCCAGACTCAGGCCTCAGAGAATGAAACAACCAACATCACCCAAGTTTGAAATTCAGGTTGAATTTCCTGAAAAGCAAGGTGTATGTCATAGATGTAATTTTTCACTCTTTCCCTATGTTAGTCATTGTAGCTTAGTTGGACTTGTCTTATCTTTGCTTGGGATTCCCCACAATTACACTATGGGATTCCCCATAGCCTTACCTTTTTCATTTACCTTAGATAGGATATATTTCATTTCTGACTACTTATATATCATCCCTTCACATGCTCCGCATTATTATCATGCTTATCTCTTATCTACCACATGTATTCCTTGTTGTAACACTAACTCATCCACTGCAACATAGTCAGTATATAAACTCCTAGTTAGTTGTACTCAGACCTTAAGTCTGATTCCTCATTAGACACCCCAATAACTAGGACTTGAGACCACCATTATCGTCTTGGACAGAGCACTCAGAAGTAAAACTGTCTTGACAATAACCAGTTTATAACAAGGATGTACAAAGTGGAGGTGGTCTGTTCTGCACTAGTAGTAGAGCTCTTCAAATTCGATTGCAAATTGAGCAAGGCATTTGTAGGCCATTTGAAGTTCACTTGGCACAATATTTTGTTGTAGAATGATCTGAATACCTGAGACAAGTTTACAGAAGTTGATCCAGTATTGGAGAGGGAGGATGTGATAGAGAAGTCCCAGACCTAACCCAAACAAGTATATGAGGAATTCCCAGGCCTTGTAACTACTAGAGATCTTCTCAGCTAGGTTGTGTGGAGGTCAGTCAAAAGACTTAGGTAGGTATGGCATAGTATTCGCAACTTGCTGTCCATGTATCTTCCATACCTCACCTTGGAGTACCGCCTATGGCCATGTTAGTTTGCTATCTGTCTTGTTACAGTCTATTGTACCACACCATAGGCTGAGGAGAAGGTTGGGAATATTGAGCGCAGTGAGGTATATAACATTGGAACTGAAGCAACCTGGGATACCAAGAATTTGGTCCGGTGGGATTCCACTGAAGAGACTTAGTTTTGATATGCCAGTTTCTAGGTGGTGAGTCTTGTATTAAGTTTGATTTGGGGATTACTAGAGGTACACTAGGTTTTAGAGGTATCTCTGAGTAGGAGAGGTGTGAAGGGCAGAAATCTCTATATTGCTATAGTCACATCCTTTGACAACATAGTTATATGGTTTGAGCCATTGATACATCTGCTTCGTGTATAAGAACTGAACACAGAACAAGGTGCGAGGATGACTATAAAGAGTCTTGACACAGTCTATGATTGATGATTGTGGAAAGGAAGTCTTCAATTGTTCATGAATGTGATTGATCGAGGAATTGGAAGAATTGGAAGATTGAAAGAGGAAGTTGAGAGGAAGTCTTAGAAGATCTAGACTTGAGAGCAAGAGAGAAGCAAATATCTAACTTGTTGGATCACTAGCTACAATATATAGTATATATATATTCTAGTACAAGGATCCCTTTGAATGTATATGATAAAAGGGGAGCCTCTCTAATGATCGAAGGGGAAAGTAGTGAATGGGAATCAAGAAGTCAAATGAAAAGGGAGAAACAGAAGAGAACCGATGCCTTTGAATAGTGTCTTCCCTTTGATATACAAACTTTCATTTGCGTTCAGAGTGTTTGATGAATCTCGAACTCATTCGGGATGTTTGGGAGCTATTGGGGGTGTTCAGAGGGTTTATGTTTGTATTCAAAGGACTTGATAGGTGTCTAGTATTTGTATAGTTGAATATACAGTGCTCAGGAGACAGAGGGGTCGTATCAATGCATGGTGTTATAAGTCTCCTGCAAAGCATTAGTTACTGAGAGGAACATATCAATGGAGAGCTGCAAGTCTGGATCATCAAGATCCATGCCATGATTGGGAACAGGATTGCGCAACCACGCCATTGCATCCTCATCAAGTCAATTGGCCTTATCATCAAGTGATGCACATTTTATAGCTTGAATAAACTGGAGGGCAATCTTGATTTCTTCAATATGGATAGCTATAGGTTCTGGTGATTCAGGACAGTTGTATGGAGGGGTGGGGTTAGGATTGGGATCATTCTGAATGTCACAAGAATCAAGTGATCCAGTTACATCTTGCCAGTAAGGATTGTCCATCTCCATAGTATTATGATCAAGTGATCCAGCTACATCTTGCGGATAAGGATCGTCCATCTCCGTAGTGTATTTGTGGGATTATTCTTGTTAGACAGCAGTCTAGGGTTTATTGCAAGGTTTTACTTCAGGCTCTGGGTGTAGGGTTTTAAAGGGTTGGAAGACTACTGATTGGGGTGTTAACAAAAGAAACAGACTTATCCTAAGTCTATCTACTGCTAGCTTTATATACTAGCTAAGTATGAGTCATACTGACTACGTGTGAGTTGTAATGACTATGGATAAGTCATGTAGATAAGGAGAGTGATGGTAGACTAAATATAGATATGGCTTGGTCACCTTCTATTACTAAGCAGAACTTGGGTGGCTAAGCAGCTATTGATATAAACTGTCTGATGTAAATAGGAATAGACGAGCAAAGGAAAAGGAAAAAATATATCTCTGACAATTCTGCATAGAAAGATCATCCCACCCACATAGGATATCAAATAAGTAAAGCAAAAGTACCTTAATATTATCATAAGAAAGATGATCACTGCGCATGCGCTTGGACTGACTATCCTGCAGGTATCCCATATCAGTAAGATCACTCCTTCATTTGCCTAAATGGCCTTCACCAGATACTTGTGTTTGGATAGCAGTATTGGCTAGAAACTCCAAGAATTTTGCTGAAAGGTCTTGCTGATAGAATTTCTTGTGCCTCCGATAGGTTGACTCAGATACAGTCTGTAGGTTTCCTTTGCATTTTTCTATGCAATCACAGGACCAGGTCTTTTTGGAGGCCATTATAGGAGAGGGGAATAGGAAGCGGGAAGCAGGAAGTAATAGTAATTGACGCAACTTGTATTGACACAGATATATACAAATTGTGTTGTCGAAAAGTTGTCATTTTAGCTGGCAGATGTCTGCCTGGCAACTTCAAATCATGCAATATAAGTGTGCAACCAAGCATATAAAAGGTCTTACTATGATTTACTAAGATATATACAGTTGTGTCTAGTTTTACCCAGTTTTATCTAGATCCCACTCGGTGGACTTTTCACTGGGAGTAAAGCTTAACACTAGGTGTGGTTCTTAAGGCAGTAGCTTCTAGCCCTGATACATTCTCCACCTGCGAGTTGCTCACCAATTATCAAGGCTGGAAGCTACTGCCTTAAGAAGCACACCTGGTGTTAAGCTTCACTATTAATACTACTAATATAGTAATATAAATACAGGGAGTAACTAACCTAGTATCAAGCTTCACTGTCAATACTAAGGAGCAGTGAGCTTGACACTAGAGGCTTTGAACACATTTTTTGACCAAATAAGAACAAACAAATCAGCTACAACTTCGGACTGGTACAAACTAGTACTGCTCTATGCAAAGGAGATTATTAGTGTTGCCGTGGTTCTGCTCAGAAGCGGCTAGCTACTGGAGCCAAGCTGTAGCTGAGCTGTAAATCTACTTCGTGGTTTGATACAGCTCAGCTTTCCCACAGTATTAGCTTTGAGCCGCTCGAGCTGTAGCTTTGATCCAAATCTGTCCATTAAAGCCGTGTAGTCTGCTGCAAGCAATAATGTTGTCTATCCACCTCTCTCTCTCTCAGACAAACAATAAGAACTTGGGAGTGCATCCACCTGCTAAAGGCCTCGAGGTTCCAGCATGCCCTGTAACGTGAGTATATATACATATGATGTACGTCCGAACCTGCTAAAAAATCATGCCTCCCAGAGCGTTTGCCAATGGTTCAATGGAGTCGTCTTTTCAAGCAGCTGTCCCCCCAGTCTCAGTCCCCTTAATGCCACTTAAACCAGGGCACCGGAAATGGGGGCGACGTGATGCCCCTTCATCTGAGTATACAATCCCCACTATGCTAACTCCAAGTCAACGCGAGAGCCGCCACCCAAGGCAGACAAGCCTGGTTCCACTTCCCGCCCCGACTCTCTCATATCTAGAAGTCCCCTCTTTGGTTTCATCAATACATCATGATAGTATCTTTGGAGAGCAAGCCCCCAGAAGTCAAACAACGACTCCCACCTCTTCGCTTTCCTCTCTTCCTCTAAGGACCTCTTTCACATCAAGCTCTTCTCACACGATTCTAGACTACCACTCATCTACTCAATCACAGGGTCGCACAAGATCAAATTCAAGATCATCGTCTGGAAGATTGCAAGGTTCTAACCTTACCACCAATCCATACAGCAAGCATTGTCGACGATCCTCACAGCCTGGACCCACTGGAAATAAAACTGGAAAGAAAGCCCACGATGTCTGGTTGTTCTTTTCAGCCGAGGGGGATATTAATTTCTGCCTACTTTGCAAGTAAGCCCCCAATGTTTTACGATTGATCTACATGAAAATATTTATTGCATAAACAGACATGGAAATGAAATGGACGTCAGGAAGAACGTCAAGCATTACAGCAAAGGAACAGGGACCACAGTTCTACGGAAGCATCTTGCCAAATCTCATATCAGTCTATGGGTTTCTAGATGCGACAAACTCAATATCTCAATCAACGCAAAGGAAGTACAGCAAGCGGTAACACATTATCGAAAGGAACAGGGCCAGGCAACTTCGGAGCCATCACCACAACTGGCACTAGTAGGCCACAACTTCTCAAAGGAAGCATTCATTGATGTGATTGCTGAATTCATTGTTGCCGATGATCAGGTCAGGTTTCTGTGGAATAAAATGCTTCAGTTGACATTGTATTATTACAGTCCATCAATGTCATCAAATGCCCTCAATTGCGGGCTCTCTTTCTTATACTGCGACGCGACCTCAAGGACTCTGATATACCCCACCGAACTACTATCCGAGAACACATTTTGGAGCTTTTTGACGACCATCTTAATGAACTTGAGACGGATATGGCTGTAAGTTGTCCTTCTTTTGGTTTCATAATGCTCACAGTGATAGACATCAATCGGCAAAATCTTATTCACAATGGATATGTAGTCAGATCCCAACCTGACACCTTATATGGCAGTTACTGCACACTGGATTGAGACGCAAATCAAGAACACGCCTCGCGGCCCACAACACACCTTGAAGCTATAGGCAGATTTGGTAGGATTCATGTGGGTGCAAGGACACCACAGTGGTGATCATCTTGCACACGCTTTCATTCACATCTTGAGGCATATCAAGATTTTGCACAAGGTTTGTTACTACCTTGTCGTTTATTACCCCTCTAACTGTGTCAGTCCAGATTGGATGGGTCACGCTCAACAATGCATCCAACAACGACACCTTCATGGTTGCGCTACAACAGGAGCTTCGCAAGCTGAATATACCATTTGATGCTATACAATGGCGCATCAGGTAAGATTTCATATAATGCTAACGCAACTAATTTCACATGTATTCTCATCATAAAATTAGGTGTTTTCCTCATGTAGTCAATCTCACATGCAAGGCTGTCCTTGCAGCTATTACAAACATGAATTTTGCAAGAGACGAAGCTCCCGACTTTATCCCTGTTAATGAAGGTTCGTCCTCAATTGATAATGCTATTCGCCGAGACCCAATTGCCATATCTTGAACCCTTGTTCATACAGTAAGTGTGCCCTCTTTCTAAAATTGTGGTTTAGTGTATTTATCTTTATAGATACGAGCGTCTTCACTCTGCCGTCAATATTTTTCAGAAGTTATGAAAGCTCTCAAAGAGCATGATCTACAGCTGCTACATGACGTTGATACCCAATGGTCCTCGACCCTGCTGATGGTGGAGCACATACTGCTTCTCCGTGAGGTATAGTTTTTGTTTTATCTTCTGCGCATCATTCACAGCTTCAAATTTTAGGCAATCGAATGGTTTCTTGATCATGACAACTTCAAGGAGTTATGGAGGTACCAACTTAATGCAAATGAGTGGAACGTGCTTGAAGTATTCAAGGAAATTCTTGCGGTAAGTACTGTATTCATTTTTTCATTCACACCTACACTTGAATATAATATCTAGGTACCTCACGCATTTCAGCAAAAGCTATCAGCTGAAAAGACGCCAACGCTATGTAATGCGATCCCATACTATGATGCAATGATGCGCGTTTGGGAGAAGCATCAATCTGACCACCCAGAGACCTCTCAGGTGATTGACAAAGGCCTTAACAAGCTGGAGGTGTACATTTTGCAAGCATCGATCATTCTGGCATATGTGTTGGCCATGGGTCTGTGTTCCAATATGTTTATTGGCTTGCGTGCACTAACTGTCTTCCCTAGTTATCAACCCACTCATAAAACTGAAGTGGTACAAGCGGTACAAGCCTACTAAACTAGAGGGGGCCAAATCAGTCTTTACTCATGCAGTACGCTACTGATTTTCATTCTGTTAATGAAATTTCACCTATGCCGAATGATCGCAGCTGCGCGCATACCGGAAAGAGCCAACAAGTCCATGTCAAGACTTATTGTCTGGACAGGATAGCAACACACCCTTGCGACATGCCTGGGCAGACCACATCCTTGAACTAGACAAAGAGGACGACTACTCACAGGAACACGGCTTAGAAGCGGAAGTCGAAGCATACTTGGCGGATTCACAAACCAACAGCAACATCCTGATATATTGGTATGGAACTCGTCTTATTCACTTCTACATGTTAATCACTGAGTTTTTAAATTGTAGGCAGGAAAATCAATTGCGCTATCCTACAATATTTACCCTGGCGATGGATATTATTCCTATCCAAGGGTCTGCTGTCCCTTGCGAGCGAATTTTTTCCTCCAGCAAGGAGACCACCACGGCGCGTCGCAACCGCATTAGTCCCAAGACTATGGAAGCCCTCCAGATGCTCAAGTTTTCCTTCAAGAAAGGGCGAGGATTGGACTTTACCGCTGGGACCAGCTGAGAGGCTGAACTTGAAGAACTCACTTTCAAGTCAGTTGATCTGCCGGAAGATAGACTCAGCTAGAATGACCGGTCTCTCGCCTCGTGAGTTCTGAGATCCCTACACATCTAACAGACGCGCGAGGCTGTTAAACACCTAGGGTTGGTGTGTTGCCCCTTCCCTTTGCCAAGCCGACACCACATACACATCCCCGCAAGCACAAAAAACCTTATACCATTTCAAACAGCTGCAAAACGACTGTTCCATCTTCCTTCTTCTCTGACACAGTATATTTGTATATACATCTTGACTCCTTATAGTGCAAACAAGTCTTGTAGATGAGTGGAAAACAAATTTTATTTACAGTTGCCCAATTTGGAGGTAAGCTGCAGCTAGCTACAAGCTGAGCTGCTCGAAAGCGGAGCTGGTCCCATTTTGGGATGAGCTGACTTGAACTAAGCTATCCCATGAGAAAAGCTACTGGAGCCAAGCAAAAGCGGAGCCGAGCTGAGCGGTGGCAACACTAGAGATTATTACATCCTAACACTAATACCCAACTTAGGCAATCACACAACATGGGCTGGTCGTAATCCTACATGCAATGTGATCATTCCATGGCCTCACCCAACCTCACCTTACAGATGCACAGAAGGCCTCCCAGGCTTATTGCACATAAGTAAAAAAAAATCAATGTAAAGAAGCTGGATAATGATATTAAAGCACATACCAAGGCTCAGCAGTTGCAAGTTGCTGAGCTTGCAAAGAAACACAACATCTCTGTCAACAAGATCAAGGATCTTATCAGTCTAAACATGTATTACAAGAAAACCCATGAACCAACCCTTCACAATGCAATTATCCATGCTAAGGCAGTGGAGGTCAATGAAGGTGAGTGATACAATTAACTGTTGAGGACATGCTGATAGACTTATCTAGATTTACCTCCTAGGGAAAAGAAGATGCTCTCTGAGATCAAGACCTTGATAGCTGAAGATAATAGGTTCCAGAATATTACCAAAGAGGAACAGCAAGACATTATTAATTCACTTGCTCATTATTGCGAGAGGAAGATCACTGGTACCTGAGCCAACAATGCTGCCACCACTTAGGACATACTCATCTCTGATTCAATTATTAAAACAGTAGGTTATTATTTAACTCTACTTTGCTGTTTCTTGTTTACCCATCTATCATCACACAGTTGGATAATCTGGCCCTCTGTACAGGTGCATATAGCTGCTTTTTTCTTACCTGCAGCCACATTAATGACACATCAGAGGCTACCTGGTATGGCAGTAACAAATTCAATGGATTTCTGGGAGGAAATTATGAAATTAGATGCTGATGAGATATGCTGTCTGTTTAAGCAATGGGTATGCTCTCAGAATCAAAGTAAGTATTCTCATTAGCTCACTAACTGTTCATGTCTAATCACACAACAAAGATGTGCTAGAGTGCAACACTCTTGTGAGTGTCTATAAGCAATGTACTCAAGCTGTTCAGAGTGGTCTTCATGAGTCTCTGTAGCTACTATTGTTATTACTGACACTTACATTGGTATAGGGTGTATAACGAACAACAAGAAGGTCAAAATGAACTACCTAAACTATGACAAGTCCATCGTGCAGCTCTATGGTGTCAAGATCATCAGCTGGCCTAAGGATGTCAAGTTCATCAACCCCTCTGCAATTGGCACTGTTGGGGAGATTCTGCAAGCTACATGATGCATGGAAGTTAGGTGGGTGCCACTGGGTAAAATTCACAGGTATGTCTCACAAACACAAGCCTCACCCTTTGGATGATTAAGAAAATGAAGGGCTATCAAAGAGAAGAAATGGGAGGTTGCTATAGTTGTTGAATCTATGTCTGATGGTGACAGACGCTAGAACAGTAAGATCTCCATCCAAACCCCTGCCCCTGCTCCTCATTTCTTACTTTCATATACCCAGAATCCTTTATACTATATACCCCTATTAGGATGTGATGATCTCCTGTGCAATAGCAGTACTGGTTTGTACCAGTTCGAAGTTGTGGCTGATTTGTTTGTTCTTATTTGGTCAAAATGCGTCCAAAGTCTCTGGTGTCAAGCTCACTGTTCCTTAGTATTGACAGTGAAGCTTGACACCAGGTGTGGTTCTTAAGGCAGTAGCTTCCAGCCTTGATACTGCATACTCAAGTTCACCATCACTAGAGTCCTTGAGCAGAAGTTCATCATCACTGCTAGACTCATTGACTGGAGATAATGGAGGTGAATGGATTTGATGAGAAGCAGGGGGTGATATTGCAAGTGGGTCAGGAGTAGAAGCAGGTGGAGAAGCGCTGTTTGGAGTTGGAGAGGGAGTGGATTGGGGAGGCACAGAGGATTGACGACCAAGTAGAGTCTCATTAAGGGAGCCTTGGGGACAACTAGCACAAGGAGGGTTTTGACATCTTGAAGGTCTAGGTGGATCAGAGGCAGGTGCCCTATGTGCAGATGGAACTGGGACAGCAGAGAGTGGATTTGGGACCAGGTATAGGTGCAATTTGTGGCAAAGATAGTACTGGGTGTGGTGCTGTATCAACACTATGGTTATCATCTCCCCCTTGATCCAGCACCACTACAGATGGTCCAGAGGGTGCAGAGTAATCAGGTAATATAGAAGGGGAAGAGACTAGATTTATAGCCACAGTAGAGTTGCCAGGAAAGCACCTTTCATCAAACACAGCATGACTGCTGATAATGATCTTCTTAGCCACTGGGTCCCAGAACTTCCATGCTTTCACACCATCAGGGTAACCAACAAAGATGCACTTCCTAGAATGAGGTTGGAGTGCTTTCCTCTTCTCTTGGCGCACTAGCACATAGGCAAGGCAGCCAAAGATACGGAAGTAAGAGATGTCTGGTTTCTTCCCTTTCCAGTGGAAATATGGAGTGTCTCCATTCAAAGCAGAAGTAGGTGTCCTGTTCCTGGTATGCACATAGGTAGAGACAGCAAGTACCCAAAAGGAGGGAGGGAGTTTAGCATGAACCAGCAGTGCAGTGGCAGCAGCAGCAATATCTTCATTTGCGCGCTCAGCTATATTTTGATGAGGTTCATTTGGCTCAGTGTGCTGACGCATGAATTCACCTCCTTTATCATCCCTAGACATCTGAAGGCGTCTTCCAAGTTTGGTCTCAGCATAAGCCTTGAATTGCTTGAATGCAACAAGAGCTTCTGTTTTACGTCTCAGGAAAGCAATCACCATGAACCTTGACTTGTCATCAATGAAGGGTTGCCAATAATGGTATCCCTCTGGTGTCTGAACAGGGAGAGGGCCCTTTAAGTCTGTGTGGACAAGTGCAAGAAGAGAGGTTCGACGAGAGGCTGTCTTAGGGATATTATGACGGTGCTGCTTTCCAAAGATGCATGGTTCACAGATAGGGTCTGGAGGTGAGCTAGAATGGATGACCATGCCTGAGACAAGCTTATGGAGGTGCATATGCTTCAAATCACCAAAGTTAAGGTGAGAGCAACGCTGGTGCCACAGAGTAAGATCCAAGGGAAGGGTTGACTGAGCTGACTGAGCTGACTGAGGAACAATGATCTTGCCATCAAGATAGCCAATGTTGCGCTCATTGATGGAGGCAGTGAAATGGAGCTCATTGTGATAATAGAACTCAACTCGAGATTGTTGGATTGAAATGGTATATTGTTTAACACGAGTAAGGTGGAAGAGTGAAAGTAGATTACTGCCAAGATCAGGGACATGGAGTACATCATGAAATACAACTGGTCGCTTGGGTATACCATCTATGACTGGTTGGAACTCAACTGAACCAATACCAGCAGAGTAGATTGTTGAATGGTCAGCTAGTTCAATAGCAGTGACATGGGGAGAATATGAGCAAAACCAGTGTTTGTGAGGGGTCATATGTGATGTAGCACCTGTATCAGTGTTCAAGTCAATACAAGATTGAGACTTGAGCCATAGGGAGCGATGGGATGAAGAGAGAGCACTTGCATGACCAGCAAATTCAATGGTAGCAGTGTTGGCATTGGTGGTATCTTCAGATGCTTCTTTTGCAGCAGGCTTGTTGCCTCTACCTCTAGCACCTCGACCACGTCCTTGCCATTGGGCAGTCTGGTGTTTGGCATCAGCAGAGGCCTTCTGCTTCTTGAAGCACTTGTCCTCTGTGTGGTTGGTTTTGCCACAGAAGGAGCAAAGCAAAGCAGATGATGATGATTGGTAGGCAAGGCTGGGAGATGAGGAGGAGACATTTCTGGCAAGCTGCTGGCTCTCTTCATTCTGGAAGGCAGATTGGAGTTTATCGATATCAAGGGAGTCAATGAGTAGGAGGGAGGATGCAAAGTTGTTGTATTCAGCAGGAAGGGCACAGATGAGGGTCATACAGAGAAGTTCTTTATCCAGGTTGTCCAGTGTGAAGTTAGATGGACAGAGAGCTTTGATATCCTGCAGAGCTTTATCAGCTCTAGCCATTAAGGCAGGCAGGGTTTCAGCATCATCCTTCTTAATACTGAACAGCGCATCATAGGCATTGAAGCGGGTTCCTGGTCTCTTCTGCAGATGGACAGCCTCTAGCTCAGCCCACATTGCTGCAGGGTCAGCTTTGGCATCCTTCACATGCACCTTCTGGTTGTCCTCAATGGCAAGCCATATCTCTCCACTAGCTCTGCCAGATTTCTGGTTCCAATCCCTAAGCTCAGTGATTTCAGCAGGGGTAGGTTTGACAGGGTCAGCAGCAGTAGGCCTAGGCAGAGATCCATCCACATACTCCCAGAGTTCTTTGGTGTGAAGGTAAGCCTCCATGTTGTCAGCCCACTGCCCCCAATTAGTGGGAGTGAGGCAGGGGAATGTCCTCTTTGATTCATTGGTGGAGGCTGACATGATGATGATGATGGTGTGTAGGTAGGTGATAAATGGATTATGGAGTATAAAGGGGTAGTGGATGGCAAGGATAGGGTGAGGTTGGTAAATCAGTCTTCTGTGGGTCTCACACACACTACCAGCTTATTCTCAAGTTGATGAAATCAGTGCTAGCAGTGGTAGTTGATAATGGAGCTACTTCCAATAAATTGGAAGGGGAGGCAACTGTAAACCCGCCAACCCAATCTCCCTACAACACTGCATGCAGAGAGAGGTGCTGACTGGTGTGAACCAAGCCAAATAGCAACTGGGGTAACACTCTGATAAGAGAGCCCAGGGAGGTAGCACTTCACTGCACTTCACTTTGTTCTAATCTCCTTTCAATAAACCAATGTGCACAGTGACAGCCACAGCACAGACTGATGAATGATCAAGTCCTAGAGTCCAGAGAGGTCCCAAGAGTCCAAATTTTTGCCAGAGCACAGAGGGCACGTCCTAGAGTGTCTTGAAGCGATTACAACGTCCTGGGAGCAATGGAAGCGATGGAACACGAATGGGAATGATTAGGAGGTAGATAGGAGTGGTGCTGGTGAGAGGTCTGGAGAGTGGTTGTAATGGTCCAGCAGGAGCTGTTAGACACAATAGGGGGTGATTTTAGGCGAAATTTGCAGCAGGGATCATAACCTATAAAGGCTGGAAGCTACTGCCTTAATAACCACACCTGGTGTCAAGCTTCACTGTCAATACTAAGGAGCAGTGAGCTTGACACCAGAGACTTTGGACGCATTTTTGACCAAATAAGAACAAACAAATCAGCCACAACTTCGGACTGGTACAAACCAGTTACTGCTCTATGCAGAGGAGATCATCACATCCTAACATGATGCACTGTTCAGTATTAGGAAGGATGATGCTGAAACCCTGCCTGCCTTAATGGCTAGAGCTGATAAAGCTCTGCAGGATATCAAAGCTCTCTGTCCATCTAACTTCACACTGGACAACCTGGATAAAGAACTTCTCTGTATGACCCTCATCTGTGCCCTTCCTGCTGAATACAACAACTTTGCATCCTCCCTCCTACTCATTGACTCCCTTGATATCGATAAACTCCAATCTGCCTTCCAGAATGAAGAGAGCCAGCAGCTTGCCAGAAATGTCTCCTCCTCATCTCCCAGCCTTGCCTACCAATCATCATCATCTGCTTTGCTTTGCTCCTTCTGTGGCAAAACCAACCACACAGAGGACAAGTGCTTCAAGAAGCAGAAGGCCTCTGCTGATGCCAAACACCAGACTGCCCAATGGCAAGGACGTGGTCGAGGTGCTAGAGGTAGAGGCAACAAGCCTGCTGCAAAAGAAGCATCTGAAGATACCACCAATGCCAACACTGCTACCATTGAATTTGCTGGTCATGCAAGTGCTCTCTCTTCATCCCATCGCTCCCTATGGCTCAAGTCTCAATCTTGTATTGACTTGAACACTGATACAGGTGCTACATCACATATGACCCCTCACAAACACTGGTTTTGCTCATATTCTCCCCATGTCACTGCTATTGAACTAGCTGACCATTCAACAATCTACTCTGCTGGTATTGGTTCAGTTGAGTTCCAACCAGTCATAGATGGTATACCCAAGCGACCAGTTGTATTTCATGATGTACTCCATGTCCCTGATCTTGGCAGTAATCTACTTTCACTCTTCCACCTTACTCGTGTTAAACAATATACCATTTCAATCCAACAATCTCGAGTTGAGTTCTATTATCACAATGAGCTCCATTTCACTGCCTCCATCAATGAGCGCAACATTGGCTATCTTGATGGCAAGATCATTGTTCCTCAGTCAGCTCAGTCAGCTCAGTCAACCCTTCCCTTGGATCTTACTCTGTGGCACCAGCGTTGCTCTCACCTTAACTTTGGTGATTTGAAGCATATGCACCTCCATAAGCTTGTCTCAGGCATGGTCATCCATTCTAGCTCACCTCCAGACCCTATCTGTGAACCATGCATCTTTGGAAAGCAGCACCGTCATAATATCCCTAAGACAGCCTCTCGTCGAACCTCTCTTCTTGCACTTGTCCACACAGACTTAAAGGGCCCTCTCCCTGTTCAGACACCAGAGGGATACCATTATTGGCAACCCTTCATTGATGACAAGTCAAGGTTCATGGTGATTGCTTTCCTGAGACGTAAAACAGAAGCTCTTGTTGCATTCAAGCAATTCAAGGCTTATGCTGAGACCAAACTTGGAAGACGCCTTCAGATGTCTAGGGATGATAAAGGAGGTGAATTCATGCGTCAGCACACTGAGCCAAATGAACCTCATCAAAATATAGCTGAGCGCGCAAATGAAGATATTGCTGCTGCTGCCACTGCACTGCTGGTTCATGCTAAACTCCCTCCCTCCTTTTGGGTACTTGCTGTCTCTACCTATGTGCATACCAGGAACAGGACACCTACTTCTGCTTTGAATGGAGACACTCCATATTTCCACTGGAAAGGGAAGAAACCAGACATCTCTTACTTCCGTATCTTTGGCTGCCTTGCCTATGTGCTAGTGCGCCAAGAGAAGAGGAAAGCACTCCAACCTCATTCTAGGAAGTGCATCTTTGTTGGTTACCCTGATGGTGTGAAAGCATGGAAGTTCTGGGACCCAGTGGCTAAGAAGATCATTATCAGCAGTTATGCTGTGTTTGATGAAAGGTGCTTTCCTGGCAACTCTACTGTGGCTATAAATCTGGTCTCTTCCCCCTTCCATATTACCTGATTGCTCTGCACCCTCTGAACCATCTGTAGTGGTGCTGGATCAAGGGGGAGATGATGACCATAGTGATGATACAGCACCACATCCAGTACTACCTTTGCCACAAATTGCACCTATACCTGGACCCAATCTACCTCCTGCTGTCCCAGTTCCTTCTGCACATAAGGCACCTGCCTCTGATCCACCTGGACCTTCAAGACGTCAAAACCCTCCTCGTGCTAGTCGTCCCCAAGGCTCCCTTAATGAGACTCTACTTGGTCGTCAATCCTCTGTGCCTCCCCAATCAACTCCCTCTCCAACTCCAAATAGTGCTTCTCCACCTGCTTCTACTCCTGACCCACTTGCAATGTCACCTCCTGCTTCTCACCAAATGCATTCACCTCCATTATCTCCAGTCAATGAGTCTAGCAGTGATGATGAACTCCTGCTCAAGGACCCTAGTGATGGTGAACTTGAGTATGCAGATACTATCCAATCTGCATTTGAATATCTGTGCAGTGGTCAAGAGACTGATTACCTTACTCTGGACCAAGCAGTGGAGTATACCTTCAACTCTTCTCAGCATGCATTCAAGACAGCTACTCATGATGGTGAACCTAACACATACCATGAGGCAATGCAGCGCTCCCCTGAAGAGAAGGAAGAATGGCACAAGGCTGCTTTATATGAGATCCAAAAACTTATTGAAAATGGCACCTTTGAACTTGTACAACTCCCACCTGGCCGCAAAGCTATTGGCAGCCGATGGGTGTTCAAGGTTAAAAGGAAAGCTGATGGATCCATTGAGCACTATAGAGGCAGAGTGGTGGCCCAAGGATTTGCCCAAAGACCTGGATTTGACTATACTGAGACCTTTGCTCCTACTCCAAAGTGGGCTTCACTCTGAGCTATCCTGGCATTGGCTGCACTTGAAGACCTTGAATTAGAAAGTCTTGATATCTCTTCAGCTTACCTCAATGGTGAACTTGAAGAAGAGGTCTATATGCGCCAGCCAGAAGGCTTTGTTGAGAAGGGCAATCACTGGGTCTGGCACTTGCTCAAATCTATCTATGGCTTAAAGCAGGCTGGCAGGTGTTGGCACAAGAAACTCAATGAGGTCTTTGAGAAGATGGGCTTCAAGAGGATCACCTGTGAACACAGTATCTGGATCTACAAGAGGGATGATGTGCGCATCATAGTGCCAGTCTTTATTGATGATATGACTATTGCTGCAAAGTCCACTGCAGAGATTGCTCATGTCAAGGATGAACTTAGGAAGTACTTCCAACTACGTGATCTTGGGACTACCTCATGGCTACTGGGTGTTGAAATCACTTGGAATCGTTCTGAACATTCCTTATCATTGTCTCAGCGCCAATATATCCTTGACTTGCTTAAACGCTTTAACCTCTCTGATTGCAACCCAGTTGGCACTCCTCTTGATCCTGGCATCAAACTCAGCACATCCATGTCTCCCACTTCCTCTAAAGAGATTGAAGAAATGCGGTCCATCCCATACCTCCAAGCTGTTGGTTCATTAATGTACTTGGCTACAGCTACTCGACCAGATATCTCTTATACTGTTGGTGTCTTAGCCCGCTTCAGCAAGAACCCTGGCATGCAGCACTGGAAAGCTGTCAAACATCTCTTCCGTTACCTCAAAGGCTCTCTTGACTTCAAATTAACCTACTCACCAGTTTCCAACCCATCTGAAATATTCACCACTTATACTGATGCTGACCATGCTGGCAATCCTGATAATGGGCGTTCCACTGGAGGCTATATAGTCAAGATGGGTACTGGTGCTATCAGTTGGTCTAGTCGACTCCAGGCTATAGTTGCACTATCCACCACTGAAGCAGAGTATGTTGCAGCTACTGCAGCTAGTCAAGAAATCCTATAGTTGAGAAATCTGTTCACTGAACTTGGCTACCAATTCACATCCCCTTCCACTCTGTTCATTGATAACCAATCTGCCTTATCTGTTGCCAAAAACCCAGAACACCATGGACGTATGAAGCATCTGGACTTGCGCTTTTACTGGTTGAGGAATGAAGTGGAGAAGGGAACCATCAAGTTGATCCACCTAAGGACAGATACCATGCCTGCAGATATCTTGACCAAGGCCTTGAGCAAAGTGAAGGTGTTGGAGATGTTAGAAAGGTTGGGATTGAAGAAGTAGCAGAGTTGTCTCATCAAGGGGGAGTGTTAGGATGTGATGATCTCCTCTGCATAGAGCAATACTGGTTTGTACCAGTCCGAAGTTGTGGCTGATTTGTTTGTTCTTATTTGGTCAAAATGCGTCCAAAGTCTCTGGTGTCAAGCTCACTGCTCCTTAGTATTGACAGTGAAGCTTGACACCAGGTTAGTCACTCCCTGTATTTATATCACCATATTATTAGTATTGACAGTAAAGCTTGACACTAGGTGTGGTTCTTAAGGCAGTAGCTTCCAGCCTTGTTAGAGCCCTCAGTAGTTTTGATTTTGTCCTGGCTTATCAATGGTATCAGTATGTCATCTTGGCTTCTTGAATCACTGGGTAACTAGAACACTGTCAGAAGAGGAAGAGGAGGAAGAGGAATTAGGGGGGAGGTTGCAGGTAGAAGTGGGGGGGTTCCCTCATGGTGGATACCTACTAGTTGACTTGCAGGCATAGAGGATTTTGTGGGGCATTTTGTGCTTCTTTTGATGATTGTTAGGAAGGAGAAGTCCTTATAATCATTGGAGATTGAAAAGGGAAAAAGAGATTCAATGATCATGATGTCAGTAGTATCTGTGAAAGAGGGTTAAATTGCTGCTTGAATTGACTTTTTATAATTCATCAAGATTTCTTTCGCATGCTTGAGGTTCCATCGTGGTTCCCAGGTGGCTGACTCTATTAGGTAGCCTTTCCACTTGATTAAGTATTGCCGATTTCATTTTCCTGGGGTGTGATTTAAGATACATTCCACTTTGTACTTGGGCTCTCCTTTGATCACATCTAGAGGTGGTTAGAGATTGTCATCTTCTTCAATTGGGGGGTGGAGATCGAGATTCTTCTCTAGAGCCTTGAGTAGCGAAATGTGAAACACAGGGTGGATCCTCTAGGACATTGGTAGCTTTAGTTGGTAAGCCACAGGCAATACTTGTTTTAGAATTATAAAAGGTCTGAACTGGTAGACATCCAGTTTCTTCGCTGGCTGGCCAGTTTTCAAATTCTTGGGATCAAGCCAGACTCTTTGTCCTTTGTAAAATGTAGGTTCCTTTTGATGTTTTCAATTGGCATAGAGTTTCATTAAGTTAGCAGTCTTCTGAAGAGATTCTTCAGCATTCTCTCTAGCTCTGGTGAGCTGCATGTAAAACTCATTGGCATCGGGATTTGAGGTTTGTGTTGGAACTGATAAGGGGGTGTGAGGGTGTCAACCATACTCAAGCTAGAAGGGGGATTAGTGAGTGGAGGAATGTTCCACCTGACTGTCACCGCTTATGTACCTAACTAGAATAGAACTCCAACCCATCACATCATTCTAGTTAGAATGACTGATGGTGATTTCGCTACACCAGGGATTGCTCCAGCAATCAGCTATTCCTGACTGTCTTATACGTCTGATTCCTTAGTCTATAAGTGGATACAGGCCATGGGCCTCTCAGCAGAGTTCAACTGCAGCGGGAATACCTGTTCCCACCCCCATGTGACCTCGTTGAGTGTACAACTGGGTGGGAATACCCATTCCCAACCCCTCTAAGGGTTTGTGCTTGTCGTCGGCGATAATGAGCACACTTATCTCAGTGAATATATCACCCAGGACACCTGGGTTTCTTCCTACTACATTTGATTAAGGTACCAACGTTGTACACAAAGACAACTACATAATTGAAGACGAATTACTGCTGGCGGTTTCACCATTAGGGCTAGCAGAGGGGGCTGAGCAGATTGCCTTCTTGCGTGGTTTGTAGATGAGTTCACCAGAAGCTGCGTGTGCTTGGTTGCTGCTAATTCTTGCAGTCAGTTCGTTGGTGTCCAGTCGAATCCATCTGCAAGTTCCCTCCTTGAGAGCTACGAGGAGACGCAAAACCTCTGTGCATCCACCAACCTTCGCGGGATTGCGGACCTTGCCTTCTGGCCACCCAACCAAGGCAATGCCAAGCATCTTGATGATCTTCTGTTCATAGTTGTTGTAGTTCATGAGGGCATGAATAGCAATCTTCTCCCGTTGTAAAATCTGGTCTGCAGTGAATTAGCAATATAGATGGAAAGATGATCTCAAACTCAACTGAGTCCATCCTGGATAAGCACACGACAATGGCTGATGAGTTAAGTGAGGGGCTGAGAACACGAGACCTTCATGTGGGCTATAGAAGAAATAATGGATAACTTCGCACAAACATAGTGGTCGACAGAATACCTTGTCCTCCAACCAGGTATGACTCCAAACGTAATGCAAATTCCTCCAGTTCTATATTGAAAACCTCCTTAAGAAAGCATTCAATCATTGGGGTGTAGTAGATTTTGGGCGCGTGGATTTGATCAAGTTTCTGACGGACAAAGACATACACATGCCTTCCCCTCCGGTTCTGTTCTCAATTCCCCGCCACTGAGAACAGATATGACTGAGTAATGGTAAAATTGAACAGGAGATGAACCTCGTCTTCCATCCATTTGAAGGTATGATTCACATTGGCTAAAGTCACCTGGGGGTTGTCATGGATAATTCTACTCTTTTCTTCCCGCAAATGCTCGATATCATCTCAATACATCTCTTTCTCCTCATCAAGCATTGCTGACCATTCTTTTTTAGCCTTCTAACCTTCCTTGCTCTTCAGGAATATCGGGAGTGTCATGCGTTCATTACCAGAATAGTCTGTGATGCCTGTGAGTGAGAATATAGGTTGAATATAGTTGAAATACCCACTGGAGTTGACTTGTGCCAGTAGCCCTTTAATGAACCCATTCCATGGATTAGGACCGCGCTTCTGTGTGGTCGAAATGATGTGAAGCTGCTTCTTTATCCACTCTTGAGATCTTTAAGTGCCGTAAGCAATTGCATGGAAATGATAATGTTCCAGATGTACCTCCCATGTTCCTTTGCTATTGTCTTGATTCTCTCACAGATTTCATTTCGTGCCCCCAGCACATTGCCTGCAAGCTGCAAGGATTTTTCGGCATGGGTGGCTTTGTGAGCTGCAGTGAGCTTAGGATGATTGGCTGCCTTGGAGGTTTTTATATGGGCAAATAGTTGATTACTAACAAACAGCAGTCAACAAGATCATGTGCCTACACGTTGAAGCAGGTATCTCACCCAGAAAGAAGTGGGAGGTGCGGGAGTGGAGGGAAGAAAGGGGGGAGGGAAGAAAGGGGAAGAAAAAAAAATACATAGTACAAGTAACTGTTTGGGAGCAAGTAGAAGCATGTACCATTCAAAATTCAGTCACGATGCTTTGCATCAGTGGGAGCAGCACTTGACAGTCGAGGGTATTGATTCTATGTCCCAAGAGAATATCCACCCAATGGCCCAGCTCATAGCCAGGATAAGCAACCAATGCAACGGTAGACCTTGTCAACCACATAGTGGGGGGCCTTGATGCGATTGAGGACGTTGGTGAGCTGAGTGAAAAGCAGGTTGGGTGATACACTGGGAGGTGGTAATTGGGCCTGTGTGGCGTGTGCACGCTCCTTGCCTGTCCCACAAGCCTCTAGACCATCGTAGTTGAGTTGATCAACAGGGATTGGTCCCAGTGAAGATGGGATGGGAGAGGACATTGGTAGATGGTAGACTGAGTATGGGACAGGTACGTGTGGGAAGGATGATCAGTTGGCTTCCAAGAAGCTTATGTTGAGTGTTGATGAAGGGCTCATCAGATGAGGGAAGTGATTGCAACCATGATTCTCCGCAGCGGCAGAACCCGCATGAGGGTATCGGGGATAAAAATCTTGTTGTAGGGGGAGAATGGGGGGGGGAGACTCATGCCAAGAGCTGGTAGTGTAGTTCACTTGGGGGAGGGGGAGGGGTTGGTTACCTCTCATCCAATTTAGAAGGAATTTAAATCACTCACTTGAGTAGAGGGAAAGCTTTGTGGAGCGTCCCTTTCTGCCTGATCAAGATGCTTGATGTTACTCGCCGATAGAACAATGTCTCCAAAAAGATCCCATAATTCTTTGGATGACGTAGGGCTAGGTTGCCGTGAGTGGGTGTATGGAAGTGGGGACGATAGGAGCAAGGTCTGGACAGTAGGGTTAACAGAATGGGTTGTCAGAGCCAACAGAGGAAGTATTGCGCTGTAAGGGGGAGGGAAAGTGCCCATTTCTAGAGACTGGGAGGTGACGTCAGGGGTCGAGGTAGGTACTAAGGGGGGTGCATTGTGAAAGCCAGAATCGATCGGATACCTGAAGACTATGCGGCTGGCAGGGCCAAGGTCGACAGCACCAGAAGGGGCATTGGATAGATGCGGTTGATTAGGAGTTTGCAGCAGTGGTGCAGATCCTTCTGATTCTCAACGCGTGAGTACTCCCAGTATATTGATAATGAGATAAGCTCACCATTTCCTTCGACTCCCTTGATAGCAAATGAGTCTGCAAGTTTTGTCTAGACATTCCTGATGACTTCCTGCTTGAAGATGTCTTCCAGCAACATCAAGGCATCCAGATTGACGTCGTTCTTGGAAAACCCCCACACAGTAAATTAGCTGCTAAATGGTAGCCTAACTACTCCATCGTTGTCTATGGCCTTCTCAAAGGTTGCTGAGAAGGCTAGGCTGATTTCGATCTGGAAGCAAAGTGAGTATCTTATTGGAAGCTACGCTGAACATTAGAATACCTTTTCCTAACCTCGAGGGCTATCGTTTTCAAGATTGGTTGACATTTTGGTGCTGCTCTCCAGTGGATTCTCTGTGTTGTTATGGAGCTGCATTTGGGGATAGTCATGCACCTCAGATGAACAATCGATAATGTGTGGTGTATATATGTTCAGTAAACTGGGACCCCAATGGATACATACCACCTAACCCTCCTACCATCTTTCTTCTTCCACCACACTTTCCCTTTCCACTCATTCTGTTTCATTCCTTGGCAACACCTTTAAATCTATTTTTTTTTTGATTACTTCCTGCCAAATGGCTGGCAAGCGACTTGGTCTCACAACATCTCGATATGTCCACGTTTGCAAAAGTACGACATATGGAACTCAAAAGAACACACTCACCCTTGCGCAGGTCTCTAAGAAAGCTAAAATCTCTCAAAAAAAGCGGCAGCAGCATTCACAAGGTTTGAACTATCTCTCATGATTGTAAACTCTTATTGTATTGTGTAGAACTCACTACCCATGCCCATCAATTGCTGGCTGATGCAGCTCTCGAAAATGGCTCTTCACTAGCCAACGATTTCCCCATGCTTGATGACCAGAGTGGCCCAGATTATGGCTGGCAAGACATTGAAGGGGAACAAGACGACGAGGATCTTATCGAAGATTTTCAAAAGGATGTTTTAATTGAGTATGTCCCTCTCTCTTCCCAGGGCATTGTTTAATGCCTTCAAAAAACAGTCTTCATGTCATTAAACCATACCGCGGTTGCGTTGACCAGCAGACTCGCGTGGATCGAAATGCTGCTGCCCAACTTGCATGGTCTGAACAAATCCCATCGCTTTCAGCCACCTACCTTAAGTTCAAACATCAATCCAACCCCTCCCTTGCCATACAGTCATTGTCGGTTGCCCCAAAGTGTTACTTCCAAGTCAAAGTTATTGGCTTGCAAGGTAAGTCAACTCCCAGCATGGTTCACCCTTTTTTTGATATATCCTACTCAAGAGTACTACGAGAGGGAGTGTATTCCACAAGAGGACGACCAACCTGCAAATATTTCACTAATCTCTCAAGGATTTTTAGGATGTTCTCCACTTGAGCCAATGATGGCATTCACTCTTGAAATCCTTGAATTTTACTATCAGTTATGCCGCCACCAAGTGTCTTTCAGCATTCAAGCCATGATCAAAGTTATCTGCTCAATGAACACTGTAAAATCAGCTATTAGTCTTGACGTCTTCATATTAACAGTTCAGACTTTTTTTGCCTAGATAACATATTCTCAGTATCTCTGCACTCAGTTTTCAAGCACGTTTGATGTATATCTTGCCATCAAATGCCACGTCAAACATCTTATGGATCAGGTGCTGGGTCGAGACATACTAGGCTGGCATCTTCTGAATAGTTGTCCGCCATGCAGTTACAAGGTGAATCTATCTACTCTTTTATCATTTCCTACTTCTCCAATGCTATCTTCCACAGCTCTCCGACAAACCACTGCTTAGCCCAGCTTGCCTCCATGCAATGGATGGGAATTTCTCCCTCAAACGTGTTGACGGATCGGGTGAATCGGATGCCCGTAGCTTTGCAACTGACTATCTTATCATTCCAGAAGATGTTGATGCATTTAAAGATGATGTCAAGACACGGCCGAAATCTGTAAAGCAACTGACGTCCACGTCTGACCAGATTGTTTTGTGTATGGACAACTGGACTGCTGCAAGCTCCGTATCCAAAGAGACTGTGAAGGTATTCAAGCAGACAGGGATATTTATCTGTGCCTGTCGTCATGGAATAGTTGAAACATTCGCAGAAATGCGTAGAAGTGGAGAATTGTAAGTACATCATATATTCCACCATTCAATGCCAACTCAATTGGCTTCCTAGAGCGAAGTACAGACTTGCTACCCTCAATACTATTCTCAAGACATTTGGGGATGACCAGACTGTTAGGTCTGACATTGGATGTTCATTTACAGGTACTGTGGCGCATAGTTCTCTAGGAAGTGAAGCACAACGCCTCCGTCTCCGCCTGGTCCTCAATACTTTCCATGGACACGCTCACAAGTGAGCTTGCCAGCTCCAATTCCATCCTTTGTACTGTGAAAGTCTCGGTCTTGAGGACCTTGAGACCTGCGAAAGGATTTTCTCATCTTCGAATGCTGTAGCGCGTCTAATCCGACATGCCTCATACTTCCATTGGCAACAATTCATTGACCTCCACTTTGATCAATGGGACATTGACAAGTATTCTGAACTTAGTGAGTCTTAGATTTGACACTATCATACATCTTCCCATGGTTTTGTGAGCAGGCAACTTTATGTACAAGAATTACCAGCAAGTGCTTAAAATAATCGCTAACTACACCCCAGAAGTGGAGAACTTGAAGAAGATGTATGGCTATAAGAATGAAGACTTTGTGAAATGGCGCAAGGAAGAAGCCGAGTACCTTCAGAACCTCTCTCATGAACTGGAACAAGATGTACTTGCAACAGCATACATGGAAGCCTTGGTAGCGCTGAACCAGGCTGAGTCCATCAATATATTGTTTTAGTCAATTTGCTCACAGTTTTGTTTCAGGATCCGCTATCAGATGACCACATCTGTCCCACTTAGTTTTATTTCATATGCTCCCACCAATTTTTCTCTAACCAGTTCACTCAACCCACAGTCAGCTCTAACAGCAAATGCAAGAACTACTGAAGCCGAATAGAAGATGGCGTACAACAGGGTCAGCCTGTCTTTGAATGCCGTTGAAGATCTCGAATGTAAACTAGGTATCACAGAGCATTGGACACCTGCCTGCAACGAATTCCAGAAGGCACTTGCATACCTCAATAACTGTTGCTTCATTCGCGCCATTGAAACTCTTGAAGGACTAATAATACAGCGGTTACTCGAATTATTGAAGTCTAATCTCTTGTCAACAGGTATGTTCTGTCATTCTGTTTATAATTCTATGTACTGACTATCTTTAAGGGTACAAGTTGCAGAAGAACATCGCAAAAGCGATTGCTTGTTGTTCCTCTGCCCTCTGTACCACACTCGACAAATATAATCAGCTCGCACCTCTCCAAGAACCTCCCTGACCTATCCTTGAATATGCAGATGTCATCAGCTACACGTGGCTTGGTGATTTCATCCTCCTCAAGCACTCGTGTTATGAGATCTTGAAAAAGCTGTGGTTAGTTTAGTACAACCGGGATATCGCGGCAAAATACTTCAAGATATTCTGTGCATGCAAGGAGATCGTCAGGCTGAACATTGAGATTTAGTACCTTACTGTGTGGATCAATGATGAAGACCTACACTACACAGTTGTGTCGGCCGCTCTCTCGACGACACATCCTCATCTAGCAGAGGAGATTAAGGCTGTTTTAGCCACCCGCAAACGGGTCAACAACCAGCATTGTGTTTATCTCAGCACCATATACAGCCTAAAGGGCTACTCGGGTTCTCAGCCATCAATGAAGGAGGATGAAATGGATTGCAATGTTGACTCAACTGTCGATGATAGCATAGGGGATGAGCTTGCGCAATTGACAGATTTCCTTGATGCAATCCAATAAATACTTTGTGCTTAGGTTTATGTGGGAAGAAACCCAGGTGTCCCAGGTGATATATTCACTGAGATAAGTGTGCTCATCGTTGCTGACGATGAGCACGAACCCTTAGAGGGGTCGGGAATGGGTATTCCCGCCTAGTTGTACACTTAACAAGGTCACATGGGGGTGGGAACGGGTATTCCTACTGCAGTTGAACTCTACCGAGAGGCCCACGGCCTGTATCCACTTATAGACTAAGGGATCAGACATATAAGGCAGTCAGGAACAGCTGATTGCTGGAGCAATCCCTAGTGCAGCGAAATCACCATCAGTCATTCTAACTAGAATGATGTGATGGGTTAGAGTTCTATTCTAGTTAGGTACATAAGCAGTGACAGTCAGGTGGAATGTTCTCAGTTGTTATAAGTGAACTCTGCCAGAGCTACCAATCTTTCCAATCATCTTGCATGAAGTTAGTGTAGAGCCATACATATTGCTCTAACTCTTGATTGGTTTGTCTATCTATTTGGAGATGATAAGTAGTAGAAAGCCCAGAAGTGGTTCCTAGGAGTTCATTTAATGATGTAGCAAATTTTGATGAGAATTGAGTTCCTTGATTAGTAATGATCTTCTCTGGCCATCCATGGTGCTTCCAGACATGTTCTTGAAACAGTGCAGCAGTTCCTTTAGCAGATAGGTTTCCAGTTGTTGGGATGAAGTAAGCCTGTTTAGTGAATCTGTCCACCACAACTAGGATAGCATTAAATCCTTTTGAATTAGGGAGTTCCATGATTAGATCAGCAGTGATCTGTTGCCATAGTTTAGTAGGAGGGGGTAATAGTTGGAGAAGTCTAGTAGATTTCTGTGGATAAACCTTGGTCTGTTGACAAGCAAGGCAGGACTTCACATAATTGGTGATATCTTGTGGGGCACCTTCCCATGTGTAATTACAGAGGAGCAGTTCCTTCATCTTCTCAATGCTAGGATGGCCACCAGTGGGTATGTTGTGGGTCAATCAAATAATTTCTGTGTGCAAAGATACATCATTTGGCACAACTATATGATCTCCAGTATCATGCACAATGCTATCTACATGGGTGTATCTGGAAGAGGGATCTTCAACTTTGGCCATGATCTTGAGGGCTAGGGGGGAAAGAAAGTAAAGCTTGGATAAAAAGTTGGGGGATGATAAACTGATAATCACATTAATGAAAAGCGCATTAACAAAAAGTTCTTTTAGCAGAAGGACCTTGTCCTCCACCTCCTCATAAGACTCTGGGTAATGATCTGGACATTTGGAGAGTCCATCAGCCTTATTCTTAATCCTAGGCTGGTAGCTGATTCTGAACCAAAAGCGAGCCAAAAACTCAGACCATCTAGCCTGGTGTCTGGAGAGTTGATGGTTGGTCATGAAGTACTGGAGGGACTGGTTATCAGTCTTGATCATAAAAGGCTGTCGTGTCCCTTGTAGAAGATATCTCCATTCATCCAAGGCAGATATAATGGCCAAAAGCTCTTGGTCATAGGTAGGATAATTCTGTTCAGCTGGGAGGAGGGTCTTGGCATAGAAACCAATGGGGTGCCAATCTTCTTTGTCATTCTCTTTCTAGAACAATACTGTACCCAGGGCAACACCAGAGGCATCCATCTCTAGAAGGTAAGGAAGATCTGGCTTTGGAGTCCTCAAAACAGGAGCAGAGGTAAGTGCATCCTTGAGGGTATTAAAAGCATGTTGTTGCCTAGGGGTCCAAATCCATTCTTGATCCTTTCATAGGAGCTCATTAAGAGGACAGGCAATCAGAGAGTAATCCTTGATAAACCTCTACCAAAAGTTGGCAGTGCCAAGGAAGGATTGCAGATCTTATTTCTTCTGGGGGATAGGCCAGGTTCTGATCACCTCAACCTTCTTGGGGTTAATAGCAATGTGGCCTTTAGAGATTATCATCCCCAGATAAATCACTTCCTTTTTCTCAAACTGCCACTTGATGGATTTGCAGGATAGTTAATTCTTCTCCATGATCTCTAGAGTTCATTCCATCCAATAGGTGAGTTCAGTAAGGTCCTTTCCCATGATCAAGATATTGTCAATATAGATATGGACCTGTTTGGAATCAATAACCTCTTTGAAGAGAATGTCAATCATTCATTGAAAGGAGGTAGGTGAGTTTCGCATTCCAAAGAACATAATAGTGGGCTCAAACAGCCCTCATCGAGTGTTGAAGGCTCCTTTCCATTCATCTCCTTCTTTGATATGAATATTGTTAAAGCCCTATCAGATATCTATGACTGTGAACAATTCCACTTCTAATAACTTGGTCTGTTAAATGATCTCAGAGATGAGAGGTAAAGGATACACATCTGGGATTGTGTGAGCATTCAGATAGTAATAGTCTTGGATTGGATGTAGTCCAGCATCTTGTCCTTGGGCATTAACTTCTTCACCTTTGGGAGCAAAGAAGAATGAGGCAGCTTGTTTGGAATGTGATTGTCATATTTGTCCACTTGCAAGTTGTTTCTCCAGGAATTCATTCAGCTTTCCCTGTTCATACTCAGTGAATTTGTACACCTTTCTAATCTTGGGTCTAAAAGTAGGTTCAAGATTGATCCCATGGTCAAATTCTAGTCATTGTGGGGGAAGTTCATTGAAGGTAGTCTTCATAAACACCTTCCAGTGTTTCCAGTATTTCTTTGGCACATACTTCTTCATATCTTCCTCCACGGTAGTGGGTCTTGCATAGTCTCCCAGTGAGACTAATCTAATAATCTTGGTGTAGAAGTTGCCATTCAATGTAGAGCCTACTCATATCACTATCACTCCAGCCTGAGAAGTCTTGGTTGGGGCCACAGTCTGATGTAAAGTCAGTGTTCCTGTCAGAAATCTCGAACCTGATACCTTGCGCTATCTGAACACACTCATTTCGCGCACCTTTGGATGATGTCATATCACCTTGCGCGATCCGAGTGTACTTGTTCTGCGCACCTTTGGATGATGTCATATCATCTTGCGCGATCCGAGTGTACTTGTCCTGGGCACTAAACCAAAGATAACTCAAGATCTACTGATCGGATTCATTCCGAAATTGGTTCATTGGAATCCTAAAGCCGTGCGCCATCCGAGTGCACTTGACTGGCGCACTCTGAGCCACTCCACTGTTCGGACCATCCATAATGGTCCCTTTCTTCCCTTTCTACTTTTTATCCTATACATTCTGTTAGAGTCCCCTTTGAAGGCTATATTGTAGATGACTTCCCCTTACATACAAGGTCCTTATGACCCTTAGATGTTCGTTCTTCTTAGTCCTTCATAAAATCCCTTTATTTACTACACATATATAACATACACATTTTATAGTAGACTACTTTAGTTTTGACTTACTTGTCTACATACTGTGGTTCTGTCTTGAATCCAACTGCCCTTTGGAATACTTGTCAATCCTAGACTGTGTCGTGTTAGGCCCAGAGAACCCCCTTGGAACCTCAGTCCTGACAGTTCCAGCCTTCCAGTCAACCAGGGGATCATTACATTTTGAGCCACAGGTAGCTGAGGATAACCTGTATTATATCTCCTAAATTTGTTACTTCTAAGTGGAATCATTCCCTAGGAAAATCCAGTGTCTCCATCCACAGGTCTACAGCATATTTAATGGGACCTCCTCAGTTGTCTGTTCTATCTGTGTTCCACATGGGGATGAGTCCTTCCAATCGATAAAAAGGGATATCGCGCTCCTGCACAAAGTTCCAGTTTATAAAGCATCCAGAGGTGCCAGAATCTATCAATGCACTGGCAGCAATTCGTCTACCAGTGTCTGTAGTTTCCAACCAAAGGGGTATAGTTAAAGCTTCTTCACTTGAATCAAGTGCACTAACAATTTGAGAAATAGATTGCATAGGGGTAGTAGTACACATAGAAAAGGAGTCTACAATGCATGAGCTATTGTCCAGACTGTTCAAAAACCCTGTTTCTCCAAAGCTCTCTTCAGCTCTTCTTTCCTCTTAGGCTCCCAGTTGATGATACCACACTTCTTGAAATCTTGATGAATGTCTTCATTAGAGTTAACCTCCTTAATTGAGGCTGAGGTTTCCAGAACTTGAACATTTCTTCCTTGACCAAGTTTCTTTCCTGCACAACCTCTAGCTGCTGAAGTGGAGGAGTAGCTTCCAGAACTAGAAGTACTCGTCCTAGGAGTATTGGGACAAGAACTGGCAAAGTAGCCAAATTGTTCACAGTTGAAACACACTCCTTTGGGAATTCCTCTTAGTAAAGTAGGCTTCTCTTCTTGTTTGATTCTGGGGGCAGCAGGGTTGGAATGGGTGGAGGGACCAGTGGGTGGTCCTTGCTAGTAAGGGGTGTTGGTGATACGAGTGTTGCGAGTCTGGGGCTTAGAAGATGTTCTAGCCAGAAATTCTTGATGTCACCTATCAAGTTCAGCGGCATGAGACTGCCATTCAAAGAGGGTGGTTGGTTGATGATCTGAAAGGTAGATCTGTCACAAAAGGGAAAGGTTGAGTCCATCTTTATACAAAGTTGTTAAAGCTTCTTGTCCATATCCAGTATCATGGGCCCATCAATTGAAATTAATGTTGTACTCCTCTGCACTCTTGTTGAACTACTTGACATCCTTAATCTTCAGTTGAGTAGTTGACTTGGGGTCCAGGTCTCCAAAGTCTTGGGCGAGGGCTTGTTCAAAGACAGCCAAATCGGCACTAACCCAGTTTAACATTGTGTAAGCATCTACTTGACACTCAGCCCATGGTTCTACATTTCCTCCAATCATATGTGACAAGGCATAGATAATCTTGTCAGCCTCTGAGATTCCTGGTCATCCCAAATGATTCAGCTTCACCTGACGCAAGAAGTTGCAAAGCTTGGTAGGGTCACTAGAGAATTCATCAGGAGGGTTCATCTTAATCTTAGCAGGGGCAGGGGCAGGGACAGGGACAGGTTGGGGGAACACTGGGGGTGCTTGGAAAGGTTGGGGGAATGGCCCAAGAGGGGCAGGTGGTTGGGGGCCTATGAGGTTAGCCATCAATACTTGGAGTTGTTGTTCAATTCTGTGACTCACTTGCACTTGGTCTTATTGGACCTGCAGTAATTGCTGATAATCCTGCTTCATGATTTTGAAGGCTATGCATGGATCTTCTTCTTCATCCTCATCATTGTCCTCAGCTCGACCTTTCCCTTTTGAGTGAGAGGGACCCGCTTGTTCTTATTCTTGTTCTTCTTCTTGGGCAGGGTCAACTATCTCATTATGGAAGGGAGCTGGGGCAGAAGGGAGAGAGCCTTCCTGGGAGGGAGGGGTAGCAGGGTGAGGGATAGTGGATGATGAACAAGTTAAAACCATTGGTGGAACAGTAGCAGTTGGATAATGGGGGGCTTGATAGGAATACAAGGGGAGAGAGCAAGCCTAATCGATGTTAATATCTGGGGGGTGAAAGTGATCTGGTAGGTGAAGACCTTCAGCACTGGCCAGACAGAGTAGAGGTTGTATAGTGTAGAGTGACCCAGAAGGAAGTCTGTTTCTTGTTAGATAGCAGTCTAGGATTGATCGCAAGGTTTTACTTCAGGCTCTGAGTGTAGGGTTTTAAAGGGTTGGCAGATTACTAATTGGGGGTGTTAATAAAAGAAACAGACTTATCCTAAGTCTATCTACTGCTGGCTTTATATACTAGCTACATATGAGTCATACTGACTATGTGTAAGTTATAGTGACTACATATGAGTCCTAGCTATAGATGAGTTATGATACCTATGTATAAGTCTAAATACAAATGAGTTATACTGTAGTAACTATGGATGAGTCACATAGAATGTGAAGGAAAATGATGGTGGGCTAAATATAGGTATGGCTTGGTCACCTTCTATTACTAAGTGGAGCTTGGGTGGCCAAGTAGTTATTGATGTAAACTGTCTGATGTAGATAGGAATAGATAAGCAAAAGAAAAGGAAAAAATATATCTCTGACAGAAGGGTTTCCTCAGGGATTTGACTTAACATTGGACTTCTTTCCTTTTTGATCTTGACTTATATATAATACTTGTTCAGCTCATTGTTTCTGGTACTGTTCTTCAAATTGGGCCACTTTTGTCATCTAGTCTAGTAAAGTTAATGGCATGTTGTCCATTGAATAAATCTGCATTCAGATTGGCTGGGGGAGTCCGGATTTGTAGAAATGAAGTAGGGTGGCCTCATTGTAACCAGTTCTTGTCACTTGCTGTGTGAACCAAAGGTTATAGTCTTTGATCATCCCTATCATCTTTACTTTCTCTAGCTCAATCCTTACCTTCACTGCTGGGTTGATCCTTCCAAAAGCTTCCCAAAATTCATCCAAAAATGTTGCATAGTTCCACACATAGTTCCTTGTTCTGTCGACTGTTTCAGTGAACAGTCATCCCCAAGCCCATGGGTTGCTATCACCAAGATAGGAGAGTAGATAGATCACCTTCTGTTTGTTGTTATAGTCCCTGATTGTGAAATTGAGACAACATTGGTGGATAAAGTCTTCAAGCTTCTCAGGGGTTCTGTAGTACTCGGTTAGATCAGCAATCTTGATTTTAGCAGGGGCTAGTATAATGGGGGGAACTGTTGCCTGAGTGGGTGGCTGAGGTTGAGGTTGGGTGGGAAAGGTTGGTTGGAAAGAGGGCTAGATGGATTGCATTCTTCTTGGGGCATAAATGAAAGGATTCCTGGGGGAGAGTCCAGGTCCTCAAAGTACTGATTGTCATCTTGCAGGGGGAGGGGTGACTAGCTTGCATTCTTCTTGTTAACTATTCTTGAGGGCATTTAGTTCTTCTCAGAGTCTCTCACTAGTGTTGACTTCGGTGTAGTACCAGCTTCAGAACTGTTTGATCTGTCCTCTCAAGTCCTTGAGCTCTTAAGCCATATTAAATTTGACAACATCTTCTTCTTCTTCTTGGATAGTGGGGGGAATGTTACTGGGTCTGGGTGTGGGAACAGTTTGATTGGCTTCATATTCTTGTTGAGATGTAGATGACATTGAGGGGGAAAGGGGGATGATAGATTGTGCAGGGGTTTGGAATACTATGGGTTGAAAAGGAGTATCTAAATCCAGAGATGAAAAGATTGACTGTGATAAGTCTTCAGGGGGATCTAGAGTGGAAGTGATTCGATGCGCAAGAAGGAAGTTCGATTCTTGTTATAATTTGGTAGTCGAGGGTTTTACTTCTCACGTTAGAGGGGCTGATAAGGAATATGAATTCGACTAAAGAGTGGGGAACTAACTAGGAATCGAACTTAGTCTACTGATTAGAGGTCAGGCTTTATATACTAACTATCTGAGTCACCATGAGTTAGTGGTAAGGATGATTACAAAGCAGAATCTGGAATGTGACTAGTGAAGAGTCACAAAAAGAATAGTGGAAATAGAATGTGACTTGTGAAGAGTTGGAATGAAAGTACATGTGATCAGTCTCTATATATAAAGCAGTAAAGTGGAAGGGTAGTCAGACAAGAGACTAATCAAGTATAACTAACAGAAAGAAGAAAAAATATGTCTATAACAGTTGCAGACTGTATAGACTTGTATTAGGATCAAACATGAGGCTATGTAGTGCTAGGAGTCTTTAGAGTGGTCTTAACTAGATTCTCTCAACAATCAAAGACAAAATATAAATTTGAAGATCATCTGTACTATGAGAGTTTGAGTTACTGTACTCTGTAATAACATTAAGTGTCATGATCCCAAACTGATTTGGTATCAAACTTAACCAAAGATCACGCATTCAGCAAGTAGCATCCAATAGCTCTAATACCCTTTATTTTATCTTATCTTATCTTATCTTAGATAAGATACACTACTATCTTTACCTATGGTATCATATCATAGACAATAGCATTCTTCCCTATTGTTCTCTGAGTCAGAATGACTCATATCCCATTTCTCCATTGTTCTGCCATCACTCTATTGTTCTCTGAGTTACTATGACTCATATTGATCCCCTCCATTGTTCTCCCCATTGTCTGACTCATAGTGAGTCACAATTCAAACTCCTTATTGGTCTTTTATCCATTGTTCCTATTTCCCATTGTTCTCAAACATATATAAAGGGCCCCCTTTTGACTAGTGAGGAGTTCAGTTCACTTTAAGTTCACTTTTACCCCACTTTATCCCCCCTCCCCCCCCACTCTCCCCTTTCCCTTGAACTCACTACCTAGTACTCAGTACCTAGTGCTACCCCTTATTGATACTACTTGTCTGTAGTCAATACATCCAATCTAGTCTAGTCTCTTAAGCTTATACCCTGTGTGATTTCACCTAAGCCCACTTACATAAAGAATCAACTTAGGAATCACCCCTTGACGTATTCTGTAAGTTGAAGATAGCCATCGTGGACTATCTTATCTTACTTCAGCCCCTGCTTATTCATCACACACTCTAAGTCTCAGTCCTTATTGGAGAGACCTCACTGTGATATGTATTCTCCTAAGTCAGCTGTTAACTTAATTCTTGCTCTCCCAGTCAATACTATCCATTGAGTTTGGATAGCCTATTCATCTGTACATCCTAGCTAAGGATTACTCAAGCCCCATCAAAGGAGGAAGTGATCATTACCCAATCAATTCACATCTCCCCCAAACAACTAGGACTTACTTGATTGACATATAACTCTAGTAGTTCTAGAAGTGAAGTATTTATATTTCACCTGATACAAGGCATCCAGAAGAGGGCCTACTACAAGAACCCTTTGTGATGTGATCCATGATAAGCACTTGGAGGTCTTCAATGGTTGCCCTTTGCTCAGGAAATAATCTATGAATATTTGCATAATAGAGAAGTATAGGTTTACTCATTCACTTGAAACTATTAAAAAAGTTGTCTATTGCAGGTGACGTAGAGGAAGTAGATGCAAGCAAAACATAAGAACTAGTGCCCACATAGGTAGCAGAGATAGAGGGAGTAGCTAGAACTGCAGACTTGTTAACTACACAGAAAAGAAACAGAGAAACAAGAAAAACTCACAAGTGTTGAGATCAGGTGAAAGTATTGCAAGAAAATAAAGTTGGCTGAGTTTCGGTGCATAAAAATCTTTTGTAATGGTGGGAATGAATTTTCATAACTGTGGGAAAGAAATTGTAGGGTTTTGCAAATAGTTACCAAAACCTTATATTGTTTTACTTCTACAGACCCACTAAACAAGTCAGCAGGAATTTTTTAAATTTCAATTCTGTTTTTGGTAGTCCTGAAATTTACAGCAAAATCTTAAGTTTCAGTTTACTTTTCAGTACAACTGAAAATTTTTAATTTCCAGTAATGGTTCAGTCCAGTCTGGTCTTCCCCACTAGAGAAGTGCTGCCTGCCATCAGCATCAACCTTGCCTGCTTAGAAGAAAGCATAAACACACCATTTTCAGGAAAAAGGAAATAAGGACAGTACATGTTGTACTGTACTGTACTATTTAAAATGTGAATTGAAAGAATAGGTAAAGAGAATAGGTAAAAAATAATGAAAGGAGTGACAATATATAGTACTATTGAAATGCTATCCAAAGTAAGGGTATTAAACATTGCAGGTCACATGTTTCTATCAATGTTTAAGTAAATAGTTTTCACAGTCAAAGAGCGGTATATACAGGAGTGGCTTGTAAAGTTCCTGAATTTCTTGGGTGATATATCAGGTGTTAATGGATTGGTTTCCATAAACTTTCTCTTCTTAGGAGTGCCTGGTAATTTTCCAGGACTTGGAGGGACAAGGACCCTCATTGACGATATGTCCAAAACAAATGTGTTAGTGGAAATATTACTGCCTTTTGCTGGGAAGAACCAATGGGAAATGGTGAAATGAACTTGAATGACTGCTCCTTCAAGATAGTCCTGATAGTTGCAAGGGCAGATGTGCATGCCATTGGCATCAAAAGCATCGAGGTAGTTCACAGTGTGTGTGTGTTTTAATTCCTACAAAGGTTCCCTGGCTGTCACGGTCGTAATTTTCCTTCTTTTTCTTTATCTTATCATATGCAAACCTATCTCTTATCTTGGGATTCCCCCCATTTGTTATCGGGATTCCCCATTGCCTTTCTCCGGGATTCCCTAGGGATTCCCCACTACTTTACCCATATGCGGACACACTTCATTTCCATTATGTTTCAACCCCTTTATGATTCGTCATCGATCACGATGACTCATCCTTATCTCTACCTCATGTTATATCGCACTGACTCACACAGATAAGTAGTCAGTATATAAAGAGTACTTCTATACGTATCAGACCTTAAGTCTGATTCCTCGTTAGCCTACTCATAACAAGGACTTGGAACCATCCTCTATATCTCTTGGGACAGAACACCCGAAGTAAAACGCGTTCCGAACAACCGGTTTATAACAAGAATCAGACTTCCTTCTGGTTCTCTCCCACCTGCTTATCCAAACATCCCCATCACTGTGATCATCGACATCACCTCTTTACCCCTTACCTACTTCCATCCTGGCTTCTACCGACAACTCAGACATTGAAGAACATTACGAAGACCCCCTTTCAAGATCGACTTTCTCAGCTACAATTCGGGATCAAGAACCATCCTTTTCTTCAGTCCTTGAAGAAACGTTAGCTACTCCTACCCCTGCTCCTACCTCTCTAGGACCACGGACTCGATCGAGAACAAGAGGACTCTTCACTTCATCTTCAGCACCAACAACGAGACCAGTTCATCAATGAACTGCTACCCCACCAGGACGATACGGTTCCCTCTACTCCCAACTTTCCTCTGCGACACCCACACCAACACCAACAGCTCCAACAACTCCACAACAACCGACATCTACCAATATGTCAGGAACATCCACTAACGCCCCCACCAACCCCCCCACCATTGATATTGTGACCTTGGTGGCCACTGTTCGCCAACTCGAACAAACCATCACCCAACAACAATAGCTAATTACCCAGCTCCAGCAACAACAACCCCAGCAACAACAACCCCAACCTCCTCTACAACCCCAACAGCCTCCTTTGCCTCAACAACCCGCTCCCCCCTCTATCAAGATCGCCAAACCCGATGAATACGACGGGTCTGCTGCCAAATGTCTCAACTTCATCCAAGCTTGTTGTCTAGTCCTTGACGACAGCCAATGGTCCGACAGACAGAAAATTACTTATGTCTTGTCGTTTATGAAGATTGGTGTCGCCCAGTCGTGGGCCCAACAGCAGACCCAAGAGTTTAAACGTGCTCAGTGGATCGGAGCCGATTACGAGGATTTCATGGAAGAGCTCGAGGAGTGCTTTGGAGACGTTGATGTGAGAGCGACAGCGCAGGTCAAAATTCAAAAGGTAACCCAAGGACTTTCTACTGTGGACAATTATAACGTACGATTCGGAGCTCTCGCGGATGAAACTGGATTCAACAACGACGCGCTCAAAGTTTTCTACCGGAACGGCCTCAATCCCGGAATTCTCGAAAAGATCTATGCCCTTGATCCCATCCCTGCCACCCTTAACGCTTGGAAGCGAAAAGCTTCCGTCTTCGATCGACAACGTCTCGAGCTTGCACTTGAGCGTTGTGCCGCTCCCCGGAGTAACTACTATGCTCCCAGGGAGACCGTGGCTCGAACGACGACCCGAACTCCCTCCTCTGCTCCTGTCAAACAGGAGACACCTTCCTCATCATCAATATCGCGCGTTCCGCGAGGCAACTGCTATCGCTGCGGAGAGTCAGGTCATTGGGTGAACAAGTGTCCAAATTCCTCTCTCGCCTCTTCTCCGACAGCGCGTCCATCAAGTAGTGCCCCTGCCGGACAACGACGAGGAAGACCAACCACAGGGTGAGGTCGAGGACGAAATATTCGAGGTATCGAGACGGAACAAGTCGATGAGGTGGTTTCCCCAGCTACTACAGAGGAAACTATTCGAGTGGTGGACAACTGCGGGATCGATCGCTGGCCGAAGGAGAGAAAAGCTCAGCTCATCAAGGAACTGAAAGAACAGGGTTTTTAAAGAGTCCGAACGCTTCGCCTACCGTTACGGACGTATCTACTCAAGAATGTACCACCACTCCATGCAATCTATTTCGAATTCTTAGTACTCTTGAAGAAGGCAATCTTGGACTCATTTTGGACGTTTGGATTGAAGCTACCGACACTGGTCAACGTGTCCCGGCCACTGCTCTGGTTGATAGTGGAGCCTCTGGAAATTTCGTGGATGAATCCTTCGCAACTCACCACAATTTTACTCTAACACGATTGGAAACCCCAATCCCCATATGGAATGCCAATGGATCTGAAAACCGAGGTGGACCCATCGAGAACGATATTGATATTTGGTTAGAGGCTCCTGGAGGACACAATGAACGGATCCGATTGGAAGTGACCGATCTCGGATCTAAGACGGATATTATCCTCGGCTTCCCGTGGCTCAAAAAGCACAACCCCAACATCGATTGGAAAGAGGCAACACTGGCTCTGGATAGCAAAGATTTCCCTCTACCATGATAGATAGCGAAAGATGCGGAGTCACTGGGAATGGAATCGGTCACGCTGGCTATGAATCGACGCGTATCGAAGTCGGATGAATCCCGAGCCAGCACGGTGGAAGAAGATATGCGAAAGTTTGTACCAGAGGTATACTGGAAAGACTATTCTAGTGTCTTTGCCAAAGAATCCTTCGACCGCCTTCCACCGCATTCGGAATTCGACCACGCCATAGAACTGGATGAAACCTTCAGGCCAGTCAAAGGTGCGAAATACGCAATGTCCCCTCTTGAGATGGATCACTTACACAAGTTCATCAACGAAAACTTATCTACTGGACGAATACGAGTTTCCAAATCGAAACAAGTCTCTCCGTTCTTCTTTGGAAAGAAAGCCGAAGAAGTGAATGCTAAAGGTAAGAACGCTGGGTTACGCCCTATCGAGGATTATCGCTACCTCAATGAACACACGGTTCCTGACCATTACCCCCTTCCTCTCCTTCATCAAATACTCTAATGACCTAAACTTCTAACAGCTTCTCTATTCACGGTCATGGATATCCGATGGGGATTCAACAACGTCAGGATCAAGGAAGGCGACGAATGGAAAGCTGCTTTCATCACTGAAGCAGGCGCCTTCGAACCCACCATCATGTTCTTTGGTTTGCGGAACTCACCAGCCACCTTTCAACGGATGATCGACACAAGATTCAAAGAAGTCCTGGACTCTGGAAATGTTTTCATCTATATTGATGATGTACTTGTTTGTGGAGATGATTTACAGGAATTGCGACGCTGGACCTTCAAGACTCTAGATATCATGAAGAAACACGGACTCTCGTGTAAACCCGTCAAGTGCCAGTTCGAGAAGGAAGAAGTCATTTATCTCAGAGTTGTCTTATCCAAAGGATGAATCACCACCAACCCGAAGAAGGTCGACGCTATCATGTCTTGGCCTATTCCAGAAACGGTGAAACAACTCCAATCCTTCTTGGGCAGTGCGAACTTTTGGCAGAGATATATCAAAGATTTCTCCAGAATTGCTACCCCTCTCTATGAACTCTTGCACAATGAAACTGTGTGGGAATGGACTCCTCGGAGACAGGAAGCCTTCGACAACATCAAGTCCCTTTTAACGAACGCGCCCGTTCTTCATATTCCTGATCGCGATCTCCCCTATTGCTTGGAAACCGATGCCTCTATCATTGGAATCACGGGAATACTCTCCCAACTTCATGATGGACATTGGAAACCTGTTGGCTATCACTCAAGATCTACCTCTCCTGCCGAAAAGAACTACCCTACCCACGATCTAGAACTCCTGGCGATCATTGATTCCTTTAAACAATGGCGTCATCTCCTCGAAGGTGCGAGACACGATATTCTCATCAGGACGGACAGTTTGGCCTTGCGATACTTTTCAAAGAATCTTCGCCTATCAAATCGCCAAACTCGTTGGTCTGAGTATCTGTCCAGATTCAGGTTCAAGATTGAATACGTTCCAGGGAGGAAGAACAAGGCCGACGGCCTGTCTAGGCACCCGGATTACTTACCTGGCGTCGAAGCCGACATGGAGAACGAAGTTCTGATAGCGCGCGATTGATGGATAAATTCAATTGTCAAGTTGTCGAATTCAAGCTTTCTCTCTAGATTACGCTTCAAAATCCCACTCCTACAGAAGATCCAAGATAAACTCGAGGATGCCTCACTCGCTTGGACCCAAGCTGATGGGCTTGTACGCGATGTTGAAGGTCGGATAGTAGTGCCGGAGGAAGTATCTTTGCACACAGATATTATACGACTGTCCCACGCCTACCCCCACGCTGGCCACCCTGGCATTGAGAAGACGAAGGAACTCGTCCTTCGTAACTTTATTTGGGATGGTGCCTTACAAGACATCACCAACTACATTCGATCCTGCCCCGCTTGTCAACAAAACAAGAACTTCCCCTCGAAGCCGTTAGGACTACTCCAACCCATACCCCCCTCTATGGAACCATGGAAGGAAATTACCGTCGATCTCATTGTCGAACTCCCCAAGTCACAAGGCTATGATGCTGTAATGGTTGTTGTCGATCGTTTCACTAAACGTGCTCATTTCATTCCGACAACTTCTAATCTTTCATCAGAAGGTGCTGCAAAACTCTTTCGAAATCACATCTGGAAACATCATGGATGGCCCCAAAAGGTTATATCCGATCGTGGAGTGCAATTTGCATCCAAATTCACAGAAGCCCTCAATAACTCCTTAGGAATCATCTCCGGTCTCTCCACTGCGTATCATCCTCAAACAGATGGTCAAACGGAATGCACCAATCAAGAACTCGAAGTTTACTTGCGTTTCTATACCAACTTCATGCAGGACGACTGGTCAGAATGGCTTGCTTCTGTGGAATTTGCCTACAATAATCGGCAACACTCTGCCACTTCACAATCACTGTTCTATATGGAATACGGACGTCATCCTCACCTTCCCACAATCATTCCAGATCAAAGCAACGTGCCCGCAGCGAATACCTTCCACGAACGTCTTACACGTGCACAGCAAAACGCCGAATGATCCTTATCAAAGACAACGGAGTCAATGAAGAAATACGCCGATCGTAAATGGAAACCTTCACCCTCCTACGAAGAAGGAGATCTAGTCTGGTTGGACACCAAGAATATCAAGACGACACGACCCTCGAAGAAACTTGACAATCGACGGACCGGACCATTCAAGGTCTTAAAAAAGATATTGGACCTTGCTTATCTGATCGACATTCCCGGAACATGGAGACTGCACCCAGTCTTTCACGTTTCACTCCTGAGACCCAACGTCAGAAATGAATTACTCCACCCTGATGTTATCGACACATCACGGCCTCCCCCTGATCTGATTGAAAACGAAGAAGAATATGAGGTCGAATCTATACTGCAACATTCCGGAGCTAAATGATGCCGAAAATATTTGGTCAAATGGAGAGGCTATCTGATCGAAGAAGCCACTTGGGAAGATCGATCGAACATTTTACGACACGCCAAGGAAATTGTGAAGACGTACGAAGACTCAATTCAAACGGCGACTTGATTCTATTCATTCGTTTGTCATCATCTCGTCTGCCAAGAATTGACCTCTATTTTTAGAACCACTCCTTATAAACTGCCAGACGTCTCTACTTCCCTTCACGATTCAAATTACGCGCCCCTCAACAATGACTCAAGACCACTAAGCCAAAACACCATAACAACTTTACCATGCCCGCTACATGGTCTACACGATCCCCCTCTCCTCAAGTCGCCATCCGACGTTCTGGACGGATCCCCTCGTCCACCATTCGCTCCCCCACTCCTGGCCCCTCCACCTCTGCTTCCTCTGCTCGACAACTACGTCGACAAGCTCGCGCACGCGTGGAGGACTTCTACACCATTCAAACCCCTCCCCCCGAAGACCCCGCCGTCACCATCTCCCGCCTCACGGTTCACAGTAACAGCGTCAGCAATTGGAACCATGAACTTCGTCAAGAACGCGAAGTTCTGCAAGCTGAACTCAAGGCGTCGGAGAAAAGCACATTGTTTTGGAAGAATCGCTGGGATGAAAGTGAGTTGAAAGTTAGGGAGCTCCAACGTCAGAAGAAACGAACGTGGGTCGATTGCTATGACGTCACCACCCGCGCCATCATTGTCAAGCTCGTAGAAGAAAGTCGTCGGTCTGAACGGCTCACCAGGGAGGATTTCCTCCGAGCCCAACGAGACCTCGCGACGACAGAGACTCTAATCGAGTACGGGAGAACGGTCGAATACCCCATCAACGTCGACCTAGAATACCCGATCGACAACGACGATGTCGCAACAGTCCGAGCCCCCTCCCCCGTTGAAGCGACTTCGGAAGCCGGACCCGCTGCTTCCCCCTCGGTGGCCGTCGAGGCCCCCGCCACCGAGGAAATCCCGACTCAGGCCTCGGAAGACGAAACGACTGACACCACCCAAGTTTGAAATTCGGGACGAATTTCTTTAAAAGTCGAGGTGTATGTCACGGTCGTAATTTTCCTTCTTTTTCTTTATCTTATCGTATGCAAACCTATCTCTTATCTTGGGATTCCCCCCATTTGTTATCGGGATTCCCCATTGCCTTTCTCCGGGATTCCCCACTACTTTACCCATATGCGGACACACTTCATTTCCGTTATGTTTCAACCCCTTTATGATTCGTCATCGATCACGATGACTCATCCTTATCTCTACCTCATGTTATGTCGCACTGACTCACATAGATAAGTAGTCAGTATATAAAGAGTACTTCTGTATGTATCAGACCTTAAGTCTGATTCCTCGTTAGCCTACTCATAACAAGGACTTGGAACCATCCTCTATATCTCTTGGGACAGAACACCTGAAGTAAAACGCATTCCGAACAACCGGTTTATAACACTGGCATGGATTGTGTCTGCAGGCCAACCTTCAATGGTATATTCAAAAGGTAAATGGTCTGTGAATACATCGTCAGATACAATATGTTAAAATGTACAAGCTTGACAATGTGTCTGAGGAATTTATGTGGTCTGATGTTTCAGAGGCCGCATCAACTATTCTTCAATTGGAGGTGCGATCAAAGGAATAGACTAATTTGTACATACCTGCCTTGGATGAATTTTTTGAGCGATTCCTTTTCTGAACACAATTGTATGATCAGCCAGATCAGCTAGCTAGTAGAAACAGTGCCAAACCTCAAATAGCACATGACAAAATCTAAGTTTCAGTTCTCCAGTGCCACAGGAATTCACTAGCGCACCTTTCACTACATCACAGCCTTGAGTGCAGGCCTTGTTCATGATGTTCTTGATATTGTCAAGAACTACTTGGAAATCATCAGCAAAGACTAGATAATGTGGCTTCTGCCCTGTGCAAGTGGGTTTGATGTGCTGTAATGGAATGCTGGAATCAGGGCCTCTCCACATTCCACAAGATGTGAGCCAATAGTCTTCCGAAGGGATGTGGATGACAGCTGAAATTATGGCAGGGGGGATAGTAAGGAAATCGGAATCAGGCACGTCTGGTGGCAGGGCAGCATTGGTTTCACTGATAGTTTCAATGTCATGAGTGGTTGCAATGTAGTGTGAATTACCATGGTGAGACCAAGCGAAGTCTGTGGAGACTTTGGGTATGGTAAGGTAAAGGCCTTTTGAACAAAGAGTGTTGCAGGCATTTTTCAAAGTTTCAGTAAGGTATCCAGTAGAAGCAGCAGATGAGGATATAATGGTGGAAAGGAATGACTAGAATGCTAAGAGAGATTGTAAACAAGATGGTGGGTATATGTAAAAACAATCTACCAATTTTTCACTTTTTATATTGCAGTGCCAACATTCCCAAAAATCCACTAATGAAGAATGACCATATGTTTTATCCAGAATGATTGCTATATTTAATGAAAAGTAAATATATTGACAAGGTAACAGAGTGATGGTAAATCTCAAACATACTGATTATTTTTAGTTTTTAATTTTTTAATTTTTTTTTTCATTGTTAACGTTAGCTGCAAGGTCAGCATCATCCACTGGCAGTATCATAGATTTCAACAAGTTGTCTCTCTTGACTCTGCAAGAAATATAACAGGAAGTCAAAGATGTTATAACTATTTCTCATAAAATAAAGCAAAAAGACATACTTGTTTGTCATGTTCTCACATTGTCACCTCTCCATCTACTGGAATCACTACACAAGCTTGTCAATGTGAAACTTAATCGGAAGAAAGATGAGCTGAAGGGGAGACTGGAGAATAAGAAGCAGAAAAAAGAGCAGAGATACAGTTTTTGTATTGGAAAGCTGTGTGGATGGAAGATGAGGAGGAGGCCGTACATGATACTTCAAGTTTTCTGGAGTTACCATGTGAGGAGCAGGTAAAGGCATGTTATTCTCAATTCTATGAGGTGACATCAAATCGTGCGATGGCAACAGGCATTTGCGGAGTCTGCGCAAGAGAAATCAGCATTCAGGCTGATAAATTAACTACTCATCGATTGGAGAGCCTCCCAAATTCCGAACGACTCATTCCCAAGAACCCACATCCTGCACACGATTTATTTCATGGATGATTATTGGAACTGAGAGGTGTTGTGGAGCATGGGCATAATGGAGAGGTTGCTGTACAAGTGTGTGAGGAATGCTTGAAGGTGTTGCATAAATAGAAAGATCACCCACACAACTCTCACTTGCAAACAACCTTTGCATCACATGTATTCCTTGGTAGCTCAAAACCTTGACTGTTCCTGAACAGCTCCTTATCACACTTTTATATCCTTGTGTCTACATCTTCAAGCTCTTTCCTAAAGATATGAATTATCGACCTAACCCTATATTGCTGCAATGAGGCATGCAAGGTACTGTGAGCATGTACAATCTCGACATTGATAGTATGGCTGACATGATTTGTGGCAACTTGATGCCCTGTCCTGCTTCGATACTTCCATCAGTTGTATCTATAACATTTATTGGAAGAGGGGACTTACTGAAACATTGGCTAAGGAATACTTTTCGCATTCATTGGCATTTTGTCTTTGAAGCACTGCGATGGTTGAAGGCAAACAACTCCAAATATTATAGTGATATCCATATTGTATCTAAACAGATTCACACACTTCCAGAGGATGATATACCAATGGAGATTCTTGCAATCATTCAGCAGACCACAGATACTGGCCTGGTGGATCAAGAACTTAGTGGATATGTTCCTGAAGATGATGCAGGTGAGCACACTTACTTCTATTAATGAACATCAGTGAACATTCCATCTAGAATGGACTCGAAATACTGGAGAATCTGGTAGGACTGATACTGTAGAGTTCATGTATGAAGGTGTGTTAACAATCTCCTCATCAATATTGTGCCTAACTTCAACAAATCAATACCATTAGATGATGACCCTGATGTAGTTCCATTACAAATTTCTGGTGCAATAGACACTGATATGTCAAAACTTATGGTGAACAAAATGATGTTATGGGGTCTCACAAATCTCTGGAAAGATGGAAAAGAGGGTGGCTATTGCATACATCATGGGCATCACCCTGTCTTAGACTTTGGTTGTCTATTGCTAGGTACAAGGCAAGCAAAGGATATGGATCTAGATTGGCCAAACTTTTTTGAAAAGGCATTTTCCTGCCTGTTTCCATATGGTCGTGGAGGGATCGAAGCTGATCAAGAGGTTGCTGTGGATTTTTGCAATCATATCTAATGGACTCTACAATACTTCAACCAATGATTTCGAAAGCATGAAACTTATCTCTTCATTACTTTTGGTATTTCCCAATGTCGTCAAGCTCTCACTTCTGCCCATGTACAAATGCATTGCAAAACATTCAAATGAGACACTTGTATCATGGCCACAATAACCATGGACAAGCTTAAGCAAGCACAAAGTGAGGAAGAGAGAAACCTGCCTATTTCCAACCCAGCCATTTGATTACTCAAAAGTCATATACATGCTACAACCAGCTGTATCATGGGCTCAGATCAAGCACAATACCAGCTTCATAGTCAAATCTGGTCAATGGCCACTTATTTAGGTCCACTGTCTCTTTGGATCACTATCAATCAGTCTGACCTACATGATCTGATTGCACAAGTCTTCGCTGGAGAGATCATCAATCTTGACAAATTTCTTGCTCATACAGGTCCGGACCAAGACTAGCACGCCAAGAACATAGTGGGTGACCCATATGCTGCAGCCAAGTTTTTCCACTTCATTATTCAAACAATATTCAGCACTCTCTTCCAAATCCAAGTGAACCAACACATGCTAAAAAGTGCAATGGGTATATTGGGTCAGGTTTCTACTTATTTTGGAATGGTCAAATCCCAAGGATGGGGGACACTTCATCTCCACCTTCTTGTGTGGCTAAAACACTCGCCAATGCCTAATGAGATGGTCCAGCTTTTAAAGACTAAAGAGTTTCACATGCGGATTGTAGCTTATATCAAAGGAAACCTTCAGTCTTGGCTTCCTGGATTGGACTTGGCACAGTCTGTGAAGAATATTCCTCAGGAGCCAGAAATAGCCTATAGTTGCCCACCAAACCCTAATGCAGAAGATTATGATGCACAAATTTGTAACTTAGAACTTCGGCTTGCTAGAATGGAACAAGTCCACATGTGTAAAGTCTGAGTGACCAACAAGTCTGGCCATCTCAAATGCAAGCATAGAGCACCATTGGAGTGTGCCGATGAGGATTTTGTGATGGAAACAGGGAAGTGGGGATCAAAATGATTATATGGATATATCAATGGCTGGATACCTGGAATACTCATTAACACAAGGTGCAATAATGATAGAAAGTTTTTAACCAATGGCGCAGACACCAAAAATATCATGTTCTATACTACAAGCTACACTACAAAGAAACAAGGAAGAAATTTCAATCTTTCAGCAATTCTGGCACAAGGCTACGCCTACCATCTTGATCATCTCAACAACGAGTATCTAGACAATGTCTGGGATGATCAGCATCTTCTTTTATTCAGACTTGTCCATGCTATTAATCGGGAGCAAGAATTGGCTGCACCTATGGTTATGTCATACCTTATGGGTTGGGGGGATGTTTTCTGATCGCACACCTACTCTGTCATATATTGGTCATCATTTGTGGGGGCATTGTTGAAGACATTTCCATCATTAAAACAAAGGCAAGTTTTAATGTGTACCTCTTGTGATCTATGCTTATAACAAAGCAAACAGTTTATCAAGAGGTCATACAGAACATTGCATGACAAAGTATAGAAATCTCATCCCATTCCTTTATTGATTTATTTAAGACTTTCAATTACAGTGATCAGCTGTCTGAGGAATACCCAAGTGATAAGAGAGACTACGTACAGTCTGAGTGTTAAGCTTCTGAGGTAATATGAGATTGTAACAAAATGAAAGTTACTCAAATTTTCTGTTTTCTGTTTCTCAGGAAGGAGATGATAATGTCACTTTAGATGTTGATTCCATTGGTCATCTCTTTGCAAAATGTCAAGTCTCGGATTACCGCTGCCATGGGGAAAAGCTTTCAAATTATAACATGCTTGACTTCTTTGTTGAGATGTATAAAGAGGATTTCAAACTGCCTGGAAGCTCAGACGATATCTTGGAAGATGATGATAATCATTTTTGCAAACCCAGATGTCCATGCTATGACTGTATCTCTTACTTGAATCAGCATCCAATGGTGAAGAAAAAGTGCTAAGTATTACAGTTGAATAGCCACTGAAACTTACTAAACTTCATTGGCCAATTTTTTCCAAGACATGATAATCCCAATGTCTATCCATTCTATTGCACATGCATGTTAATGCTATTGAAACCTTGGCGTAATGTCTGCATGGACTTAAAAGATCCAATGGATACCTGGTCAAATGCATTTGAAGAATTCATTTCTCATTCATCGCACCAAATTACTTGTGTTGTTTCTGGAATCCAATATTTCCATGACTGTGACACAGCAGCTAAGGAAAGTCAACTCCAGCCTAACACAATCAATAATACCCCAGGACAGGGACATAACAATTCACACACAGAATTGGAAGACCTAGAAATGGGTGAAGATGTTCCTACCATCGATGCTGAACTTACCAAAGAAGGATTGATAGAGCTTATGCAGTCTCAAATATCACTGCATGAAGAGCTCCATGGATGGCTTGCTATAGAAGTTGGAAGGTGTGCCAAAATTTTCCCAAGTGATTTAGCAATATGGAATATCAACGACGATGCAGTGATCTCAAACACAACAGGAGATGACTTGATGAAACTTGAAAGATGGAAAGCCCAGATGAAAAACAATGTTTTGACTCAAAATGCTAATTCTGATGCCCCACAATGTCTTGATGTTCACAATGGGAGTGGTGTACATAGGTTGATGGAAGGAAATATTACAGGAGCACTGGACATATCTGTATTACAGCCTGAACCATCATTGCCAGCTGTTGACCCTTCCCTCCTGAAACCAGACCAATATTGAGCCTACAACATCATTCTCTGGCATCTCAAGCAGACCATAGCTGGAAACGAACCTCTGCCATTGCAAATGATTTTATATGGAGAAGGAGGAACTGGTAAATCCAAGGTTATTCAGACGATAACAGAAGCATTTGTGAAAAGGGACATAAAGTTTATGCTTGTGGAATCTGTGTACACTGGTGTCACAGCATCCATTATCAACAGCAAAACAACCCACACAATTGCAGCCATCTCTATGAAGTCAAATGGTGTTATGAGCAATGAGGCATGAGCCAAGTTACAGTAGTTCTGGAAATACATATGATATCTCATCATCGATGAATACTCCATGCTATCAAAGACATTTTTGGCTCTTCTGTCTTGAAATATTGGAATCAGGAAGCAAGGAAGCCAGACAGAACAACTGGGACACTCATTTGGTGGGCTCAACATCATCCTATGTGGCAATCTTCATCAATTTCCACCAGTCGCACAACCACTTTCCAAAGTCTTATACAGACCAGTTGACATGGCTTGAGACTCCTTCGATTCCCAAATTGGCTGCACATTATATGAAGAGTTCTTGACAGTTGTTATTTTGAAGGAGCAGATGTGAGTGACTGATGAGATTTGGAGGGACTTTTTACAACATCTCCGGCACAGTTGCTGTAGGAGATCTATACTCCCTATGAATAGAAAACCTTTCCATCACACACGAGCTCAACCTCACCAAATCCACATACATATATCCCAAAAACCCAACCCTTCTGACTTTCTGATAAACATTCTGAAATGTCTGCCTCTAACTGGAAGACTTCTGAAAACACGAACTCTATCAGAAACACCTTCAACCAATCGGAAAGTCTCTTTTCTTTGTTTTCCTTATCTTATCTACCTTATCCTATCTTCCTTTTGCCTATCTACCTAATTTCCACTCACATACTCTCACAAAGGAACTATCCTTTGTACATATACCTGCAAAGAAGTTCCTTTATTCACCTCCTCTATATATATTAAGTAGATAATCACTAAATAAAACAGACATACCTTCCCCCAATACATATCTTCCCTTCCTACCTAATATATCAAAGCCTTCATAAGCTTGAAACCCCCTTTCATTATCATCAGATTACTGAATCAATCCCTACGTGTTCCGATACCCCTTGGACGAATGAGAGGAATCTCCCTCAAGATCCCTCACACCTTCTACATTGTGGGAAGAATCAACATATCAGCATATTACAAGAACTAGTCATCACGAATGACAACTCACACCCTAACTTCCAGTCCAAACCCTGGGCAAGCCCATCACTGGTTACTCCTCAGCATGCTATGCACCAATTTTGGAATGAATTGGCTGTATGAAAGTGGTGTTGGGAAACAGGCTGACAACTGTTTAATTGCACAGTGGAAGACACCATCAATGGCCGCTTATTGATGTTAAGTGAACAATATAGTATGGCCACACACACCAAAATGGGGAATCAACAGAAATGTAATGAGCTTCCCATACATATCAAGCTTGCAATCGGGATGAAGGTCATAGTAACCAACAACATTGAAACGGATCTGGATATAACAAATGGTGCAAGGGGGGAGATAGTCGACATTGTCCTACATCTGGATGAACCTCCGATAGCAAACGAGCCTGTTGTGTGCCTGCAAAAAATGCCAGCATATGTTCTAATCAAACTCAACCAGACATGGGCTTCACAGCTTGATGGACTCACCGAATCAGTTATTCCTGTAGAACCTGGAGTGATCAACATACCAATTACTATAAAGAATGAGAAAGGGAAAATGGTTAGACGTACTATGCACCATAAACAATTTCTGATAACAGCCACATACGCATTCACAGATTATTGGTCTCAAGGACAAACTATACCTTATATTATCGTAGATATAGCGACACCTCCACCTCCCAGGACACTGACACTGTTCAACCTTTACGTGGTGCTTTCACAAAGCTCAGGATGATTGTCTATATGACTGCTCCGCGATTTCGACAAGGATCTCTTCAAAAAATCTCACAACACAGCATTGATAACTGAAGATGATAGATTAGAGGCATTGAATGAGAACACCCAAAAATGGTGGAGGAAGATGGGCTGTGGGCAGTGATGTCAGCGATATAGTATATAGTATAGTAGTAGTAGTAGTATGAAGTATAGTCTGAATCTGAAGTGCTGCATTTTATATTATATTTATTTATTATTATAAATGCGAGCTGTGGGAATTGAACTCAAGCACCTTGGTCACTCGGTCATTTTTGTTTGTATGTGTGCATAATGTTCAACTGGAACAGGCTTCATTTTGGGGTCGGAGAAACCTTGCAAGCAAGGTAATATGGAAAGACCGATCAAGGCCCTACAGTAGCCGAACCGGACTGAGCCGTCACATCACGTGAAGACAGCAATCGTGATTGACCCGGACCAGGATTCGGAAACCAGCAGAGATGAATATCTGGGCATGTCCTCTGACAGCTCTTGCTGCCTAATAACCTCTGACACATCCATAGACTGAACACCGCAACCCCGAAGGGCGCACTTATTGGTTCAATACCGGGACAAAAGACAGTGTATGGGAGAAACCGGATGGTGAAAATCTCCTCTTCTTCATCCAGATTAGTCTGCTGAAAACAGCTTTGAATAGAACTTAAGACACCATTCGAGGTGCTTGTCATCTGGATGGAATCACACAACTTGACTAATTTCATTTTAAAGCGTGCACTCAATCAAACAAAGTGGAAGGAATATTTTTCTGGTGGTAGAAAGTATTACTACAACGTTGGTTTTTATTTAATACTTTGTCCGTCCGAAGATTTGCTAACACTGTAAAGACCGAGACAAAGGAGTCGAAATGGGATATGCCCGACGAACTTCTTCTTGTACTCGAAAAAGTGGAGAAAGATGGTGGAATCAACCAGCAAGCGGTCTCTACACTTGCGCAGCCAATTCACTTGAATGGCACGGATAGCGCTACAAGCCAGCCCACCAGTGGATTACCTTTTACTCCTACAAGTATCCTCCCGGCGCGACCAAATTTACCAGATGACCCAGTCATTCCTCACAATGGTTTTGCGACTGCCGAAGAAGGTGAAAAAGCCTTTTTGCACCTGCTGCGGAAAGCTGGGGTAGACGCGAATTGGACATGGGACCAGACTATGAGGGCCATTATCACAGATCCCTTATACAAAGCACTGAATACGCTGGCTGAGAAAAAGGCTGCATGGCAAAAAGTATATATCAAGTGTTATCTTCACGAAGTCTACTCATGTTTGGCTGTTATAGTTTACAGACAATCTGAAGGCCAAAGAGCAAGAGGAAAGAGAGGCTCGCCTGTCTAAATTGCGTCCAGCAATCCGAAATATGCTAAAAGGCAATCCGAACGTCTTTCATTACACCACCTTTGCCACGGCAGATAAGCTCTTTTCGCAACATCCTATCTGGCAGCAGAGCAAGATAGAACCCGAGCGGAAGCTCATCTTTGAAGAGTATGTGACTGAGCTGAAGCAACGCGAAGTTGTGAGTCCAGTTTAATTCCACTCGCTGATCCTGAGACGTCCTCATTATATCTACAGCAAGAAACGCGTGCAGCCCGAAGCCGTAGTATTTCCAAAGTCGTTTCTTTATTCAAACAATTGGAAGTAGATGTTTTAACTCGGTGGAGGACTGCTCACACACTTGTTCTAGAGTCGGAGGAATGGAAGACTGATCCAGAGTTAAGGAAGCTGCCCACTCTCGACATTCTTCTCGCGTTCGAGGACTATAGCCGTGTGAGAGAGCGAGAGTTCGAAGAGCAGATGAGACGCTCTCAAGTTGAGAAAACGAGGAAAGAGAGAAAAGCGAGGGAGGCTTTTAAGGTGGTGGCGGGCCTGTCACATGCGTTGTTGTATCACTGACGATCTCTGCAGGAACTACTCCAGAGCCTTGTTGAGTCGGGAAAAATCAAAGCCAGGACCAAGTGGAAAGAGATATATCCGTTGTTCGCAAACGAAGAGAGATACTTGAGCATGCTCGGAAACCCAGGTTCTAATCCTCTCGAGTTATTTTGGGACTTCGTGGACACCCTTGATCAGAAGCTGGATGCAAAGATAGAAGTTGTGGAAGAAGCCATTCGTGCTCATAATACCCGACTGCATCCTGACGGTGGGGAAAGCTCTGGATCGGGTGAAGTTGCCAAACCATTCGTTGTAGGTCCCGAAACCAGCGAACAGGAGTTCACGACGATAGTGACAGAAAATAAAGCCGACCCTGACAAAATTTTGGATGGCGATGATCTTCATGTAGTCTTCGAAACAGTACGTGGGATTACATGAGTGGCGCAAGTACAAGGCTATAACCTTTTTCCAGTTGCATGCCCAAGCTCTCAAGAAACAGGCTGACGAGATACGGCGTGCAGAAAGAAAGCAGCGTCACCTGCAGGATGACCTACGATATGCGCTCAAAAAACTTTCGGAACCTATTGACATTGATACCCCTTATGAAGCGGTATGGAATACTCGCTCCTCTCTGCCGTAACACTAACAGCAACTAGGCTGTTCCTCTTATCGAACATCTGCCCGAGTTCAAGGCCTTAGAGGATGATAACGGGAGACGCGCTGCGTTCTCAAAATTCGTCAAGAGGCAACGGGTGTGTTCATACCAAATTGGTGCCACGAAATCTTACCACAGCGGTTTTTAGGAGCGTCTCCGAGAAACGTCTGAGGATGGAGCATCTACGACAAGCCGAAAACGCAAAGAACCTACCCGTGATCATCGCGAGGGTGAGCGAGAGCGGGACCGCAGCGAAAGGCATCGTGAAACTGAACGAGACAGTCATCGAGGGAAAAATCACGAGAAGGAGAGCCGGTCACGGCAAAGCCAACGCACCCACGACGAATATGACGGGCAAAGCCATCGCTCGTACCCAAGAGAGCGAGATCGCGACAGGGATAGGGAGAAAGATCATTTGAAGGAGTCAGATAGGGAAAAAGAATCCTATCGTTCTTCTAGGCACTATCGTGAATTGGAGAAGGAGGATGGGAGACGGGATCGAAAGGGTTCTCACACTGAATATGGTGGAAATACGGGGAAGGATGAGGCGTCATTGCCAGGGGGAAAGCGAGAGGAAAGAGAAAAGAGTGCCTCTGAATATCGGGAGGAGCCCCGAGGGAAGAGAGGATTGGAATATGAACCTGGTAGCGATAAGGTAAGGCCTTTTTTTTTGGACAAGGTTAACGGTCGACCGTTTCACCATCCAGCGACCGCGATATGATGAGGAGGAACCTTTGGACGATCCGGTGAAAGTGGATAAGCAGAGAGCAGAAACACCTGAAGAAGGTGAGATATAGCAGGGAGAAATCTTATTAGCTCTGATGGTATAATGGGTACCTACACTTATTGCGAATGTGTGCGATCATCAGCCGTTACTTAGGAGGATGAGTACAAGCATCAATTGCCACGGTAGTTACGAGTTATGACGATGCATTATCGAGAGGAAATACGAATGGTCCGATTTTGATACGAGTGTAGGGTTGCTTGTGGATTATTCTCTTTTGATAACCTTTCCGTCGTTTCTTTTTTAATGAGAAAACCATCCTCCCCTTCGTATGCTCCAATACGGTGGCCGTCACGTTAACCGTGTTTTCAGGGAATGGATTACCTCGAAGAGTGTATTGATGAGAGCCGAGCTCGTAAATTTCCGAAAGAGAGAGCACGTCGCCCACATTAACGTTTTTCATGTGTGGTACGGTTAAGACATCTCGGGGAGCCAATAAATATTTTCGACCCGCCAGAGCGGCAATAACGTACTGCGACGGCTGAGAGCGAATGAGACGAACGGCCGAGTGGGACATGTCTGGCAGAGTGGGGTGTGTGTGAATGAGCCGAAAGGAATCCAAACATCGTCGGACGCAGACTGGAAGGGGTTAGAAACGAAGAATGTTTAATGTTAAGGTGAACTCACTGGGTATGGTGGTGAACATAAGTCATATGTATTACATAACACACATGGTAAAATAATATTAGCTAATAAATTGTGGGAATTTACTGATCTTTTTTTTTTTACTTGAACGAGCTTTGCTGCTTTAACGCCATGCAAAGGATTGTCCTCAGACATTCAGTGCGAACGGCAGCGCTCTTGCCCACCGCAAGGGTATATTCATTTTCTCTCGAATTCGAACAGTTCAACATTTGCCTCATTAGCCCACCACGCTCGCTCCCTCATTTTCTCGGACATACGCTTCAGCAAAGCCTGGTAACGACTTTATTCAGTTTTTCTCATGGCTTTTCTCACCTGTTTTTCTCGGGGTGATTCACACCTCTTGTAACTCCACGACCCGCAGCCGCATCTGAGGTCTCTTCCATCCTCGAATCTCGCATATCTGGCACAGCCGTGGGTGCGAATGTGGAGGAAACGGGCCGCGTATTGAGTTGGTCAATCCCCTCTTGTTTTTATCACAACCTCTGACTTTGACCTCTCGAATAGGCGTCGGTGACGGTATTGGTCGCGTTTGGGGACTCAAAAATGTCCAGGGTTCGTGATCTGTCTTATATCGTCTCTCTTTCTTGTCATTCCTTTCCGCCCTTCAGCCGAAGAGATGGTGGAATTCTCGTCCGGTGTCCGAGGCATGTGTTTGAATTTGGAGGCCGACAATGTTGGCGTTTCTATTTTTGGCAACGATCGTCTCATTAAGGAAGGCGACACCGTCAAGCGCACCGGTCAAATTGTCGATGTTCCCGTCGGTCCTGGTCTACTTGGTCGCGTCGTGGATGCTCTTGGTAACCCAATTGATGGCAAAGGTCCCATCGACGCTTCCGAGCGTCGTCGGGCATCCCTCAAAGCCCCTGGCATTCTTCCCCGTCGTTCTGTCAACCAGCCTATGATGACAGGTCTCAAGCCCATTGATGCTATGGTACCCATTGGTCGTGGTCAGCGTGAACTGATAATCGGCGATCGTCAGACCGGTAAGACTGCCGTGGCCATCGACACCATCCTCAATCAGAAAAGGTGGAATGATGGCAACGACGAGAGTAAAAAGCTTTACTGTGTTTATGTCGCCGTCGGCCAAAAACGTTCCACCGTCGCGCAGCTTGTAAAGACTCTTGAAGAGAACGACGCCATGAAGTACACGATTATTGTTGCAGCTACCGCTTCCGAAGCCGCTCCCTTGCAATACCTAGCTCCTTTCTCTGGCTGTGCTATGGGTGAATGGTTCCGTGATAATGGAAAGCATGGTGAGCACACGCTCCATATTTATTAAGCGTAATTGACCTGAATGTCTTCAGCCCTCATTATCTACGACGACCTGTCCAAACAAGCTGTTGCTTATCGTCAAATGTCTCTTCTACTTCGTCGTCCTCCTGGCCGAGAGGCCTACCCGGGCGATGTTTTCTATCTGCATTCTCGCCTTCTCGAACGCGCCGCCAAGATGAGCGACAAGTTCGGGGGAGGATCTCTGACGGCCCTCCCAATCATTGAAACGCAGGGTGGTGACGTATCTGCGTACATCCCAACTAATGTTTGTACTCCTAAACCGTCAGATTGTTTCCATAAATAACCTGCGTGCGAATCCTTTCAGGTCATCTCTATCACTGATGGCCAAATTTTCTTGGAGGCCGAACTCTTCTTCCGTGGTGTGCGACCTGCTATTAACGTTGGTCTCTCGGTTTCCCGCGTTGGTTCTGCCGCTCAGACGTGAGTGATTTTGCTGAAACCCTGAAGTCTTCCCTCACCCCGCTTCCTCAGCAAAATAATGAAGAAGTTCGCTGGATCTTTGAAGCTATACCTCGCTCAGTATCGTGAAGTTGCCGCTTTTGCACAATTTGGTTCAGATCTTGACGCTTCAACCCGTTTCCTTCTCTCTCGCGGCGCTCGTCTTACTGAACTCCTCAGTACGTGTTTGTCATTTTGCACGACTGGTATAAAATAACTAATCCTCCCCGCAGAACAAGGCCAATACCAGCCCCTCCCCACTGAAATCCAGGTACCTATCATTTACGCGGGCGTAAACGGCCTTGTGAGTGATTCATGACGTACCTTTTTCACATCCATCAATACTCATCAACCTTGCCTCCGTATTCAGCTTGATTCTATCCCTGTCGATCAGATCACTAAATGGGAAGAAGAATTCCGTTCACATCTGACATCTTCGCAAACCCCTCTCCTCGAGGAAATAGCTTCTGGGAGTGTCACTCCTGAGATGGAGGAAAAAATCAAGAAGGTTGTTGAAGATCATGTCTCCTCTTTCACTTCCTAGCGACTGCCAATCGTGTTCCACTTGTAAGGTTCAAGGCAACCTCGTAGAGATTTTATAATTATCTGCCATCAGATTGGATTGTAGTCTCGATTTGCATCATGGTTCGTATCACGCCGTTTACAACATCACTCAGTAAAAATACAAAGTTATCTACAATGCCTATAACTGACTGGACTGGACAAAATTAGTTTTTTATTATAAATTTGCCCCTAAAATACCTAAATGGATGACTTTCTGTATCAAAGAAATCATGAAGAAGTAGAAGAAATTGAAAAATTGGAGCACTCTCTAGAGTGCTAGAAGTGGTTGAAGAGGCTCAAACATGAAGGACCAGACACAGGACAATGGAATCTATCTTCCTTCTCTATGATACAAATATATCTACAAGTAAATATATCTGTGAAAACAAAGATCCCTTTGTATGCTATTGTAATGGTTATATTGCATACATGGAGGGTCACATCACCCTACTCATGCTTATCAAGCATGACTGGTTATATAGTCTACTAACTAGCTGATGTAAACCTTAAGTTTACATCTTTTACTGCTTGATCCAGTAGGCAACCTAATAATACTTAGAGTGCATTTGGTGCAAAAATCTTGCAAGGTCACACAGCCAAAAAATGAGATAATGTTTTTGATTTTCTTGTGAGATATTTTGGGTGTTTGGCTGTAATGTTTGCAATCTCTTGAGATTATGACTACATGAAATTCCTCTGCCAAACTATTATCAAAATGAGATAAAGGTCTTTGTTGATATTATAATCTGGAAGTATTATGTAATTATTTGGTATTTATTTTGCTTGCGCATACGTGTACCTTAGCATTTACCACAAAGCTGAGGTGAGTGTAAGAGTTCTTGATCTTGCAGTGCTCACAACCAGCTGGATACAACCAATATCTATTAGATATGTGTAAACCTGGTACGAGCGGTGGCAAGATATCAAAAGAACTACCTAAATAAGGGTAAATACTGCCTATATACTACTCTCTGGTACAAACACCAATACATAAGGACTACATCCCTAATGTACACACTGTAACAGTAATATCTGTTACAGTGAGACTCTCATTTATCTTAAGTAGTACCTAATCTCACTGTCACGGTCATAATTTTCTTTTCTTTCTCTTATCTTATCACATGCAAACCTGTATCTTATCTTGGGAATCCCCACATTCTTTTGTTGGGATTCCCCATTGCCTTTCTCCAGGATTCCCCAGGGATTCCCCACTACTCTATCCATATGCAGACACTTTTCATTTCCATTATGTTTCAACCCCTTATGATTTGTCATCAATCACGATGACTCATTCCTTATCTTTACACATGCCTATGTTGCACTGACTCACACAGATAAGTAGTCAGTATATAAAGAGTACCTCTTGTACGTATCAGACCTTAAGTCTGATTCCTCGTTAGCTACTTATAACAAGGACTTAGAACCATACCTTCATTTCTTGGGACAGAATACCCGAAGTAAAATGCGTTCTGAACAACCGGTTTATAACAAGAATCAGACTTCCTTCTGGTTCTCTCCCACTTGCTTATCCAAACCTCACTCCATCACTGTGATCATCGACATTACTCCTTTCACTCACACCCACTTTTATCCTGGCTTCTACCAACAACTCAGACGCTGAGCAATATGAAGACCCTCTTTTGAGATCAACCTTTTCAGCTGCTATCTGAGATCAAGAACCCTCCTTTTCCTCTGATCTTGAAGAAACACTAGCTGCTCCCACTCCCACTCCAACCCCTACTCCCCTAGGACCGCGAACTCGATCAAGAACAAGAGGACTCTTCTCTTCAGCTTCAGCCTCAGCAACAAGACCCATTCATCAAAGAGCTGCCACCCCACCAGGATGATATGGTTCCCTTTACTCCCAACTTTCTTCTGCGACATCCACACCAACACCAACAGCTCCAACAACCCCACTACCTACGACATCTGCCAACATGTCAGGAACATCCACCAATGCCCCCGCCAACCCCCCTACCATTGATATTACAACCTTAATGGCCACCATTCGCCAACTTGAGTAGACCATTGCTCAACAAACTCAGCTGATCACTCAGCTTCAACAACAACAACAGCCTCAACCTCCTCAACCTCCTCAACCTCCTCAACCTCCTCAACCCCCTCAGCTGCCTCAACAACCTCCTTTGCCTCAACAACCTACTCCTCCCCCCATCAAGATCGCCAAACCCAATGAGTATGATGGGTCTGCAGCCAAATATCTCAACTTCATCTAGGCTTGTCATCTAGTCCTTGACGACAGCCAGTGGTCCAACAGACAAAAGATTACCTACGTCTTGTCATTTATGAAGATCGGTGTCGCCTAATCATGGGCCCAACAACAGACTCAAGAATTCAATTGTACCTAATGGGTTGGAGCCAACTATGAGGATTTTATGGAAGAAATCAAGGATTGTTTCGGAGATGTAGATGCTAAGGTGACAGTACAGGTCAAGATTCAAAAGGTAACTCAAGGGCTTTCAACTGTGGACAATTATAATGTACGATTTGGAGCTCTTGCAGATGAAACTGGTTTCAACGACGACATGCTCAAAGTTTTCTACCGAAATGGCCTCAATCCCAGGATCCTCGAAAAAATCTATGCCCTCGATCCCATCCCCACTACCCTCAACGCTTGGAAATGAAAAGCTTCCACCTTCGACCGACAATGTCTTGAACTTGCACTTGAGCGTTGTGCCGCTCCCCGGAGTAACTACTATGCTCCTAGGGAGACCATGGCTGGAACGACGACCTGAACTCCCTCCTCTGCTCCTGTCAAACAGGAGACAACTTCCTCTTCATCAATATTGCGCATTCCGCGAGGCAACTGCTATTGCTGCAGAGAACCAGGTTATTGGGTGAACAAGTGTCCAAATTCCCCTCTCGCCTCTTCTCTGTCAGCGTGCCCATCAAGTAGTGCCCCTGCTGGACAATGAGGAAGACTAAACACAGGGCGAGGTCGAGGACAAAACATACGAAGCATTGAGATGGAACAAGTTGACGAGGTGGCTTCCCCAACTACTACAGAGGAAGCTATTCGAATAGTGGAGAACTGTGGGATCGATTGCTGGCTGAAGGAGAGAAAAGCTCAGCTTGTTAAGGAACTGAAGAACAGGGTTTTTAGAGAGTCCAAATATTTTGCCTGCCGTTATGGACATACCTACTCAAGAATGTACCATCATCCCATGCAATCTATTCTGAATTCTTGGTACTATTGAAGAAGGCAATCTTGGACTCATTTTGGACATTTGGATTGAAGCTACCGACACTGGTCAACGTGTTCCGGCCACTGCTCTAGTTGATAGCAGAGCCTCTGGAAATTTCATGGATAAATCCTTCGCAACTCGCCACAATTTTACTCTAACACAATTGGAAACCCCAATCCCCATATAGAATGCCGATGGATCTGAAAACTGAGGTGGACCCATCGAGAACAATATTGATATTTGGTTAGAGGCTCCTGGAGGACACAATGAACAGATCCGATTGGAAGTGACCAATCTTGGATCTAAGATGGATATTATCCTCGGCTTCCTATGGCTCAAAAAGCACAATCCCAACATCAATTGGAAAGAGGCAACACTGGCTCTGGATAGCAAAGAGATCCTCCATCGATGGATAGTCAGCAATGCAGAGTCACCAGGAATGGAATTAGTCACGCTGGCCATGAATTGGCGTGTATCGAAGTCGGATGAATCCCAAGCCAGCGCGGTGGAAGAAGATATGCAAAAGTTTGTGCCAGAGGTATATTGGAAAGACTATTCTGGTGTTTTTGCCAAAGAATCCTTCGACTGCCTTCCACTGCATTCGGAATTCAACCACACTATAGAAATGGATGAAACCTTCAAACCAGTCAAAGGCGCGAAATATGCAATGTCCCCTCTTGAGATGGATCATTTATACAAGTTCATCAATGAAAACCTGTCTACTGGACGAATATGAACTTCCAAGTCGAAACAAGTTTCTCCGTTCTTCTTTGGGAAGAAAGCTGAAGAAGTGAATGCTAAAGGTAAAAGTGCTGGCTTATGCCCTATCGAAGATTATCACTACCTCAATGAACACACAGTCCCTAACCACTATCCCCTCCCCCTCCTTCACCAAATCCTCCAACGACCAAAACTCTTGACAGCATCTCTGTTTACAGTCATGGATATCCGATGGGGATTCAACAATGTCAGGATTAAAGAAGGCAATGAATGGAAGGTCGCGTTCATCACTGAAGCAGGTGCCTTCGAGCCCACTATAATGTTCTTTGGTTTGCGAAACTCACCAGCCACCTTTCAATGGATGATCGATACAAGATTCAAAGAAGTCCTGGACTCTGGGAACATTTTCATCTATATTGATGATGTGCTTGTTTGTGGAGACGATTTACAGGAACTGTGATACTGGACCTTCAAAACTTTGGATATCATAAAGGAACATGGACTTTCATGTAAACCCGTCAAATGCCAGTTCGAGAAGGAGGAAGTTATTTATCTCAGAGTAGTCCTATCCAAAGGACGAATCACCACCAATCCGAAGAAGGTCGATGCCATCATGTCTTGGCCTATTCCAGAAACAGTGAAGCAACTCCAATCCTTCTTAGGCAGTGCGAACTTTTGGCAAAGGTATATCAAAGGTTTCTCCAAGGTCGCTACTCTCTACGAACTCTTGCACAATGAAACTATGTGGGAATGGACCCCTCGAAGACAAGAGGCCTTCGACAGCATCAAGTCCCTCTTGACGAACGCACCTGTTCTTCATATTCCTGATCGCGATCTCCCTTATTGCCTAGAGACTGACGCTTCCATTATCGGAATTGCAGGAATACTCTCCCAACTTCACGATGGACACTGGAAACCTGTTGGCTACCATTCAAGATCGACTTCCCCTGCTGAAAAGAACTACCCTACCTACGATCTAGAGCTCCTGGTGATCATTGACTCTTTCAAACAATGGCGTCACCTCCTTGAAGGAGCAAGACACGATATTCTCATCAGAACGGACAGTTTGGCTTTATGATATTTCTCCAAGAATCTTCGCTTGTCGAATCATCAAACTCATTGGTCTGAGTATCTGTCTAGATTTGGGTTTAAAATCAAGTACATTCCTGGTAGGAAGAACAAAGCTGACGGCCTGTCCAGGCACCCTGATTACTTGCCCGGCGTTGAAGCTGACGTGGAGAACGAAGTTCTGATAGCGCGCGACTGATGGATAAATTTGATTGTCAAGTTGTCAAACCCAAGTTTTCTTTCAAGGTTACACTTCAAAATCCCACTCCCACAGAAGATCCAAGATAAACTCGAGGATGCCTCACTCGCTTGGACCTAAGCAGATGGGCTTGTACACAATGTTGAAGGTCAAATAGTGGTGCTGGAGGAAGTATCTTTGCACACAGACATTATACGACTGTCCCATGCCTACCCCACACTGGTCACCCTGGCATTGAGAAGACGAAGGAGCTCATTCTTCGTAACTTTACCTGGGATGGTGCCCCACAAGACATCACTAATTACATTCGATCCTGCCCCACTTGTCAACAAAACAAGAACTTCCCTTCGAAACCATCAGGATTACTCCAACCCATACCCCCTTCTATGGAACCATGGAAAGAGATTACTGTCGATCTTATTGTCGAACTTCCTAAGTCACAAGGCTATGATGCTGTAATGGTCGTTGTCGATTGCTTCCCCAAACGAGCTCATTTCATCCCAACAACTTCCAATCTCTCATTAGAAGGTGCTGCGAAACTCTTTCAGAATCATGTCTGGAAACATCATGGATGGCCCCAAAAGGTTATATCTGATCGTGGAGTACAGTTCACATCGAAATTCACAGAAGCCCTCAATAACTCCCTAGGAATCATCTCCGGTCTATCCACTACATACTATCCCCAAACAGATGGCCAAACAGAACATACCAACCAAGAACTCGAAGTTTATCTACATTTCTACACCAACTTCATGCAGGACAACTGGTCGGAATGGCTTGCTTCTGTGGAATTTGCCTACAACAATTGACAACATTCTGCAACTTCACAATCACCATTCTATATGGAATACAGACGTCATCCCCACCTCCCCACAACTATTCCGGATCAAAGCAATGTGCCTGCAGCCAACACCTTTCATGAACGCCTCACACATGCACAGCAAAACACCAAACAATCTCTGCTGAAGACAATGGAATCGATGAAGAAATATGCCGATTGCAATGGAAACTCTCACCTTCGTATGAAGAAGGAGATCTGGTTTGGTTGGACACCAAAAATATCAAGACGACACAACCTTCAAAGAAGCTCGACAATCGACGGACCGGACCATTCAAGGTCTTGAAGAAGATATCGGACCTTGCTTATCTGATCAACATCCCTGGAACATGGAGACTGCACCCAGTCTTTCACGTTTCACTCCTGAGACCCAACGTCGGAAATAAATCACTCCACCCTAATGTCATTGACACATCACGGCCTCCTCCTGATCTGATCGAAAATGAAGAGGAATACAAGGTCGAATCTATACTACAGCATTCCGGAGCCAAACGACGACGAAAATATTTGGTCAAATGGAAAGGCTATCCAATCGAAGAAACCACTTGGGAAGATCGATCGAACATTTTACGACACGCCAAGGAAATTGTGAAGACATATGAAGACTCAATTCAAACGGCGACTTGATTCTATTCATTCGTTTGTCATCATCCTGTCTGCCAAGAATTGACCTCTATTTTTAGAATCACTCCTTATAAACTGCGAAGATGTCTCCACTTTCCTTCACGACAATAGCTTTGCGCATCTTAGGCCAATTAAACCACTAAACCAAAACATTGCAATAACTTCATCATACCTGCAACATGATCCACATGATCCCCCTCCCCTCAAGTTGCTATCTGACGTGCTGGACGGATCTCTCCATCTCACCTCCAATCTCCCACTCCTGGTCCTTCTACCACTACTTCCTCTCCCCAACAATTGCGTCGACAGGCATGCGCCCGTGCGGAAGACTTCTTCATAGGACGAACCCCTCCCCCCGAAGACCCTACCATCACTATCTCCCACCTCACAGTTCATAGCAATAGCATCAGCAACTGGAACCAAGAACTTTATCAAGAGCACAACACCCTGCAAGCCGAGAACAAATTGCTACAAGAAAGGATCTCATACTGGAAGAATTGTTGGGACGAAGGTGAACTCAAGCTTTGGGAGCTCCAGTGATAGAAGAAGCGAATGTGGGTAGACTGTTATGATGTCACCACCCACGCCATCATCATCAAACTCATGGAAGAGAGTCGTCGAGCCGAACGGCTCACCAGGGAAGATTTCCTCTGATCTCAGCGAGATCTCGCGACGAGAGAAACGTTGATTGAGTATGGAAGATCGGTTGAGCATCCCATTGACCTTGATTTGGAATACCTGGATGACAATGACAATGTCACGACAGTCCGAGCCCCCTCCCCTGTCGAAGCAACTTCAGAAGTTGAACTCATCGCTTCCCCCTCAGTGGCTATCAAGGCCCCTGCCACTGAGGAAATCCCAACTCAGGCCTCAGAAGATGAAATGACCGATGCCACCCAAGTTTGAAATTTGGGACAAATTTCCTTTGAAGCTGAGGTGTATGTCATGGTCGTAATTTTCTTTTCTTTCTCTTATCTTATCACATGCAAACCTGTATCTTATCTTGGGAATCCCCACATTCTTTCATTGGGATTCCCCATTGCCTTTCTCCAGGATTCCCCACTACTCTATCCATATGCAGACACTTTTCATTTCTGTTATGTTTCAACCCCTTATGATTCGTCATCGATCACGATGACTCATTCCTTATCTTTACACATGCCTATGTCACACTGACTCACACAGATAAGTAGTCAGTATATAAAGAGTACCTCTTGTACGTATCAGACCTTAAGTCTGATTCCTCGTTAGCTACTCATAACAAGGACTTAGAACCATACCTTCATTTCTTGGGATAGAACACCTGAAGTAAAACGCGTTCTGAACAACCAGTTTATAACACTCACTCCTTTTATAGTATACATTGACAGGTACTACTAATATGTATATAGCATTTACCACCACACTGAGTATATATTGACAGTCTTGACCTATATCCACAAGAAAATTTCTCTGATTGCTTTCATGCCACTCTGATTTTTGCTTGCTTCACACTTGTATGGCCAAGGACTTAAACAATACTTTGACAGAAGTTTTAAAAAAGGCAGAAACTGTACAATGGATACCTGGGGATAAAGCTATACTTGTTGAGACCCTCATTCTTGAGAAAGCACACACTAATTGGGCTGATAGCAACCTGAAACCAACTGCATTTGCTGCAGAGTCCATGTTTGATGATAAGTAGGTGTAGTACAACAAAGTGATCAACAATGTAGACTTTATTGCACAAAAATAAGATATTCTTTTGAGGTGCTTAGTAGCACTAGAATTGAGTATGTGTTACTGCAATCTGGCTAGTGTTAGATTGCAGTAGCCTTACAATAATATCTCACATATTGTTTGTACTAAACACACTCTTAGTTGTATGCATAATCTGGATTGAGCCCTTAAAGATAACTTAACCTGCACTCTTACACTTTTTTGTACACCCTTAAACTCTTTGGGTGTTACCCAAAATTTGTCTATTCATTGTGATACAGTGTCTACTTGGAAAGTAGGTGCTCACAGTCTATGACCAAGAAAACCTCAACAACAGCTCCAGTAACTGTTAGACAGCAGTCTAGGGTTAATCACAAGGTTTTACTTCAGGCTCTGAGTATAGGGTTTTAAAGAGTTAGCAGACTACTGATTGGGGGTGTTAACAAAAGAAACTGTCAGAAATCTTGAACCCAACACCTTGCGCCATGTGAACATGCTTATTTCACACACCTTTGGATGATGTTATATCACTTTGTGCCATCCAAGTGTACTTGTCCTGTGCACCTATTACAGTTTATATAACAAACCACTAAACTAAAGATAACTCAAGAACTACTGATCGGATTTATTGTGAAATTGGTTTGTTAGAATCCCTAAGGCCATGTGCCATCCGAGTGCACTTGTCCTGCACACTATGAGCCACTTCACCATTTGGATCATCCATAATAGTCCCTTTCTTCCCTTTCTACTTTTTATTTGATACATTCTATTAAAGCCCCCTTTAAAGACTATGCTGTGGACAACTTCCCCTTACTTACAAGGTCCTTATGACCCTTAGATGTTTGTTTCCCTTAGTTCTTCATAAAATCCCTTTATTTAACTATGTATAAATAATATATGCATTTCATAGTAGACTCTCTAGTTTTGACTTACTCATCTACATACTGTGGTTCCACCTCAAATCCAATAGCCTCTTTGGAACACTTGTCAACTCTAGATTGTGTTGTGTTAGGCCTAGAGAACCCCCTTGGAACCTCAGTCCTAACAGAAACAGACTTATCCTAAGTTTATCTGCTGGTGGTTTTATATACTAGCTATGTATGAGTTATACTGACAACATGTGAGTTGTAATGACTATAGATATTAGCAAAAGTAATAAAACATTGTAAGGTCAGGTGACTCTTGCAAGCTGCTATTCGGCTGTTATAGCTAGCTATAGCTAGCTATAGCAAGGCAAGTAGAGACCTGACTAGCAGGGGCTTATAATACAGTACCTGAGTAGGATAGTGTTGGAATAACATCCAAGTTGAAGACTAGACTGGCATTATATTGTATAGAATTGTATTGAATTGCAGTGAATTTTATGTGCATTTCTTCAATTAAGGATCACATGAGATAAGTACTCTGATTGGACATTAAGTAATAGAGTACAAATGGTGTAGTAGTTATGTTGTCTGAATGAGAAAGTTAAGCCTAAGAGGTTCTATATTCAAACCTGAGTGAAAGTAAAATTTAATTAAAATTGAATAAACTGCAACTGCTACAAGCTGAGATTGAGAATAAATAAAAAAAGAAAGTGTGGTGAATTATTAACTGATAAATAATTCTTTTTTCACTACTTCCTTAGTACTAGTTGGCTGTCTGGTGATGCCTGGCATGCAAGGTGAGGTCTTGCAAGATTAGACTAGTGCATAGACAAGAACTTGCAAGATGGTCCCAATTCTGGTGACACTTCTAATGTAGCTAGTGATTATAATATTATATAAGGTCTTGGGATCATTTTCCACTTTTGCTGATGGATGAGTTATGTAGATAAGAAGAGTGATGCTAGGCTAAATATAGATATGGCTTGGTCACCTTCTATTACTAAGCAGAGCTTGGGTGGCTAAGCAGTTATTGATGTAAACTGTCTGATGTAAATAGGAATAGATGAGTAAAGGAAAAGAAAAAATATATCTTTGACAGTAACATGATCCAAGTTGGGTCACAGGGTTACCAATAAGCCCCTAGAAGAAAGAGAATAGCCAACATCACACATCAGTGATACTAAAAGGCAAGGCATGCCATGTCATGGCCCTAAACCATTATCCCAACAGTTGAAAATAGTTATCCAATTATCATGCAAAGCTATAGGTAGGATAACTATAGTCTAGAATAACAGCAATGATGAACAAGAAACTGTTTGCCTAGATAGAATACTAAGGTATCATAATAATGCAATACATCACCTACCCCAAGTCAAATGTCAAGTAACACTTGATGTAATTATTAAGGAGGGAAACATCCTGCAGGAGACCTCATATTATAATGCATCCCATTTTTCATTTCATCTTATCACAACCTTTCCTAATCTTATCTTATCCTCCCACCACCTTCCTTTATTGTTCATTGATTAGAGGGGATATTGCCATTGGTTAGTGATGACACTATCTGCAGTTGTGCAGCAGCTGAGTCAGCCATTCCATGGATAGTAGTTGAGTCATAGAATTCAAACTCAGATTAGATAAGTAGTGTAGCTAGAGTTTGTAGACTCAGTTTCGATCTCAACAGAGACACCCCCCTTTAGCCTTCAGCTGAGATCTTAGTCCCCTCTGTTGAGCACCCTAAGCATAACTAGGAGGTCTCTGTGCCTTAACAGAAGATCAAAACTCAACCTCCCCCTCTGCTTTTCTCCACAACAGTCCCTGGTCAAGATTCATCTGATTGTCTCCGCTACCATGTTAGCCAAGTGATTGCCTTGGAATCCTAACCTGGACTCCCCTCCCTGAAGCCAACCTCTTTCATTTGAAGAACCACGGGAAACCCTCTGGACATCCCCGCATGGTATTCAAGTTGACCTCTACCCTGGCCTCGCACTCTCTATCGCTGCCCCCACCCTACACCCTTACCAACCCTGAACCTCATCAGGCCTCAATGTCCAAGCTTATTAGCAATGCACGTTTGACTGCCACTGCTGCATTAGAATTGTCACCACTCGAGCTTGATTCTCTCACAGAACAGCTCAACCCATTGGCCAATGAATTCCTTGAACCTGACCTTGCCCCATCTCCACCTTTGTCCCCCTCGTCATCCTCATCTGAGGAATCTTTCAATACTGCACCTTCATCCCCGATTGAAGATCTATCTAACCTAGCCACACTCCTTGAAGTAGAGCCAGTTGTCCACCTTCAAGTCTGCATTCACATTGACCACCCCCATTGTTTAACAGAACGAGCTGTCATCCCTATCATCTTCATCTTCCGATGACGTGAAACCCAAGACATATGAGAAATCCATCTTATACTTGACCATTGACCACTACATCTCATCTATTGCAAAGGCCTTCTTACAGCACCTCAGAACCTGAAGAGGAACTCGAGTATGGAGATGCACCTGAGGATCAACTTGGGATCCACTCGCCTCTTTTGTCCCAACTCCTTCCTCCTCTTCCTTCCCTGTCTGCACTTGTATCTAGGTCCTTCATGCCTCCAAACCCTTAGACTCCAGTCTCATTCTCCTTTCTAGGTCTTAGACCTTGATAAACCCCCCCTCCACTGGTTGAATCACCTTTCCCATGACCTACCACCCAGGGAAAGCAACAGATCGCCTCCATAGAATTCAAACCTGAACCCGAACCTTCAGGCCCACCTCCTTCTGCCCCATCTTCTCTCTTATCAAGAAAACCAAGTCCTTCTCCTCAAGAGCTACCTGCTCCCCTCCCAGACATAAACCCTGATCCTGATCCAAGTCCCCCAACACTACCTCCTCTGTCTCCAAACAGTCTCCCATCTGCTCCACCAATAGCTACCACTATTTCTAGCAAAATCAAGCTTACCAAACCCAGCACTTTCAATGGCAACCCTAAGGCCTACAGGGATTGGTACCACATCATATTCCTAGCTGGCTGAGGAGTCACCAATGCTACAGAGCATGCCCTCATCACCCTTTCATACATGAAGGAAGGAACTGCTACCATCTGGGCCCTATAATTTGTCGATGATTTCCTCAACTGAACTGACACTCAGGACAACATAATCCCTTTCCCTTCTTGGGTAAACTTCAAGCTCAGCCTGGACAGAAGCTTCAAGGATACCACCTCAGAGCAACACATGCATGAGGAAATCAAAACTATGACACAAGGATCATCTCTCATTGTGGAATACCTCATCAAGTATGAGATGAAGGTAAAACTCACTGGCCTCGGCAGCCAGGATAAAGAAAAGATCTGAATCTTTGAGAAGAATATCCATCGTGGCATTGTTCACCAAATATACCTCAATCCCCCTCTCCCCACAACCTGGTCTGATTATTGCGAGAAGGCTTTAGCCATTGGACAACTCCATGAGCAGTTCCATCAACAGGAACAGACTTGCCATCCTGCTGTCCCCTCCTCTTTGCGATTCATTCCCCAGACCCTCCCATCTCACCCTCAGGCCCAACCCTCCAGAGAGTATTAAGTGCCTACTAGGATCATTCATGGCAGTCAGGGAAAGCTAATGGACATTGATAAGACACGTTAGGTCCACTGTTGCTTCAACTATGGAGAAGTCAGATATTTCTAATGAGATTGTCCCAAAGAGAAAGCTGCAGTTAATGTCTGCACCCTCTTCTACGACATGACCATGTCAGAACTCAATGAGCTAAAGAACCTCCTTTCTGCAGAGGAGCACAGCTTGATGAACAATGCCCCTACTCTCGATGATGAATCAGATTTTGTCAATGGTTGATGAAGATGCATTCCCTTCATTTGACTGGAAGTTGTTTGCTCTAGCAGAACACTCTTGTATCAGACATTTCTCCTTTATCTACCACGATGGCATGTACAGTACCCAGTATACCTGAATTGAATACCCCTGTCATTTCTCCTCCAAAACTTCCTCTGTTAGATAAACACGCTGAATGCTATGAAACCCCCACTCCTGAACTATTGTCTCTTTCTGTTGATTTGATCAACGTTAACTCTCTTTCAACTCCTCAAGACCTCATTAATGCTATTAAAGGCAACACTAATTCAGCTATTTCCATTCTTCAGCACTGGTCTCATCCAGCACGCTCACATGAGATGGTACAGTCTACTATCAACAAAATCACTGCCCTCTCCCCAGAGAATGCCATCCAAGCTTTGAACGAACTCAAACAACCCTATGTTTTCATTTGTGGTTCCAAAGGAAGCCAACTCATCCTCAAAGCCCATCTTGTTACATTGGATAATCATGTAGAGCATACTACCACTGCTCTTGTCAACGGCAGATGTGAGGGTTCTTGTATTGACATCAAGTATGTTTGAGATCGTGATCTCCACACAACCCCTCTCACCTGACCCATTCTAGTGCACAACACTGACAGTCAACCCAATACTGAAGGCCCCATCTCAGAAATGGTTACCCTCAAGCTGTGAGTCAGAGCTCACATAGAATGGATCAATTTTGGCATTACCAACCTCAGCAGAGGACAAATCTTACTCAGACATGATTAGCTTAAGACTTACAACCCCTCTGTGGACTGGAAAGCCAGTACCCTCAATTTCAATCAATGCCCCCCAGACTGCCACCCCTCTATCAATTCCTTTGACATCAATAACCTCACTCTGGAAGACGACGATCATTTGCTTATGATCGATCTCACTCCCACTATCCAGATCCAGTTAATGACCACCAAGTCACAGGAACTCACAATCAAAGCTGCTGAGACCCAGAAGAAGGATCGTGACTGGAAAGACATTGTCCCTGATTATCTTCATGAATTCCAAGATGTCTTCACTAAGAAAGACTTTGACGAGCTACCACCCCCTCACCCTTAGGATCACATAATCAAACTACTCCCAGGAACCAAAGAGAAACTTGACTGCAAGATCTATCCCCTCAGTGTGGACAAATGCTTGCAACTTGATGAATTCCTTGAAGAGAACCTCTGAACTGGACGAATTTGTCCTTCTATTTCCCCCATTGCTTCCCCCTTCTTCTTCATTAAGAAGAAAGACAGTCAACTACACCTGATCCAAGATTACTGGAAATTGAATAATATGACTATCAAGAATCACTACCCCCTCCCTCTAATCACCAAACTCATTGATACTCTGCAGAATGCCCATTACTTCACCAAACTGGATATCCGCTGGGGCTACAACAATGTTTGTATCAAGGAAGGTGATGAGTGCAAGGCTGTGTTTAGGACCAACTGTGGCTTGTTCGAACCCTTGGTTATATTCTTTGGACTCATGAACTCACCTGCAACCTTTCAGATGATGATGAATGACATCTTCCACATTCAGATCCATCAAGGTCATGTATTGATTTACATCAATGATATACTGATCTTTAATAAGGATCTCGAGACACACCACTGGCATGTCCACAAAGTCATGTCCCCACTTTGCAAACACAGACTTTATTTCAACCCCAACAAGTGTGAATTCAATCAAAGGCAAGTAGAATACCTTGGAGTCGTCATCTCCAAAGGCCAAGTCAAGATGGACCTAATCAAGGTCCAAGGCATCACCAACTGGCTAACCCCGACCTGCAAACATGATGTTCAATCCTTCCTTGGATTTTGCAACTTCTATTGTCGTTTCATCCACTACTTCACTGGTATTGCCTGCCCCCTTAATATCTTAACTGGAAACACTCCTTTCAAATGGACTGATCAATGCCAGGATGCCTTTAATGTCCTCAAGACTATTATTACCTCTGCTCCCATCCTTTCCATTGCTAATGACTATAACCTACTCCATGTTAAGACTAATGCTTCTGAATATGCACTGGGTGCTATACTCTCACAAAAACAAGAGAATATCTGGAAGCCTATCAGATTCCTCTCAAAATTGTTCAGTCCCACAGAACAAAATTATCAAATTTACAATTGCGAACCCCTCACAATAATGACTGCTTTGCAGGAATTTTGCAAGCATCTATTGTCCAACAAGCAAATCTTTGAGGTTTGGACTGACCACACCAACCTCCAATACTTCAAGAAGCCACAAAAGCTCAACAGATGTCAAGCTCACTGGCTCACGGAGTTGCAAGACTTCTATTTCACCCTTCATCATGTCACTGGTAAGGCTAACTCAAAGGCTGGCATCCTGTTGAGGCGACCAGGATTTGAAAGGGGGGTGGATGATAATGATGATACAATTCTCTTGCCTGACTCTCTTTTTTCTACTCCTTCTCATCCCATTATAGACCTCCAACCAGTTCAATTCGATATTGAACCCAATCACTTTTGTTTATGAATCAAGGATTCTTACTGCAATAAGGAAGATTCTGTTATGCTCCCTCAAAGAAAACAAGAAAATGGTTGGAAGACCCAAGACAATGGCATTCTCACTTTCAATAATCAGATTTACATCTCTATCGACAAACCCCTTTGTAGTCAAATTATCTCTCAGTATCACAACAACCCTCTATCAGGACACTATGGCCCCTTCAAGACCACCAAAGTCCTCTGTCATGATTACTTGTGGCCTACCATCTGTCAGAGATATATTTTTTCTTTTTCCTTTGCTCGTCTGTTCCTATTTACATCAGACAGTTTACATCAATAGCCACTTAGCCACCCAAGCTCCGCTTAGTAATAGAAGGTGACCAAGCCATATCTATATTTAGTCTACCATCACTCTCCTTATCTACATGACTCATCCATAGTCGTTACGACTCACACATAGTCAGTATGACTCATACTTAGCTAGTATATAAAGCTAGCAGTAGATAGACTTAGGATAAGTCTGTTTCTTTCGTTAACACCCCAATCAGTAGTCTTCCAACCCTTTAAAACCCTACACCCAGAGCCTGAAGTAAAACCTTGCGATCAACCCTAGACTGCCATCTAACAAGAAACAGACTTCCTTCTTGCTCACTCCACGCTATACAACCCCTACTCTGTCTGGCCAGTGCTGAAGGTCTTCACCCACGAGATCAATTTCACCACCCAGACATTAACATCGATTAGGCTTGCTCTCTCCCCTTGTATTCCCGTCAAGCCCCCCAATATCCAACTGCCACCGTTCCACTAATGGTTTTGACTCGTTCATCATCCACTATCCCTCACCCTGCTATCCCTCTCTCCCAGGAAGGCTCTCTCCCTCCTGCCCCAGCTCCCATCCCCGACGAGATGGTTGACCCTGCCCAAGAAGAAGAAGAACAAGCAGGTCCCTCTCACTCAAAAGGGAAAGGTCGAGCTGAGGACAATGATGAGGATGAAGAAGAAGATCCACGTGTAGCCTTCGAGATCATGAAGCAGGATTATCAACAATTGCTGCAGGTCCAACAAGACCAAGCGCAAGCAAGTCATAGAATCGAACAACAACTCCAAGTATTGATGGCCAACCTCATAGGCCCCCAACCTGTCCCTGCCCCTCTTGGGCTATTCCCACAACCTCTCCAAGCACCCCCAGTATTCCCCCAACCTGTCCCTGCCCCTGCCCCTGCCCCTGCCCCTGCCCCTGCCCCTGCCCCTGCCCCTGCCCCTGCCCCTGCCCCTGCCCCCGCCAAGATCAAAATGAACCCTCCTGACGAATTCTCTGGTGATCCCACCAAGCTTCGCAATTTCCTGCGTCAAGTGAAGCTGAACCATTTGGGACGACCAGGAATCTCAGAGGCCGACAAGATTATCTATGCCTTGTTGTTTATGATTGGAGGAAACGCAGAACCATGGGCTGAGCGTCAAGTAGACGCTTACACAACGTTGAACTGGGTTGGTGCCGATTGGGCTGTCTTTGAACAAGCCCTCGCCCGAGACTTTGGAGACTTGGACCCCAAGTCAACTGCTCAACTGAAGATCAAGGACATCAAGCAGTTCAACAAGAGTGCAGAGGAGTATAACATTAATTTCAATCGATGGGCCCATGATACTGGATACGGACAAGAAGCTTTGACAACTTTATATAAAGACGGACTCAACCCCTCCCTTTTGCGACAGATCTACCTTTCAGATCGTCAACCCACCACCCTCTTTGAATGGCAGTCTCGTGCTGCTGAACTTGACAGACGACATCGAGAATTTTTGGCTAGAACATCTTCTAAGCCCCAGACTCGCAACACTCGCATCACCAACACCCCCTACTGACAAGGACCACCTGCTGGTCCCTCCACCTATTCCAACCCTGCTGCCCCCAGAATCAAACAAGAAGAAAAGCCTGCTTCACTAGGAGGAATTCCCAAAGGAGCATGTTTCAACTGTGGACAATTTGGCCACTTTGCCAGTTCTTGTCCCAATGCTCCTAGGACGAGTACTTCTGGTTCTGGAAGCCGCCCCTTCACCCCAGCAGCTAGAGGTCGTGGAGGAAAGAAACCTGGTCGAGGAAGAAATGTTCGAGTTCTGGAGACCTCAGCCTCGATTGAGGAGGTCAACTCCAATGAAGATTCTTGTCAAGACTTCGAGAAGTGTGGTATTGTCAACTGGGAGCCTAAGAGGAAAGAAGAGCTGAAGAGAGCTTTGGAGAAACAGGGTTTTTGAACAGTCCGGACAATAGCTCGTGCGTTGCGGACTCCTTTTCTATGTGTATCACTACCCCTATGCAATCTATTTCCCAAATTCTTGGTGCACTTGATTCGAGCGAAGAAGCTTTAACCATACCCCTTTGGTTGGAGACCACAGACACTGGTAGACGAATTGCCGCCAGTGCATTGATAGACTCTGGCGCCTCTGGATGCTTTATAAACTGGAACTTCGTGCAGGAGCGCGATATCCCTTTTTATCGATTGGAAGGACCAATCCCCGTGCGGAACGCAGATGGGACAGACAACCAAGGAGGTCCCATTGAATATGCTGTAGACCTGTGGATGGAGACGCCAGATTTTCCTAGGGAACGAACCTATTTGGAAGTGACAAATTTAGGAGATATGATACAGGTTATCCTCGGCTACCCGTGGCTCAAATGTAACGATCCCCTGGTTGACTGGAAGGCTGGAACACTGACTTCACGTCAGACTGTGGCCCCAACCAAGACTTCTCAGGCTGGAGTGATAGTGTCACGAGTAGGCTCTACGTTGAATGGCGACTCCTACGCTAAGATTATCAGATTGGTCTCACTGGGAGACCATGCAAGACCCACTACCGTGGAGGAAGATATGAAGAAGTATGTGCCAAAGAAATACTGGAGGCACTGGAAGGTGTTTATGAAGACCACCTTTGATGAACCTCCCCCACGATGACCAGAATTTGACCATGCGATCGATCTCGAACCTACCTTTAGACCCAAGATCGGAAAGGTGTACAAACTCACTGAGTACGAACAGGGAAAGCTGAATGAATTCCTGGAGGAACAACTTGCAAGTGGACGAATACAACGATCAAACTCCAAACAAGCTGCCTCGTTCTTCTTTGCTGCCAAAGGTGAAGAAGTTAATGCCCAAGGACAAGATGCTGGACTACGTCCAATCCAAGACTATCGCTATCTGAATGCTCACACAATCCCAGATGCCTATCCCTTACCTCTCATCTCTGAGATTATTCAACAAACCAAGTTATCAGAAGCGGAACTATTCACAGTCATGGATATCTGATGGGGCTTTAACAATATTCGTATCAAAGAAGGAGACGAATGGAAAGGAGCCTTCAACACTCGACGAGGGCTGTTCGAGCCCACCATTATGTTCTTTGGAATGCGAAACTCGCCTGCCTCCTTCCAACGAATGATCGACGTTCTTTTCAAAGAGGTTATCGATTCCAAGCAGGTCCATATCTATATTGATAATATCCTGATCATGGGAAAGGACCTCACTGAACTCACCTATTGGACAGAACGAACTCTAGAGATCATGGAGAAGAATCAACTGTCCTGCAAACCTGTCAAGTGCCAGTTCGAGAAAAAGGAAGTGATTTATCTGGGGATGATGATCTCTAAAGGCCACATCGCTATTAACCCCAAGAAGGTTGAGGTGATCAGAACCTGGCCTATCCCTCAGAAGAAACGAGATCTCCAATCCTTCCTTGGCACTGCCAACTTTTGGCAGAGGTTTATCAAGGATTACTCCCTAATTGCTCGTCCTCTTAATGAGCTCCTACGAAAGGATCAAGAATGGATTTGGACTCCTAGGCAACAACGTGCTTTTGATACCCTCAAGAATGCGCTTACCTCTGCTCCTGTTTTGAGAACCCCGAAGCCAGACCTTCCTTACCTTCTGGAGACAGATGCCTCTGGTGTTGCACTGGGTGCAGTCTTAACCCAGAAAGAGAATGACAAAGAAGATTGGCACCCCATTGGCTTCTACTCCAAGACCCTCCTCCCAGCTGAACGAAATTACCCTACCCATGACCAAGAGCTTTTGGCTATCATATCTGCCTTGAATGAATGGAGATACCTCCTGCAAGGGACATGGCAACCCATTATGATCAAGACTGACAACCAGTCCCTCCAATACTTCATGACCAGTCATCAGCTCTCCAGATGCCAGGCTAGATGGTCTGAGTTTTTAGCTCGCTTTTGGTTCAGAATCAGCTACCAGCCTAGAATCAAGAATAAGGCTGATGGACTCTCCAAGCATCCAGATCATTACCCGGAGTCTTATGAGGAGGTGGAGGACAAGGTCCTTCTGCCAAAAGAACTTTTTGTCAATGCGCTTTTCATCAATGCGATTATCAGTTTATCGTCCCCCAACTTTTTATCCAAGCTTTGCTTTCATTCCCCCCTACCCCTCGAGATCATGGCCAAAATTGAAGATCCCTCTTCCGGATACACCCACGTAGATGGCATTGTGCGCGATGCTGGAGATCGTATAGTTGTGCCAAAGGACAAATCTTTGCGCACAGAAATTATTTGATTGACCCACGACACACCCACTGGTGGCCATCCCGGTATTGAGAAGACGAAGGAATTGCTCCTCCGTAATTACACATGGGAAGGTGCCCCACAAGATATCACCAATTACGTGAAGTCCTGCCTTGCTTGTCAACAGACCAAGGTTTATCCACAGAAACCCACTGGACTTCTCCAACCGTTACCCCCTCCTACTAAACCGTGGCAACAGATCACTGCTGATCTTATCGTGGAACTCCCTAACTCAAAAGGATTCGATGCTATTCTAGTTGTGGTGGACAGATTCACCAAACGGGCTCACTTCATCCCAACAACTGGAAACCTGTCTGCTAAAGGAACTGCTACGCTATTTCAAGAACATGTCTGGAAGCACCATGGATGGCCAGAGAAGATCATTACCGATCGAGGAACCCAATTCTCATTGAAGTTCGCTACGTCATTGAATGAACTCCTAGGAACCACTTCTGGGCTTTCTACCACCTATCACCCCCAAACAGATGGACAAACCGAACGAACCAATCAAGAGTTAGAGCAGTACGTATGGCTCTACACTAACTTCATGCAAGACGATTGGAAAGATTGGTTAGCTCCAGCGGAGTTCGCTTATAACAACTGAGAACATTCCTCCACTCACCAATCCCCCTTCTGGCTTGAATATGGCCGACACCCTCACACCCCCTTATCAGTTCCAACCCAAACCTCAAATCCCGATGCCAACGAGTTTTACGTGCAGCTTACTAGAGCTAGAGAGAACGCTGAAGAGTCTCTTCAAAAGACCGCTAACTCAATGAAGCTCTATGCTGATCAAAAACGTCAAAAGGAACCCACATTTTATGAAGGACAAAGGGTCTAGCTTGATGCCAAGAATTTGAAAACTGGCCAGCCCGCAAAGAAACTGGATGTCCGCCAGCTTGGACCTTTTATAATTCTAAAACAAGTATCGCCTGTGGCTTACTGACTAAAGCTACTGCTGTCATGGAGGATTCATCCCGTGTTTCACGTTTCGCTACTCAAGGCTCTAGAAGAGAATCTCGATCTCCACCCCCCGATCGGAGAAGATGACAATCTCCAACCACCTCCAGATGTGATCGAAGGAGAGCCCGAGTATGAAGTGGAACGTATCTTAAATCACACCCCAGGAAAACGAAACCGACAATATCTAATCAAGTGGAAAGGCTACCCGATAGAGGCAGCCACCTGGGAACCACGATGGAACCTCAAGCACGCAAAAGACGTCTTAATGAATTATGAAAAGTCTATTCAAGCGGCGATTTAACTCTCTTTTACGAATACTACCGACATCACGATCGTTGAATCTCCTTTTCTCCTTTTCAATCTCCGACAATTATAAGGACTTCCCCTTTCCAACAATCATCAAAAGAAGCACGAAATGCCCCGTGAAGTTCGTTACGCCCGCAAGTCGACTGGGAGGTGTCCACCCCAAGGGAACCCCACCACTTCTACCTCCAACCTCCCCCCCGATTCTTCTTCCTCCTCTTCCTCGTCTGACAGTGTCTTGGTTACCCGACGGTTCAAGAAGCCGAAGTGACGTACCGATACTATCGACAAGCCGGGACGAAACCGTAACTATCGAGGGCTCCCCTTTGCCAAGGTCGAGCACCTATCTGGGTGTCCCGAAACCTACGTCCCATTTATTTCTGGAGCACGTCGATGCGAACTTAACTACGACCATCACTGGTACACGTTCGACAAGGACAGCGACTTTGACGACAAGAAGAATCAACTTGAAGATTGGCTGGAGGTGTACCAAGTTAGGCGCCAACTTTTGATGGTTATACCGGACTAGGACGAATCCGACGTCACCACCCCCACTATCCCCAAAGACCCCATCTCGCACCGCATCCATCGCATCGCCGACCAACTCTATGCTGCCCAAAACGGGTACCGCTCGATGATGGATGCCAAGTACGAAAGGATCCTTGACCTGGAGGAGAATGCTGTGATGTGTAGGGAGCTGGCTGAAACTTGGTTGCGACGTGCCCGGGAGTTGGATGGCCGTTACCACTGGTTTGACCCAGATGGACACCTGCTTCAACCCCCAGTTTATGATGGCGCAACCTAGGGACCGGATGCTGTTTCCGAACGAACAGTATTCCTTACACCTCCCTTCTGGATGTGTGGTTAGAGAAGGTGATATCTACTGGAGAGTTGAGGAAAAGTATACCTAGTGGATAGTCTTTGATCCGACAACTATCTACTCATCCCTCCTCTTCATCGCTCACCCATCTCATCACCCCTCTACCCACCTCTACCATCCCTTTACACCTCCCCTTGACACCCTTCCTTCACTTCGAAGGGTCTCCTCAAAATTCGGGACGAATTTCCTTTTTGTGGAGGTGAATGTCAGAGATATATTTTTTCTTTTTCCTTTGCTCATCTGTTCCTATTTACATCAGACAGTTTACATCAATAGCCGCTTAGCCACCCAAGCTCCGCTTAGTAATAGAAGGTGACCAAGCCATATCTATATTTAGTCTACCATCACTCTCCTTATCTACATGACTCATCCATAGTCGTTACGACTCACACGTAGTCAGTATGACTCATACTTAGCTAGTATATAAAGCTAGCAGTAGATAGACTTAGGATAAGTCTGTTTCTTTCGTTAACACCCCAATCAGTAGTCTTCCAACCCTTTAAAACCCTACACCCAGAGCCTGAAGTAAAACCTTGCGATCAACCCTAGACTGCCGTCTAACACCATCCGTTGGGATGTGAAACAATACATCTCCAGCTATGAGACTTGCCAATGCACCAAGGCATCTCATCTACCCGCGAAGACTCCACTCTATCCCTTTGACCCCCCAGCTTGCCCATGGGACATGATTACCATTGACCTCATAGGACCTATCCCCAAGTGTCAAGGATACAATGCTGTCTTGACTATTATCAATATGTTCTCAAAGGCAGTTAAGTTTGAGCTGACGCACATTGAGCTCAACTCCAAAGGCTTCGCCAAGATCATCTGAGACCACATTATCTGAGATCACAGAGTCCCTTGACATATCATTCACAATCATGATCCGCGATTCATATTAACATATATGACTAACCTCTTCCACCTCTTAGGCACAACTCAGAATGTTTCCACTGCCTACTACCCACAAACCGATGGCCAATCCAAATGGATAAACCAAACACTCGAACAATATCTATGAGTCTTCATCAATCACCATCAGGATAATTGGAAGGAATAGCTGGCGCTAGCTGAATTCTCATACAATAATTCCATCCACGCCGCTACCACCCAAACTCCTTTCTACATCAATTACGGCTAACACCCCTGGTTAGGAAACGACACCCAAAGAGAGGCCTGAAACAAATCTGCTGCTCAATTCACTGAATGAATGAAACACATCCATCAAGAGACTGAATCCACTCTCAGACAGGCTAATGAGAAAATGAAGACTAGTTATGATAAATAATCCCACTCTGCTCATGAATACTCCCCCAGAGACAAAGTCTGGCTTGTTGCCACAAACATCAAGACCAATCATGCAATGAAGAAACTCGACAACAAATATTTTGGACCTTTCAAGGTCATCAAGAAAATTAGTCATTCAGCCTACCAACTCAAGCTCCCCCACAAATGGATGGGTCTACACCTAGTTTTTAATAAGTCTTATCTGTCCCCTTACTATCACTCTTCCTTTCTGAACTAAAAAGCTCCCCCTCCCCCTCCTCCTCTCCAACTGGATGATGAGACCGAATATGTTGTTGAGAAAATTCTGGATTCCCAGATCCACTGAAAACAACTCCAGTATCTAGTACACTGGGAAGGTTACACCAATGAGGAGAACACCTGGCAATCTGCATCCAATGTTGCACATGCTCAGGAGTTAGTTGACAAGTTCCATGCTCTGAACCTAAAATGACCAGCTCTGAAACTTCAGATCTATGTTATTCATATGGATGATTTCTTCAGTATCAACAATCATCTCTATGATCCAGTCACTGACTCATATGGTGAAGGCTACAAGCCGCCGACGAAATCTGACAACATTGATATCGTCATTCCACTCACCATATTGAGGTTGATTATATCTTGGATTCTGACTTTGATGCTTCTGCTCTTCTCCCTTGTCTTCCCTCCCACATATGTCAAGCCTAGATCTATGAAGAAGGTCCAGTCAATGCTGTCACCCTTGTCATGTGATTGGACAATCATAGCCAAGTACTCTGCACATACCAGCTAACACTCCCTCTTTTAGCTCTGGATATCCAATGACATTATAGTTACTACCTCCCTACTATTCCCTGTTATGCACTATGCTAGCTCCTGTGAGACTGTTCAAGACATGTTAGGCTTGTGATGGACAATTGATACCCCTAATACTGAGTGGATAACTAAGGATAGGCCAACCTTGCCTATACAACTACTCTTATATACATAATAGTATACCCTATACCCTGATGACTAACAAGGACACTAAGTAGTGCTGACTATGTAGCTAAATGGAGCCAGCTAAGCTATTATCAAATCGAGATTATATAAAATAATAAACCTAGGCAAAGGTCTAAGATAAGAAGAGGGTGACAAACTGTGACCAAATAGCATATGTTGATATGACCCCTCCATCTCCTGAGCACTGTATATTCAACTATACGAATACTAGACACCTATCATATCCTTCGAATATGAACATAAACCCTCCGAACACCCCCAATAGCTCCCGAACATCCCAAACAAGTTTGAGATTCATCGAATGCTCCGAACACAATCAAAGCATTCCGAACGCGAATGAAAGTTTGTATATCAAAGGGAAGACACTATTCAAAGGCATTAGTTCTCTTCTATTTCTCCCTTTTCATTCAACTTCTTCATTCCCATTCACTACTTTCTTTCCCCTTAGATTATTAGAGAGGCTCCCCTTTTATCATATACACTCAAAGGGATCCTTGTACTAGAAGATATATATACTGTATGTTGTAGCTAGTGATTCAACAAGTTATATATTCACTTCTCTCTCGCTCTCGAGTCTAGACCTTCTAAGACTTCCTCTTTCAATTCTCCGATTCTCCCAATCTCCCAATCAATCATGTTTGTGAATGATTGAAGACTTCCTTTCCATGATTATGGATCATAGACTGTGTCGAGACTCTTTATAGTCATCCTCGCACCTTGTTCTGTGTTCGGTTCTCATACACAAAGCAGACGTATCATTTTGGAGCCCACCACGAGGGCCCACTATTAAAATCTTAAAAGATTCCTTCAACTCAGTCCTTCGAACTGCTGTTCCTGATGCACAATCGAGTTACTCGAAGCACAACCTTATGAGATAGATTCACTTGGAACATCAATCCAACCCAAACAACACTTCTCAACTCTCCAATAAATGGAAATTCAACTTTGATCAACCAACCTGATTCACCTGATGAATCATCCTCTACTATATAACTTTCATCATTATCCTCGATTTCTACAATGACTATCACAACTCCACCAAATCTAGTTATGCCCACTTGTGGTCACTCAACTGCCCTGAAGTTCAACCCCAAACAACCTCGTGAACTTCGAAGATACTTCCAAGACCTCAGAGGTCTTTTCGCTAATTGTAGCATCAATGATGATGATGCTAAGAAGACTTACGCCTGCAAATATGTTGACATTGATAACTCCGAACTCTGGGAATACCAAACAGAGTTCCAAGCCAGACACACATTCGACAAATTCATCGCCGCCATTTACAAGCTCTACCCAGGATCGGAAGACAATCGAAAGTGGTCTATCACTGATATGGACAAGATAGTCAGAGAACAGCTTCGACTAGGGATTATGAATACAAACGAACTTGGAGCATATTTCCAATTGTTCCTTGCAATCACTAAATTCCTGCGATCGAAGAACAGAATCTCTGAAGTGGAACAAAGTTGCACTTTCATCCGAGGATTCCAACCTGAACCCTGGTCTAGAATCATCTGTTGACTGGAAATCAAGTTCCCCAATCACTTCCCTGACGATCCTTATGGGGTAAACAATATCAACGAGGTAGCCCATTTTGTTCTGTATGGAATGTCTCTGAACACTTTCCTACTGTGTGAAACTGTCACAACTGTAGTTGCAAGTCTTCTCATTGATCACAAGGCAGGCCTTGGAGCTTAATAAGTCTAAGAGGATATAGAAAAAGGTTCTGACAGGAACATCTTCATAAAGGGTAATGATTCCTTCCATGTTAAGTTTAACTTCTACAAAGAAGTTCTGTTGTGGGTTAAATCCATTACATGCCTCTGCTGAGAGTTTAGGGAATATAGGCATGAACAGTTGGCTCAGTAATTGTGGGTTTATGTTTCTCTTTTCTTGTTCTGATGGAAAAGAAGTCTGATGATTCTGATTGCATTCATGCTACTACAAGTAATCTCACAGGAGGATGAAGTGATGATCCGCTTCGCCCTCAGGGTTTATATAGTATTTCTAAAATAGGAGTCATTATGAGTCAGCCTCTGCAGTCACCCCATTTGCTATTGTTCACAGCCTCCAATTAAGGTTTGCCATTGTTCCTAGTCATACTGTGGTAGGCTGTGTGCTTCTAATGACTCAATTCTATTGGGCATAGCCTTCCGCAGCATTGTGCTGTGTTGTCTCATGACTGGTTTCTATTGTTCTTCTAGTCATGAGATCGCCGTTGTTTCTATCTCTTGTCCAGTGTATCGGGTTTCTCTTCTTTGACTGAGGAACCTCCTTTTGGTCCTCTCTTTGTTTGTAGATGTATAAAAGGTGTGGAGTTGTATCCCTATGCTTCAGTTCAATCCTTGTCAATCATCATGACTCCCTCCCACCAAGGCCATTACATTCGATTCTTCAAGCAGTCTGGGGTGGTGCACCACACTGCCCCCATCTTCCTTGATTGCAATTCATTCCACTACTATCTTCAGCATATTCCCTCTGATGCCAATCTCTGTTGGTTGTCCTTCTCCTGCTTCGCTTGCGGTGGCAAGCACAAAGTCAGGAAGTGTCTGTATATTCGCTGGCTAATCTAGCATGTTTGTAGCTTGATGGAGGATCCGCTTGGTATGTATCTTGTTTTGTCTTTATTAGTCTGTGTTTATTGATAATAGGCTTTTCCCTTTTTAGCTTGGGATGATGATACCCCTCCCCCTACTTCCAAGCTCCCTTTGGAGGAGTGAGTTGATTGGAGTTCTGATCATTGGGGGCATCCCCTCCCCTTTGATGATCCTAAGCCTGAGGACTGGGCTACCAGCCCCCCCTTCCATCCTTGGACCCCTGGTCCTTTGAGTGTTTTGTCTAGTAGTAAGCCATCAATTCTCTCACCCTCTTCATGTTTATTGACTGTTTATTCTTAGTAGAAGATTTGTCATCATTGACCAATGTCAATGTCAAGATTGAGAAGGAAGAAGTTCCTCCCAGTTTGTTGTGGAGTCCTACCAATGATTGGTTGGGTGAGGAAGCAAGAAAGATAGCGATGGGTTTCGTTGAGGGGAAGGCTACTGAGTTGCAGGCCTCCGGTGGTGACACTAATGGGGCAATCTACTGGGGTAATAAGTTGGCCACTTTAGATGGTCAAGTAGTTTCTAGTTTCATAGAGTTCTTGAGGGATAGTATGGTGCAGGAGATTGCCAAGACGGACTAGTTTAGATAATTAGTTGGACATGGACTTCCCCCTCTATACAAATAGTCTCTGCTGTCAATAAAGACAGCCCCTTCCAAAGAGAAAAAGATATGAAAACAGGAAAAGACAATGAAAAGAGAGGAATTTTAAGAGAGTGAGCGTCAATTTCATAACAGAAACTATGACTTTGATGACAACTACTACCCCCACCACTAAACAAGAAGACCTCAGCATCTTCATGGAGAAACTAATGACAATGCTCATCAAGACCTTGGACAATAGAGGTCTGTTACATCCCAGTTCCAATGAACTCCAATGAATTCCGATGAACTCCAATTACTCCAACAACTCTGAACACTCTGTACTTTTCACATGTTTCCTACTTATGATGTCCTCTGTCGTCACCATGTCTCAGATATAATTATCTAGCAGGTATATAAGTACTGTGTTTTTTCCTGTATCTGTAGACAGAATATCAACTAAGTCCCATCGTTTATACAACTCCGATCTCCAAAATCAACTCCGAAACTTCAGACCTAACAAGGTCCTCCAAAGTGAAACCCACCCCCTTGATTGCCACAATCATCAGAACAACAACCCAATGCTCCTGACCCATTCGAACCAAAAACCTGCATCTTCTGTGGAAGTCCCAATCACTTCATCGGAAGCTGCCTGACCTGCCACAAATATATTCAAAATAGTTAATACAAGAAGAACTTCGAAGGAAGGATCGTACTCCCGAATGACAGGTTCGTCCCCCAGCAAATGCTAGGAAAAACCTTGAAAGAATGAATGGACAAATGGTATAAGCAAAACCTGACTCCAACTGCTGGAATGATGTACAGAATTTCAGCAGGTAGCAACCGCGATCCAGCAACTGAAACATACCAACTATCCACTGATGAATGGATTGCTGCTCTCAAAAAAGAGATCTTCGCATTAAGGAGCAAAATGACATTTGATGGAGTAGAGATCATTTGGCCTCAATGACAGGAACCCAAAAAAGAGAAAGTGACCGACAAACCATTGAGCACTCCGATTGCAACCACCCCAACTCAGCCAGCTATGCAGGAACATCCATTTGCGAAAGCAAAAGAGTCCAACTATGTACTGCCCCATGTCCGGAACTTTGGCTCTCCAATGGTGAAGAGAGACAAAGACCCCTCATACCACACTCAAGTGCCAATCCAAGACTCAAAAATTGCTTCCGACATTTATACCCATTCAATGAAAACCCCTTGCATTATGCTATCCCCTGAAGAATTACTATCCCTCTCACCCGAAGTCCGATCAAAGGTTTGAGAGGCAGTAACCCCTAAATGAACTCAGCCTACTGGTCAACTGATCGCAGTCAAAACTGTTGAAGTAGAAGCGATTCCAAATGACACTCTCCCCTATTGCGACGACGACGATTGTTCAATCACCATTCCCAACCCCTATGAATCATATCTGAACACCCTCTCATCCGATGAAACCCCTCACACCATTACTGTTGCAAAGGAATTGCACACTCTCTGATTGATCATCATGTTGATCAATTATAAAGAAACAATTGAATGTATCGTCGATTCTGGATCTCAGATAATCGCCATGTCTGAAGCCATTTGCCACAATCTAGGACTAATCTATGACCTGACCATTCAACTAAATATGCAATTGGCCAATGGCGAAATAGACCAATCCTTAGGTCTCATGAGGAATGTCCCCTGTCAGATTGGCAACATAACCCTCTACCTACAGATTCATGTCATTCGCGCTCCCACCTACAATATCTTGCTTGGAAGACTGTTTGACGTTTTAGCACAAAGTCTCGTCAAGAATTTCACTGCTGAAAACCAGACGATCACCATTTGCAATCTGAATAGCGGAAGGACTGTCATGATTCCAATGGTTCCACAGGGTCTACTGAAGCATCATTCAGATTTTTGCTCATTAAGGATTTGATTCCTGATCAAGGAGAGATCGCGATAATTCTAGATTACGACTACACTATGTCTATGCTATCTATCAATTCCTGTGTGCCTCTATGTGCAACAAATAAAGTTTCAACAGTTTCCCATGCCTATTTATCTGCTTGTGACCTTCCCGACCTTATCTATAAATCTCAATCAACTAGTGATCGACCTTCTGATTCCAACTGTCTCGATTGATCAATGGAAATTGCAACCTTCCTCGCATTGAAAAAGAAATATAAACCTGTCTCAAAGAAAGTTCGCTCTGTAGTAGCTGAACTCCCCAACAAGTTCCGAATAATCCAAAAAATCCTTAGTGATCCACTCACAGACATGCTAACACTCAACCTGAACCCCCTGACATTTACTCCGACTGAATGATACATGATCGAATGAATGGAGCTTTTTGATAAAGCTCACCCCAGAGATTTCCATTGGCTCTAGGAAAGGGCTCTCCTTTACGATTTTATGGGAAAGCAAGATCTCGCCTTCGCCTGGAATGACTCCAAACGAGGATGTTTCAGATCCAACTTTTTCCCTCCCGTCGACCTTCCGGTCATACCACATATGCCTTGGGTGCAGAAGAATATTCCGATTCCCCCAGGTATCTATCATGAAGTCTGCAAAGTTATCCAGTGAAAAATTGATGCTGGTATCTATGAACCCTCGAACTCCTCCTACCGATCGCAATGGTTCACTGTTCTAAAGAAAGGAGGGAAAGAACTTAGAATTGTTCATAGTCTTGAACCACTCAATCAAGTTACAATTTGACATTCAGGAGTTACACCAATTCCCGAACACTTGGCCAAACAGTTCAGTGGTCAATCCTACAGTGCTATGTTCAATCTTTACATTGGATATGATGAACGAGTGATCACACCTTCATCTGGTGATCTAACCATGTTCCAAACACCCTATAGGGCTTATCAACTAGTTACCCTACCCATGGGATGGATGAATTCTGTACCAGTTTTTCATGACAACATCACCTATATTCTCCAACCGGAGATTCCTAAGTTTACAATCCCCTATATCAATGATACCCCTGTGAAGGGCCCCACGACTCGATACATATTACCCAATAGACCCTATGAAACGATTCCAGAGAACAATGGAATTCGACGATTTGTGTGGGAACACTTCGGGAATCTCAATTGAATAGTTCAGTGAATGACATATTGCAGTGGAACCATGTCAGGCTATAAATCATTCTTGTGTGCAGAAGAAACTACTGTTCTTGGACATCAATGTACTCACTTAGGATGACTACCTGATGAATTGCATGTCTCAGCAATCTGAACCTGGGGTCCCTGTAAAGACCTCTCCAAAGTTTGAGCCTTCCTTGGTACTATTGGCATCATTCGAATATTCATTCGCAACTTCGCACATCAAGTGCACCACCTAGTCAAGCTCACTAGGAAAGATATGCCCTTCAAATTTGGTCCCAATCAACTCGCCACTCAAGAGGACCTAAAGCAAGCCCTTCTAGAATCACCCACTCTATGAGTTCTCGATTATACTTCTGACACCCTGGTAATACTTGCCGTCGACACCTCCTATATTGCTGTTAGTTTTCACCTGTCCCAATGCGATCCTGACAACCTGAAGAAACAGTACTATAATCAATTTGGTTTGATCACATTGAATGATCGAGAAAGAAGGTTCTCTCAGCTGAAACTCGAAATCTGTGGTCTCTATTGAGGCTTGTGATCACTCCGACTCTACCTCATTGGTATTTGGAACCTCATTATAGAAGTTGATGCTCGCTATATCAAAGGAATGCTAGCAAACCCAGACATCGCGCCCCAGGCTAGTATTAACAGATGGATCGTAGCAATCCTCATATTCCATTTTACTTTGGTACACGTCGCTGGTTTGAACCATAGTCCCAACACCCCCGACAGCCTGATAACCAAGATGATGAAGAGCCAATCAAATGATTGGATCGATCACGTCCACAGATTAATGCACCATATCAATGATTCGCCTATGCCCCAAATGAAAACCCTCCAATCACCCACCTCTGTTTACTCTGCGAGTAAACATTTCAGTGAGGAGGAGGAGGACCCTATCTACCCACATACCGATTCCTACAACATTGTTCCATGATTGGAAGCAGCTCAGCAAGACAATCGATGACTTATCCTTGTTCAAAAATGGCTCTCAGATCTCGAATGACCAAGCTTCATGTCCAACAACAACTATGTGAGCTTTATACGATACTGCAAAAAGTTCTTTATCAACAATAATCGACTATGGTGAAAAGATAGACAAGGCACTCATAAATTAGTCATCGATCCAGATCGCCAATGAGCAATCATAATGGAACTTCATGATCGAACAGGCCACAAGGCTATTTTTGCTACTTGATCGATCATTTCCGAATGTTTCTAGTGGCCCCATATTGCCCCCGACATAGTCTGGTTCATTCGGATGTGTCATATCTGTCAGGTTCATCAAACTATGCAAGCCCTCGTCCCTCTCACTGTCTCCATACCAGCTCCCCTGTTCACTAAAATCTACATTGACACAATGCATATGCCCCAATCCAGTCCATTTCAATATATAGTCCAAGGGCGATACTCCCTCACCCACTATCCCGAATTCCGAATGCTTCGTTCAGAAACAGCAAAATCAATTGGTGAATGGATCTTCAAGGATATAATCTGTTGATAGGGTTCTCTTTGAGAAATTATCACAGACAATAGAATGGCTTTCTTAGGAGCTATAGATCACCTCACCAAGCGCTATCGAATCAACCATATTCGCATCAGCAGATACAACTCTCATGTGAACAGAATAGTCAAATGATCTCACTTCGATGTACGACAATTGCTATTTAAAGCTGTCAATAGCAATCAGAAGCAATGGTTGATTGGAGCCTACTCTGTATTTTGGGCCGAGCATGTCACTACCCAAAAGTGATTGGGATGCTCACCCTACTTCGCTGTCACTGGATCTCAACCATTGCTACCTTTAGACATTTCCGAAGTGACATATCTCCTTCCTACTCCAGATTCAGTTCTCTCGATGACTGATCTAATATTGCAACACGTGATTGCTCTACAGAAATGAGATGCTAACTTAGAGCAACTTCAATCAAAGGTTCTCACTGCTTGCCTACGGTCTGCCGTTCGATTCAAGAAAAGACATGAGAAAACCATTTGCAACTATGACTTCAAAACTGGCAATCTTATACTCATTCAGAACACGAAAATTGAGAAGTCTCTCAATCGGAAGATGCATCCTCGATACCTAGGACCCCTAGTTGTCATATCCCAAACCCTAGGAAAAGCTTATATCATTGCAGAACTTGACAGATCCATCTTATATCACCCGATCGCTGCGTTTAGAGTCATCCCATACTTCACCAGAAGATTAATTGCAATTTCTGAATGATTCCTTGACATGTCGACTTCTCAACTTAGAGACATGGAACATTCATTAGCTAGCAAACCACTTAATAGCATTGCGATCGAGGACTTGTAACCTGCCGTAACGCATCTCAATGCAATGTTTTTCATTTCAAAGTCTTTCTTTCATTTTTTAGAAACCAGAAATACAAATCTTAAAGAAGGAAAAGACTATGGCTACAGGAGTATACAAAGTACAAGTCTACAAATTGTCTAAGACCATTTCCTCTTCCTTCTCTTCTAAACCCCTTAGAATCTCTTCGAGAACGACGATTCACACCTTTATGCATGCTTTCTCCTCCGCGATTGCCACCAACACCTCTCATGACTTGTCTTCATCGACAGCCACTGCCTTCACCTTTCCTTTCCGACCTGCGATCAGCTGCATCATTTCCTTTGAACTCTCGCCCACCATCTCCTCCTTGAAAGGCAGGGTCTCATCAATATAGACAACTGGACTATAAAAAGAAAAAGATTAGAAAAGAAAAACAAATGATAGAAAAAGAATTACTTATGAGACACAGCCCTCGCTGACTTTTGAACTCCCTTTGATTCTCCCACCATTGCCGACTTGTTTGCGCCCTTCAATTCTGCCTTGGGCCATGGCTTGAACTTCTTGCCCAAACAGGTTTCCCCCTTCCAATAGCATCTGCGCTTATCCATTATGCACTTGATGCATAACAGATCGGTGGGGTCAATTTCGCATTCCGTGCTGACCTTTTCACAAAAATCACACTGCAAAATAAAGAAGTCCATTAGTAAAACAAAAATAAGAGAATAGAAAAAGAGAAACTTGCTTTACCCTCGACTGGGCACAAAGTGTCTTCTATCGCTTTTCACTTGCAATACTCCCACATCGTCATTACTGGAAGGAACCGACCCTTCTCTGCCATCCTCTCCCTATATGCTGCCTTCGACTTCTCCACCTCATCCTCAGCAGTCAGCGATTGCGCTGCTGCTGCCAATTCACCTTTGTTGATTGGGGGCTTGTGCCCCTCCTCCATCGTTTCCGTCGTCGCCCCCATTGTATCTGGCATGTCTGCTGACACCTCTGCCACCTTCATTCTGCCTTCACCCGCTGCCTTTTCCATCTCTCAATGGAACTCCTCCTCATTGATTTTGCCATCTAGAAGCAGCTGAAGGAGCCTCTCATAGGTCTCCTCCACCTACTTCTGGTCCTCCACATCCCATGCCTCCCATTCCTCTTGTACCTCTCATTCTCGTTTCTCTTGCTCCTCTCGCTTCTCTCATTCCTCGCATTCCACCCACTCTCATTCTTCTCGCACCTCTTGCTCGACTCATTCCACCTCCGCCCTCTCCTTCACCTTGCATTCCTCTTCCACCCTTCATTCCCACTTGACCCTCTCCACCTCTGCTTTCTCCTTGGCCTCACAATGTACTACCTCTGCCAACTTTGGTATCAGCAGCTCCCCTGCCCATTCCAACCACTCTCACTCTTCAAAGTGTTGAAGGTCTCGCAGGCCTCCTTTTGCCATGCGATGACCTCATTGTCTGTTGATGTTTCTTTAAGGGCTTTCATGACCCAATTATATGCGATCTAAAGGATGGATTAGCAAAGAAAAACGATTAAAAAATGAGACTTACTAGCAACTTGCAGAATTGTTGCCCCTAGATCTTGTAATCTTTGGGTTCAGCAACACCATCCAGAAGCAACTTCATTTGGTTGCTTATCTTCTCTTTTGCAATGGTAATGATGTTTTTTATCATTTTGAATAATTTGTCACAGTTTTCTTGGTGTTGTGGTATACTGTTTGAAGACAGTCATGTCTGAAGATGAATGTGACACACTGGTCACACTTATAAATGTGCCTTGGCAATTACCGGCAAATCATGTGATTGACTGAGGATAGTCAACATTTCAGTGAGGAGGAGATGATACGACCCCTCCATCCCCTGAGCACCGTATATTCAACTATACAAATACTAGATGCCTATCAAGTCCTTCGAATACGAACATAAACCCTCCGAATGCCCCTGATAGCTCCCGAATGTTCTGAACAAGTTCGAGATTCATTGAACACTCCGAATGCGATCGAAGCATTCCGAACGCGAATGAAAGTTTGTATATCAAAGGGAAGACACTATTCAAAGGCATCAGTTCTCTTCTATTTCTCCCTTTTCATTCGACTTCTTCATTCCCATTCACTACTTTCCCCTTAGATCATTAGAGAGGCTCCCCTTTTATCATATACATTCAAAGGGATCCTTGTACTAGAGGATATATATACTGTATGTTGTAGCTAGTGATCCAACAAGTTAGATATTCACTTCTCTCTTACTCTCGAGTCTAGACCTTCTAAGACTTCCTCTCGACTTCCTCTTTCAATTCTCCGATTCTCCCAATCTCCCAATCGATCATGTTCATGAACGACCAAAGACTTCCTTTCCACAATCATGGATTATAGACTGTGTTGAGACTCTTTATAGTCATCCTCGCACCTTGTTCTGTGTTCAGTTCTCATACATGAAGCAGATGTATCAACATCCATGGACTAGGTAACCAGTCCTTAATAGGGATGGCCTAGAATGTGATCGTAACAAGACATCTCCAATGCCTATGTTAAACTTGCACAGACGCGATTCTGAAGGGAGAGTGATGTTACAATGCATCCCATTTTTCATTTTATCTTATCACAACCTTTCCTAATCTTATCTTATCCTCCCACTACCTTCCTTTATTGCTTATTGATTAGAGGGGATATCGCTATTGGTTGGCAATAATGCCATCCACAGTTGCGCAGCAGCTGAGTCAGCCATTCCATGGATCATAGTTGAGTCATAGAATTCAAACTCAGATTAGATAAGTAGCATAGCTAGAGTTTGTAGACTTAGTTTCGATCTCAACAGAGACACCCCCCCTTAGCCTTTCAGCTGAGATCTTGGTCCCCTCCATTGAGCACCCTAAGCATGACCAGGAGGCCCCTGCACCTTAACACCTCAACTATATCAAGAAGATCAATAACATGATTATATCCCTGATGGATACACCTAATGGGACACAGAGTCTAAATAAGTCTGATCTACAGTAGGCCAAAAAACTGTTTCAATGTTTTGCAAGTTTGACTTGACAGTATTATATCTTATGATATAAAATAGAGAGAATTATGAAAATATTATAGAAGATAGCCCTTCATCTCGGGTTGAAAACGAGCCCCTAAACGTTACGATTGGTAAAGTATTTCCAGAGATATTCCTTGTCAAATCTCATTATATTATTGAAACAGTTGTTTTGCTGAGGGCTTGTACTAGTATTTAGTACTTAGTATAGCCTCCCTTAGCCTTCAATACAGCTTCTACACATCTAGGCATACTCTCTATGAGTTTCTGATACACCTCCACTCCTATTTTATCCCACTCTACTTGTACCCTCTCCCACAACTCCACAATTCCATTAGGGGGTACCTCATAGTCAGCCAACCTCCTTTTCAAGTGACTCCAGAGATGCTCAATAGGATTGAGATCAAGGGATTGGGCAGGCTACAAGAGGACTTCATATCCATGATCCTTCAACCATTTTTGAGCCTTCTTGCAGGTATGTTTGGAGTCATTGTCTTGTTGGAAGATAAAGTCTTCTGGGGTCTTGTCATAGAATTGGATAGTTTGTTGAAGCTCCTCCTCCAGAGTCTTGACATAGAGGTCTCCATCTATTATTCCATCAATCTTGCAAGCATACCCAATCCCTTCCCAAGCCATGCAGCCCCACATCATGAGAGAACCACCTCCAAACTTCTTTGTCCCCTCTACTAGCCTATCACTCAAACCCTCCCCTGGCTTTTTCCATACCCATTTCCTACTATCTGACCCCAAGCGATTGATTTTGGTTTCATATGACCACACTACCTTCTTCCAGTCCTCTATGGTCCAATCTTGATACCTCAAAGCAAAGTCCATTCTCTCCTTCCTATGCCTCTTAGTGAGTAAAGGTCTTTTCTTCTTCACCACAGCCTTCATCCCCACTTCTTTCAAGCCATTTCGAACAGTTTGGGAAGAGAGAGGTTGGTTGGTAACATCCCTAAGCATTTGGGTAACTTCCACAGCATTTTCAACCTTCCCAGAGCCAATAAGATGAATTGCATAGCGAATATTAGAGGTAGAAAGCTTTGAAGGATGTCCTCCAGAAGATTTGTGGAGATAAGGGCAATGTCTGGAGCATAGTCTGGAGATGGTAGCATTGGACGCACCAGTTATATCTGAGATTTGGTGACTAGAATAACCAGAATCAATAAGGGAGAGGATGTGATTGCAGTCAGCAGTAGAAAGGCTTTTCATGATGATAGTGGTCAAGTTCAACTAGTTGTTTGGGTGCATTTGTTACTGTTCAACACTCACATGATCCACAGGTCACTTTTGGAACCAAACATATCATAACAGTCTTCACTTATAAGTTAAAATATCATCTTTTCTAGATTTTAGTACCTCAGCAAAACAACTGTTTCAATGATATCACCAGATTCAAAATAAAATATCTCTAGAAATACTAGACTGACTGTAACGTTTATGGGCTCGTTTTGAACCCAAGATGAAGGGCTATCCTCTATAATATTCTTATAATTTCATCTATTTTATATCACAGGATATAATAATATCAAGTCAAACTTGCCAAACATTGAAACAGTTTTTTGGCCCACTGTATACACTGTATTAGACATAGTGTGGAGTAAAAGAGAGCATCAGTATGAAGCATATGTGAATCAAATGGAGAAGCTTGCAAGGCAAGCATCCAGGAGGGATGAAACTAATACCCTTCAAAGAGTAGAGTTAATTCTGCATCAGCCTCATGGTGAGGATGAGTCAGCCTCCACATACAAGTGGAAGCCTGCAGTAGCAGAACATCTCTAGGAGAGCCATTCTAAAGGGAAGGGTGATAGATTAAGGGAATGAAATTGTTCCCTGTTAAGGGAGATAATGAGGCCTAATATACCAGCAAAGAAGCTAGATAACTCTATTGCATGGCAGAAGATCTGTAATAGAGATATCAAGGATTGAGCATATTCCTATCATTGTGATCAAGGTATTGTTTTTATTGCCATTTGCAGAGGAGTTTGTGGAGCATGAACTTTATTATAAATGTAGCAGATATTACATATGATCAATAACTCAAGAAATACTTGATGGATTTTTAAGATTTTATAATGGAAAAATATATGTTTACAAGGGCTAGGTTCCCCCATAGTTATCTTGGAGGATCTTAGCATTTGAGAGAGGTTATAGACATGTATTTACTGTTAGAGATAATATAATATGTGTAACTAATAACTTTTTAACTACAATAGTTATCAAAAAGGTAGTAGTGTGAAAGTTGGTCTAATATTTAATACCCAGGTGCCCCTATATTATATATATGAGAAATCCTTAGAATTAGTAAGTATTCTTTGGAAGAATATTTAGAAAAATATTATACAAAGTATATAGGTTACAGTTGATGTAAAATATTATATTATATAATTTGAACTATTGGGGCACCTAGGTATTAAATATTAGACCAACTTTCACACTACTACCTTTTTGATAACTATTGTAGTTAAAAAGTTATTAGTTACACATATTATATTATCTCTAAAAGTAAATACATGTCTATAACCTCTCTCAAATGCTAAGATCCTCCAAGATAACTATGGGGGAACCTAGCCCTTGTAAATATATATTTTTCCATTATAAAATCTTAAAAATCCATCAAGTATTTCTTGAGTTATTGATCATATGTAATATCTGCCACATTTATAATAAAGTTCATGCTCCGCAAACTCCTCTGCAAATGGCAATAATAGCAATGGAAAGATTATTGACTTTTGGGAGAGCAAGAAAGAGCAACATCCCAAATAATACTACTTTCTATCACCTAAGAAAAGGGGGTAGTCTTCATTATTAGAAGAAAGACATTACTACACATTAGGGAATAGTAACTCTCAGGATCCAGACTACAAATCCTGAAGCTTAGAAGAGCCCAAACATCACAGTTGGAAAAACTCAAATGAAAGTCAGTTGAGTACCTATGACAATATAATTCATAGGATAAATCAATCCTATAACTAAAGGTATGAGTATCTGAAAGCAATACATTATAAATATTATAAGATAATTGACCATTAGGTTAGGCAACTACTAAAAGTGATACTTATAGAGCTTAAGAGCCCTAATCTGAAGCTACCCACACCTCCTGAGTATAGAGGTGTAACAGTTCTTGATCTTGCAATGCTCACAACTAGCTAGATACAACCAATATTGTCAGAAATCTCAAACCCGATACCTTGCACCATCTGAACACACTCGTTTCGTGCACCTTTGGATGATGTCATATCACCTTGCGTGATCCGAGTGTACTCGTTCTGCACACCTTTGGATGATGTCATATCATCTTGCGCGATCTGAGTGTACTCATCCTATGCACTAAACCAAAGATAACTCAAGATCTACTGATCAGATTCATTCCGAAATTGGTTCATTGGAATTCCTAAAAGCCGTGCACCATCCGAGTGCACTCGACTGGTGCACTCTGAGCCACTCCACCATTCGGACCATCCATAATACTCCCTTTCTTCCCTTTCTACTTTTCATCCCATACATTCTGTTAGATTCCCCTTTGAAGGCTATATTGTAGATGACTTCCCCTTACATACAAGGTCCTTATGACCCTTAGATGTTCGTTCCTCTTAGTCCTTCATAAAATCCCTTTATTTGCTACACATATATAACATATGCATTTTATAGTAGACTACTCTAGTTTTGACTTACTTGTCTACATACTGTGGTTCTGCCTCAAATCCAATAGCTTCTTTGGAACACTTGTCAACCCTGATTGTGTTGTGTTAGGCCCAGAGAACCCCCTTGGAACCTCGGTCCTGACAAATATCTATTGGATATATGTAAACCTGGTATGAGCAGTAGCAAGATATAAAAAGAACTACCTAAATAATAGTAAATACTGCCTATATACTGCTCTCTAGTACAAACACCAATATATAAGGACTATATCCCTAATGTACACACTATAATAGTAATATCTGTTACAGGAGGTAAGAAAGATATCAAAAAGTTCAATAGGTGGGTATAGTTATTTTTGAGATAGCTGGAATTATCACAAATGGGTGGACCAAATTGTGAGGCAGTGTGAATCACTCTTATAGCAATATTCCTCACTGATAAAGTGAGGACTTAGTTCAATGATAATATAGATAGTGTGTCTAGGCAAAAGAAGCTCTAGACATTTAAGAGTGTTATAACTAGCCTTTATAGCCAGTTCATTTATAAGGCATCTATTCAAGCTGTCACAATGAAATTTTATTTGCAGAAATACTCTGCTAAGATAGAAGTCATAGGATATTACCATGACTTAGAATGGTATACTAGGCATATGATTCATGTGCTAGACACCTACACATTTAAGATACAGCTATTGCTAGGTTTCCCTGCAAGGATAACAGATACTGTTATTCAAAAGGTGTAAATGCCAAAGTATTATCAATCAAGATGATCCTTAAAGTTGCAAAATGCATTAAGGAGAGTTTCAAATTTAAGCATTGCTATAACAAGTAATGCAAGTCTATGTTTAGCAGTAGATCAGTATAAGGCACTGCAAATCAGCAGGCAACTGTCAGGTTCAGAACAAGTTATAGGGTACAGAGCAATCAGTGCAAGCAAAATGAGCTGGGAGGGAAACAGTGATGTAGTACAAAATAATGATAAAAACCCTAATTACATAATAATGTATCTAGGTACTTAATGGTGTGAGCTTGATACTTGACAGCAACTGCACCTTAAACAACCTATAAAGAGGCACTGCAGGAAAAGAAGTCTTCCTATGTAGGGCTGCAGGGATATAGAAGTGCAAGCAAGCCCTATTGACCTGTTGTATATAAGTAACAGACAAGGCTTATGAGCTATTGCATAAGCAGCTCAGAAAATAAGCTGATGTAATAAGCATCAATAAATATAAAAAACCAGATAGATATATCTGGTGTGAAATGCTTTGCATGTAGAAAACTAGGCCACTTTAATAGTAATTCTTGATACCTAAGGTATAGAAAACCCCAATTGGCAGTAATCCAAGAGGGGGAGAATGGCAATAAAATGACAGCTAATAATGCTAATGTTGAGAACAAAAATCAGAAAGAACAGCCTGATAGCAGCTACTAATTAGTAGTTAAGGAAGATGATAAAGAGGATAAGCTATTAGATAGCTCACAATACTCATCTCAGGGTGAAGACTACTGCCTGAATGAGTACAAAGAGTATAGTAAATACTCCCAACATAATAATGAAGAGGAAGAACATATGTGCTCCCTTTGTAAACCAATGAATAATAAAAATATCATTCAATTACTAGGGAGAGTGAGCAAACATGCCTGTTGCTTATAAAGTACTATTATTAGTAAATGATAGAAAACTGTTAATTAATAATAGTAAACAAACTTATAGGTTTGGAAATTAAGTCAACAAACAGAATGCCCACTAAAAATGAGTATTCAAATAAGGCCCTTCATGGCCTAAAGGGAAATAAATGGCCTAATAGCCATTGTAATGTTTGACACTAGCAGCACAACTGATGTTATTAGTCCCAAGTTTGCAAGAGTAATGAACTTAAAGGTCTATCCTCTGAAAGACCCAGTACCTATCCAACTAGGATGTTGTAGCAGTAAGTCATATATTGTATATAGTACTGTATACCCAGTGCAATGTGAAAGTATCACATCAAAATATTATTTTGATATTGTAAATATCAACAGATTTGATACCATACTTGGTATTTGTTAGGATTACCATTTCCATCCACTTCCACTCTTTTCCCTTATTAGGACTTATCCATCTTACTATGTCTTAGACCTATCTGTCTCGTAATGACTTGCCATGTCTTAGACTTATCTGTCTCATGATGACTTACTACATCTTAGACTTATAATAGCTTACTATGTCTTATACATGTCTTAGGACTGATCACCCTAGACATTCTGACTCAGTCACATACATGTGACTACCCCTAATTATCCATTACTATATAAGACCAGTAGCTACCCCTGTATCCATAGTTTTTGACTTACTCATCTGCATACCTGAACTTGGTATTGCAACAGCTTTCATACTCATCCATTCATTATCCCTGTCAACAAGTTCATCCTTAGTTAGGCCTCGAGACCTGAACAAGCTCAGGTCCTGACAGAAAGTCGAAAACTACGCTAACCTTAACCCCTGACACTTTGGACAAACAACCCCCCTCTTTTCCTACCCCTTATCAACATGTCCAACATTGATGAGGTCAAGTCTGTTCTTGAACAGATCAACCAGTGCCTTATTACCCTCAAGTAAAATGCAAATCCTGCTACCACTCTTGAGGGTCAGATAGGAGCTTTATCCATGCATTTGGAGGAACATCGTGGGGAGCTCAATGATGAAATCACTGCCTTGGAAGAGCGCCTCACACAAGTCACCTCCCTAACATCCTCCCCTCCAACTATGACCTCCTCTGAATGAATCAAGGTTGCCAAACCAACTGACTATGATAGCAGTTGTGACAAATTCCCTACCTTCTACAGAGAACTTGTCCTCTACCTTTCCATGTTCTCTAAAGCTACTGAGAGGGAGTGTGCAATTATAGCACTCTCCTTTATGAAGGCTGGGACAGCTGCCACTTAGGCCAACAACTTTGTTGACAAGATCTCCCATACTGAAGCTGATGGGAAGACCATCTCCTTTGCCACCTTTGAACAGGAGTTATGAACTGTGTTTGGAGACTCCAACCTAGGTGCCACTGCTCGTCACAAGATTAGGATAGTCAAGCAAGGAGGATCCACTGCCAATGATTTTATTACTTGCTTCGAACAGCAGGAATTCCTAACAGGCTATGATGACACTGCTCTCATAGAAGCCTTTAAGGAAGGCCTTAATACCCCTCTTGTGGAGAAGATATATGCACTTCCTACTATGCCAATAACTGTGCAAGATTGGAAGGACTGGGCACAAAAGCTAGACCAATAATGGCGAGAGCTTCAACAATGCCAATAATGGGACCTCCCAAGACCTCGACTACTCCAAACCCCACATTTTGGGATGGAATGACACATGCCTCCCTCCTTGAAACCATCTTGACCACAATCTCAGCCTCGCCCCTATCTTTCTGCCCAATGAGAAGATGTGCCAATAGATATTGACTAGTCCAGGCGACAGCCCAAGTTCTCACCTATGCTACCCAAGCAAGCTAACCCATACAACTGTTTCAAGTGTGGAGCCATTGGACATCTGGCTAGGGATTGCTGCCAGCCTGATCAACAAGGCCAACAGGTGTGAGTAGCAACCAAGAGTGCCAATGCCAAAGGAAAAGAAAGGCAGGCCCATACCATTGCACTCACTGTGCCTGAGATGAACACCCCAACTACTTCCCAACTGTGTACCCCCAAGGGTGCCTCTGATGTATCCTCTCTCTTAAAGAATGAGAAATGTAGCTTGATTGCTGCCCTCTTACAGAAGGATTTTTAGGATAGTGCAATAAAAGCCCTGCCATTAGCACTGAATGTACTCTATCTGAGACAAATGAAACTGATCCTCTTTATGACTCTACACTCCCCCTTCAACCAACCCTCACTCTCAGACAGTTAATCCAAGGGCAATAGAGCTTCTTGATAGAAGCTGTAGTAACTATGACAGATAGTGCACAGTAGTACCCCATGGCCTGTCTCCTCAACTATGGTGCTACCAGAAACTTCATGGACTGGAGCTAGGCCAAGTGAGCAAACTGGATGACCCATAGACTGGAGTCTCCAATCTCTGTAAGGAATGCCGATGGAACCCTCAATAAAGGAGGACCAATTGAAGAAGAGGCTAATGCCCTCTTAATGATAGAAGACTACCAAGAATACCTGACCCTAGAGGTTGTTGACTTAGGTGAAAAGCAGAAGATTGTCCTGGGGCTGCCATAGCCTGAGGTGCACAACCCACAGGTTAACTGGGCCAGGTAGACCATCAACTTTGTATGGTGCGCTGATAAGCATTGCTGGGGCACTAACACCAAGTCTATAGCCTAACGACAACTGCTAAATAATACCATCCTAGTGGACTCATCTCTACCTACTTCCTCCCTTGATGCTAAAGGCCATGCGCATAAGCAACCATGCATGTATGTGTATCCTCTTACCGCTTTTGTGGCTGCCTCCTCTATGCATGCGCATGAGCAACCATGTGTGTATGCACATCCCCCTACCACTTTTGCAGCTGCCTCCCCCATGCATGCACATGAGCAACTGTGTGTGTATGCACATCCCCCTACTGCTTTTTCAGCTACCTCCTTTATGCATGCGCATGAACAACTGCATGTGTATGCGCATCCTCCTACCACTCCTACCCCTATGATATTCCACATGCACATTTATTATTCCACAGTACCCATAGCTCGCGAGGACCACACAGGTCATAAATAAATAGTGATTTTTGGGTAAACTAGACATACTGAAAGCATGTATTTACACCCTATCTCACTCATCACCTAGTTCTTGAATGCCCACCTCTGATAAGAGCCTAGTCCCAACATCGTGTATGAAGCTATCTTGATTTTGGGCTACTACCCCTCCATTGATGAACTCCAACATCTTTTTTTTGCATCTGGGATTCATCTCCCCAAATTCCAGGTCCTTGAACAGTGCGAGCGACTCTTGCCAAGATTGTAGGTTCCAGCTATCAAGAAGGCATCATCCAATGCCATTCCACCAGACTGCTTACCAGTCCTTGTCACATGACTCCTTGTGTTGACAGTCTGATGTGTGAGTCACAGGAGGAGGCTCGCAGGCAATAATGCACTGGTGCTCTTCAATAACTTCCTTGGTTCTCACAAGGGTGATAAAAATGGCTGGTGGAATGATGTTGATATTCTCAGGGGTCAATTCATAGAGTGGGGTTTGGGTGAGTCTTTGAAAGGCTGGGATAAAGAGAATGGGAACACCAAAATTATGAGATAGCTGAATTAGAACAGCTAGATGGAATGCATAACAACAATCATTAATATGATGGATGGCAAATTCTCAAATGGACTATGATTGGTAGAGTCAGCTGAGTTCAAGGAGCTCGATAAGAGTCTCATTTGGGTATAGGGGTGGTCTCCACCTGGTCTGTACGTAGTTAGATAAAGATCATCATCAGAGTAGTCGTAACACACCTTCCATAAACAATGCATAGAAATTCATCAAAGATTGATTCCTTCACCTGAGGCAGTACAATGGGGTTCTCCACGGTCAAGCTATCCAACTCCACCTAGCCTTCCTGCTGAGACCCAAACATAGCCTTGAAGGTGTGAGATACAGCTGAGAGTGCGCTGCTATGGAGTTTGTACAACGTATTCTCAACCTAAGTGCAAGCTTTTATCAGCAAAATAGAATGCTAAGGTCGATATACACATGAGAAAGACATGAGTTCTATCATCCAGAAAGAATTTGTGATGTTTCTTGGGTAGGGTCATGTTTGAACTTGTTATATCCATTTGTGACTGGTAAGCTTACTTCTCGATAATCCTATGCTCCCTTAAACTGATTGCTTTCTGTTTGTCCCCTCGCATCTGTTGTTTGCCCCCCAAGTTACTGACTTTGGATATCCATCTGACTCTAGAGAGTTACCATGTGCCATACTCTGATTTTCACCATGTCTCAGTCAGATCAGCTTTACTCTCCTCTCTTTCTCTCTTCTGAGCCTTGCATATGCATTCTTTTGCCCATCAAGCACCTCCAGCCACTCATCCCAAGCTACACTGGTAACCATACCATACTTCTCTTCCTACTTCTCTCTCCTCTTGGTCATCCCTGATATCTTATTTCTATACCCCAGGATCTCCTGTATCATCACCTCCTCCATCCTCCCTCTCTCAGAACTCGATCGTCTCCATCAATCTTTCCTCTGTCACCAAATCCCCATAGGAAAACCAGTTTTCTGATTAAAAGAGCAAGTTTGGGTTGGTCGGTCTGTCCAATCATGCAATAAGTATCTCACCTTATTTACCATTCACTGCCCTCACTTACTACTTCCTTTCAATCCTCCTCCACAGACTCTGCTGCTCCTCTATCCTCTCCCACTAATTCTAGTCAACAGTCTGATTCTGGTGTACAACATCAAACCCATCTCATTCCCACAAGGCTTTGTCCGTGAGGTCCATGAGGTCCTTAGGCATTCCTGTACCTGTAGATCTGTCCTACAGACTGCACTCTGCTATCTCAAAGCTATTTGTTCTAGGATCCTAGAATTGTAGCACTTGAGTGTATTTTGTTAGATACAATAAACAGATGACATTGTGATGCGTTAACTTTTATCATGTACCAGTCAGACCTACCAACCACTTTTCCTCCCCTCCCTCCACCACAATCTGAACATGGATGGCCCATGAATCATCTCACTGCCCACCAAATCATTAGTAACATTTATAATCATGCTGTCCGAGTCCTTCATCAAGATGACTGTGAAACTTCATGAATTGGATTCCACATTAATGCAATCTCATTGAATGCTCTACCACTGTTAGAGGCATTGCAAAATGAACAAGAACTGAATAACCTACCAGTTGGGTGGCTTCACAGCTGTGCAACCATCCTTGGATGGATGGTATCAACCCTGCAATTATACAGAGAAGCGGCTCAACAAAGGTGTTTAGCTAGTACACTTATAGGCAATGTGGTGAATGGCTGAATGTACTTACCAGTGAGAACACCAAAGTTGTGATCCCAAGACCTGTCACCATGGAATTGACAGGATGTTGAGGATGGCCACAAAAACATATTGACTATGCCTATCTTCAGGAAGCTACTGCCAATCACCGCCAGATCAAGTTGATGGAACTGGCATGTACACTAGGAGTCTATCAGAATACCCTCAACAACCGCATGAAGCAATATAGGATGAGATGGCGATACTCAGCTTTAAGCAATCAGGATCTCAACCATCTCATCAAAGGTTTCAAACACCTTAAGCCTGACTCTGGGTTGCATTATACCATTGGGTTTCTTCGTTTGCAAGGCTTTCAAGTCCAGCGCCATCGAGTGATCCTTTCTTTAAGGTGGGTAGATGGATTGGGTAGTCATTTGCAAGAACAGAAGGCTATAAAGATGAAGCAATATGAAGTTCAGTGACCAAATTCCCTCTGGCATGTTGATGGCTATCACAAGCTAATCTGGTGGGGAATTGTCATACATGGGATAGTTGACAGCTACGATAGAACAGTTTGTATGTTACTTCTAATATCTGATTAAGAGATTAACAGAATCTTTGGTAGGTTACTGGACTTTAGGCTAGCACTAACAACTGGGCTAGAACAGTGCTAGAACTCTTCCTAAAGACTGCTAGCACATATGGAATACCATCTCACATGTGTGGCGATCACAGTAGGGAGAATATTGAGTTAGCTATCTATATGATTATGCGAAATGGTCCTAATTATGCCTCATTCATGTGGGGCTTGTAAGTATTCATTCCTATAAGTAAATGAATAGTCTGACTCACTTCCGGCAGGTCAACCCATAATACATGGATTGAGCGACTATGGGTTGAGGTTGGAACCCAGTTTGCTAGGCTATAGAGGGCCTTTTTTACTCATTTGGAGTGGATTCATGACCTCAAAACCAACAATCCTAGCCATCTATAGCTGATACACACCCTATTTCTTGATGTGATCAATGAAGACTGCAGGCAGTTCCAGAAAGAATGGAATCTCCATCCAATCTCTGGACCACGTACTAATGACAAGAGCCCAAATGTGCGTGCTATTCTCATTCCAATAATATTTGTATGTGTACTTTACAAGTAGATTACAGGATCTCCGTTTTCTCGGTCTAACGAAGCTTGGGATCTATCATGATGAATGTGAGGGCATTCACCCTGACACAATCAGCCAATATTATGGTGTATATAGATGGATTCAACAGACTAGGGGTAGCCAAACTGGTGCTGGGCACTCAGACGATGAATCCAATGATGATCTAGCTACTCGGCATGATAGGGCTTCCATTGTACCTGAAGAACTTGGAGGGTGCATCACAGATCATCAACAAGCCAACATCAGGTATGAAGCTATCAATCTCCCACCTTATACAAGCCCATTTCAAGATATCCGACAAGAAAACCTCTTTCACACTGTGCTTACAGAGGTTGTTGAACAAGATATCACACCTATAGGATACAGCATGCTTCCATCTGAGTGGGAGAATAATAGATATCCTTCATTTGAGGTAATTAAAACAGGTAGGCAGGGCAAAAGGGAGTTACAGATTGATTTATCAAGTTTTGTGTGGAAGCGATGAGCAAAGCTCTGGGTTCAGGCATTAGACGTTTTACTTCATTTTATGTAAAATCCCGGTCATTCCTAAATTGTAATCGAGTAAAATTTGCACTCGCACTCATTCTCAAGTTACTCTATCATCCCATGTCTGCACTCTATCATGGAATGACAGATAGGGTGCAATGTGAATGTGAGGAGTACTCACCACCTATTAATCCTGACCCCTCGCAGCTAGTATGCTGTGAAGAGTGCCTGCATGGCAGGAGTAAACACCCTAAACCTGACACCCAAACTACTCCCGCTGAAGCAGACACTGTTTGAAATATCTTCTAAAAGCTCATTCAAGAGCCAGCGAAGGCAACTGTTTCTGAAGCACGTATGGAGACCTTGGAAGGTTTTCGCAAGGGAATGGACTTGAGGTCTAGAAATGTGCTGGGACTGGGATTAAAGGTAAAAAGGTGAAAACTTACTTTATAGTAACCTAACAACATTCTTAGGAAAAACAAGGCTCACCATCCAAGGCCTTGAAGTTGGCTGCTAGTGAATAGCTTCAAGTCACCTCAGTTGTAATCCTGGTTTGCAGTTTCAAGGTGAGTGTCCCTTGAATGTAATCTTTAGTGAAACTCACCACATTTTAGGCCAACAGCAAGTTAAAATGAAGCAAGGCTCCAACCAAGATGGACTTGTCAAGGATGGAAGCCCATGGATGTGCCAAAATCTCAGGCAAATATGATGAGGACATCATGTTTGACCCGAGCTGGACTTATGAAGAAGTCGACAAATTTCTACGTGAACTCTTGCCAGTTCCATTCGAGTATGTCGACAGCTTAGAGAGTACTACTACTCATCCTTATGGACCAAAATCAGCATGGGTGCTCCTCTTCAAGGAGAACAAGAAGCTTATGGTTGTCACAAAACAGGCATCAGGAAAAGACCTGTTACAATCAAAGGGAGGGACAAGTGTGGAGTCAAAGATTCCCATATCTACATTGGTGAGGGACCACGTTTAATAAGTCTGGATATGTTTCAGATTTCAGCATTGCTGGTATCATAGCATTATAGATAACTGTACCTGAGACAGTGTATAACTCTTGGGCTGAAGGATCCGAGAGGAGTGAGGTGGGGACCGACGAATCTGATGTGAATGTCTCCACAAAAGGCAAAGGTGTTGCATTCATCACATACCTTTTCACACACATGCTTATAGTCTTTTCCCTCCAAGTTCAGGTATCCTTGAAGCACCAACGTGAGGCTTCTGATTCAGATGCTGAAGATATTAGCGAGGAGCCAGTCCATATCAAGAAGAAATTCAAGACAGGTGAGTTATGTCAATTTGAAAATCACTATCTCATTCGAAGCAGTAACAAATGCCAATAATGCTGTAGGCATTGCCTCTACCTCTTCGGCGAATGCATGTGAGTCTTTTAATACCATTCCTAGGCTAATTATTGACATACGCTAGTGTTCTTTACTTCTAACTCTGAGGTTGACGTCTCATTCTCAAACACGAAGCCCCAAACTTGACAATCTACTTCCGTCTCTCAAACCATGGCGGAATGCTTCACAGCTGGACCATTAGCCAAAGTTAATATGGAACCCCACTGCCCCATTTCCCACCCGTTATCTGTCCCACCCAGTGAAGAAGCATCCTTATGATTCGGCAACAGTTTCTACTTTGATACCTTTCCTGATCCCATTGTTAATCCTTGGTCAGTTGACTACAGATTGTGACAGATATATTTCTAACTTTCCCTTGCCCCCAAGTATTTCACAGCCTTACACTCATTTATCTCTAATTTCTCCATAATACACTCCTGTTAATAAACACTTGTTTTTTGTTCTAAAACCCTACATTCTTTTTGCTTAATTTTCATAATTCACACCACTCCTTTACTTACAGAGATTTAATTTATTGCCATTTGCAGAGGAGTTTGTGGAGCATGAACTCTATTATAAATGTGGCAGATATTATATATAATCAATAACTCAAGAAATACTTGATGGATTTTTAAGATTTTATAATGGAAAAATATATATTTACAAGGGCTAGGTGCCCCCATAGTTATCTTGGAGGATCTTAGCATTTGAGAGAAGTTATAGATATGTATTTACTTTTAGAGATAATATAATATGTGTAACTAATAACTTTTTAACTAAAATAGTTATCAAAAAGGTAGTAGTGTGAAAGTTGGTCTAATATTTAATACCTAGGTGCCCCTATATTATATATATGAGAAATCCTTAGAATTGGTAAGTATTCTTTGGAAGAATATTTAGAAAAATATTGTACAAAATATATAGGTTACAGTTGATGTAAAATATTATATTATATACTTTAAACTATTGGGGCATCTAGGTATTGAATATTAGACCAACTTTCACACTACTACCTTTTTGATAACTATTTTAGTTAAAAAGTTATTAGTTACACATATTATATTATCTCTAAAAGTAAATACATATCTATAACTGCTCTCAAATGCTAAGATCCTCCAAGATACCTATGGGGGCACCTAGCCCTTGTAAATATATATTTTTCCATTATAAAATCTTAAAAATCCATCAAGTATTTCTTGAGTTATTGATCATATATAATATCTGCCACATTTATAATAGAGTTCATGCTCCGCAAACTCCTCTGCAAATGGCAATAATCTACAGTCATTTTGATACTTGCGCAGTCCTCATGAACTGTGGGTGCAGTGGAATAATAAATGTGCACATGGAACACCATATACCCCTGCTGCATGTGCTAATGCTTTCACTCCTGGGAGCCCCACACATGCGCATGAGTGACTGTGCATATATGCACATCCTCCTACTACTCCTGGCCTCCCCTCCAGTGTATCTCAGCCCACGCACATCAAATCTGGCCAATCTTCAGCTACTTCCTCTACTGTGTATGCTAATGCTTTTACTCCTGGGAGCCCTGTGCATGCGCATGAATGACTGCACATGTATGTGCACCCTCCTACCCCTCCTGCCTTCCCCTCCAGTGTATCTCAACCTGCGCACATCAAATCTGGTTGACTTGCAGCTACCTCCCCTACTGCTTGTGCTAATTCTTTCACTCCTGGAGGTCCTGTGCATGCACATGAGCAACTGAGGGTGTATGCACATCCTCCTACTCCTCCTGGCTTCCCCCTTAGTGCATCTCAGCCTGTGTTCATCAGATCCAAGCAACTCATACTTCCATCCTCTGCTGCCCCTCCCTTTACGCATACCGGGATGGAATGTTGCACAGCAGTGGCTACAAGGGATGATGCCTGGAATGCTTTATCCAGTGTGGAACAAGATATTGTCAAGTTCATCCCAGAGAAGTACCATGGCTTTGCAGATGTATTCCGCAAGTCATCTTTTGATCAGCTCCCTAAACGATCTGAGTTTGACCACACTATCCACCTTGACGATTCATTCACCCCCCAACGAGGGAAGCTGTATCCATTATCCCCCCTGGAACAAGAGAAACTGGATGAGTTCATTGAAGAGAACCTCTCCACTGGGTGAATCTGTCCCTCAAAATCCCCACAGGCTGCTCCCTTCTTCTTTGGGAACAAGACAGATGGAGGCCTAAGGCCTACTCAAGACTACCATTATCTAAACTCACACACCATTCGTGACTGTTACCCCCTTCCTCTCATCTCAGAGATCTTCAACAGTGTAAAACAATCCAAGTACTTCTCCAAGCTTGATATTCGCTGGGGCTTCAACAATGTTAGGATCAAGGAAGGCAATGAATAGAAGGCAGCTTTCATCACCAACAGGGGGCTCTTTGAGCCCACTGTAATGTTCTTTGGGCTAACCAACTCTCCTGCCTCATTCCAACAGATGATAGATATCTGCTTTTATACAGCATTAGCAACTGGCCATGTCAAGGTCTACATCAATGATGTGCTCATCTACACTGACACCCTTGAGGAGCATGAGAAGGTTGTATGAGAAGTCCTCCAAACATTCTGCAATTGTAACTTGTCATGCAAGCCTACCAAGTGTGCCTTTGAACAGACCTGGATTGAATACCTAGGCTCAATCATTGAGCAGGGCAGGGTTGAGATGCACCCTAACAAGATCTCTGCTATTGTCAACTGGTCTCCCCCCACAAAGGTCAAGGCTGTCTAAGCCTTCCTAGGAATGCTTAATAAATACTGTTGCTTTATCAAAGACTTCTCTGCAATTGCATGACCCCTTCATGACCTTACTCAAAAGGATACTCCCTGGAGATGGACAGACTGAGAACAAGGATCCTTTGATAGACTCAAAGCTGCTATCACGAGTGCACCTGTGCTATGAATTCCAGACCCCAAGCTACCCTACAAACTTGAAGCCCATGCCTCTGACTTTGCACTTGGTGCAATTCTCTCCCAACTCCATAACAATAATCTCTAGCACCCCACTGCCTACTACTCACGAACCATGACCCCACCTGAATGAAACTATCCTATTTATGATAAAGAACTACTAGCAATTATAGCTGCACTTGAAGAATGGCAACACTACTTAGAGGGTGCACAGCACACCATTGCCATCCAATCTGACAATATTGCACTCAAGTACTTCATGACGAATCATAACCTCTCAAGGCGACAAGCCCGATGGGCTACCTACCTATCCCATTTCGACTTCATCATTGAACACAATCCTGGGTAAACTAACAAGGCTGATGGTCTATCACAGCAACCAGATCACCTTCCTACCTCTCCTGACAACACTAACCAAGTGTTACTCCCAAGCACCCTTTTCTGGAGTGTGGCTATGATTGAAGGTGCGCATGAGCGACTGCGCGTATATGCGCAGCTCCCTACCACTCCTTCACCTGCTAGAGTTATACTTGCTAGTGAGAGTGAGAGACTTGATGGTAGGCTATGACTAGGGACCCTTCCTGGCCATATTAGAAGCAAACTTGAGGACAAATCCACAGGATGGATGCAAGACCAGGGAATCACCTTTGATCAATGGCAATGCTGCTATGTCCCAAATACAGATAACCTTCGCACTGATGTTATCTATCAGTTCTATGACCCACCTCATGTTGGGCATCCAGGTATTCGTAAAACCACCCAGCTTATCCTCCGTGACTACTTCTGGGATGGTATCCATAAGGATGTTACAACCTATATCCATTCATGCCCTACTTTCCAACAGACTAAATCCTTTCCAGCCAAGCCTGCTGGACTCTTGCAACCCATTCCTCCTAGCTCTACCCCTTGGGATGAAATCACAGCTGACCTGATTACCCAACTCCCTAACTCCCATGGCTACTATGCAATCTTTGTTATTGTTGACCGATTTATAAAGAGAGCTCACTTTATCCCTACCACAAACAACCTTTCTGCTGAAGGTGCAGCCTGGCTCTACCATGATCATATCTGGTGACACCATGGTTGGCCAAGGAAAATTATCACTGACCAAGGTAGCCAGTTTGCAGCATGCTTCATGAAGGCACTGAATAGGCTACTTGGGACCAAGACTGCCCTATCCACAGCTTTCCACCCACAAACTGATGGCCAAACTGAACGAGTCAACCAAGAGCTAGAATAGTATCTACGCCTGTATACAAGCTTCATGCAAGATGACTGGTCTGAATGGCTTGCCCAAGCCGAGTTTGCATACAACAACTGTGAACAAGTTTCAACTGGTTTTTCACCCTTCTTCCTTGAATATGGTCATCATCCTCGAACCCCTTTAACTCCCTCTACACCAACATCTAACCCCTCTGCTAATGACTTTGTGGCCCACATTGGGCAAGCTTGAAGTGCAGCCTTGCAGGCCTTATCAAGTGCTGCCATATCGATGAAGAAATATGCAGATCAACACCACCAAGAATCACACCACTATAATGTTGGTAACAAAGTTTGGTTATCAACTTCCCACCTCAAGACAGGAAGACCATCACACAAGCTAGACATCCAAAGGACTGGACCCTCCCTTCTTAGATTTAAGATTTGAAAACCACACTTTTGACAGGTGGGTGCTGTTTTTGACAGCGGCATTTCGGCTTGCTGCTTAATCATCAAATCTGTATTTAGAGACTTGTTCTAAACGTGATGGATAGGCAGCCAATATTATGGTTTTGCTTAGCCAATGGCTCAGTCCAGCTCAGTCCCACATCAGTGCAGCTTAATAGCTAAACTGTAACTGGACCAAGCTGTTACAACACTACAGTACACTGTATTAAAAATATAATTCTGTCTAGTAAGGTTCTTCATATCCCTAGTTCAACTTATATTTGCAGATGTGTTCTAACTCTGTTCTAAATGTGGCAGCAGGATGCCACCCATTTTAACACCCACCACCAGTGATTGAACAGAGACAAACTATGGTTCTCGACTTCAACCCTCTTGATCAAGGTCTATTTCTGCATTGTCATCGTCGTCGTCGTACTCGTCACATTCATCCATCGCCTCCTTCAGCTACACGACGTCAGTTTCATAGCTAAAGTCGCGTAATGAGAAACGGACCATTTCCAGTAATTCGTGACATTCATTTAGATGTGCCATAACAATACCCTGACCTTCTGGCACTGAGCCATCTACACCAATAAACTTGCCATCTCTTCGCAATGAGTCGATTTGATGGAGTGCTAATTGGTACTGTTCGCAAGAAGAAAAAAAGGGGGGCGAGTCAGAATGAACATTGTTGACGAATTTCGCATTCGGTGACCGTATCCGTCAAATCCACGAGTTAACGCACAGGGTAAAGATCGCGTGGGGTGAAAGGACCACCATACTTGAGGACTTCGTTCAAGCAATTTTTCACGGTTGATAACTTATTGGCCTAGAATACGATATAGGTGAACACACCGCATACGACAGGAAAAAAATGCGCACAATAGGAATAAGTTCCTCAGAAACTGGTTCGCTTGACGACAGCAATCGGTAGACGAGACCATAACAGCGTCTCAAAAGGTATAACAACACCTAACAAAAGCTGGATAAGAGGAAATGAAGAGATGTAAAATGCAGACGCATACGTATTGTCCAGCGGGGCGATTACCCTCTGAATCGACGAACTTGCCCTCAATCCTCATCTGGTCAATCTCCTGCAAGCTCAAGGAATAACTCCATAAGTCTGTCTCCCTCAAGCTCCACCGATGGGTGAGAACCAAATTCTCCAGATCCGCCCGTATTTCGCCAAGCCGATCATATATCGGTTTAAGGGATGACGCTACATTCTTGGAATCCTCTTGGGCTTTTATTTCTTGAGAGACTTCAAAACATTCTTCGAGAAGTGATGAGCAGATGGCCTGAGATGCGGGCACACTGCCGCCAGGCCCAAGAAATTTCCCGTCGACACGTTTGCTGTGGGTGCCATGATAGACGGGCAGAGTGAGAGAATAAATATCATCAAGTTAGTGAGGGATTGGAGAGGATTGGTCTAAAGAAAAGGGTAGCAGATTTGGCGAGGAAAATAGGTACTCAACGAATCAATCTTTCTGAGCTCCTCTTGGAGCGGCTTGAGCTCAGCCTTGTGTGACCCTTCCTTCGCCGCGAGGGCAACAAGTTGTCGTCGAATGGTGACTAATCTCGCGTGGATAGGTATAAGTTCCACGGATAGCACGGCGAGAGACGCCTGTAATTCTTGCACAATTGCATCTGCGAACTAATCTGAATTTTATCCCTCCGCATGAGCCTAGCCAAAACCAACCGCATTCGTTTAGTTGACGCTCTAGAAGCTTCGTCAAGGACTCTGGGTGCTTGCCGCTCCCGATGTCGTGTTGAACGATTTGTCGTAATTCATTCAATCGTCTATGAAAGGGGGCCAGATCGGCTTCATTGTAGACCGCAGATTCGTTCATGTGGTTGAGGATTTGCTATAATTGCCAGTCGGATCAGTCAAGGTAACTAATGTAAACAAGCTTGGGCCCGCCGAGATTTACTCTCGACAACGGGATAATAGTAAGATAGAACGAAACGAACCCTCATCGATGCTATTTGGGAGTAAATAGCAGGAGTATCCCTTGTTTTCCCAATAGTGAGAAAAAACAGGGAGAGGAGGTTAAACACGTCGGCAAGTGTGGTATCCAACCGGTTATTATATGTCGTGTTATCATCGCGAACATCGTTCAATTTTGTCACTGGGTGGAACAAGGTGAGAGGGCGGCGGACAGATCGAGGTGTAAAGCCGACCTTGTTTGACGACAGCTTGATAAAGAGAGTTGACGTCGGAAGACTTGATGTATTCAGCGCGATCCTTTTTGAGAGCTGCCAGACGATTTCGAATGCTTGTGAGAAGTGAAGTTAGAAAGACGGGAGGGAAAACGAGAAGACGAACAGACTTGATAACTGCGTCAAGGATGGGAAGTTCTAGAAACAAGCGGTGAATATTCGTAGAGAAGGATATCAATGGCAACCCACCCTCCTGAGGCACTGGAGCTGCCATCGCGAAGATGTGGCTTAAATGAGGGCGTTGATAGCTTTTTGTGGCAGGTCGGGAGTCCAGATAGGCAAGATATTCCCACGATCGGAATCAGTTCCCCCTCGCCAAGTCATGGACAAGATTAAGGAGGTTTGTCTGGTTGCATTCAGCAGTCGCGGTACATTCTCTTGACGGAGATTTCTTAGAAACTCGCGTCGCTTCGGGTTGAGGTTGATAATGCCGTTGAAAGAGCAGAAGCTGCGGAAGCCAAGAACAAGAATTACGAGCAGTTGATCCTCGAGAAAGATCAGGAAATCGCATCTCTTCACCATAGGCACTCTGTCCTTGACGGGGATCTAGAGAAAGCGGAGGCAAAACTTACCGAGTTAAAGTCTGCCCACGAGGATGGGGAAGTTTCCAGGACGACGAACGAAGGGCTAATTCGAAAGATACAACTTTTAGAGGAGGAGCTGGATGCTGCGGAGAAAAATGTGAAGGAGACTGTAGAAAAGTATGTTCATTGGATCCATCCCTGGATCTTGGTCTTTGACATGCTTTATATAGGTTGCGACAGGTAGACGTTAAGGCAGAACATTTTGAACGTCAAGTTCAACGCGTCGAACAAGAACGAGATCAATGGGAGAGGAAGTATGAGGTTAGTCTTATGGTCGTATGCACAGTTCAGATGCTCATTGGAAAATGCAGGAAGCGCAAGCTAAGTATCGGGAATCCAAGGCAGAACTCGACGAACTGGTCGCCAACATGGAAGGGCTGTAGTGGTGATACCATGTCTGCACTATTCGATGTTTCTTTTGCGACATATGCACTTGACACGGCCTTTACGCGAACCTTTTATCTTTAATTTTCTCCAGTCTGAAGCAAATATTACTTTACAATCCGTGAGAGAGGCAGCTCTTGCATCGTCAATCCTCCTAATTTCCTTCCTCGTTTATGAAATTGAGCGATATCGAATTGACGCAATGACGCTCGTCGGCTGTTTGAATGAGGTTGAGGGCAAATAAGGTATAAAATGAAAACCTACTGGGGGTATCGAAGCCCTCGCCTTTAAATACGTGCCCGAGGTGGCCCCCGCAGGCCGAGCAAACGATTTCAATGCGGGTCGTTGACAGGGACTTGTCCTCTTGCCTGGTCACAGCACCAGGAATCGCTTATTTCTGCATTAGCTGCAGTTCTAAACCCGAGGGAAGGGCGGTTACCATCGAAATAACTCGGCCACCCACATCCACTGGGATGGTGTTTAGCTCAACCCCGAGTGACCAGGTGAATGCCAACCTTTTAAACTTGGTGGTGCTTTTGTAGAGCGGTGTACCGCAGCCGGCACATGTGTACACGCCCGTATCGTCGTGGTGTTCGTATTCTCCAGTCCCAGGAGATTCTGTGCCCTTCTGGCGGAGCACCCTGAACTGAGGCGAAGGGTAAGTTTTGACCTGAAAGCGCAGGGGCACAACTCACCTGTTCGGGGGATAGAATGGCGCGCCATTCATCCTCTGTTTTTACCTTTGAAGACATCGTTCTCCAGACGGTTTGATAACGAATGATGGAGCGGAGCAGCCGGGTCATTATATAGATACCGGTAATTAATATTCTAATCGTCCTGTAAAGTTGCACCCACTCTCTCCTCACCGCCCACATTCAAGTCAGAGTTTGAAGGTAGCTCCCCCTCATCAAAAAGAACAGTCTCCACGTCCGAATCACCGTTAGAACCGCCGTCTTTTCCTGAGAAACCTCTTCCGATACGTGCGATTCCTGCTGACTTTCGAGCTCTCCCCGGGGCACCTACAAATGCAGAAAAGGCAGAGATCGAGCCACCAGACAGCGAATTCCCAGCGGGCACACGATAAAAGTCCTCAAGCTCCTCGTCTTCGTCCACAGACGGAATGGGTGGATTTGAATTTGGGCGGGAAGGATAAAGCGAACGATAGGAGCCCTTGCGGAGATGAGAGGCGTATGAGTACAAAAGAAGTGCAAAATATATCTGCGAATGGTCAGATGCCTTGTCTGGCACGAACGAGCGAAGAACGCACTTTTGTGAGCCAGGAAATGAGGATGATAGCGGCCGCCGTTCCCTTCTCGTCGTTCCATATTCTCATGGCTTCGGATTCACGGACATCCTCCGAGATGTGGTGACTGCCAGCCCCGCCCTTCATCATCTCCTCCTGTGCTGCGGAATTGGCTTGACGCCGACCGTCGTGGGGGGTGTAAACCCACCAGACGACACCAAAAAAAACGGTCCAAACGGTGGAGAGGATGTGGTCGGCGAAGAAGAGGTGGGCGAAGTAGAGTGTGTGCCTGGCATCTTCCTGGCGAGAACTGAGGGTGGGTACTATGAAAATGAAAGACAAACGACTCCGACCTCTTTGACCGCCCTGAGACCCCAGCCGAGAGCGACGAGGGCGAGGGCTGAGTAGACGTATAGACTTAATTGGGCGAATGAACCACCTGCCCCGGTCAATACTGCGATGAGGCCGTAAACGCCTGCGACTTTGTTCAGAAGCTGGCAGAAATATCGTTTTTCGGTGTTGCAGACGGAAAAAGGAAGAGAAGAGGATACGTACAGCGAAAAGGAGGGCAATAATCACACCCGTCTTGAGATCAAGCAGCCCGAAGAAGGAGGAGAAAGGCCAGAGCCTCCATTCAGGACGAAGCGTGAGCCGCATATACCGAATCACGTGTGACTTCATGGCCAATTACTTCTCAAACCATTCCCAGTCCCGGTTCTTCTCCAGCTCACCCAACACGAGCCATGCTCCCCAAACCGTGCAGTCCACGCGTTCGAGGGGACCGTCTTCCAAGCATTTCTCGACATCCCTCTCCGCGGCTGCCGATGAGAAGCCCAGCTCGAAGGAGAGATCGCTGACCACGACGCCTTCCAACACTCTATCGGGTGTCCATCCGCTCAGAAACACGTATGTTCGTGCTGGCCGGTCTCTCACACACTTTCGTCTTCATTTATTCATTTATAGCTGGATCTTCTGGTTCCGTCAGCAACGCGCTCCGGGGAACAAAATCGCCAGTTATGAGGAGGGCATAAAAAAGATCTCGGCATTCAGTTCGGTCAGTGCCACTTCCTCCAGTATGTAAAAATTCCAATTCCTGTTCTAGGTCGAATCCTTTTGGTCGCTGTGGACCCACCTTCACCCCCCCTCGGCGTTGCTGCCCACCACGGATTATCTTTTGTTTCACTCGGGTATTCGGAGGCCTGTCTGGGAGGATCCCCTCAATCTTTCTGGTGGCAAATGGATTATCCGCCTGAAGAAGGGCGTTGCAGACAGAATTTGGGAAGATCTCGTGTTGGCCATCATTGGTGATCAATTTGACGAGTGCAAAGCTGCTGTGGCACAGGCGGAGCATTCCGAAAAGACAAGTGACGATGGCGATGGCCCCGGGGCGGGAGAATGGCCGGAAATCTGTGGGTGCACGATCAGCGTGAGACAAAGTGAAGACATCTTGAGCGTCTGGAATAGGTATGATGGAGATGGTAAAGTGAAAGAGCGAATCAGGTTCGTGGCGAGAGTGCTCGACAACATCCGTTCATAATATCGGTCTGATTTTGGCAGGAACACGTTGAGAAGGGTTCTCCACCTGTCTGCTGGAACGATAATGGAGTACAAATCCAACAATGGTGAAACCACTCTCTTGGGCTCTGGAATGAGAAATTGACTTTAGTTGCAGATTCAATGCAGGACAAATCCAGTTTCCGAAATTCGTCAATTGATCGGACACCTGGATGACAGACAGCAGCTAACATAACTAACAGCCTGTATTAACTGAGAAATGTGATCAAGTGAAATGTGATCAAGTGACTTGTTTGCTCTTACTAACAACACTAAGATGGTATGGCACAGACTCAAAATATTGACTTGTCTAAACCACCTTTCAGTCTGCTTATCCCGCGTATGTGATGGGTGCTTTGTGTATCGTCGGTGGGATCACCGGCTTTGTGAAGACTCGTTCAATTCCCTCCCTGGTAGCTGGTGTCAGGTATGTCTGATTTGCTTGAGCTTGGGACTCTGCCTTACCGTCTCGCCAAGTATCGGTCTATTGTACCTCTGGTCTGCTAATAGGTCATGATCAGCTTGATTCAGCATTCCATCATCCCAACTGATTCAGCACGATAGCATTCGCAAAGGCGCTAATTACGGCCTTGAGACGGCATTAGGTACTTAACCACTAGCCCTTCAGCCCCTTGCAACTGATCAGTCTGCTGACAGGTGCCTCTGCCGTGCTCTTACTGTCCTCCCTTCCGCGTGTGACGAAGGGACCAGTTCCAATCGCACTTGCTGTTACTTCAGCAGCTGCCGGCCTTTATTTTCTCGTTGTGTACATCAGGAAGTAGTTGAAAGGATAAATGAATTTCTTATCTGTACCTTGTTTGAGATGGTAAATCAAGATGGCTCAGAGAAACTATTATGTGACCGTATATTGCGATAACATTAAACGCACGGCTAACGAGACTCAAACAGAAGTGTTGATTATTGCTCATTTAGGTTATTGAGGAGTGTTGTTAAGCATCGTTTCGTGACCATATCACCCTAAACGGGGCTGAGTGCCAACACCAAATGGATAGTATATTTCGCAGACCTTCAAAAGGACGCTAAAAGTCAGGTCACGAAGCGGCTCCGGCAGACAGGCTCGCAGTGCCTCTCGAGCTCTGGAACTCAAGATCATATCCAAACACAAGGCAGGAATGAGACGGATGCGTACCGTGAGTTGTCACTAAGACGCAGGTAACAGCGAACGACATGTTTCAAAAGGCGAACTGCTTGTGTTTCCACCAACTGATTGACCATGTTACTGAGTACGGTCCCGACCGCGTAAAATCGTTCATATGTGTGACAGATGTAGGTCAGTCCAGTTTCATCGAGTAAAATCTTCTGGACAATAAAAATAGCGACGGTCTTCGACAGCTCCGAACCCGTCTCCATGATGCGTAGGCAAAGAGGAATAATTTCTGTTGACAACAAGAAATGGATCACGGTATTGTTGTCGTTTTGCTGTCACATCGAGGCTTCTCAATTGGAAGGCCGAGCAAAGGCGAGAAGACATTTACCTTCACGAGTGCGCCAATAACTCCCAGCGAGGTGAGTCGGAGATATTCGAATGGTCGTGTTTTAGAGGTTGTATTCAAGAAAGGATAAAGAAACAGCGGAATGTGAGCTGGATTATATCAGTCAACATGGACGATGAGTATGGTAGACTGGCAAACCATTCAGAAATAGTTGTCGGGTTTCCGAATGCGAAGCGACACATTGGAGAAGAGCGAGAGCGTTGCAAACGCGGTTGGACACATGGGCAGTGAGATTGGGAGGGGACAAAAGCGGATAAACGGAAACAATCTCCTGGAGAAGTGCCGGCATTATACCTCCAGGAAATAACCGTTAGAATGGTACCGCATGCGATAATTAATCAAAGTGTACCGAATGAGTGCCATAAGACAAGGGCCAAGTCTTCATACTGTTCCCGCTTCTTGCTTAGCTCGAGCAGAGCACTTTCTCTGGTGTCCGGATCCATAAGATCGATGGCAAGCGAAAATATTTTGTTTTCGTCATGAATAGCCAAGTTTGCTGCTAAACTGTTGCCAAAGAATTGACTGCTGGATTGGTGTTGTACAGGATGGGCCAGGGGGGCAGAAGAGATGGGTGGTGTGTCAGAATACACTGAAATGCCTTGGTAGGGGTTGTATTGCGGAGTATATTGAAGATAAGAGAGAGGTTTTGGAGAAACCAGACTGGCCATCTTGAGATGAGAGTGAGATTCCGCTAACCCTAACCAGAGTGGCCACTCCCTATGTCAGCCTCCTCCACGATCCTCAATCACACCAGATATTGTCCAACATGTCCGAATGGCAGCTCATTCTGTCTCACACCCGTTTATAGCCCTTTTTATTACTTCCACCGCCCCACTCTCCTCAAAGGCATACCAGACGAAAAACTCACACTCGGCGCCCCCATAGTCGCATTCTGGACATTTTCCCTAGCTTTCCACATCCTTGACACATCTGAGTGGCAATGGCTCGACAAATATCGCATTCATGAGTCCTCCGAAGTACGGTCCCGCAACCGTGCTTCGCGTTCACAAGTTGTCTGGGCCGTCCTGCTTCAGCAGCTAATTCAAACAGTTCTAGGCTTGTTCTGGATGTCACCCGACGCGGGCAGCACACAAATTGATCACCAAGAGAGGATGAGAGCCATCGCTTGCACTTTATCATCCGCTTCAAGGTGGATCTTTGGTCAGCGTGTAGAAAGAGCTTTATTGGGCAGGCTTGGTGTCCTGGCGTTATATTGGTGGGGCATTCCAATTGCCCAGTTCCTGTTTGCCATGTATGTCTCCTATCCTCCTCTTCGATTCTTGATTTACACATCCGTCAGGTTTTTCATTGACACTTGGCAATACTTTCTCCATCGGTTCATGCACATGAACAAATTCCTGTACAAACACTGTCACTCAGTTCACCATCGCCTCTACGTGCCTTATGCATTTGGTTCGCTATACAACCATCCGCTTGAGGGCTTCCTCTTGGATTCTATGGGTGCTGCCATCGCTGAATCATTGTCCGGCATGACTACCCGACAAGCAATGCTCCTCTTCATTATATCAACATGCAAAACCGTTGACGACCATTGTGGCTACCGCCTTCCCTTCGACCCTTTCCAATTCCTTTTTGTAAATAACGCAGATTACCATGACATTCATCACCAGGTTTGTTTCATTCAAGTATCCACCGGAGTCTATATTGATCCCGTTCGAAAGTCCATTGGGGCTAAATCCAATTTTTCACAACCATTTTTCGTATACTGGGACAAGCTTTTGGGGACGCAAATGACTCGGGAAGACGCTACTCGACGCAGAGAGGCCCATCAAAAAAAGACGAGATGAGCTTGCTTAACTTTGACCTGATCCCATCTCTATGCATAAAACTTTGCACTTACATTATTACTTGAATTAGTTTATTGAGCTGTAGCCTTGCCATACACTTTAGCTACAGCTGTTTGCATGTACTTTGTTAGATAGTGGATGTTTTACTTCAAGTGTTGATATCACAAAGAAGCTAAAGACCAAATGGAATTGATACATACAATCATGTTATCTCTTAAGCATTCAATGCTATAATACAAGTTAAAATGCATAACTTTAATCTCGCAACCCAGCAGCTTGATACAATAAAACAAGCAGTCTCTCCTAGTGGGATCAACATCAGGCATCAAACTAACCAGACATGAGTAGCTACAAACCTTTTCTTCCTCAGAATCAGAAAATACAGACCAGCTTCCCTGGCCATCCTTGAACTGAACAGCAAATGAATGTGGAATAGCCTCTAGTTCCTCAAACCCTTCGTACCATTCTTTCAAACCAGTAACTTGACCGCGAAGCTGGATCTTATCCAATGCAACAGTCACATCCTAACCTCCACTTTAGAGCCCCATGATTGAACGAAATAGAAAGACGCACTTTGGAGTTCCTGTAGAAGAACATGGTTGTCCCAACCAACTTGAAAAATCTGCGCTTCCACCGCAACGTTTCATTGGTCTGAATTGTCACCCATCCAGTAGCAATTGATTCTGGCCCGGGATTGACTCTGGCCTGCGCTGCCGCAGACGCTATACGTGCCCGGCGTTCCGCCGTTGCCCGCTCCCGGGCAAGTTCCTTCTGATTAGCTATTTCTTCGGCTAGCCTCGCATGCTCCTTCCGCCACTGCTCCAACCGTTTAGATTCTTCTATCCTTCTAATCTTCTCCTCTCTCCTCTTCTCAACAAGCTCCATCGCCCTGCGCTCCTCGGCTTCTCTTATATCTTTGTTTTTCTTTAACCGCTCAGCCGTCGCCTGCCTAAGTTCTTCTTGCAATATCAACCTTCGTCGTTCAGCTTCCTCCTCCTCCTGCCTTAGAATTTCCTCCTTTTCTCTTTTCAGACGAGCTTGACGCTCGGCTTCTACTCTCGCTGCTTCTTTTTCTTCAGCCTCTCTCAACCTCTCCGATTCCACGCGTCTCCTGGCTTTTTCCGCGGGGCTTAAGCCTACGGACGATTCAGTTGATCTCCTAGGGGTGAAGGGGGCTTGGTATTGAGGAACAGTATAAGACTTTTTGTACGCGCCAGTTCGATCGTCCATAGCTTTATTCGAATGGGAAAGTGTACCGAAGTGAAACAGGTCGTCCACGTCGATAAAGTCTTGTTGAGAAGTATGGGTATGCGGCGGATCTGCAACGTCCTGAAGTGCCAAGCGATCTCGAAAACGTGAGTTTTCCTGAGAGGGCCGGTCCACGTCTTTGGGAGGCGTAGGTGGTGGTAAGTCGTTGAGAGAGGGAGATATCTTTTTACCCGGACGTAAAAAATGGGAGATAACACCAATTGGAGAGAGGGAATGCGATCCTGAGACCCTCTGGGGGCTACCAGGTAATGGTTTGTGTTGGTGTTGTTGAGACATTGGGGTATATAGCATTACTAAGCAAAGCTTCGACAATCATGGACTCAGCAACGCGGCTTGTGAGCATTTGGATGAGTTGCGGAGGAAGCAACGCATCCAAGGAAATTGCAGAAGGTACAATCTTGTGTTTCAAAAAGGACATAATTCACGTTGACCCTAGATATCTCCGCTGAGCGGATAACGTTGCTCAATGTTGTTGAAGCCCTTAAAGAATACCTCACTTCAGAGGAAAATGAGCTTCGTACCAAAGGTAACTCTGAGAGATTGTTCCTTTGAGCCATCCTCACGTTCTAACACAGGAGTTGAACTTCTCTCCTCGGTGTTGGTGTACTGTCCCCCTGAGACGTTGAATCGCCAATCAAGTGCGATAGACGCGTTTTGATGATCGATTGGCTTACGGACTGTTCGCTCGCAGCTCGGGTGTTGGCGGCTTTTTATTGTGACAAGTTAAATGATACGGAAACCATCGCCCCCGCCCTCAAAGGCCTTGTTTCATTAACCCGTTTGCCGAGTTGCGTATCGAGTGATGTGGTTCTCATTATCCGCGCGTATGCATCCCATCGTTGTTAAACTGCGGTTGCTAAACCCAACGTTAGAATCTTTTTACACATCAATATGAAAACTCTTCACCAGTCCACGAGGTTCCTTGTCCTCTCTATAATTGACATTTTAATGGCAAGCCATCGAGAAGGTTTGTTATCTTTCCCCCTTACCATTTTACGCTTATTCCCTTCAAGCTTTGAAGGACATGGGGAACGACTTCTTGTCTGGTTACATTAACCTAGCGGAAAATGAGAAAGACCCGCGGAACCTACTTTTGGCGTTCGCGATCACTCGAGTGATACTAGTGGAATTCAAGATTTCGGACCATGTCGGAGTACGTGCAATTTCTCGGATGCAACGCGATGGGCGTAATTTTTGATCCTAGGCTTTCTTCAATATCACTTTTTGCTACTTTCCGATCACTTTCCGACCCCCATCTAATGATCAAAATGGAATTACTACAGACCACCTCAAGAGAGCGCTGCAGTGAGCCTCTCTTGTGGCCTATTTCATGCTTCAAGCTGACTTCTAGTTATTATAAAGTGCTTGCCTGAATGCTACACCAGCATTTGGGCAATTGGCCATCCCTGTTTTTTTGGAAAAGTTAATAGCAGGTTCTCCCGTAACAAAGGTGTGCAGCATATCGATAGTCAAACCCAACTATAACCTTTCTAGAGAGACACACTCCAAGCAATGTCGTCTTGCCTTCCCGTGTATGGTGCCGCGGTGGTGCGCTCGTTCGCTTTCCAACTGTGGTCCACCGTCAAGCTTGAAGTAGCTCATTTTTATATGTCCATGCGTCACCTTACGTCCCATAACTTCCAGATATTCCAATCTACGGACCCTATCACAGAGGCGGCCGCACTAGACGCTGTAGAGAGCCTTATCAAAAGCCTGCATAGCGACGATGATATACCAGAAGATGAAACCAATGGAATTCACGGCCTCGTCTATGAGGTTTGTGAAGAATGTACACAAATCTTTCGGGAGCCAGAAAAAAACCAAGCTAAGCGCGCCATGAAAGTCCTCCGTGCTTTTATTTCGACTACCCGTTCGTTCTCTCATCCCTTTCGGGAATTTCTGCGTCGCTGATATTTGGTCGTCCTTAGCCTCCGTTTCGCGCTATACTATATCTCATACGGTCCCCTATCTTGTCAAATTGTTCCTAGACCCAAGCCAAGCTGTCAACCGCCCCCCGATCTTAATCCTCTTATCTGATCTCGTCACAGCAGCCCGAGACATGGCGCCCAATAGGATGCATTCATTACCCAACTTGACCCCACTACTTCTTCCCCTCAAAAAAGATATTCTTGGTGTTGAAGTTGTGGGCTTAAAGTCTCCCGCATGTCGCCTTCCAGCACTCGATGGGTTGAAAGGTATGGTGACCACTAAAGCATTATTGACAGACGAAGAGCTGTGCGAAGTTGTGCGTAATGTCACCGAAGCTTTAGACGTCGATTCTTGTGATGATGACGTTAGGTATTGCCAAACTTCGCTGCAAGAGCGCGGGGAGCCCGATTACTAATTTGTTCCACTCAGTGATGCTATATTGGACCTACTGTCAACGTTATCAGGTTTCGCCCCTTGGCATATCCGGGACCAGACCCTTCCGCTGTTGTTTAACTTATTGCCAGACCATGGCCCGACGCAGATACAGAGGACGGAGAGAGCAAAATGTACCCACATTCTCTCGGCTCTTAGCAAACTCTGCTTGCAACCAGAGCTATTCGAAAGCCTGGTGGTTAGGCTGATAACAAAACTAGACCTACTCTGTCTACCATCGTCCGCGAAACACTCAAATGCTGAATCTAACGCGGCCTATGCTCATTCAGTTTTGGCAACTCTTTCCAAAACTCTATCCGTGAAAGCTGACAAGCATCATGCTGATGTATCAAAATATGTCAACCATCTCGTCCCTGCCCTGTACAGCTTATTCATGTATTCTTCTCTTTCCTCCGATAAAAACTGCGTGATTGGAATGGATCCGCGACTTGTTAACATCGCAGCCCATATCATCACGTTGATAGTTCGGACATTACCCCTCTCGTGAGTGAGCCCCCTCAACTATTTCTGCGTTGTTATATTAACCATGTTGGTACATAGAAGACAGAAGCTCTTTGCAACTGCTCTTTTCTCGGCGTTCTTAATGGGGGACATCGATAACATAGTCGAAGGCTATCCCAAGATATCTTTGCATGCGAAATTTCTCCCCTTTGATGTAAAGTCGATGAGCATTCCAATAGGTGCAAGTCTAACTATCATATAGACTTCAGCTCCGGTATTGCAAAAGAATTTGGTTGCTTTGTTCGCAGCAGGAGTAATTGCATTCCGTAAGGAGGTATACATATCTACCTTCACTGATGCATGCTACCTGACATCTATGCCAGCTTCAAATTCCGGTTCCCAATTTAAATGAATTTTTGAACATGCTTATGCATTGGAGCCTCTCTCAGGCGGAGAATGCCTTGCAAAGGGACTCAGTATGGCAACTCATTGCCAGTGTCGTGAACAAGCAACCAGATGGTTTTCCAAAATGTCCTTTCATGTCCTAGTCCAAACTAACGGCAATGCCTGCTACTTAGATGTAACGATATTCCTATCCCGCCAGCTGGATCTACATCCTCAGAATTTCGCAACGAATAGCCAGTGTATTCAAATACATCGACACATCATCAAGTCACGGTTCTGGGTAAGCACATGTGAGCTTCGCTGTTCTATTATGTTGAAGTTTCCTAGATATCAAAGGCCCTCTCGTTCAGAGGCCACACATTTCTGATGCCGTTTATCGATTGTCTCTTTGACTTATTCGATGAGCAGGACGTAAGCTGGACGGCCGCTAAAACGATCGGAAGGATTGGCGGCCATGACCCAATTTTGGCGAAACTGAATCATTCTGTTGTCAAGGAAAGGCTCTTTCTGAGGTTCTTAAAGCTGACATTGATCATAGTCGCGCAGATTCTTCACGCCCAGAAGTACGTTGATTCTATTCTTCCTCGCTTGGTCGAGGGTGCAAACGCTATCGGTGGGTTATCCACCAAAATTCGCGTACGAAACTGACGCATCCTGGCCGCTCAGAAGGCCAGAGGCAGACTTCCTGTGTTGTTGCGCTTTCGATTCTGGTCAAATCTGTTCCAAAATCAACATACTCCCACTTCATGCCGCCAGTATGCTCTGCGTTCCTGCCATAGTACCCTATCTCACCGGCTCATGTAGCTTATGCCATTGCTCATTCGTGGTCTCGATTTGCCCGACCATGACATCCAAGCAAACATCATTGATACTTTAGCTGATGCAACAGAAGGAGACCTAGAACCCTCCACCATGGCAGAGTACGCATCTACCCTTGTCTCTGCGATGCTCAAGAAGAGCTCGTTCTGTGAAATGCCCTCAGTTGTGAGTGAAACCATGTGGGGATGAGATAAATGCTGAACATTCATTAGCGTGTGCGGGTGGCTGCCTTACACTACCTGGCAGTTTTGCCTAGCGTCCTGCGTTACGATATCTTGCACCCTCACAGATCGTCAGTTATACGGGAGTTATCCAAAGTCCTTGATGATCCCAAACGATTGGTACGAAAGGCAGCTGTGCATACTAGGTATAGTCTATTTTCTTTTTGCTCTCCAATTGACCCATCTGGGATGTTTTTCAGAACGATCTGGTGAGTTCCTGGCACCTGGAAGTGCATCTGTCATTGTGATTAATCGTCACTCGGCACACATCAGGTTCGACTACAACGGATAATCGATAAATAGTAGAGATGTACAGCGAATTCGTCTAGTAACGAATTATCTATAACCAAAACTGGGATCTTTAAGACTATAAATGTATCCCTATATATGTGTATGCTTGACAACATAAGAAGCTTTACCGTGCCATTATTGCCATTGTTTTCAGTCCCGCATCCAACAACGCCTGTTCAAAAGCTTGCAAATGCTCTTCTACAACCTTTCGTCCATCCGTTCTTCGCACAATCGCAGGGAGCGTTTGGGAGGGTGATATACCATCAATGCAGTCGCTGTCCAGTATCCCTGCTTCCCATTTTTCAATTTTCACTCGACTCCGTTCGGCTTTATCCCAATCAACACGCCAGCCTCCAAGTTTATTCTTCAATGCCCGGATCTTCCGGCCAGCTTCGGTGGTGGCCGCGCCGTTGACCTGGGCCTGCTCTGATATAGTGGACAATGATGTGACGAGAGAGGATGTGAATGAACGTAAATGTGCAAGCTGCGGGAGGGAGTTTGCTGCTGATGGAAGCATGCTAATCGATTGCGAAGAGTATAAAGAATCCGGTGCCAAGGATGGGGAAAGTGATTGAACATCCTCGTTCTCGTCGCCGGTGCGATGGCGAGCGTGATCCATGTCCCAGTCGTTAAAGACATGGGCAGAGGGTTCTTCTTCGACCGACTCTAAATGACGAATTTGTGGTCGGACCACGTTGGCTGGCTGTGACAAATGATCTTGGTTTGGCAGTTCGTCCAGCTGACTGAGGACGTCACTACCCCCGACTTCACTGGCAATCCTTCTGAACTCTCGTTCATACTCCAGCAACTCCCGTACTTGACCTTCTCGATCCCGTGCGGTATCATTAATATGTCGAATCACATCAGACGCGATCCTTTCGAGTGCAGGTTGCGACACGGATGAGCTGGAGTCAATGTCGAGATGCCGTAAATGCGAAATAAACTTGTCGGTACACTCGAGATCGAGAGCGAGAAGCGCCATGGCATCCTGTTGGGGTATCGCCTTCTGCTGGTGTGAGACGGGGCCAGAAAACTTGGTGCTACCGTATTCTAAAGGTTCCGCACCGATTTGGGCAGGAGGATGTGAGACGGGGGGAGATTGGGAACGCGACTGGTCGCCTAATGATGGCCCTGTATCAACAGACATTATTTCATGGTCGTGAGCGTCCCCATCATCGATGCCTTCAGCGCCTTCGTCATACTCGATGCCGAGTTCCTCGACCAATAGCTTGGAACCGGCGGCGGGCTCCGGCATAAGTGCCACAGCGAGTTCGTGGGCTAAGGAGTATCTTCCATTTGCCGGATCGTCGTCGTTAAGGTGTGTGAGATTTGGAGAGGCACGCAAAGACGACTTGGATTGGGAGTTCTTCAAACTCTTCCGCGCAGGAGACTTGATAACTGGATTCATCCAAGCGTCGACCATGGTGGAGGGTCAGTAAATTACACGTGATCGATTTCCTATACCTGTCACTCGCCCTTCACTGTCATGCGGAGACGGCCTTTATTTTTCTTATTTTCGATACTTTTCCTTGCTGGAGCCTCTAAAGCTCTTCACTTTTACCTTGACGCCAATGAGCGGCGCTGTTTTATAGAAGAAATACCCACGAGCACCGTTGTTGAAGGCACATAGTTTTGATTCAGACTGCCAGAATGCCGTCGGCTGACGTTCAACACACAGGTCATTACCGGGCATTGGAATGGTCCGAATCTCAGCAAGCGTATGTAGGCAACCCTGAGCTCGGTATTTTGGTTGACGTGGAGGTACGTCTGGCCTCTCATAATCACTTGGCCTTCCTACAATGTATGCCGCCATAGGAAGTACAAACGTCACACTCGGTTGTCCAAATTCGTGGCCCAAGCAATGGTCGATTCACTTTCACTTCCCATGAATCCGGGGATCATTCCATCTGTCTCTCAACAAACTATTCCTCCTGGTTTTCTACCACACACCTACGTCTTTATCTTGACATAGTCGTCGGCACAACCAAGCCCGATGTTGAACAAGACCGATCTCATGTCTCCGACCTAGCCAACAAGGTCCGGGACTTGAATCAGAAGCTCGAGGATATCAGACGAGAACAGCAATATCAACGCGAGAGGGAAGCAGACTATAGAAATCTCAGCGAGGCAACCAACTCCAGGGCAGTATGGTATAGCGTAGTACAGATCGTGATACTAGTTGGTACCTGCGCATGGCAGCTGAGGCACCTCAAAGTAAGATCTCACAAACACTCATGTTTCCTACTGATCTTCTCCCCCAGCGATTCTTTGAGGATCGAAAAATGCGCTAGCACGGGAAGAACATCTAAATGGTACAATGCTTCTCGGTCACTAATGCCCCAGATCACCTACGACTTGCTCCCTGATTTTCAAAAGTACTTTTCTGCCGTACCATCCTTCCGTGGTCCTGGCAATGGCATCTTTAACAATTTGGGCAGCTCTTTCATCAGTTTCCCTGGCGTCGATCGTGATAATTTCGTGTCTCGGTTCTTTCAACTGCAAAATCATGAGCTCATGAGAATACAGATGCCGAGATCGGTACATACTCTGCCAGTACTCATGAGCATTATCAGATTTCTCCAAAGAGTTTCTCGCTCAGCAAGGGTGTGGTCAATGTACCACCGACTCTGCCAAAAACCTGGCTGAAAAGGTTAACAAAGGAAGGTCATGATGGGAGAAGCCATACCATGACACTTTAAATTCTTGAAAATAAATTGCGATGTTGAGAGAGAAAAGGGTTGCTTTGACATCCCACCATATGAGACAAGGTGTGCATCTTTTCCAAGCAAACGTGTCATAAGTGTTGTTTCTTTACTGCCTTCAACTTCATTGAGTCATCAGTTCCCGGACAGAACTAACTTGCACACCAAGGCAGTTGAGAGCTAGACGAATATCCTACAAGGAGAGGAGTTAGCCGCATGATTTACTGTGCACAACAACAGCTTACCTTGCCGCCAGTCCATGATCGCACCTGGTCTCGTAAGGTTTTCTTGGGTAAGTCGTCATATGTCAGGACGTGGGTTGCACCCAAGTCCAATAGCTCTTCCTTCAAGACAGAAATATTCTCGCTGGATCATCAAGCTAAGTGGTTCCATAGTATGGCGTGAACAAACCGATTGCGGACAAAATTGATAGTCTTCAAGCCTCTCGCCGACGCTATCTGGATCACGGCCTGGCCAACCTGCTCAATGTCAAGGGTTAGTTGAGGATACACGACCAAGACCAATGGCACTAACCGAACTGTTGGCACCATTTTGAATGACCCAGTCACCTTCTGCTAAATCAACGAAGCCGTAAAGCATATTATAGGCTGTAGATGGGTTTACCTGAAGCCCGAGTTAACAGATGAGGGTGGTTGGAAGAAAGTATACAGACCATCATGGTTGCTGCCTGCACTTCACTCAACTTGAAGTTCGAGGCTTCCGTAGGGAGTCGGATGATGTCTTGTGCATGAACGTTTCGACCGCTGATCCAAGTACCACCTTGCTGTTTTCTCAAGACCACCCAGTCACCCTTCTTGAATCCGCAGACGTCGTTGCCGACAGCAGTAATTTCGGCTAGTCCCTCGTTACCACAGACATAGACGGGGTGGTCTTTACTGCCCTTGCCCGAGGTTGCGAGATCGGAGATGGGAGTGAGTGGAGAGGGATATACGCCTTCGATCGCGTTTAGGTCGGAGGGATTGATCGGCGAGAGCAAAAATTCTGGACGAATATGTTAAACCGCATGGTTCTGGATCGAGATTTTAGCACTCACTGATGTTTACGGTGGTTGGACGAGGTGAGGGAAGGGGAGGAAAACTCAAACAGCTGATGGCGGTGGAAGGACTACCAGTTTGAGAGAAGACCACTGCTCGACCTGCGAGGACGGAGGAAGTAGAAAAGTTGTTGTGCGCGAGGAAACCTCGAAACCGGGCTGCTGTTGCGAGCAGACGTTGAAGGGGCATTTGTTCTAAACTGGCAGGAATATTTACCAAAAACTTAGGAAAAAAACAAACGAGTTTTGACCGAGGCTTGACTGCTTACTCCATTAAACATGTCGAGTTACGACAAGGTCGTGAAGCTCGCTTGCAAGCCAAAAGCAGCCCCTCCAAAGCCAAAGGTGCCTTGTTTTCATTCCCTTGGCAAATCCTATCTCTTCACATTTTGAATGGAAACAGTACTTGGAGCCAATCATTGCTGCAACTTGGGCAAACGATGGCGCGATTCACGACGTCTGCAAGGCACTATCCCCCCGCTTTCGTGAACCAAATTCTATTGTGGGTGCTTTCACGTTTCTTAGCAGGGCCGCTTGAACGGCATCGGTCGTGAATTCTCCAGGTCGTCTTTAAAGCACTGATTGTTCTGCACTCCATGATACGAAACGGCGCGACGGACAACGTCTTGTCCTATCTCTCCTCCTCCTCAGAGGTTCTTCGGCTGCAAAATGTCTCCTCAGGAAACTGGGAGGGTGTGTCGTTTTTCGCTTCGTTAACCCACTCTTACCCTCCGCTCTAGGCTATATTACCCCGCAGAATCTGCAACACTACTCACAGTACCTTGACGCTCGCATACATGCTTACCGTGACCTCAAGCACGACGCTATTCATGTACAATCCGAGTCAAACCGCGACTGGAGAAACTCCAATTCGATTGAAGAGGACGCCAGTCGTGGTCGTCGTAACACCAAACCCAAGCCAACCACACCAGGTTCGACAAGGAACAAGAGCATTGCGGGGAAGAAGTTGCGACTTATGTCAGTGGAGAAAGGATTATTGCGTGAGACAAAAGTTGTCCAACGCATGATTGATGCACTAGTGGAATGTCGAGTCAGTTCTCTGGCTCCTCTATTCTATCTGAAATCCACTTATTTCTCCCTCTTATTCAGTTTTATTTGGATGACCTTGAAGACGGTCTAACAACCACTGCCTTGAGAATGCTTGTCAATGACCTACTCATTCTTTTCCAAGCCGGAAATGAGGGGGTTATAAATGTACTAGGTATATGCACTCATATTACCCTTGATACATTGTCAATTACCAACCCCTCCCTTTCAGAACATTACTTCGAGATGTCCTACATCGATGCTAAGGACGCACTTGCCATTTATCGACATTTCTGCGACCAAACGGAACGAGTTGTCGAATACTTGAGCATCGCCAAGAAGCTCCAAAATATTCTCACCGTGCCGATTCCTAATTTGAAGCACGTCAGTCTGCCTTACACCTTGTTGGATGACTGGTTGACAATATTATCTTGTTCCTTACGGTTTCCTAGGCTCCAGTGTCGCTGGCCGGATCACTTCAAGAATACCTCGATGACCCTAATTTCGAACGAAATAGGATCGAATACAAAACAAGCAAGGACGCTGAGAGGAATCCAAAAAATCCCGAGGGTTCTTTTAATGCGACAAAAATTCAGAAAGGTGGGTTTGACCTCATACACAACCATCAATGATCCCATTTCATCTTGTGCGTAAAGATCCCGCGCCTCCGCTATCAACGACGCCTAGCACCTCGATCAGTCACGCGAAGACCAAGTCTCAATCTAATCACGCAGTGGTAGACTTCCTGTCTGCGATAGAAGAAGAACAGCCTACTATGTTTAACCCCCAGACAGATAGGTGCGTGTCTTGTCATCTTTGACCTCTACAATCAGTTTAATGTGCTGCTCGCCCTCCTGTAAAGCCCTTCTGGCGCTTACTTTCAGCAACAAGCCGCAGCCAACCCATTTGTATCGCTGCAAATGACGTCAAGCCAACCTCCAGCTTCACATTCAATTGTTTTACCGCCCATTACATCCCTGACGCAACCGGGAAGCCTGTTGGCATCTCAACACATACCAATTCAAACCAACCCAACAATGCTCCAGCCTCCTCAACCGCAATCAGGACACCGCCCGTTTTCTTCTTTCTTGCCACCCCAAGCAACTGGGACCCAACTGTCGCCACCCATGATGGGCGGAACATTGCAAGCGAGACCAACCGACACGATTTTCCTTCAACCGCAAGCAACAGGGCCTAATCCATTCAGGCAAAGTGTAGTGTTGCCGCACAGTACAGGCATGGGTATCTTTGGTGTGGGCGACTCAGGGAGAAATATAGGGCAAGTATCATTAGCTGGCACTGGCCTTACCACTGCACCCCCTATCCCTTCAACATCCTCTTCTTCTCCTTTCGCCCCACCTCTAACACCCTGGTATCAGCCTGCTTTCTCCTCATCCAATGTGCCCGCTCGTCCAGCTTCAACTCCCCTCACATCACGAGGTTTGCCTTCACACTCATCCCTCCCATCACCTCCAACCGCGCAGCCAATGAAACCCCATCTGACGGGATCAAGAAATCCATTCGCCCCATCAGCGACAGCCGCACCCCCCGTACCGAAACCACCGACATTAATGGAGTTAGGTATGCTGGGGTCTCGAAACGGCACCAACATGAATGAGAGTCAAGCCGGTCAACGGCAACCACAATCGATAGGATCGATTGGGATTGCGAATGGTTCCAGCGGTTGGGGAGCGTCTGACATGGCCGGTGTCGCATCATCCTTCTCGTTTTCCGGCCGGGATGAGGAACACAAAACTGGTTCCATCAAGACCTTTTTCCCCGGAAATTCAACCCAGATCACACCAACAACCGCAGAGCCAACTTCCTCCCTTGTTTCAGCTTCACCTCTGCCATCAAGTCAGCGTACAGATGGAACATCAATCTCGACTGCTTCCACTGCTGCCTATTCCCCAACTACGAAATCTCAGAGCGGGTTTATCGGCTTGAAAGCGTTCAAACCGACCTCGTCATTCGGTGCAATGCTTTTGGAATCGCTGCCCCCGCTACCGGAATCCTCGCCGGACAACTCCAGTGGGATTGGAAATTCGCCACCTCCGGGAACAGGAGGACTGTCCGGTGGGATTGGCGTGCCGCAACTGAGTTTGGCAGCTGTTTCACAACCGACAGGTTTCGCTGGATTGGGCCAAGCACCAGACGCAGGTCTTCGACCGCAGCCACCTGGTCTGGGGGCAGCCAATCCCTTCCGGCTCTCGACGATGGCTCCTCCCAACGGACTGATCGGGAATTTTGGGGATCCAAAGTCACAGTTGTCGACGCTCTCTCCATACAATGCCACCACCAGCGTGGGATTCCCTTCTACGAACACTTTAACATCCCCTCTAGCGTTAGGTGAACCGGGGAAGTTGCGCACAGGTTTGGGAGCAGCCCGGGATTTATCGCAACAATAGCGCTAATCTTTGGAGCTGACAGTCTGATGGCCTTTGACTCTTCTATGATTCACTTGACCTTTGTACATATGGATACCTTATTGGTCCCTTGATGATACTGAGCTACTCCTATTAATATTGCTCGAGAATACGGGGCCGCTACATTCTGCAATACAGTAACGCTGATGATAATGTAAGCACGAATCCAAGCCACACGCCTCTGACAGTTACCGTAATCACGTCAACACTCAACCCCTACATCCACCCTTAAATGGCGTCGTAAGTCTGGTATCACGCGTTTGCTGCAACTGAAGGTGCTTAAGTTTCCGATAACAGCACTCTCATCCCCACCGACACGTCAGTGGCAAAGCCAAATGTTGATGAGATTGTCGAACACGCCAAGCGCGCTTTTGCACTCAAAAAATTCGAAAATGCAGTGGACTATTATGCCACTGCTCTGGAGCTTATGTACGTCGCGTGTATCTTGTTGTCCCCCTCTTCAATCCCGTGGCTAACCTTCAAATGACACGACTCCCAGGACAAAGCAGTATGGTGAAGACGCACCGGAAACTGCCGACCTATACTTCTCATATGGGAAAGCTCTTCTGGAGAATGCGATTGCTCAGACCTCAGTGCTGGGAAAAGATCAAGTCGATGAAGATTTGGATGAGCTGGGGAACAATGGTATCTATTATGTTTGGCTACTTGTCTAATCTCGGTTACTTAACAGTCTCTGAAATAGCTTCTAGCAATGTTGATAGAAATGACACTATTCTATCATTCTCTGGCGATGCAGAGGATGACAACGAAGGGGCACTTGAAGGTGAGGATGTTGGGGTCGAAGGGGAAGGTGAACAGGATGGGCTAGAGGAAGGGGACGACGCCGAGCCGGAAGATGACTTCAACGCAGCTTGGGAAGTCTTGGATCTTGCAAGAGCAATTTATGGCAAACAATCAGACAAGGACAATGATGACGAAGTGAGGCTGAAGCTCGCCGATACCTATATTGCACTTGGAGATGTCTCGTTGGAAACTGGTATGTGAATCGGTACCATATCACCCCATTGCTTCATATTCATAATCTTCGCAGAGAAATTCGACCAGGCTATTACAGACTATTCAGCTGGTTTAGACTTGAAAACCATTCTTCTACCGCTCTCGTCTCGCCAAATCGCGGAAGCGCACTACAAACTTAGTATAGTCCTCGATCTCACATCGGGACGTCTTGCCGATGCCATCGTACACGCAGAAGGAGCCTTGAAGAGTGTTGAAACCAGATTGGTGGAGCTGCGAGACGGCCTAAATGGCCAAATGACTGTAGAGACGCGAGAGGATGTGAAAAGGGACACCAAAGGCAAAGGGAAAGCTTCCGGCGGGCGACTGGTCAGAGATGATTTGGTGCAAGACATGACCAGAGCGCAAATTGAGAGTGAACTCAAGGAACTGGAGGGGCTCAAGGAGGACCTTGCGTTGAAGGTATCGTACGGAATTTTCTGTCATGAATTTCCATGCCGAGAATTTCTACAGGTTGAAGAACTCAAGACTAGCCCGAGAGAACCCGTTATGTCGGCGCCAGCGTTAGCCGCCCGAGCGTTGGATCAAGAATTAAACGGACCAGCCCTACCATCGGGATCAAACCACAACACCGTCAACGACCTCACGTCCATGGTCGTTAGAAAAAGGCAGAAGGACGATGGCGAGAAAGCCAAAAGGAAGGCGGGTCACGACGTGGGTAGCCCAAAGTCCGAGAAAAAAGCCAAGCTGGAATCACAATAATCGCTCGCTCCGACTCGGTTTTGGAATTGCTAGTTACCGCTGAATCTATTTTTTTTTGTGTCTTCTAAAGGTTACTATGTAAGTTCCTTGATGACTTACAACAGTATCGAGGGAGCTGGTATCATCGTATGCTTATACGATCTCTTTCCGATCCCGAACTCACTAACTATGTGACCAGCTTGCCCTTTACTCCTTAATATGTACTTGTATGTGACTAAACCTTCCAGTCCCACTGGTCCCCTGGCATGAATCTTGCCCGTGCTGATCCCAACCTCAGCACCGAAGCCATACCGAAAGCCATCAGCAAACCTCGTGCTGGCATTAACAAATGTCCCAGCCGAGTCAACACCCCGACAGAATGTTGATGCTGCTGCCTCGGATTCCGTGATGATGGCATCGGTGTGATGTGACGCATGATGGTTAATAAACTGGATGGCACTGAGGAGAGATGGGAGGGCAATGATAGAGAGGGTAAGGTCCAAATGCTCGGTTACATATGCAGTCTCGTCGGAGGGACGAAGATGGGTGGACAGATTCGGGGGTGGCGGGGAGAGAGCGGTTAGAGCATCAAAAGTAGCAACATCGCATACGAGTTGAACGTCGGCCTTCAGAAGGGCGGTGGCGACTACAGGCCACACGGTGCTCAACAGTGAAGTATGCACAATGAGTGTCTCTACGGCATTACACGCTGATGGATAGTCTGTCTGTAAGGCTGATGATTAGATATTCCATTCGGAAAGTCCAAGGGAAGGCAGACCTTGGAATCCAGTGTAATCCTCACGGCCTTGTCGACGTCCGCGGTCTCGTCTAGGTAAATGGTACAAAGGCCATCGGCATGGCCCAGCACCGGAATACGAGTGCGGTTTTGAATGCTTTTGACAAGGGAATTACTTCCCCGTGGTATGACCAAGTCAATGAATTGGTCAAACTCCAGTAAGGAGGAGACATCCGCTCGGCTTTGAATGGCCTGCACATATGTTACCGGAATAGACGTCTTCGATAATCCCATGGCGATCGCTTTAGAAAGCAGAGCAGTGGTTCGATTGGATTCTTTCCCTCCCTTCAAGATCACGGCATTGCCTGTGAGAAAAGGAGATGTAAGCGGTATCGAATCCAAAGGGGATGGAGCTTACCTGACTTGATCGCCAGAGAAGCAATATTGACCACTACCTCTGGCCTCGACTCAAAAATGACGAGTAGTACGCCAATAGGGCAGGAGACACGATAGAGATTCAAGCCGTCGTAGAGCTCGGATGCGTATGACACAACCCCACCTGGATCGGGGAGCGCTGCAACATCGGAGACGCCTTGGAGCATCAAGTCCCACTTGTCCCCCTTTCCTAGATCCAGCCGTTTGAGTAACGATCCAGGCATTCGTCCTGTATCGAGTTCCATTTGTGCATCCTTACGCCCGCTCGAAGGTTAATGAAAAAGTTTGGTAAACTGCTGAGGTTGGTTGACCCATACCTCCAAATCTCGTTGATTCGCAGCCAAAATCTCAGATTTACTCTGCGTCAATGCATCCTTGATTTCGCCCAATGCATTGATTCGTTCGGAGGCTGGCAGGAGCTGGGATGCCTCGAAGGCAGCCCTGGCTGCTTGGGCAATACCAAATGCACTGGATTGGCTCATCGTAGTTCAGGTGAAAAGCATAAAAATTTAAAGTGGCCGGTCATCGTCCAACGAACAATGACCAGGAACATATATTCAAAACGTGGTGAAGTAAAATCCGAAAAAATATAAAATGGTAAAATCATCCAGTGTCGTTGTGGTCCAGTTCTTCGTCGCTTGCTGACTCTTCAGCCGGACTGTGGTCTTCTTCGTCGCTGCTTTCGCTCTCATGAAAGGTCAAGGAAATATACTCATCCCCTAATTGGGCATCCGAGGCAGATCTCCGCTGGGAACTCCAATCATCGTCAGTTCCGGTAGAAGTCTTTGAGGAACCGATTGAAGAAGCCGGGGCGACCGGATTCGACGGATCATTGGTTTGAATTTTGGCCGGCTTTCGGTTGCGATTTGCGCGAATGACATGAGGTAACTTGCATCCCTTTGTTACACAACATCCTTGTTCCGCAAAATCAGGACATTCTCTGACATGTTGCTTGTCACAGTCGAGGCCCTTGGCGCAGAATCCAAGGACCGCAAAATCACGGCAAACACCATGGCGAGTACCGACATGCACATGCGGAAAAGGGCAGTTTTCGCGATTGCAGCGACCGTTGTTCGCAAAGTGCATGCAAAGGGGAGTGCGTTCCGGAGTTGGGTCGTGGGAGAGATTGCACGTCTCAGCTGTATCAGGACAGTTCCCTTGAAGAAAGTTCCAGCAGATTGCTATCTTGGTCGGATCATGCTGATATATGCATGTGAGGCCGTGGCTACAGGCACCTACGGAGGATAGTGAAGGGCACGGAGGAAAATGGATGGTTGCAGAGGATGATCATACCTGTGGTTGTAAAGCGAGGGCACGGCTTATCAGAATATTTCTTCAATGTCCGCTTGGGTCTGCTGAGACAAGTTAGATCGAGGACTAGACCCGAGTGATGCCACAGACTGGTAATGTCGACTGTTTAAAGTTAGATTGCGATTGAGGGATCGACCACGCCGGCCACGAGAAGTCTTTGGCATGTAGACCCTGGCTTTGGGTGGGAGACGAGCTGTCTTGGCCGATGCAAAGTCAGCTCTTGGCCGAGATGAAGCAGGTCTGAGGTGTGCAGACGACGCGGGTTTGGGCACTAAAAGTAAGAGTAGTTACAGAGAGGGCGTTGCTCGGAATGCGGCGGGTTCCAAGCGCACTTACGGTCTTTCCTGACCAGGGAACGTCCAGAAGACTCAAAGGTGACGCCGCCGATGACGACTTCCCGTGTCTGTGGTATTGCTGCATCCCGGAGAGTCGACGGCAATGGATGCGGGCGGCTCGTTGCTGGGACGGAACGAATATTCTTGGAGAAAGGCTTGTAATCGGGGTTGATGTAAGTGTTGCTCCGTCGATGTGGACGGGAGGCTTCCGACTTGTGACGATCGATTGCACCTACGATGACAGTCAGAACGATACAAACAGCACGAAAGGAAACGGGTGGTGCCCTCTAGTCGAGCTATTTCGAGTTTGAGGGCTGCTTCGGACATGGACGAGGCCATCGAGGTCGATGCGAGCGTTTTGATGACCAACAGTTCTCACGGTTTCGTTGGCCATGACCACGGACGGGAAACCGTGCAAGGTATGCACCGCGTTCAGAAACTGGAATCCATCCTCGCGAGGGGGGCAGAAGACAACGTCGAGACGTGCCCCAGAATCGCCCGCTCAATGCCCTCTTGATGGAGAACAGTTGGGCCGCGCCACTTGGTCCTTTCTCCATACAACCGCAGCATACTATCCCGAACGCCCAACGACGAGTCAACAAACCAATATGTTAGCTCTTCTCGGGTCCTTGCCTGCACTCTATCCCTGCTCGTCCTGCGCGTCGCATCTGGGGCAGAATATGAAGGAACACCCCCCAGACGTGACCGGGAGGGTTGCCCTGAGTCGGTGGTTGTGTGAACGGCATAACAATGTCAACGAGAGACTGGGAAAACAGATATTTGATTGCGCAAAAACAGACGAGAGATGGAAGGATGGGCCTGCGGACGGGAGCTGTGATTAGATGAAAGCTACAGGTTTGTTCAATCGGACACGGCTTTTTGCCTGCACACTGACGGTAGTAAACCTTCAGCTCAGGACAGGATCATACTGTGATATCTTATCATCTGGCTTCTCATTGCAAGACTATCAACTGTCTTCATGATTTGTGAATATACGGTCTATACTTTCCACACCTGAATATTTGAAGCCTCAATCATACATCTTTAGCCGCTTCTTTTGTGGTTCTTTGTCTGAGCTCTCAACCTCGAGTGTTTTAGCCAATAATGCCTTGCTTTTGAGTCTTCCCAGTGCCTTCTTGCTCACTAGTTGCGATTTTCCTGTGTCCAGTGAAGCAATGGGAGAATCACGGTCCATGGGATTGTGCTCCGCCTCTGCATTTTTAGGCATGGATGCCAAGAGGGTGTATAGGTCAAGCGTTTGCAGATCATTAGCAGTGGCTAAAAAGTATGACATCAGATGCAAAGCAAAGGAAAGACATGTCCTCGTACCATTTATCAGACAACTTGAGTTGAGTGAGGACAGAAGGGGAGCAAATCTATCATCGACTCTTTCCACAAGCTATTACAAATAAGAAGTTAACAATTAGGTTGCCAAGCCTCATACTCACCTCGCCTTGTATAAACTTGACTATCCTGGCCATGCCTTTTCGGGTGTTATCCATCGGACATGCTTCATCCAGCAATGTCCAGATGGATCCATCCTCTGCAACGACAAAATCCAGGACAGGATGGCCAAAGTCAAAAACATGAAGGATCGACGGTGCACTCTCGTTTGGGTAGGGGCAAGTAAACAGTGCACTTGCGCTGTCAAGGTTGCTCCTTAGTGACGAAATTATTTTTACCAAGAAATCACGTACCCAACCGCGCTGAACACTACATGATGCACATTGCTTGCGTTCAATGTTTCGATCTTGTGAATGACAAGGACTATATCGCCAGCTTCCTCTGAATCACCAACTTCATCGAATTCCACACCAACGTCCATTGATCTCAAAGCATGGGCCGTTAGGGTTGACATTCCCCCACCATCCATCGAAGTTTCTCTTGCACTGTCCTCTTTGCTGTTCTCGCCTTTCTCTTTTCGTCTACCTACTCGTCGAGGTGCACAGAATCCCTCATCTTCACCGCCTCGCCTCCTCTTAGGAGCTGTCATCTTGATGTAAGGCTCAACTGTGGAGAGGATCTCGATTTCATGGATGAGGGTTCCCGTAGTCCAATCCCAAAATTTGAGCATCGGGTCACCACCGCCCGAGACAAGTAAGGACGGAGAGAAAGAGGGTGTGTGAATTGCGGAGATATATCTAGCACCGCCTGTTAAAAGAGCCAATGTACCGCAGCATCGTCGGAATGCAAACCTCTCATGCCCAAAACAGTATCTCTCGATGATGTGCCCTTGAGGAAACCAGCTAATTCGGATATGTTCGTCTCTGTCAGCTGTAATTATATACCGTTCGTCGCGAGTGAGGAGGAAAGTCGTGAGCACAGATACGTGACCAAGGACGAGCTGTCCTCCGGATGGGTTCTCGTGAGACGAGAATTCATTCTGGCTCTGATTTGTAGTATCTTGAGGGCGAAGAGAATAACTGAATAGAGGGCACGTCAACAGGATTGACGGTGAACCACGGGGCTCGCCGATTACCTGAACACGTCACCAAATTTATCGGAAACAAGGATGGTCTGCGCATCGTGTGTGAACTGAATTGCCGTAGGTCTTTTTGGTAGTTCCCTTGTGAAAAACACGCGTTGGAGGATGAGATGCATGGTGTTGAGTGGCGGACCTTTGACTCAGAAGTTTCAACGGATCCAATTGCCACACTTTCAAAAGCTTGTCATTTCCGGCTGTAGCAAGACAACTATGCGACTTGTCTGTGGCGGCACAGCGAACAGGTCCAGACTTGAGCAATGCATCTCCTTCGTGAGCTTGCCAAAGAGCAGTTGAGGAGAGAAGATCGCCAGTTCTGTTCCCGTGCAGACGGACATTTCACAGTAAAATAAATAAGAATACGCACGGCGTATTCAAGACTTGGATGTGAGGTCCAGAGATGACGACCGTCCTCAACGGTGTGATCCACAACCGTGAATGAGGGAAAACAGACATTGGCCTGTCATCACGTGATAATATGAGTGGCTTGTAAAACCTGTACAGTTCTTCACCTTCAAACCGTGTCCAACAACGCTGATATCTTCACGATGGTGAGCGGTGGTGTTTCATTGCATTGAAGTATGTGCTGACATTGCTTAGACAAAGCGCACCAGAAAAGTCGGAATCACAGGGAAATACGGCACTGTGAGGACAGCCATCAATGATCTCACACCTTCTCAATGTTTTCATAGCGATACGGGGCCTCCCTGAGGAAGCAGGTCAAAAAAGTGCGTAGTGTCCTCACTGATGTCTGTGAGTGCACTCATTTGTGGCTTAGATGGAAATTTCGCAACATGCGCGGTACACATGTACCTTTTGTGGCAAAGCAAGTCTTCGTATTTTTACCAGCCTGTCTATGACCTTATCGTGGACCCATACCAGGATTCCGTTAAGCGTACAGCCGTTGGCATTTGGAACTGCAGCTCGTGTAGAAAGGCTATTGCGGGCGGTGCATGGACGGTGTCGACGACAGCCGCTGCGACCGTTCGAAGGTACGTCCTTGGTTCGGGTTGCCTCCAGTATGGCACTAATGGCTCTGTTAGCACCGTCCGTCGGTTACGTGAACTCACTGAGGCATAGATTCTCTTCCCTTGTAATGTGATCACTTGTTGCACCACTTGATCGTCAGTTTGAACAAGACCGAAAACAAGTCCCCCAGTCCATTGGTGCCTCTGACCCTGCGCAACTTCCCTATGGTAATCGGATCCAGGTTGATATCATGAAGTGGTATAAAATACAACTGTTTAATGAGAAACGAGAAAAAGAAACCTCGCCCAGGTTGTTTTGAAAAGACGACTCGGTTCTTGTACATTCAATAATCCACTTCGGCGCCAAGTCTCGTATAACACTCCGTCTTCTAGGCCCACCAACGCAAGACATGACAAAACTGATCCCAGCGGGACGTCCTACACTTGCAGATGTCCGTCCGAATTTCACACCGCTTTGGGTAATGTGGGTGCATGTATAAATGGGGTACTACAAAACCCCGTTAACTTGGGCGACCCGAGTAATCAAAGAAAGTACTTACTCGTCTCCCAACTGCGCAAAGCTACCCGGAAATAAAGGATTACCTGCCCCCCTCTCAACGACCGAGTTCGCCCGCCTTTCAGTCCTCCTCTGACCGAACGCAGATCCGCTCCGGCCCCCAAACGACATCGAGCGACGTCCTGCGAGTGATGAGAAACTCCCACTACGCGAGGACAGCGCAGAAGATGAAATGTCTGGATGGCGCGAAAATACTAGGTCTGAGAACGTCGGCGGCGTGGTCGGGGAGTGCAATAGCGAAGAAGGAAACGGTGCAGTACTGATGCGTAAACCATGGATCTGCGGTTGTGGATTATCCTGGCCAGCATTGGGGGCATCAGCATTGACGTCAGAGGGAGACGCGTCCTCGTTCTCTTCTACATCTTCTGAGATCTCCTGGAGTCCAATGTCTTGCGCGAGTGCAGAAGGGAGAGAAAGCGGAGGTAAGCTCGTGGTTGACGTTGTCTGGGCAGGGTGGGGAGCGACGACGGGAGAAATCGTCAGTCCGGATGGGGGAGATAAGTGTGGACCGCTCTGGTCGAAGGGGGTAGCAGAGCGGGGAGGGGAAGAGTGCTCGGCAATTGGGGAATTGGCTACAACGTCCCAGTCGTACCAAGTTCCACCTCCGCCGCCCATCTTCTCCGCAAACCCAGGGTTGCTACTGGTATCGCTCTCGCTCTCAAAGACATCATCGTCACCAGATAGCAACGTCTCATTATCTAGCTCAGGTGGGATGCCAAGTGCACCTTTTACACGCTCCCAGATAAGCTCGCTGCGAGAGAGGATGCACCTGCGTGCATTGAGGACCCAGAGAGCGTCCGGGGCTGCTTCTCTGTTTACCTGGGTGAGCCAAGCCGTGAGTTGAGCGAATGACCAAGTTGTAGGATCAGTCGAGAAGTCAGGCTCGCTGCTAATAGAGTTTGGGGGGAACGTTTGAGCCAGTAGAGAGAAAAGTTTGGCGGAGGGAGGAGAAGAAATGAGGGAGGCTACCTCCGATGGGCGGTCGATGAAGGGCAGATAGATAGATGGTGGGAGAGGCGTGAATGTGGCTGGAGCGATGACAGAAGATGTACCCGATGCCTGAGGATTCAGTGGGGAATGAGATCGGGGAGGGAGAACCGGTGAATGGGGGGCGTCATTGTGCGAGCGGAAGGATGGGCTAGTGGATTGACGGGCGAGTTCGAGGAGCTGGTCTGGTGTCAGGCGAGGCTTAAGGTATGATCCCTGTCGCTGATTCGGCGAAGAAGGGCGAATATGAGGTGAAGGGGGACCTGGTGGATGAGAATTTGCGGGACCACCACTGGCCTGCGTGGTGCCAAAAGATGAAAAGGCAAAGCTGAGACGAGCGGGGTCCTGGTTGGAGGCACTAGAGGGATAGCTTCCTAAGCGTCGGTGACTGCTATAGCGACGCTGGATCGGTGAGGAGTACTGTTCTTGAGCAGATTGAGGAGGAAGGACGCGGACGATAGTGAGCGTGCTCGACGATGACCGGTTGGGATTCAAGTTTAGCTGTGAATGAGCTCCCCATGGGTCTGAGGCTGTCACCGAACCGCGACGAGCATTTAACTTGCGAGCGGGAGGTGCGGACATGAGCGTTGAACGTTGAGGTCGTTATCATTGCCTTCTCACCAACATGGCCAACCTCAAGCAAGGCGAGTTCGTTGGCTCTCTCGACTGTGGAACAAGGTCAGTTTCCATCCGTTAACCCTTCTCATCTGCTCATTCATCATTCGCAGCTCTGTCAGGTTCATTATCTTTGACGAGCATGCTAGTATTGTCGCGCAGCATCAGCTCGAATTCCCTCAATACTTTCCAAATCCTGGGTATGTCTGCCTGTCAATTTTACCGCATTTGTGCATTAACTATCGTTCAGATGGCACGACCACAACCCGAACGAAATTCAGCATCATGTTGACCGTTGCATAACTGAAGCCTGTAAAGCTCTGGAAGCAAACGGCTGGGCCAAGGACAGTGTGAAAGTGATAGGTATCACATTGCCCTCTGTTATGCTTCCCGATTGTCATCTGCGTAGGGATTACCAACCAGCGCGAGACCACTGTGGCTTGGAGTCGCAGGACGGGAAGACCTTTATGTGATGCAATCGTCTGGGACGACTCTCGTACCAAGAACACTGTCGCTCAGTACGATCACAAACTAAGAAACATTGGGATCGAGATGCTCCCCGGAGTCTTCAAAAAAGGCCAAGAGGGTGTTGACACCCTCCGTCATCTGTAATCTTCAGCTTTCAACTGATCCCTAGTTGTGCACCAACCGATTTGTCTCAGCACTGGGCTTCCCTTGTCTACCTACTTCTCAGCCATCAAATTACGATGGATGATTGACAATGACAGTCGGGTCGCCGAAGCACATCAAATGGATGATCTGCTTTTTGGAACTGTCGAGTCCTGGATTACCTATGTATGCATTACATCCATCCTTCAGTCTCTTTCATTTTCCAGCATACTTCTCAGAATCTTACCGGAGGGCTCGCAACGGGACTCCATATCTCTGAAGTCACTAACGCGTCTCGTACGCTTCTCCTCAATATCCGGACCCTTGAATGGGAGTCAGCCCTCCTTGACTTTTTCGGTTTCCGAAAATCCATCCTTCCCAAACTCGTGTCCTCATCCGAAGTCTACGGCACCGTCGCAGAGGGCCCTTTGAAAGGTGTTCCTATTGGTGGACTTGTTGGGGATCAGCAAGGCGCTCTAGTTGGCAACATTTGTTTGACGCCAGGAGAGGCCAAATGTACTTATGGCACTGGTGCTTTCTTGCTATTCTGCACAGGCGAGAATGTCATAGAGAGCAGCCACGGGTTGTTGAGTACGGTGTGTCCACTTTCCACTCCCACCATAGACCAGCCATATACATCCTCGTAACAGGTCGCATACCAAGTTGGTCGAGGAACAAAGCCTGTTTATGCGCTGGAAGGCAGCAGTGCGTAGTCTCTTCACATAATCAACTTATTTTCTCATCCTCATCTCACAGTTGCTGTCGCCGGTAGTGCTATAAAATGGCTGCGAGACTCGATGGGCTTGATATCAAACGCATCGGACATCAACACCATGGCACAGACAGTGCCAGATACCGGGGGCTTGTATTTCGTGACAGCATTTTCGGGTTTACTCGCTCCCTATTGGGATCCTGGGGCAGCCGGCCTGCTCATTGGTTCACATCTTACTCTGAGCATGCGCTGATCAACTCACGTAATTGAATGCAGGCATATCACAATACACCAACCCTGGCCATCTTGCGCGAGCCGTGCTAGAAGCAAACGCCTTCCAAACACGCGCCATTCTCGAGAGTATGAAACTCGACTCGAGTACTGACTTGAAATGTCTTAAGGTTGACGGGGGCATGACGAATGGCGATTTTGCTATGACCGTATTGGCTGACATAGGAGGCTTTGACGTTGTTCGTCCCGAGATGAGAGAGTGCGTTCTCTTCACTAGCCGATGGAGTCAAACTAAGTTACTTGAAATGAGGTCTACTGCTCTAGGCTCCGCCCTGCTGGCTGGTTCGGCAGTCCGCTTGTTCGGATGGGACGTTACCAAGCCCGAGACTCTTCGGCAAGTTAGTACTCGAGGCAACCGCGAATTCAGGTCGCACATGGCCGAACATGAAAGACAGGAAAAATGGGTGACGTGGCAGCGTGCGATTGAGAGATCCAAGGGATGGGAGGGAGGCACTGTTTAAACCAGGTCGGCAGGGCTTTCAGGCCGTCCAAAACACAGGCTGACTATCAATATCTTCACTTGTCATTCGCAATGCATGTTCAAGTCCCAGTCATAGGGTGTTATAAACAAACAGGCTATGAGTTCAGATTTTTTGTTACCACCACCTGTCTCTCTATCGTTTTGTCTCCATCGACTTCTCCTACTCCCGGTAGTATTGGAACATATGGCTGCACTCTTGTGGGACGAAGAGGTTTATTATCCCGCAAATATTCCAAGTCATGCGGTCTTCAAAGTGAGCCTTGGGGAGGTAAATATCCAGAAGCCTTCAACATATCCGAGTTGAGAATCTCAGTTTGATCCTGGCCTCCTTGATGGCGCTCTTTGCCACGGATGATTTTACTCACGCGGTGGCTGGTTGTATCTACAACTAGCCCTGCTTTGGGTAGAGCCCTGGGGCTTTGGGTGACACAGTGAGTTTCGGGTACGTGGGCACTTCAAGTTGGCTCTCTGCTGACCGTTCACCAACCCAACGTATGTTTTCCGGATGCAATGAGCTTAGCAGGCATTTCTTGCCTCTGATGGCAGGTTTACCATACATCTTTCCCGGACTTAGGATATGGATTCTTCCCGGACTTATAATACGGATTCTTTTTCCTCACATTCCGGAACGTTCATTCCTCTCCAACTTTATCGTACCGCTCAAGCGTTTGGTCACTGGCTTGGACGGAAGAGTCGGTTACAATGTTTGTAGCCACTTCTCCACCCTCGCATGCGTCAATACTACATTCCTCTTCAAACAACCAATCATCGGCTTGCGATTAACCAAGAACAGTCTTGTGTTGATAGTCATGGACATCTAATGATCAAAAATATTAGAATGAAATCATTATAAAAGTGCGAAAACACACACCATGGTTTTCTAAAATTTGTTGAGCCTCTGAGTCTTTGTCACATTCTTCAAACTGTGGTATAAGCGAGGGATCCATGTCCTTATATCCCTTGAAGCGTGCCGACTGGGTGACTAACATCCACTCAACATTTCCAACTTCTCCAACATTCTTGAAATTGATTCCGCGAGGGATGACTAGCTCGCGAACAGCGTTCCAAGCAGTAGGGATGTTTCGGACCGGGTGTAATGTCTCCCCAGTCAATCGCGAGCCCCAAGCCATGAGGACCGCTGTAGTTATGACATAGCCACCCATTCTGATGCGACGTGGATAATTTCGCGAGAAGTCGGTTGGCGAGAGAGCGGATACTGGATTGGATGCCATTGATGCCACAACGGTTATCTAACGAGGATGGCCCATTGTATAAGCAATTCTCAGGCTCACAATGCCATTCATGCCGCTTCCACCCGCACTTCTGCAGGAAGACCCTCCAAGCATCGATACCCTGATGCAGGAGATTCACCCTTGGATCGTCTACCATCTGCAAGAGACTATCTTATCAAATGTTCACTATGAAAATCAGCTCTATGGCTCCATAGCCAGCTTCGTCTCGCACATCTTTCTATCCAGGAGACGCTTCATGACCATACCGCAACCAGCCCTACGCAGGGCTCTGGATATTGATGAAATAGATGAAGATTTAGGCAATGTTTCATTTGGATCAACAGGGGCGCTACACGAGTCGAGGGATCTTCGTAAGTGATTTGCAGCTTCCCAATCTATCATTCTAATGTGCACATCATCAGCTGGGATGGAAATTGAAAAGTACATCCCGGACTTTATCATTGTAAAAGTAACGCTACAACCTGGTCATCTCAGAGACCACCGTATCGTTTGTCTTTTGGAGGTCAAGAGAAACTCTGACACTGAAGCATCGGCAAAGGAACAAATGATGCGGTACATGAAGCAAGCCTCCGCACATCCTTCACGCGATCCAAGGCTTGAAAGTTTTTTGGTTATGGGAAGTGCGGTGAAGATGTATAGTCTTGAGAAAAATGAGACGGAGGTCGGTGACGATTTCGATATGTTCCAGCTTGGAGATCCATTCACAAGAGCACTTTGTGACATCGCTGTACGTAACTGGAATGAATGAAAAATGACTTATTACTGCCCCAGTTGCACATTTTAGGCTCAATCTGGTCGATCTTGTGAGTAAAATCCATCACTCTATTCAGGTGCATCGGCTCACAGAGATGTTGATGGTTCAGAGCTAAAGCCCGAGTACGATAGCGATCAACCATATGATCAACGAGCACACAACTTTTCACCAAATTCAACCGGAGGCCGTAAAACCAGAAGACTCATCGGCGGCATTTGAAACTCTCGTCACAGCAATGGATCGGTAGCTTGAAGCAATTGCAGATCGAGGTTAACCTTCAATTTTGCAGTAAGATCACCTCATCATGCGCTAACTATTTCGGGCGGTATTAAGATGTTCCTCACGATGCTATATCATCAAGCTTGCTCGTATATCTACGTTCTTACCAGTGGTCACTGAATCGACGCCCTTGCACTCCCTCATCACCACTTTGGCTTTAATTCTGAAATCCTACACCCTCGTGGATCAAGATACAATCCGAAAGTCGCCAGTGGCTGGTCATGCTGGATCTAGCATCTCCTTCCTGGAGCATCGAAGTTTCTGGCCGTTTGTTGCAAAGGTACATCCCTTCCTCGCGCTCCTCTCATTTATTCGTTGCAGCGACACCTTTTCTCGTATAATGTACCGCCAGCATGTCCACCACGACGCTCAATAGCTGCATCGTTTTCCTTCAACTTTATGGTTGTGGAAGCTACGCTGAATTCGGGAGGTTGGGATCTAGCTAAATGCGAAAGCCACGAGAGAGAAGAGGATTAGAAAATATACTGTGATCCGTCGAGAATACTGTTAGTTTCTCCCGTTAGTTTCTTCCAATGTGTTACCAAGCAGGACCTCAACTCGATTGGGTTTGATATGCTCGTATGTTTCGCCGTTTCGCCTTGGCCAGGACTTGATATAATGCAGTATTGAACTGAGATGTTCAATGAATTGTAACGAGGAAGGGTGTTGAATGGGGTGTTGATCTCTGGAGACGGGTGTTTTGTCTGCAGTCCAAAGGGAGGATTGTTATATGACAACGAGTTCTTGTTATCGATACGGTAGTCAGGAAGGTGGAAGCCAGATTGGGAGACAACACTGTGGGGACAACCTGAAAGTTGTTATATTTATTACCCTCGACATGAGTTACTGTGTCGAGATGAGTTCACTCACATCTCAATCCTCGCCGTAAGATTGTCCACTGCTTTCTGACAATTCTCAAAGACAACAACCGCAGTAATCGATCCTCCTTTGACTTTCCAATCCCTACTAGATGCCAAAATGCACATGCGCCACCCAGTCCAGATAAGACATCTCTGAGATCTCAGCAGAGCACAACGCCTTGTTCAAGGCTTCACCCACCTGTCGAGGAACAATACCTCAGTCAAAGTCTTTGTTGGAGTAGAAACGTTTCGAAACCACGTTGGCCGTTCTGTCAATGACGTTCCAGAGACTCCCTATAACGCTACTAAATCCAACAGCCTGCATGCCGCTGATGAGGTGAAGTGACTCATCCGATAGATTCTCGACCGCTTGACCTGTCTCACACGCCGAAAGGAAGATGAACCCTCCAGATATCCTCTTGATCTGAGCTATTGTAGGAAGGTCCAACCGCTCTTTGCCGGAGAGCCGCAAGGCACTCTTGAATGGTTCTACAATATTCTGAGAGGCGTGCCCATTAAAATGGATTGCATCGTGATCAGCCATCGCTTTCACGAGCTCTGAGATGCATACATCGTCCTTTGTGAGAGACTTTGGTTCGGGATCGAGGTTACGAAAATGACTCTCGGGATGTCGGAGCTGGGTGTGACAACCAGGAGACGGCTCAAAGTCTCAGCTTCAGATTTGCGGTCATTGACGAACCTTCCAATCGACAGCACTTGGGACGATATGACGTGATCCATGAGGCTAACATTGTCTTCCGACTCTGCGGCGTGAAGTGGGAGGTGGGAGAGGCATCCTGTAAGACACCACCAGATTCGACGTTTCTTGACAACAGATGAAGGCGATGGTTCGGGAATCAACCGGAGGGGTACAACAATAACCTTCCAAAGCCAATTGAGAAGTGAAGGAATGACTGTCATGTTAAGATTCTCTTGCAAAGAGGGTGAAGCCGGTTTCGAAGACCGACGTCTCAATGCTTTGAACAGCAACGCAGTCTGTTCTCGAGCATTTGAGTCGTTCAGATCAGGCAAATTGACGAGCCTTTCACCTTCCTGTTCGATGACAAGGGCAAGTGAGCCCATCGAGGTGACATCGATGAGGATGAGAGCACCATCACCAACAGACTTCTTTACATCATTCACTGTGGGTGACGAGGAGAGAATCCGGTCGGAAAGACTGAACTGCCTATTGACTTCATCCAATGACTGAGCGGCAGCCTTTCGTAGCTCACTGACATGCGCTTCGGTCGAAGATAGGGGCAAATCCATCAATGCCTCCTGGTATCGTTTCCGATGATAGTGATAAGTCTCCATCAGGTCTTGTTCAGCCGCGGTAAGGGTTGAATCTAACCCAGGTTGTGGAAGCGCAGCATCAATAAATGAAGGCAAGGTCTCCTGACTCCAGACGATATTTCAACCTTGCTCGAGCAGAGCAATTGCAAGATCATATCGCTCCAGAACAAGAGCTAAACTTACACACATCAAAGCCATATTCTTGAACTTCTTGAGATACACAAGGCGATCGTCAATCTTCAGACCTCTCCACGCCCACTTTGAAGCAAGCCGCGTGATGTATTCACAAGATTCCAGCGCAGCATTCATCTCTCCAAATTCCAGGCTGTCACAAAGCCATTCGATTGCAAGCGTTAAGCGGACACTAGCGGGATTCGTGGACTTGGTTACTTCCTCACGATAGAGTATCATTATCAAAGACGGAAGATCTTCGACATTTCCTCGTTGTTTCAGAAGCCAGATGTAATCGAATATGTAGGGAGCTGAATTTGGAAAGGCTGACTTGGAATCATTTGCCAGTCTTCGCGTTTGAGAGGCATCTCGGATGGCACTTGAAAGAAATTCGGCGTGCGTCAGACCCTCTGGGATGATACCTTTCTCCAGTGCTAGCCGCGAAGTTTTCACGACCAAAGAAAGGAATCCACCAGCATCAGGTCCATATTGGCCGGCTTCTAACTTATGCAGGAACATTTTGGCCACCCCGCGATTAATTTCCAAAACTTGGAGAAGGTCGTTTCGATACTGATGCTCGTCGAGGGTGAAACGGGTCTTCAAACATGATGCGAGGGAATTGAAAAGGTCGATCCGACGGTTGATGAGTTTCTCTAGGAGAAAGAAGAGCTCTGGCTGCGACGATTCTGCCATTGCTAAACGTAGCAAGGACGATTGCCTCGTGATTAGAGGAATTTCAGCTTCCAGCCTCGGAATGGCATCGAGTAATTGGGCCTTATAATCTGAGGTTATCTCAGATGTTATGGTCGGATTGTCGAATATGACCTGGGCGGAGTTGGCGTAGGCTATCAGGCTACGAGATCTCATGAGTGCATTGTCTTTGAATTCGTTTAGATCTTCAACGACTTGGCGTGAGAGCACACAAGCACGATCAGCATCGTCTGGACTCCCACGAATTTCGAAACGAACAGAGTAATGTTTGGAAGCTTCGAGGGCGGTTTCAAGTCGATCGAGCGCCAGAAGGTCGTCCAAACGCTCGTACTCTTCTAGGACCTTGTTCCAAACTTCTAGACACCGGTTGAGGAACCTTTCGTCGCATCTGTAAGCAGCAAAACGATGGGAAAGGTAGGCAGCGAGAATCTTGTGTGGGTGAATAATTTGAGGAAGGATGTCTGAGCATGATGAGCGAATGGTCTCAGGTAATGGAAGAGGGATGTAGGCGGTGATAGCCTCGGCAACCTCGATGGCATCGTCAAGTGCACGAAGTTTCTGACTTTGATCACTCGTTGGATCCATCGTGACGATGTCAAATCATTCTGTGTTTTGGTCTGACTCAATCAAAAGGTCCTTAAGTGGACGTGAAGTTCCAGCGCTATTCTGGAGCATCAGATCAGATGGTGGATCCATGACCGGATACAGGGTTGAAGAAGACGCTGTTCGGACTGCAGAGGTTTAGAGAGAACCGAGATGATGCTCGTGCAAACGACTGAGGAAATGATAATATAGACTCCGACATGAGCATGGGTCTGAGGCTGTCAGCGACGAGCACTTAACTTGCGGGGCAGGAGGTACGAGATTGATGGACACGAGCATTGAACGTTGTTGTTGCTCACCAACATAGCCACCCTCAAGCGAGACAACGTGGGTTTCCATCCGTTAACCCTTCTATTCATCATTCGCAGCTCTCTCAGGTTCATTATCTTTGACGAGCATGCTAGTATTGTCGCGCAGCATCAATACTATCCAAATCCCAGGTATCTGCCTGTCAATTTTACTGCATTATTAACTATCGTTCAGATGGCACCCAAACAATCATGTCGACCGTTGCATAACTGAAGCCTGTAAAATTCTGGAAGCAAACGGTTGGGCTAACGACAAAGTGAAAGTCATAGGTATCACATTGCCTTCTGCTACGCTTCCATCTGCGTCATTTTTTCAGAGATTACCGACCAGCGCGAGACAACTATGGCTTGGAGTCGCAGGACGGCATTGGTGGGCCATTGAGGCTCGACTGCAGGAATACAGATCCTGTATCGGAAGATTATGAGAGTGCTGTTGCAATTTTACGGAAGCGATTCCATATGGATCAATGAAATTATCCATGAAGTTATTGATGAAATGAACGTTGAACAAAAAATTTCATACAAATATACATCACTACGACCATGATCGCACATCGAGGTGAACTGGAGACGTTACAACACTCCACTGCTTAATAATTATTAGAGGGAGGAAAGGAAATCGATTGAGGGATTAATCGGAGAAGGCACCGATTGGCAGCATGAACAGTGCGTTCTTCTCACCGGCAAGGAGTTGGCTGAGACCGATGTAGTATGCGGCGAATGCGGTGGCGACACCGAACCAACCACCCATCTTTCCGATGCTAGGTGCACGAGGTCAGAGTGTGATGGATGAGGAACGGAAGGCGGGACATACAAAGGCTTTCCTGAGAATTGAGCAGCGGCTAGGATGGCGAAGGTAATCGAGAGGAGAGTGAAGAGGATGATGAATGCGACTGCCTTGCGCAAGGTGACGACCCTGTGTTGTGAATAAATGTGAGCTGTGTGGGAAGCCCGAGAGAGAGAGAAGGGAGGTACATGAGCAAGAAGGTGAAGATGAACCAGGTGATGAGGTAGATGCCAAAAGCACTGGCGAACTCGTCACCCTTGTCTTTGTACGCATCAGCGATACTGGACCCGGGAATGAGGATGGTTGCTAAAGACATCCAGAGTGCACCATAGGAGTACTTTCTTCCAGCCACTAGCTGAATGTTAGGGTCGTCGATAAGATCCAAAACACAATATTGCCCTTGAACATTGAGGTGAAGATGAGCGACACCATCAGCTACTGTCATATTGAAGCGAACATGCTCTGCCAGTCCTGCTAGAGCAGAGGCTTCAACGAATGCATCATTCGTAATGAGGGAATTCCAAGTTTGGGTCAATCTGCGTGCGACATTTAGATCCTCCGTGACCAGCCTCATATAACACCGGCCTCCACTTCTAAGCTGGAACCGGGCATACTCTTCCCAGGTTTCTGGTGGGCTGGACCGAAAAATCCACCGGTAGAACTGGGTCTGGAATGAGTGCCAATCTTCTTGAGAGGCGTGACCTATGTTCCAATTGATGGTTGCTGCCACGAACAAAGAAGGAGATGAAGATGAAGCACCAACAACTCCCCATTCATCCATCTGGTCGATCAGCGATGCAACATCTTCACCATGTTCATCAGGCGTGATGTGGTAAATGGTGATCTGAGATGAGTGAGATTCAGTGAGAGTGAAGCGGCCAGTCGAGAATGTCAGGGGGGACTTTGGATTCTTAAGCCAGCTAACAGGTATTTCAGGGAACTGGTTTGCAAAGCGGAGGAGGGAATCTTTGGGGTCAAGTAATAGAGTCCAGCAGGGGATAGAGGTGGGTGCCTTGAAAAGGCGGGTGATGAGGAGGATCAAGGCAAGTATGAGGAGGATAAGAAGTAGCAGAAACATCACGAGGTTCAAAGGAAGTGATTATTGTACAGGAAAGAACATAAAAAGAATCATGGCGGGAAGACCTTTATTTGATGCAATCATCTGGGATGACGGATCGAAAAGCTCTTGAAAAAGGCAAAGGGGGTGTTGACACCCTCTAATCTTCAGCTTTCAACTAATCTCTAGCTGCGCGCCAACCGATTTGTCGAAAATGACAGTCGGGTCACCGAAGTGCATGAAATGAATGATCTGCTTTTTGGAACCAGCGAGTCCTGGATTGCCTAGCCTTTCATTTTCCAGCATGCTTCTCAGAATCTTACCGGGGGGGTCCCAATGGGACTGCATATTTCTGAAGTCACTACCACGCCTCTCTTCAATATCTTCACGCAATGCATGTTCAGGTCACCGTTGATAGGGTGTTATCAACAAACAGGCTATCGACCAAACTTTTTGAGTGGATCAGACTTTTTTTTACCACCACCTCTGTCTCTCCTGGCTTTCCCTCTTGGTATACCCCCCCTACGTTGAGCCGTCGCCTTTTTAAACGGTACAAACCCTATCGATTTGTCTCCATCCACTTCTCCTACCCCCGTCCCAGCAACAGGAGCGATGTTCGGTAGTAGATACTTTGGAACATATTTCATATGCGGCTGCACTCTTGTGGGACGAAGAGGTTTATCATGACGCAAATATTCCAAGTCATGCGGATTGTCTTCGAAATGAGCCTTGGGGGAGGATAAACAATCATAGCGAGGCTGAGTATCCAGAAGCAACTCACCTTCAACCTATCCGAGTTGAGAATCTCAGTTTTCAAGTCCTTGATCCTGGCCTCCTTGATGGCGCTCCTTGTCACGGACCTCATAGCGTCTTCCATCCGATATCTAAATGCCTCGACTTGCTTCATGTCGAAATTGTACTCTTTGATTTTACTCCCGCGGGCGCCTTGCTCCTTTTCGATCTTGGCGAAAACGGCATCATCATTCTTGGCAGAATTCAGACGGCCAACGATCTTATTCTTCCCCCATTGGGCGGTTGGTACGACAAACGACAGCGACATGCCTGTGCGGCCGGCTCGAGCTGTGCGGCCGACACGATGTGTATAGACACGCGGGGAAGTAGGCAGATCGAAGTTCAGCACGCAGGCGACGTCAACGAAATCTACACCACGCGTAACGCCGTACTCCCTATCCCCATCTCTCCGTTGCTTTCGCCTGAGAGATTTAGATTGTTGGGGTTCGGGTAGGTCACTAGATCTTTTCCTTTTTCTTGAACCTCCGGGTTGTGAACTTTCGCCATCTGCCGAGGATTTTGTGTCATCCGCGATGGGATCACGTTGAGTTGAGGTAACTTTTTCACGGGTCAGCTCAAGCTCGACTTCGTGAACGCGACAGGCTCACAGTCCTCGAGAGGTACAAGACTTTGTCCGCCTCCTGAGTCACCTTCCTGAGAGTGATCACATTCATCGGTTGCAATGATATAGTCGTACACTCCTTTGTTGAATTCTTGCACTGTATGGTACCTATCACGATGTGTCGTTGCTCAGCATACCACAAAGGTTGTTGGGAATAATTACCTGGAGTTTAAAGGCAATTCCGAGTTCAACACGCAGGATTTGATAGAAAACTGTTCGAGGAAAAGCTTGAGACGATAACCGCGATCTACGTCGTTCACAAATAATATGCATTTGCCTTTGATGAGTTTGAGCTTGAGAATTACATAGGTGAGTAGGAATTTGTCAGCTTCGGAGCATCTATTCATGAATCGGGGCTGAATGAAGACGCGTGAAAACTGCGAGGAGTGACGGACCTAACTGAATATTGGCTAAGATGAGCCGCCTCGTCATCGCCTTCTTCCAATTTCAGAATGGCCTAGGTGCTATGGTGAGAAGGGATGAACAGTAGGCAAGATACTCGATCCTCACGGGGTTTCGTAGGGTGAGACGCTTAAGAATGTCAACGTCTTCGGTCATAGTGGCGCTCATAAGGAAGGATTGGAAGACTTTGGGAAGATGGGTACCACCAAGTATTTGACGAATATCCTCATCATGTCCATAAGAAAAAATGAGATCCGCCTCGTCGATGACAAGGGAGTCAAGAGCGGCGAGGGACAATGACTGATCGACTTATAATAAGAGAAGGAATAAGGTGACAAACTGGATGAAAACCTGCCTTTGATTGTAAGGCGCTTAGAGCACGAGAAGGCGTGGCGATTACAACATCTGGTTTATCGGACAACAGCGTTCTAGAAGAGACATGTGGGATTGATAGGCAAATTTGTGAGGAAACGAACGCATACTGTTGCAGGTGGGTGGTGGTTCCTGTGGAAAGGTTGGCGATCGTGACCTCTTTTTCACAATATGCTAAGAGGCGTAGAAGGTGCGTCGCCACTTGTTCAGACAACTCCCGAGTTGGAACCAGGACCAAAGCGCGAGTTGCTTGGCGAGCAGGATGCCCGAGCTCGAAAGCCTAGCACTATTTGTGCCTCAATTATAAAAATCAAAAGAGGGGCATACCTACAGCTTTTACAGTCAAAATTTTTTGCGTGACAGGAATGCAATACGCTGCGGTCTTCCCACTGCCTGTCCGGGCTCTGGCAAGGAGATCGTGACCGTCAAGAGCGAGAGGGATAGCTTTCGACTGGATCAACGTAGGACGAGCAAAACCCATGTCCGCGAGTGCTCTGAGAAGTCGTGCATCGAGAAGGTGAGAGAATGAGTGGAACGTTGAGGTTGAGTGGTCAAGGTGAGCTTCAGCCATCGCGACTGTTCGGACTTTGAAGTGATCATGCAAAGGTTGGCGGACAAAACAGCATGCCGAATGTAAGTGCGCAGAACGATTACACGCATTCAAGCATAACGTTCTCGCATTCAGATGCAAAAGACAGTTTGCCAAGTACACTTGCCCAAGGTGTAATGTTCCGTATTGTTCGATAACATGTTTTCGCTCTGAAGTGGGTGTCATTCGATAACATGCGAACACCGTTGCTGGATTTTGCTTTATTTTTAGTCTCATTCTCAATGCTCAGAGTCATTCTACCGCGAGGATATGGACTCGAACATTCGAGCACAATCGTCAAGCTCTGCGGGGGAAAGGCTGAAGATGTTAGAGGTACTAAAGCGATTCGAGGAACAGAGCAAAGAAGACGACGGGACTGACGACGAGACTGATCTAGCGAGACGCTTGGGTGGTATTAACCTTGGTGAGCATCTTCCATCCCGTCGATTTGGGCCGGGGAGATGATGTGCAATCTAGAAACCGCGTCATCTGATGCTCTGTGGTCCGTCCTTACTCCCGACGAACGCAAGAAGTTTTATAATGCGGTCGCGGATCCCTCTAATCCGCTGACGCAAAAATTGCTGACGAGCGAAGAATTGGAACGAGGAAAGAGGCTGCCATGGTGGGAAGCACCGCCGAATGACGGATTATCGGCGGATGGGTTTGGTACGAAGCCAAAACTGATGCACATTCCGAGTAACATGACGAAGAGCGCGCCGAACCGGCCTTGTCTGCTTTATAACATAACAGCAGTTGGGTGAGAATCCTTTTATTGAATGGATCAGCATGTTCCAAACTCATCGCGATGTAGAATTGCATATGCATATGCAACACGCCAACTGTGCACATCTCCTTTGTCTGCATCGAGACCAGAAGACGCCGAGCCTGAAGAAGTGCGTCGCATAGTTTCGCAGCTTGTTCCCTGTTTGGTGGACCGTGGGTCGACAACGTTGCACGCGTCTTTGTCTGGTATGTTGACCGACATATGGTCTCGATTTGATACGGTATGGCAGTAAACGATTATGTTTGTTATTTTAATTCACTGACATGGTCAAAGATGAATCCTGATGTTTTTTCGATACTGCTCAAGGACACGGCAAGTCTTTTTCGACCGGCCGCGGTGAGAGAACTGTCGGCACCACATTGTCGGATGACTCTCGCCCTTTCTGACTTGTGCGAGATATTTGAAAGCACTGGGAAGAAAGGGAGACATATTGCCCTAAAGTTGAAGTACTATTGTGCACAGACCCAAAGTACTTCTCCAGGCACGCTTTGTCGGATCGCGGACGAATTATTATTAATAATGGGCTGACTGCGAGGGTGTGAGTACCGTCCCAGTCACAGACAAACATACTTAAAACACTCCACCCACTCAATGTCTCGATTTTTGCATGCCTTCCCCTATCGACTGCCACTCAGGCGGTGGTGCAGACACCCACGCTAATCTGAGGATACTTTCGATCTTTGTCATTCTTGTCGGTTCAATGTCGGGTGCGTTATTCCCTGTTCTCGTTAGAAAGTCGAAGCGACTGCATCTCCCCAAATTTGTCTTTGAGTAAGCATCCCACACCTCTTTTCCTGTTTGCTGGTAACGCTTTTAATAGATTCGCAAAATATTTTGGATCAGGCGTAATCGTGAGTCGTTTAGTTTTCCTTCCTCCATCTCATGGTTAATCAAATTTAGATTGCCACTGCCTTCATTCATCTGTTAGCTCCTGCTATCGGTGAATTAGGTTCCCCTTGTCTTTCACCAGCCTGGAGCACATATGTATGTCCTTCCTTTGTAATATTCAACATCCCCTAATCACAATCCCAAAGCCATTCGCGTTGGCCTTTAGTCTCTTCAGCATATTTTTTATCTTCATCATCGAGCTCATTGCCTTCCGCTTTGGAACGGCAAAACTCGCAAAGCTCGGTATCCGGCATGGTCAGTCTATGTTCGGTCTATTTTCTTTCAAATATCTCACTCCCAGGTGCTGTCTAGATGCTCACGGTCATTCCGGTGGAGCTCACGCCGCTCACGGACCTGAAGGCCAATTAGTTCAAAGCGATACAGAAACGAAAATCGTCGACGGCTCATCTGAACCTGTAGCTGCCCAAGTCATAGGCGTGGCTATATTGGAGTTTGGTGTCTTACTTCACAGGTGAACGCTCAATGCCATTTCCTTCTTATCGTTTTGGCCAACCAAAACAATGTAGTATTCTCATCGGACTCACCCTCGCGGTAGACCCCGATTTCAAAACACTGTTTGTCGTCATCATATTCCATCGTGCGTTGGCCACCAACCCTCTTCCAACTGATCGCCTTAAAAGTGACATTATTGATGGACAGAAACATTTGAAGGACTGGGTATTGGTTCGCGTCTCGCTTATCTCGACTTCCCTTCAGAATACGGTTGGATCCCATACGCCGGTGCCATCCTATATGGGTTGACAACGCCAGTCGGGATCGCAACAGGTCTTGGTGTGAAGTCAACCTATAATCCAGGTAGCGCGACCGCCTCGATCGTTAGTGGCATCATGGATTCGTTGAGTTCTGGCATTCTGATTTACACCGGCCTCGTCGAGGTCAGCAGTTTTCTTTCTGCAATGCAACTCCCTGATCCAGATATTCTCCAAGCTGATAGCACACGAGTTCCTGTTCAACAAGGAGATGCTGAATAGTTCGAATGGAAAGTTGGTCTACGCTTTGACTTGTATGCTTTCGGGCTGTGCTATCATGGCTCTCTTGGGTAAATGGGCTTGATAAATGTCTGTCGAATAAAATTGCTGTTTTGTCACTTTCCATCATGTTCCCTGTACCCCATTTTCAAACCGGATTCACCACTAGCTCCATCAGGCTACCAAACCTCCTTTACGTCTCTCTCGACGACAAGCAGCTCGGTATACACAAGCGCAACGTTAGAACATCCTATCCTGTCGTCGTCCCACCCGTCCCTATTTCCATTGACCCCTCCCTTCCACCCCCCGATCTCGCTTGGGAAGCATTTTACCCAAAGGGTAGCATCAACCCTACCGCTCCCATCCCTGGCGGTTTTGGTTTCTATCTCTCTGGCCCCCCATCCTTCGCAAAAGATCTCATTCATGCCAATGAAGCCGTATTCAGCTACAGAATGATGTTGGAGCCTGGTTGGGACTGGGTCAGAGGCGGCAAGTTGCCTGGAATATGCGAGTGCATCGTTCGCTGCTTCTTCTCATGCTGCTAGCTAAGCCCTTTGCAAATCACAGTTGGCGGCGTGGGTGACCTTTCTTACCACTGCTCTGGTGGACGGCAGGACGAGAGATGCAAGTGCTTTGGCTTGCGACCCATGTGGAGGTCAATCTTGCCTTGGTATCTTATCCATCGGAGTCCCATCCTCATATTTCTTTAGAGCGGGTGCCATCTCCGAGTTATACACTTATCTCCCTCTCTGTCCAACCAATACCACCCGTCTCCTTGAGGTGCCGCCCTTCTCTAAAGAAAATCCGGATTTCGGGTTCTCCGCTGGCCGAGGAGCTTTCAAATTGGACAACGCTATCGGGCGTTGGCTATCGGTTGCGATCAGATTAAAGTTGAATGCAGTCGGGAAAGAGGATGGTCAGTATCCCCATCGGTCTCGAAATCGTTCACATTCACATTTCGTTTAGGTGAAGTGGAAGTGTGGATTGACGGACAGTCGGTGATAAATATTGCCGGGCTTGTTCTTCGCAGTGACCCTGAAGCAACGATCAAAGGCATGCATTTCCAGACATTCTTTGGCGGTAAGCTTCAATCTATTCCAGCTCCTTGCCGTGCGCAGTTATATACCATGCTCACATCACTCATAGGTCACAGCGAGGACTGGGCATCACCGAAGGATCAGAAGGCTTGGTTTGCAGATGTGTCTGGAGTTGTTGTCTCTTGAGTAAATGTCGGTCATCGCATACACTTCCTAATAAGGCCAGAAACATCGTTATCGACGTCTGTAAGGCTCGTTTCCTTCCGAGAAACTTCCATATAGACCTCGCCCTCGATCGTCCCTCTCTTGTCATCTACGCCGAGACCGCGCCTGAGGACGTGCCAATGTTGCGGGTTTTGACCTCTCGAAAATACTTCTGATATATCAAAATCCCTGCCAATGTTACCGTTCAGTTTGACATTCACGTAAAAGCTTTGAACTGCTGTATACTTTTTGAGAAGCTGTTGAGCGTTGTAAAGATGCTCGGACCGTGATGTGAACCCGGGACTAGATAATGTGAAATGCTCTGCGGTTATTATATACTTGCTGTCTGTTTCTAGGATTTTGGTGACAGAGGGTATATCAGAGTCACTGTTAGGGTCCATTAGGGCAATTTTGGCAAGATAGCTCAAGAGTGGATTTGCCTTTTCTTTGCTTCGCCGTCGATCACCCCCTTGATTTTTTCCACAAGCGCGAGACTGGGTTCAACCAATGGACTCACGTCTGGAGTGCCTTCACTGTCCATTCCGATGAGCATAACTGTCAGGTGGTCTCTCTGTGAATGAAAATCAGATACGTCAAGTTAAGCTCACAAAGAAGCACTCGCCGTGATGTAAAATATTTTGCTTTTCCGAGTGACCAAAACATCTTGATTGTCTGTGAGATGAATAGTCGTTGTTAAAAATTCGGGAGTCGCTGCAGGTTGTTCCTGCGGAATTTCTTTCTGTGGGGCAGCGTCGGATGCATTATCGGGGGTGGATGGGAGCAGGCGGTCCACGTCTGAAAGAATTGCGGATATGTGGTTTACGTCAATATGATTATCGATCGATGACTGCGACAATCCTTCGGTTTCAATAGGTGGAGAGCTCTCTTCCACTGCATCAAAACAGCCATCGGGGGTATCAAGGATGTCTGGGGATTCTTCGATGAGGTTGGTGGCCGATTCAGATATGCTACAATTCGAAGAGATGGCGTCTTCCAGGGCACTCTTGTCGACGGCCGCATCTTGGTGTTGGACATCCTCAGCATTGTGTTCTTCTTGGCCTTCCTTCTGTATTGGGTCTTGATCCATCTTAGGTATTTCAGGTGGTTTCTTCGCTGAGCTTCTTCCAAAAGTCAGGTACTCCGACCAATTCCACTTCTTTGCATCCACTTTTGACTTCTTCGCGGTCGTGCCGATATTCATTACTGGCAAGCCAAGCGTCATGGCAGACATTCGAAGGAAGTGACTTTGACCTACTGCCGCTGCATGACTCGGTATGACGGGGCTAGTCTTCGCAGTGCCATCAGGACTGCAAAGCGGCGAGGGGCTCGGTTGGGCGAGAGAATTGGTTGAGAGGTGAGATTGCAAACTTTGTGCCAGGAGATGTCGGGATAGGACTGGCGGATAATGCGCGGCGGCAAATTTAGTGGAGGGAATGATGTGGTGAGGAGAAGTGACGAGTAGGACACCTTTGTCAGGTAATTGGGATGAAAACTCGTCCAGGATGGGGGTCAATGATCGATGGTGCGGGTGAAGAGGTACACCTGAATTTAGAATGACTCGGCCGTTAATAGCATCGAGTTCGCTTTTGCGACGTACCAAAATGTCGTCCGAAATCATGTCCTTCTTCTATTTCCCAAGACCACGCCCATACTGTGAAGAATCGTTCGACTTGCAGCTCCAGTGCTTCTCTCCCAAGAGTATCGAGAATGGAGGCGAAAGATCCATGCGTGAGCTACGCATCCGTCAACGTTTATGTGATTCCGACGGTGCTTATGCATACCTTGAATTGTTCGTACCCCCAAAGAAGATTAGCACGTATGGCCAAATCGTGAACTGACCCGTCGTGAAAGTCACATATACTTGGCGTATCTTTAACTGCTTCCGAATCTTTCCCCTTTTTTTTCTCGTTTGGCTTGGTCTTTTCCTTCTCCTTCTGCTTGCCCTTGGCTTTGTCCTTCTCGGCTTCAGCGGCAGACCTTGGAGTATGGGCCAACTCGATACCCTGTGGAAACCGCATCTTGGCAATCAAAATACCACCCATCTTGCTCAATGCCACTTACTGCATGTATCCAAAAATTTGGCTCAGGCGATACCATTGCCATGCGTCTCGATTGCGCATGCGCATTATTACATGCTTCGTTGGCATTAAATAACCTGCAGGTGTCATACTCTGTAAAGCTGGATGAATTAAATGAACCCACTCGGAGAAATTTATCAACGCCTTTGCCAAACCGACTTGTCTAAGCATTCTATCGCGCGACACAGCTCTCTCTCTGGATGTGTAGAAAATAATGTGCGCTTGTTCTTCAGCATCCTCCTCGTCTTCAAAAGGGAGTCCAGTAGGTGGGAGAGTTGGATTAAATATCGTTAGGTACAAGAGAGTTGGAGGAATTCTATTCATGATCAGTGTGTATTCCAACAGTCCTCGTATGGCAAGACTTGTCTTGGCTCTGTCAGAAAATGTGTTTCCCCGACTACACTTGGTAGTAAAGGATCACTGCGAAATGCGCTACCACCAAGACGAAATTTGAAGTTTATATTACATTTGAGTCTAATTCATTAAGCCCGGTCTATATTGATATATTGTTAGAGTCTGTGTGATCATTCCATTTCTGCTCATTCGCATCAGAAAATGGATTCGTGTCCGAGGCATTTGATCTCGCAGGTGATGCCTGTCTACTCCACTCTGGTGAAACCGGGAGGGCCACATCGAACAGTCCTTCCGGGTGAGATATTCCGCCATCAAATTGGCGGTCACGCCAATTCGCGTCTAGTTCGTCATCAGGATCTGGTTCGACCTCGTCCGATGATGTAGGAGAAGCTTGGGAGGATGGGTCGGGGAAATCGAATTGTTGAGTCGCGAGCATGAGGGGATCCATATCTTCAAAATTCGAAAGTTCGATTTCGTCCAAACGACGCGGGGAGGAAGAGGAGGACCCAGCATTTGAAAGATTGGAACGCGGTGTTGGCCAACCGTCGACACCGGATGACCGTAACAGTGCGACTGATCGGCTCTCCAGAGATTCGAGACCTGCTATCCCGTCTTCCATGTAGGTTTTTTCATTTGGAGGGGTAGGCAGCTGAGTATCGATTACGATAGGCTCGGGGCTATTGTCAGTTTTTGGTGGATTGAGACGGGCTTCCTCAATTTTTACAAAAGTTTTGCCACCGAGAGGTAGGGTGGATCGTCGCCGATAAAATAAGAGATAGGCATTGGGGTTCTGAAACAAATACGAGTTATCATGAGAACCGTAAGATAAAAACTAAAGACTGACCACTGCCTCTCCGGGACGTGCTGGAGATACGTATGAATCATCAAAGTGATACCACTTCCCCGTGATATGATTCAGAGCATAAGCACGATAATGGCCCCCTCCCAGTCCTCCGAGATGCTCATCCACTCCGAAGAGATCGTAAACCAAGGGTTCGTCAAGATCCGTTAAACCTAGCTCTTCTATGTTGACCCCTTCCGCCAGCAATTTCTTCGCGATCTGATGCTCTCCGACTATACTCTCGAGATCAAGGCCTTCGATTGGGAAATCAACGAATGTGTCAATCTTGTCTCTCAACGCCCGGCTGTTGCTGAATCTTTTCAAATGAACAACGAGAACATCCGGAGCTTTCCAAAGGTCAAATTTCTTTGTTGCCTGCTGGTGTTTCTTGCATCGGGGACAATACCATAGATCGTCCTCGCCGAGTTGTTCCTCCTAGTCGGAGGCAATACAGATATGTCAAAGTTGGTATTTCGGCTACATTATAATGCTCACCTTTGTGAATTCATCCAGACAGTCCTGAAGGGAGATTCCTTTGGTCCTCTTCTCCGCAGACGCTTTCCTTGCCTCTTCATACTCGGGGTGAATGAATTGCTCCCAGGAGTCCCATCGAGCGTGGTCCCAGCGTGAGCGTTCCTCGCCGAAGTAGTACGCTTTCATATTGTCATCAAACTCACAAAATAGCGCATCGTTTTCGCGAAGGAGCGCAACCTCTGGGTTGTCATCCTGGCGTAGGTCCCAGGACACGAAACGCTGGCTGAGTGATCCATAACCACCGCTGCCGGTACCAAACTCCTTGTGATTGTTCTGAAGGCGAAGGTTAAAAATTCCCTTCTTTGGACCAACCCTACAAAGGTGTTCTTGAAAGGAAACATCCACACAGGCGTCATGCTCTTGGATCTTTCCTTTCTCAGCGCTGTCCTCTTGGAACGTCGCGGCGTCGCCATTCTCTTTAATCTCGGCGACCCCATCCATAGAGGTTGGGTCCATGGTCTCGACGGGTGTCTCCTTTGAAATTGCGGGCTTCGCCTCCCAGGTATACAAATCCTTCGCATTGGCAGTCCAGCGCTGTAAACGTTCTAACAATTCGTCGTACAGCGCATCCACACTAGTGGCTCGTTGTCGCTCGATAGCTATTATGAACGGATAGCCGAATAGCGCAGGACCACGTGAAAAACTCATGCGGGAGTCGCACAGAAAGACTGGCAAAATGAAAGGATCCCCTGCTTGTTTCTTGTAGGATCGGTTTTGTTGTGCGTGGCACGGCAATTCAAAACAAACAATAACATCTCCGTCTGACATCTCCCCGCACAGGGTACTGTCATCAAGATTTTTGAAAAAGCGGTGACTGAATATTTCCAATGTCAAGAGCTGTGTGGAAATTTGCTCAGCATTGTAACGGTAGAAGGAAATGCGATGATGATCACATGGTCTGGTTCAGCCCCCATCCACCGACCGAGAAGATTTCTCAAGTCTCGAAAAGATGAATCTCGTCCCATCTCTACTGGAACCTGCAATACAATGAGAGGTGAACATAGAAATTATGGGGTTCCTTTCGAACCTTCACATGTGGTTTGTTCAGATCCCACGGAACATAAAACACCGTGTGTCTCCACTTCTTTTGCACCGGCAAAGGCAGCGTAAGGTACATGAAGGGATCAAACGTGATTGATATCTATATTTCACTTGATCGTGAAAACTGAGAAGAAAGATGGCAGACAACGCTCGTACCTTTTGACATACGGGACAGACCAAAGTGCTTTGATATTGTCCTTGGAATAAGTCAACAATCACGCTATCATTACGCATCATGTATCCTTCCCAAGATTTTCGTGCGAGTTGTACGATTTCTCTATCTCCCCCGCCTTCCCAGTCCGGTTTTTCAACATAGGGCTTTTTTAGAACCCGATTCAGATCCTCATGCAAGCCGTCGAGGAGGAAAGCGACGAGCTCTTGAGAGTCGTGCTGCTGATATCCGCTAAATTGAGGAGCAAAACGCTGAAGCTGTTGCTTAAATTCGCGAGGGGAATAGGCTGCGAAAGATGGGCTAGGAGTCCACATGCGATGAAGCAGGGCTCCAAATGTTTCTGCGATAGCCCCATGCATGCCAAGGGGATTATCACGATTCAACTCGTCTTGGTATACTCCGGCTGCAGGTAATGCATTATCGCTGGCTGATAGGTGTTTAACGCAGGGAGGGACGTACTCAAGAAATAATCGGTGAGCTCTTTCGTGTGGGCGAGGCACTGAAGTGCAGAATTCATAAAGCAAGTGTTACCCCTTATACCAATTCAGTAGGAGTCAACATATCATAAACCTGAGAGCGTACATATTCCCAAGGCCAAGGGTTCCAGGTTCCTGAAGTCTGCCGAGACTGTTGGAGGACCCAAGAGCCATGGAGCGCATAAATGGGGAAGGTGAGGGGAACTTGGGCAGGAGGTCACTAGTTGCAGCTGCTGCTAAAGCTGGGAGTCTTGAGGTGGTCGACGAAGAGGGGACGTTTCTGGTGGAGCTGAGATAATCGTTTTCTACGCTGAAGACAGGTGGGGGTACGTCTGCTTGTGGGATGGATGACTTCGGCCTTTGCATCCTGTCGAGGTCGAGTAGCCAGTTGGAGCCTGACTTGAATTCAACAAGGAATGGATTGCCCGATTGTATCCAGGCTTCGTCAAGGGTTTGATCGCTCTCCTCGATCATCTTTGCGTGGTGTGTAAGGAGGTTGGGCAGAGAACATTCAGACCCCTCCAGATTGTCAGTCTCAATCAACCAAACTCGGTGTGGAAGATGGGCGTCGGACGGGAAAGCATCGGCCACATGCCTCAAGAGTGTTTTCACAGTGTCTTGAGAAGAGAGAATCACAAAAGAGGGGGAGGGATCGACGACAATGCCAGAAGTAAGGGTCATGGCTAGCCTGAAGACCTTGAGCTGTGGGGGATAGAGCTCCAGCATAGGTAGTCGTAAGATTCCTCGAGCAATCACTGTGCGAGGGAGTGGGTGCGAAGAGATACCGTACCTGCAGTGAGAGAGTACCCAGTCAGGGGGGGGTTCCAGGAAAGACGTCCTAGTCTATACTCACCAAGTGGTGAAATAGGACCAAGCCTCGTGTGGAACAAATTCAAATTCTATCCCTTCTTGAATAGAGAGAAGAAGAATCCCTTCTTCGTTGACCAGAGAAGAGTTATCAACGGGTCCAAGATCTTTTTCTGTTACTACTCCTTCTTTGTCCACTTCTCCTGTGCATGCCTTCTGCCATCGCCTATACCACTGACTCGAAACCAAAAACCAAGTTTGGCCAACCTGCATAGTTTGCCCTGTAAGCAGCTCTTGGATCAAAGAGAACTTGTCTTGAGGGGAGATCGTGTGAGACACGACGCCGTTCTGAGTAGCGAGGGGCACATTATCTATGCCATCCTGTTCAGCCATGTAAGTGTCAATATCTTGATCGCAGTAAGGAGGCGATAAAGTAGAAATGTCGTCGGAGGGAGGGCTGTGCCCGCTATCATGGGAAGGACATTCAGAGGCTGAGCGTTTGGGAGAGGAAGATGATGCCTCAGAGTGCATTGATGGAGAACGTTGCCTTTTACGAGAAAGACCAGAAATGCTTTTAGGTGTTAACGAAGGTGAGCTGGCTGGCGAGGGAAGGGTTTGCATATTATTGACGAAGGGAACGAGATGAAGCCAGAGGGTAACCAATAAACGCGTACATAGATGTCACAATTAGTCACATCACATCTAGTACCATGGGCAAGCACTTTCTGAACGACCCATCCATTGCCCTTGCTTCGCTGCAAGGATTGTGTGCTCTCAATCCCCGGCTTGGCCTTGACCCGGCCCATAAAGGCGAGTGGTCACACTGGCCCGCATCAAGACCACCTTGTTCACCCCTCGTTAGTCGTCTACATCTCCTCGCCCAACCGCCAGAATGTTGCTTTATTGTGTGGGGGAGGCTCTGGACATGAGCCCGCTCACTCTAGCTTCGTTGGTCAGTTTGGGGCTTTTCCCGGTTCTGCCCACCTTTGTTTATTTGTGTTCTCGCAGGGGATGGCATGCTCACCGGTAATACGAGGATTATTACTCTTGTACCATACGTAATTAACAATAACGCCAGGCGCCGTTTGTGGGAATGTCTTTGCTTCCCCGTCTGCCCGCCAAGTGCGCCGTGGAATTGATCTTCTTGACAACGAAAAGGGGTGAGTGAGATTGCCGTCAGTCAGTACCGCACGAAATCTCACACAAGGAAGGACCGTCATTATCGTCAAGTCCGTCTGTTATTTTGCGAACCCATCTAGCATTCACCCGTCCATACAGAAACTATACTGGAGATCTTTTGAACTTTGGTCTCGCAAAGGAACAATACGCGGCACTATACCCTGAACAGGCTGATCGCCTCAAGTTTGTCATAGTTGGAGACGATGTCGCTGTGGGTAGAACGCAGGGGAACATCGTAGGCAGAAGGTGTACAATATCCTAACCTTTTTTTCTTTGCCTCCAGGCCTGACGAGCTTTCAACTGAACCCCCGAACCAGGGGGCTAGCCGGTACTGTTCTCGTCTACAAGATTGCAGGCGCCCTGGCGAGGAGTGGAGGCAGTCTTGACCAGGTTTTCAATGCCGCTCAGTGCGTCTCTGGCAGGATAGGCACTGTTGGCGTTGGACTGGAACATTGTCATGTTGGCCAGTCTGATCGTTTCGGGCAGCGAGGCGTCTGACTTGTGTTATGTAGGTCCCAGGCACGGCAGCATCCGAGACCCAACTTTCTGCCAACGAGCTTGAAATAGGACTGGGTATCCATGGGGAGCCGGGACATCGTCGAGTCTCACCAATACCGCCGCTGCGACATCTTATTATGCAATTACTAGAGATGATTACCTCGACTACCGATATCGAGCGATCATTCCTACCCTTCCGAGGCAACGGAAAGGACGACGTTGTCGTTTTGATAAATAATCTCGGAGGTCTAAGCGAACTCGAACTGGGAGCAATTGTGTCTGAAGTTCGTCGATCTCTTGACGTCATTGGGGTCAACATTCAACGATTACTTTCCGGTACCTTCATGGTAGGTTTTCACACCAAAATCATGGATCGAAGACGATCATATGTCCTTCAGACAAGTTTGAATATGCCCGGCTTTTCCATTACACTGCTGCTGCTTCCACCGCCCGATGACACCTCTTTCCCTGATGCCAATACCCTACTCTCTCTTCTAGACGAAGAAACCGATGCGCCAGGTTGGAAGTGGGCGTCCCGTACACCCCCTTCTGCCAACTCTGCTGTTGCACCCTTGATACCGGCTGCGCTTCACACCCAACTAACTACCCAATTGAAGTTTCCAGATCCAAAGCGATTCACGGAGTCCATCCAACGCGCTTGCAAAGGACTCATTGCCGCCGAGCCAGAAATCACACGATTTGACAGCATTGCTGGAGACGCAGACTGCGGACTTACTCTCAAGGTTGGTGTATGGTCTTGTCTCTTTGATGATGGATTCTCCAGTGTAACATGGGACTCTTGTCTAGGCTGGCGCAATTGGTTTGTCACTCTCTCGCGATCCAGCCTTTTCGTGACATTTGCATTCAGCCGTACTAGAAAAGGTGACCGATGGAAGTATTATTGGCACTGACGTCGTTGGGGCCGTCATGGCCATCGCACAAATTGCAGAGGAGCAAATGGGTGGCACTAGCGGTGCACTATACTCGTGCGTTGCCTCCAGACCAACCCCGCACGCGCGTGGACTTATTACCATCTTCTTCTGGCCACAGAATATTTTTCGCCGCGCTATCACACGCTCTGCAAACTTCTGTCGGCGGAGGATCTGAAGTAGCAACAAAGGACGTATGGGTGCGGGCATTGACGGCTGCGCTTGCCAAACTATATTCCTATACACGCGCTAGACCTCCGTCGCGCACTCTGGTAGATCCCATCGCCGCCTTTGTTGAGGCCATACCATTCGATTTTGATGATGCAGTGGTCGCAGCTCTGAATGCTGCCGAAGCGACCCGAGACATGGATGCAAAGGTAGGCCGTACTGCTTATGTGGACGCTCATAGGTTGAGGAAGGAGAGGGTTCCGGACCCTGGGGCCTGGGGTGTGAAAATTATATTGGAATGTCTTTGATTTCGTGCGCGTTGCAAGGTAAAGAAAGTGGTCGGAGGTGGTCTCGAAAGAGAAGCTGCTTCTATTAGCGCTGATCTCAATGTAGAGGCTTCTGGCATTGAGTTCGGTACGCTTGAGATTACATTATATAAATGGGACGTTTAAATATCACATATTGTGTCCTCCTGGATACCTCGCGGTTGGAAGGATATAAAATGCGAGTATATTCGCCTTGAGATTGATTAGTATTCACAGGTCTAAATCTTCTCCGTAGAATGATCTTCTTTATGGCCAGACGATTTTTGTACCGAGCCTGCCATGAGTTCTCGACGGTACTTGAGTGAGTTCTGGGGTAGAGTATTCTGATACATGACATCGATCTGCTCGAGTGAAAGTCCTTTGGTCTGGAGAGCAGAGAAAATAGGTCATAATTTGTTAATGTGTGCCAAGAGGGGGGAGCCCACCTCGGGAATGCAGAAGTATGTGAATAGCATGCAGAGGAGGCAGGTCGACCCCCAAATGAAGAACACATTTGTCTGAAGACCAGCGGAGCCCTTGCCAACGTCGACGAGGAAAGGAGCTGGACACACGATCAACTGGGTGGGTTACAATAGAATCGTGAGGATACATACTAGCATAGTTAATTCCAAAGTTCCATAGCCAGTTGGATGCACAAGAAAGGGACATCGCCTTTGCACGGACGTTCAACGGGAAAATCTCACCGGTAATAACCCAGGCGACGGGACCCCACGTTGATGCAAAGAAGGCCTAGGTATGACATAAGACAACTTGTGAACAATAGCGTGGAAAAGAGAAGAATGCTGTCAAGTTTACAATGTAGATGCAAATAAATGCAATGAGAACGTTCTGGCCAGTGGTATTGTGAACGGAGATGGTGACGCCAGCGATGGCTACAATATATTCGCAAATGCACATGCCAAGGGCACCGACAAGGAGAAGACGGCGACGACCAAAGCGTTCAATACCCCATATGGCGGGGAGAGTCATCCCAACATTGATGACATTGAGGGCGATGACAATCAAGAAGGAATCTTTGATACCGGAATTATTGAGAAAAGTTGTGCCATAGTAGAAGATGAAATTGATGCCAGTAAGTTGCTGCCATCTAGAGGGTGGTTTGAGAACAGGCATGGAATATAAGAGGCAAAGTAACGTACGCTTGGATGAATATTCCGGTGAGAGTGCGGAGAGCCAATTTGTTGTGGGAGGATCTGAAGCAATCGAGATATGAGCTTTCACCCAGATTCTTTTCTTCTTCGAGGTTGGTACGGATTTCGTCCAACTCATTGGCGACTTCGGGATCAGTTGGTGCACGAGAGGTGAGTCGACTGAGGGATTGAGCAGCATCAGCGTCACGGCCCTGCTTGATTAGCCACCGCGGAGACTTTTTGGGAAGCAGTAAATGAGGTGCGGAACGAAAATTAGGGTGGAGCAGACCTCTGGAAGAAATATCATGCCAAAGACGAGAATGGCAGCCCAGATAAATTGTATGGCGGTAGGAATCCGGTATGAGGAGTGGTTGTTACGGAGATGAGTGGCATTATTCACTATGGCGGCGAGCAAGAGGCCCATAGTGATAGCCCACTGATAACAAGAGACGACGGCGCCTCGAATCCATCTTGGGGAGCTGAGGGAAGGAAGAAGTCAATCGGGGAGATTGAGCGGTCGATGTGACGGACCATTCAGATTGGTACATGGGAACCAAGACGGAGATAAGACCAACACCGAGACCGGCAAAGACCCGACCAGCAACGAAGAGAGGAAGTGCGGTGGAGGCTGTTTGCATTGCGACACCGATCGAGAAAACAAAACAAGCGGAGACGATACCCCATTTACGACCAAGAATGTCAGCTACTGGAGCGCCGAGTAATGCACCTAAGGAAGAAAGTGGATTGATTGGAATGGAGCTGAAGAGTGAAGGAAATGAAAAAAACCGAAAAATGTTCCTGCAGACAAGATGGAAAGGACGAGGGATGCCTGAGAGGTGGTTATAGCATAGCCGGTATTGTTGTGCGTCAAGTCCGTGGTAGGTTTACCAAAAGTGCGTAACCAGTCTTTCATTTGCATGATGCCGCTGATTGTTCCGGTGTCATAGCCACTGTAGAAGGTTGAAGTGAGGAGATAGATCGGGATGAAGCGGATTAGAAAAAACTCACAAAAGGATACCTCCGAACGCGGCGAATAAGCTGGAAAAAGAGATTAAAGCTTATGAAGAGGAGAAAAAGGTAACATACGTCTGGAAAGGCTGGTCAGAGAAGAAGAAAGATGGCAATTGAGAATACGAACCATAAGAATTCCGGCTAGTTTATTCTTCGGAGCATTTGTGCCAATGGCGCTGACTGGTACAACTGTGGGACCAGGCATGATGGTGAAGTAGGAAGTAAGGAGGAAAAAAAAAAAAGAGGAAAGGAAGGTTTTTATAGATGGTTTATTTACCTATGCTTGTCTCTTGATGCCATGTGGATAACCCAGAGAGAGAAACGGAAATACCGAATTAACACTTGAAAGTTATTCGTCACCGAACGCCGCTGCTTCGACTCGGACGGTGATCGTGCGATCATGTCTAACGTGACGTCACGCGGAGGTATATTATGTAATATTTAAATGTTAATAGTTATGTAATACATTCTCACGATTCATGCCTCGAAGAAAAAGACAGCTACTGGACGACGACATTTCGGATTCTTCTGCGGGATCAGACGTTGATGACGTTCAGGAGGAGCATCCTTACCGTCGAAAGAGAAGAAAAGACGATGAGAGTGAAGATGATGACCCCCTTACGAAACACAAACCGACAGACTGGACCAAGGCTCCGTCCTTCGTTTCTGGCGAATCAGTGCAACTCGGAAAATCGACGGAGGAACCAGAAATATCGGGCGGCGAGGAAGATGATCTAGTCGAAGAATCAGATTCCTCAAATGAACCCACTCCCTCGAGATCTCCCTCTCCGCCCCTCAACGAGGACGATCAATTCTCGGACACGGTTCCCTTCTCCTTTGGCAATGGCCACACCCAACGTTCATTCATACGCAATAAGCCAACCCCAGTCCGGCCTGTTTCCTTACCCCCTGCAGAACTTGCTCACTTCGCTAAGCTCTCCGGGACATTTGGCGCGCGTATGTTGGCCAAGATGGGCTGGCAGACCGGCTCTGGACTCGGGACAACAGGGGAAGGCATCGTAACACCAGTCGACCAAAAACAACGACCAGGAAAAATTGGTATCGCCTATCGAGGATTCAAGGAGAAAACAGAGCAATCAAAGGCAGAAGCAAGGCGGAGGGGTGACGTCGTGAGCGGTGACGAGGACCCACTTAATCAAACTGGCTTCCGCAAAAAGCTGGCAAGTGGAAAGAGATCGGACGCGTGGAAAAAACCGAACAAGGTCAAGACCAAAGTGGTATACAAAACATACGAGGAAATTGTTTCCGAAGCTAGTCAACAGTCCCCATTACCTGGTATCGGGAAGATTATTGATGCCACCGGTGCCACCGTCAGTTCAAGTCCTCCTCTCCTCAACTTTTCCCGTCTGATTTATTGCAGCCTAGGGAAGTCTCCTCTTTGGCAGAAATTTCCTCTTGGACACCCTCAACAGATCCTACTCGGATTCCAGAGGTCCGACACAACTTGCGACTCATTACTGATGCTTGCAAGAATAATCTCGACGGCCTTGCCCGAGAGGCGAAAGCATTAGAAGAGAGGAAAAAATGGATCATCGATGAAGGTGCCCGATTAAGGAAAAAAGTAGAAGAAGAAGCCGACCGTGAGTGCCCATACCCTAATATAATTTCAGATGGTCTGACGCAAGAACGCTAGTTATCTCACGTCTTCAACAAGTTCACATTGTTGTCAATAACATAAGCGATCAGTCCAAGGAGATGGCATCTAGTGATCAACCTTCCCTTGAATCATTCACCCCTCACTTTGGGAAATTACTTGATCAGTACTCTGAATTCGACAAGTATCGTCTCGATGAGATCATTGTTGCGGCCATTGTCCCCCTGGTAAGGAAGAATTCCCAATCCGTGACTCTAACACTCAAGTCCTCTCCAGGTTCGACGATTAATCGCTCAGTGGAAGCCGCTCGACGAACCCCATTTTCTCGTGTCAATATTTCGAACATGGCGCCAGGCCTTGAAGCTATCTCCTTCAGAGGGGAAACTACCCCAACCAGAAGACGAAATGTATCCTACGAAAGCCGTTCAAGTGTGAGTCACCCTTTGGCTATGAATACCCACGCGACTACAATTACTCATATATCATTAGTGAAAATCCCATGACGCCATTCGAAAGTTTGCTCTGGAATGTTTGGTTACCCAAGGTTCGGTCATGCATCAACAATGACTGGTCTCCTCAGGATCCTTACCCCGCGGTCAGATTGTATGAATCATGGCACAGTTGCCTCCCTCAGTTTATTCGAGACAATTTCCTCGACCAATTGATCCTTCCCAAAGTGCAGAAGGCTGTAGCAAATTGGAACTTCAAAAAGGATACTCTTAAACTTCAAACTCTGGTGTTTCCTTGGCTTCCCCATGTAGGCCTGCGATTCGAAGACGTGATGGGAGATGCCAAAAGAAAGCTGGCCGGCTTATTACGAGTTTGGGTTGTGGGCGAGACAATACCCGAAGAAATTACCGCATGGAATGAGGTAAGCTTGTACAGTACCATTCGTCCATGAACACCAGACGAAGGAATCTCATTTTACCCTCGCATCCGCAGGTTTTGAACCCGGGTGAGTGGGACGATATGCTACTCAAACACATCGTGCCCAAACTCGCCTTGACGCTCCGCGATGATTTTTTTGTCAATCCGCGAAACCAGGACATGAAACCTCTTCAGTGTGTATTGGCATGGTCACCCATTATTCGGCCGTCTATCTTCTCCAAATTGCTTGAAACAGAATTCTTCACCAAATGGCTTGACGTCCTGTACATCTGGCTCATTGAACCTCGCGTGAGCTTTAAAGAAGTCGCCCAATGGTATTCGCTCTGGAAAGACACATTCCCCGAAAATGTCCGGAACATGCCGGGCGTATCACGTAGTTTCACCCGTGGTTTGCAGCTGATGAACAAGGCCTATGAGTTAGGTCCCGATGCGCCTGCCCATCTTCCTCGCCCCGATCCGCATGCGGAACAGTCGAGACCAAGCCATCCTACTCAAAGCCAGCGGAATACTCTCTCGAAAGGACACCCTGCACGCACCCAAGAGATCACGTTCCGTTCAATCGTTGAGGAAGCTGCAGCATCGCACAACCTGCTACTCATACCCACTGGCAGGGCACACGAAAAGTCAAGGATGCCACTTTTCCGTGTGTCTCCCACCGCGGATGGAAAAGGAGGATTATTGATTTATATTTCTGATGATGTGGTTTGGGCGCCAACTCAGGGGGACGAATATCGAGCTATTAGTCTGGAGGATATGGTTGCCAGGGCGAGCGCGTAAAGCTATGTTTCATTCCGACGTGGCCTTACTTCGCAGACCTAACCCACCCTTCGTGGAGTTCTACGCATATGTACTTAGCCTGTGTTCCATCGTATACAAACAAAGGGATGTGGTGTTTGTGTCGGGCGTGTTGTTGTGATCTCAACTTTTGCCGTAATAAGTAACACACTTCACATTTTTCACTCTCAATATGCCACATCCTCACGAAGTCATAGACGTGGACAGTTTCCAACCCGACATCGTGTATCAGGGCACGAAGGAAGCAAGATATGAAGACTTGTGCGAGCCTATAGTCATTTCATCGGATGATGAGCTAGATGTGGTGATCTCGAGCTCGAGAACGCAGTATATCCTATTCACGATAAATTTCGCGTCCTCCCTCTGACCTGAATGCAGGCAACGAGCCCAGACTCACAAGAGGCCGTCTTTCCAAGCGGCAGCATGCAAAAGAAGCGTACAGGTGTCGATATCTCATCCTTCATCCCGTGGAGACTCAATCAATACCCGGAAGCGATTACTGACTGGCAGGCCTGATGATCGCGTCCAAAAACTGCGGCGGGAATCTGGAGGACCATGTACCATGTCCTCGACTTTGGCGGTTTCAAATGCCACTACGCCTGCCCTTCACAGGAACAAACGAAAGCGCGGAGATTTGCGCGATAGTTCTGGCAACGACGTACAAAGGACACTCATCTTCAGGGTACTATATATTCTCGTAAGCGCGATATAATCTCATAACTCCATAGGGAGCAACATCGTCCGAGTTATCCGATTCGGATGACAACTACGTGAATACCGTCGCCGGCTTGGATGATACCATCTCAAATGTGCGCATAATCGATCATCAAAGCCATCCTCTACTCACCCGGCATTTTCTCAGTGGAAACCCCTAACACGGAAGGTGGTTGACGAACCTGATGAATTGCCCCCGCAGGATCCACCATCTTCTTTCCAGACGAGTTATACGGATGAAGCAACAAAAATACGTCGCCGGATAGTTACACGCTCAAGTCAGGAGAGCCGTGAATGTTCAAATTTACCTCGGGGGCCGTTTCTCTGGGATATGGTCGGCATTTATGTCGTAATGTCTATCGCAGCTCGCTCAGAAGTGTTTGATTAGCTCAGGAACTCCAATGTCCCTGCCAAATATTGTCCAAATCGACAAGTTACTACCCGCGCTTATTCACACAGACAAACTCTTCGGAAGGACACCTTCGCTCACGCTTTGAAACTTTCCTCATCGTTTCGGCAAGCTCCAGGATGTATGTTTTCATCTTTGCGGAGACTTTCCATCTACTGAGAGACAATCTTCAGCTATCAATAAGATATCACAGTCTTCTGGTACCATTGCTATTTGTACCGCCGCGGTTGGTGGCTACCCAGATAATGACGAAGGTGAATATTTCTTGATGATCCTCCCTATTGTCACTTACCCATTCTGATAGAAGAACCAAATGCATACAATTTTCCGGGTTCGTTGATGGTATGGCGAAATGGCGAGCGTGTGTTTTTCGCCTCTCTTTGTATCACCCCCAGGGCTGACGGAGTCAACTTAGTTAAAACCCTCCACAGTCATAAAAAAGAGAGGCCTAGATCTGACGGAGGTCCGTATCCGTATTTTTTTCTGCCAGGTAACAGTTCGACCTTCTCATTTTACAGGATTTTTCCTGAAGTTCTATACCGTCAACGATGTCATATTGGAGCCTACTTGGTGGGATAACCGCCTATCCCTTATTTTCTAATTTGACCTTAAATTTTAGTCCAACCCGCATGGTAACCTCGGGGAATGATAAAGCTGTCCGTGTATGGTCATACACCCCGAGCGGTTCCTTGTCAGTCCGTCCCGAAGCCACCGGTGAGTATGGTGCAATGCTATCCGAGTAACCCGCTCTTGATAACCTTTCATAGCACGATTCGCGCAAGTACCACATGACCTTGCGTTCAAACCAGGAGAATCGATTCTTGCCGTTGCATGTGGAGATAGGTGAGTGGTATCTCTACACCAATCCTATTCCACTATCGATCACTTTCTTTCAAGCAAAGTTCATGTATTCCCGTCTTCTGAAATGCGCGGACGAATTACATTCCCTGTTGCACCACCTAATCTGGCTCACTCAACTGGCTCCATCGTATGGGGACTCGAAGGATCGTCAGATTATCTCTTTGCATCTTCAGAGCCACCGGGTAAAGATGACTGCAGCGGATTTCACCGAGCTTTTGACGTAAAACACAAAAGATTTGCCTACCAGTTTGATGCCAAGGAAGCCGGTGATGCCATGGCTCTGGGTCGCAACGGCACGACTCTGCCTTATCTTTAATCGTCATTTGACTCACATACGCTTATCCTTACAGGTGAATGTCTCGTACTTTTCACTCGCGGCGGTAATGGTTCGCACGTTATGCGAATGTACGATGTACGGAGAAAGCAATCCCGTGCCGATTGGACATCCGAACTGGAGCCATTTACACTATCATCCGATGGCGAAGTTAACTGTGCCAGGTTTAGCCCAGATATGATTTACTTAGCAGTGGCTCGGAATGACGATGTCACTCACTTGTATGACTCGCGCATGGTGGGAAAGGGCGTAGTGCATGCGTTCAAACATGTCGGGGCTGCTCGTAACATCCCGGGGAGTGAGTCGTACGGGATTGTGGAAGCTCATTGGGTGGAGACCTCTGCCAGCAGGTTGGGATTGGTAACCGGCGGCACTGATGGTCAGTTACCATTTCTTGCTAATGTAATTCAGCGACCTAACACGACGATTTTAGGATGCGTTCGACTCTGGGATATTCGCAAGGCTTCTGAAGATCCTATGAATGGTACTGTCATCGCAGAAACTGATTTTGACATTGGATACTTCTCGCTTGGAAATCCCTATAATGGGGAGAAATTGTTGGTAGTGTAAGTCGTTTTGTCACTCCTGAGGAATCGCATCCCTTATGATTACTACCAGTGGTGACAGTGGTGGAAAGGTTTCTATCTTTGACCAAGGAAAAGTTTCTCCTTGGACTGGTATCTGTTAGGGCCGTAGTCGATTTTCATCCGTGGCATGCTTGGATATGACATTCATTCCGTGCTGGTAATTTTTTGATACAAACGTTTTGCTTGTCGAATGTTATCATTGATGTTACACTGCCTTTTGGGTCAAGCGCGGTTGAAACGCATTCCGGTGTCAAGTTGTAGAGCCTTGAGAAGGATGTGGACGGTTGCTAGTGTCACAAGAGGTGGGGATTATGAGGGTGGTTTCTATAACCAATAAGATAGCAAAACAGGAGTGGTGAGTGGTGGTAATGAAGGATGCCGATCTATAGGTACGCGCGAGATGATCTTCTTGCCATCTACAAGGGACATTGGTCAATAAACAGACACTGCAGGACACCGGAAGACATGCCTGTATAACTTTCCATCCACCCGTCAACTCGTTATCGAGCTCCTCCTCGACCCGTGTGATAGCCGCGCCGTATTGACACTGTTCGACCCTATCTTCTGCACCGACCATAATCTCCCGTGTTTTGACGTGACGGAAGAGAAGCACCTCTTGTGTGAAAAAAGAGATGATAAAGACGGGGGTGTTGTTGTCAAGAACTTTCCCGTCGGAAACCTGAGGTAAACGGGTATGAGAATGATGTGTTTTGGTGTATAGACGGGAGAGAAAACGCACATCGACTTGCCGAATATCAAGGACTTTGCTCTCACTAACTAAACCTTGCTGAAGGTATTGTTCCATCGTGGCCCATAGAACATTGTATATCTATCCTTGGAAGTTGGTTCACTGAATGAATGACCAAGACAACAGAAGGTCTACTCACCGCTTCACCGCACCAAGCTTTCAATGCCTCTTGATCGGCGGACAAATAGGCGTCTATCACCTCGGGCACAATATACTCCCGTAGCTCCCGTTCAAAGCTCTCTCTATTGAAAGTCGGGTCGAGGTTTTTCATCAAGCGCGTGACGCGACCGGTCTCGTTCTCGTCAAACCACGATCCCAAGGTTTGCGTCACCGATCGAAGGGAGGAGACTACGGGATTTTCAGACTCATCAAAGGAACGGCGAAGAGTGACGAAGGCCCGGAGGACTGGGTTGGTTTCCAATAACCGGTTCCACGCTTCTTGACGAGCAGAGTCTTTGTGGAGAACGACGGATGAGCCAGCCCTGAAGGATCCAAAGAGAAGTAAAACTGTAGATAGCAGATGTAAAATGCGTACTCGGGATTAACGACTGCGCGATTAGATGCCCTGCCCAGTCCTCCGTCTTTTCCCGCTCTTGCAAGGCGAATCTGCCTTCGTTTCCGGCGCACTTCTTTTTCCTCGAACCCGGCATGCTTTGCGCTACCACTGTCGTCAAGGGCGTCGACGAGTGTTTCACTCAAAGCCTTGTAAGCTGCTGTGTTGCGGATGGGTTCGGTAGTGGATGCGATTGTCGATGACACGGCAGCGGATGCTCTGGAGATCTTGAGATGGCTGGATTTAGCGCAAAGCATAGCAAGGTGACGGCGGAACAAGACGTACCGCACGGACGAGCTCACTTTCTTCCATGGACTTGAGTGCCTCTGAGACGGCATCGTTGACCTTGACGCCTGTTTTTCTCAGCTCTTCAGCCGCTGCTCGCAAACGAGGGTTGTCTTTTATGCTGGAAGTGAGCTGTAGAATACTTTGATTAAATTTTTCAATAGCGAGGCGTTCTCCCGACGTACCCTGGCTCTCTCGTACGCGGCCCTCGCTCTTTTCATAGCCTCAGAGTCCTGAAGCTTGTCTACATCGCCTTGGAGTTGTTTCACGTTATCCTGCAACTCTCTGTTTTTTCGCAATTCTTCTTTCAAAACGTCGACAAACGTCTGAAAGGGTGATTTCGGCACCTCGTCCTGCAATCTGGGCGATGAATGGAAAGAAGCAGATATCCGGAAAGGAGGCGGGTACAAGATACGTGTACTACATGCAAACCTGGGACGGTGGAGGGAAGAGCGTAGGACGGTGTTTCTCAACGAATGCATGAGATCAACTCACGTGTCTTGGCCTATGTCTGAGCTCTGGTCGTCGCTCGAGCCCAACCATGGCTTTCACAGATCATACACGACGACGATCGCAACATCGCCCTCTTCCGACTGCTCCCTCCACCTCTTCCACCAATGGCCACCGCTTGTCTTCGTCGATCCTTACGAGCTCGCCCATCATCAGCACTCGTACACTTTCGCCCACTGGGGTGCATCCAACCTGGAACTGCCGGTAGCAGCGGTGTCCATCGAAGGCTCCGCATTGCTCCTTAACATAACCCTCACACATGACGGTTTAAACACGACCGTCCACGTCCCCGTCCACCTGCGTTACGGGAGGTCGGTGCACTCGGATTCATCTCGGTATCACAGAGAAGAGATCCCCCGGACACGAGCGTTTCTCGCCTGCTCTGCATCTTGTAAGTGCATTCAAATTGGTCATGATCCTTGCCCATTTCGCTCTCGCAGCAACAGGAAGATCGGACCCGTTACCCAGAATGCCTGCAGAATTTTCTTCGTTATTTGATTCTCTGTCGATCACATTAATTCCACAAAATAGCAAATCACCTGTGGACATCGCACAGTTGCCAGTTGGTGATCTCGGGGACCTTGCTTCAGTCGAAATTGGCACCGCAGCGGTTGTTCTGTTGGCGTTTGTGATAATATTACGCGCTGCGTACAAAACGGCCTCGCGGACGAGGTCTCGTTCCAAGGTAGAATAATAATACATACGATCTTTCTATACTTTTCAGCGGGTCGGTCGGGGTAACTCACGCATCTTGCGCTGATGAATTTACCCTAGGCCGTTCCTCAGCCCTAAGCGCGGACCAGATATCCTCCGTCGCGACCGCAATCCGCTCCTTTAAACTCCCAAAATTATCAAGAGCAGGGCGTACGTCAAGCGAAAACACCGGTGAGCCGTCGGGCTCAGGTGGCGCCGAGTAATAGTCGATGACATAACGGACCTCTTCGCCAGTGTTGGCGCGGCGGACAATCCAATCGTGGCGATCGAAGGGAGGTTCAGTGCTGAAGAGAAAGCGTGAACACGACGTCGAGCTGAATATGAGAACGGTGAATTACTTGAACCGCGAAGGCAAAAGCCATCCCGCAAACAGCCAGAAACGAGCCTTGGGCGACATCACGCCGGGTCGACCTTTGAAACGGGCCAGTTGAATGTCTGCAACGCTGACAATATGATTGAGCATAAGGTGGGAGGTTAGTGAATGAAACGAGGACGTGCTTGGATTGCCTTTTTTCCCACTTCAAAACCTCCTGCCAAGCCTTCTCGTTCAAGAAATTGTGAATTTCAACCATCGTTTCGACATGTTCTTCCGGCGTCTCCCACCCTTTCCTCGCGAGTGCATTGTAAAATTGCTGTGGCGAGGGGTACTCCCAGTTTCCGGAATGGTCTCTGGGTATGGAGGATTGCGTGCGTGATGTGGGGAGGTCAACTGTCTGGTTCGGAGCAGGAACCTGAGGCAATGAAGGAATTTGGTTCAGCGGGTTGATGTTCTGATGGTCTATTGGACATCGGGCTGTGGGAGTGTCCGCCTGTCGGCTGTGGTCTACAGGACACCGAGCTGTGGGCTCGGAGGAGGTGGTTTGGCCCATTCAAGTTGTGTGGGAACGAACAACCAAATGGCCTCAACCTTCTGGGCTTTGGTCGCGCTCAATCTCGTCGCAGCCCAGCCCCTTCCTAGCACATTTCCCCATGCCTATCCTGGCATGCCCAGCGGTGACTACAGTCCCGCATGGCAGACGTGTAAGCACCCAACCTTTCTACTTACGCGCTTCTCGTCGACACCCCGCCTGTACAGACTTTCAGGTGACGGAACAGCTTCCCAATGTAACGTTCAATCTCGCCCGCAGTTTTGCGGGGAACATTGGGGTGCAGCGTTTAGGACATCCAGACAATACCTTGTTTTTCTGGGGTTTCGAGAACTCAAACGGTTCTCTCACCGCCCCTGCCAACGGCGGTAACAATCTGCCATGGGGTATTTGGCTCAATGGCGGGTGCGTTCTCTTTGCGTATTCCCCGTTGTCTCCAAACCAATCGTCAATCGCAGCCCTGGGGCTTCCAGTCTCCTCGGGTTACTTTTCGAGGTACCTTCCGTTCTTCACACCCTCAATCTCTCACTGGCTTGTGGTCAGAACGGACCCATTCACATTGGACCGGACTACTCCGCCTCTCTTTCTACTCACAGTTGGGATCGGGTTGCCGACTTTTTTTGGCTTGACCAACCCGTGTGTGTGTGCTTGTCCTGTGCTCATTCATTCATATTGACATCAACCCAGAGGTACCGGATACGCTACAGCCGATGCTATGGGATATGGCGAGTACTTCTGGCCCTATTGATATTGAATTCCTAACTTTACGCGTAGTTGCCGACGAGGATGAACTAGCAGCAGACTTTGTCAGTATCACCTGTACCACCGCTTGCATTCCTGAATCAACCTTTTTCAGTGGGGTTTCGTCGGCAACCTCGTCAAGGTTTTCCCCAGCTTAGCGACTCGCCCGCTTTATATAACAGGCGAAAGTTACGCAGGCACATACATTGTAACCTTCGTTCTTCGTTAGCTGATCATTTCGCTTACCGGAGACACTATTGGGCTTCTAGCCTTATATTACAAGGGCCTATTTTGGGTTATCGAATCCCCCGACGCGGCTCGCTAAGATTGCTATTGGCGACGGCGCCATTTGCAATCCACAGGTCTTCGAGCTGCTTCCGACGGTCAGTATCAGCGGTGATATGCTTAGTGATCCTCACTGAGTTGCATTGTGGCGATCAGGTTAGCGTTATTGAGACGTTCCCACAAATCATAGGATATGACCCGGATGTTTACGAATACTTCAAAGAACAGTAAGTATCTCCTCTCCTCTCAATCTATACTCAGCCCTCTCTCTCTTTTCAGAGAGCACCTGTGCGGGTTTGACTTGAATCTCACCTACCCTCAAAACGGAACTTTCCCCACTATCGAATTCATCGGTCTGATAAAAGAATCAGCCTCGAGCTACCTTCTCCGGCATAAAGCCCCTTTCACAAAGAAAGCTTTCATGGTTGAGGCTACGTCGCGACACGCCGCGCTCTCCAAAAGATCGACCGACAAACGAGAGCCCCATGACCAGCGGAAAAGGGATTTGTCGAGACGAGCCAGCGGTACCATCAATCCATTCTACGGGTGTGATCTCTTTGAAGAAATGATCGACTACGCAATCAATTTCACCTTTCCTTGGAGTGAGTACTCTGCTCTGTTCCCTTTCGCACCCTTGACCATCTCTCAGCTGTTGGACAATTGAACCCTGGGGCGGGCTTTGATGTCCGTATGGCCATTTGCCGTATATCGTCTTTGGTAATCCTTCATTGCAGGTGTACGATGTTCCCGATGCCTTATTTCCCGAAGCTCCAATGGATGCAAGCGTTTTTCTGAATGGTGAGCTGTTTCTAAGTATGAGAATCGAGTCCTAACAAAGCGTTCAGACATTCGCACACGTACCGCCATTCATGCTCCTACCAGCAAAGCCTGGGTGGAAATCTTTGACTTTCCCTTTGGTTTTCTAGGCAGTGGGTTTTTTAATATTGAATCTTTCTTATTTGACCACGAACGAGAACATCTTGGGCAATGCAGGCAGAGATCCAAGTGAGTGATAGATATTTTCCGGCTGCGGAACCCTTGGCTCAGCTCGTATAGGCCCCGAGTGAGCATTTTCTCGTTCGGAACACTCTTTTGCCAATCCCGAGAATGCCCCAGACCCATGACATTCTTGACGGAGTTGGCTACCAATGCGACAGCCAATTCCATCTCCATCATCATTTATTCCGGAAACAACGATGCTCTTGTTCCACACCGAGGTTCAGAAGGTTGGTAATCCTCCTCTCAAATTTTGTACTCTCTAAGGCATTCTCCGACAGTGGCGATTCAGGTATGTTGATACTCTTTTTCGTCATGGACTCTTATGCTCTGTCCTGGCTAGAATACTACATTTGGCGGCATACAAGGCTTTTCAAGAAAGCCTTCTACGCCTTGGTTTGACGACTTTGGCAACTTTGCTGGTATCGTCCATCAAGAAAGAAATTGGACATACGTCCTCTTTCACGATGCCGGTCATTTGGTCCCGCTTTATCAACCGGAGGCGGCAAGTGTTCTTTTCAGGGATGGGATGCGAACACTGTTGACTTATACTTCACAGGCGTTCACTTTCGTGCGAGAGTTCGTGTTCGGCAATAATGAAACCGGACTAGTTACCAGCGGTTCTGGTACCATTGGTGGAGAGAATTCAACATTAGCGGAAGACATTCTTCGAGGAGAACCCCCGATTTTTTACGGACCTGGCACAACATTGTACACTTACACGTTCCCTTCCGCCACCGTTGCTGCATGGAATTCTTTTATCCAGACTGCGACCAGCTCTCCAACCAGTGCTCCCCCCGCGACCACATCGAAGAAGAATTCTTCCAGCAAACCGGACGCTTGCGTTATTTACCCTTTTCTATTAGCTATTATCGTGTTTCTCGTTGTCTAATGTCACGGACAGCTGCAGTGGGTAGATTGCTCAAGTAATCCATTAATCTTACACAGGCAGATGTCTGAGTGCAATCTAATGGACTAAGAAACTGGTGTTGCTGCGCTCTCCGTGACGGAATAATGGTCGCCGATGAGTCCATGTTGGGATGAATAGTAAATTTGTACTGGCTTATTCACCCAGCCCTCCGTGGGTCTATGAAAGAGGGATGGTGCTGGCGGAGGGAGCTGTAGCACATGGTTGAATGGTAAGTATGATTTGGATGTTTTTCAGTGAAGTGCATCAGCAAAACCCGATTTTAAGGATTCTACAACAATCTACAGAAAGCTACACAGTACTCTGTAGAACTCTGTAGATTGACAGATCTACACAGACACATAACCTTTTCTACAACTATCTACAGTCCAACTACAAGTAACTATGTAGTTTCCTGTAGACATATTGGGTTTTGCTGATGTGTCTGGATATAAATTAGCCAACAACAGGAAACGAATGTCTTCATACATGCTTTTCTCATTGGCATCAGCCATTCCATTCTTGAATACAACAAGGATGCCCTTGTAAGGGCCCATATATTTAGTAGCACCATGACAACAGTATTCCCAGCAAGCAAGAAAAAATAATTGCTCAATCGTCCAAATTGGACAAAAAAGTCTCAGCATCAACCATCGGAATGAAGGCAACCATTCTGAACTGGTTAGCTGTTTGATGCCCGTGTCATTTTAGTTCAATAGAAGTCATTGAAGGAACTTACCACAGTCGCCGACAGCTGACCACTGCTCCTTGACATCGATCAAGGGAGGCTGCAAAGTAGGCGGAGGCTGATTCTGTGAAATATCATGCTTCAAGTCTTTGAACTTCTTTTTAACACCAGCAAAGTCTCCTAATATCAATGACAAGAAGGTCAGCGCACATGCACAAAGACAAGGACATCATGCAAGCTACCCTGCAAGTCCAGTATTGTCTGTATTGTGGGTCCTATTTTGAGGAGAGTGGCGTCTAATTCTCTCTGCAGTTAAACTTTAGTGCAGTCTGGGGTAGCGTATCAGGTTGACCTACCACTACAAGCTCGATGTGGAGAATTATAATTTCCAATGAGTCTTCCATGGCAGTTGCCTCCGCGATTTGATGACCCTTGAGGAGGTGTTCATAAATGAACTTCGCTGCGCCTTTTCTGTTGTTTTGCTATACAATAATAGTTGAGGTCAAAAAAGAAGGGTTGGAGAGATCGTATGCGGAGTACAGCTGTAGCAACCCAACCAACTAGAGGTACCCAGAACTTCAAACGATATGAGCAAGACACACACAACAGAAGCGCAAAAACAGCCAAACCTTATCGTCCTTTTCGCCTTGACTTGCAGTGAGGTTTTGTAACATTCAGACTTGTGTCATCAGCTCTGATTTATGTTCTACAATTTTCATATTAGCAGCCATCGAGATTTCTCTGCTGTCAAGGGACAGCCTTGAAGCAAGGAAGGAAAATATAGGCTCTAGACAGACCTTTGGTAGAATTCAGTTGTTTCTGAAGGTCCGACACTGAAGTTACAGCCCTATCCTTGTCAGCTCTAGTGTCTCACTCAAACTGCCGGAGTTCCACAACAGCACTCTCTGCATCGTCGAACATCGTCTGCATCTTCTGCATTGAACTGTCGCAAATGATATTGATGATCGACATGTGGTGTGAGTTGTGAGGTATTATCTGAATAACATTATAGAGTGCCCCGTAATATAGCTAGAAAATTCAGTGAAGGCTTCAACACAATGTGATCAAGTGCCAATGATAAAAAAAATCTTACTGGGACATCGCGTGAGTAGTTAAGGAGTGAACTAGCAATTTGAACAACAGCCGGAAAGATATCATTCTTGAACTTCAGGCTGCATGTGCGAATGCTCTCATAGATTTCAAATAATTTGGTTGTTTCCGATTTGCACTACGATATTCAAAGTCTGATGGGGGATTCCACTTGCAGTCTGTGGTTGCCCACCTGTTCAATGGCTGTGGACTTCAAACTCAATCGTTCCTGATATGCGGTGGGTTCGATTGGGAGGGTTATGCCACTAATGAACCAATGACATTGTGTGGGGAACCAGAGGCAGTGAAAGAATGAACAATTGAACATATCTTCGTAGATCTCTCATATGCCATTGGGAAAGAGGGAAGATTTCATCTTGCAATGACAGAGGAGCTGATAGGTCAATGGTTATTGGAGTAGCCATGTTGGTGAGGGAACTCGAAATGCTGCGAGCTTGGGCCTTTGGGCCTCATGTGGTACACTCATCGCTGGGTTTGATGACTAACTGTCTGGGGAACACCCATGGCTCAAAATTATTAGTGATGGGCTGAGAGCACTCATCAACTTGAAAGAGTGTGCCCGCTTTCTGTCTTTCTACTCCTATTCACTTTCTGACTAGATGCTACGTGGTAGACTCAATCTTCGTAGGGGCAGCAGAAGCTTCATCCCTGGTGGGTATGCGAGGATACTCGCGAATCATAAATTTCAACTCGAGATGTTTCGCAATAACATGTTCGACCTTTGGCATACCCTTGTTATAAACTGGTTGTCGATGAGATGGTTTTACTTCGGAGAGCTCTGTCCCAAGACGATGATAATGTCTCAAGTCCTAGTTATTGGGTTGCTAACGAGGAATCAGACTTAAAGTCTGAGTACGACTAACTAGGGGTTTATATACTGACTACGCTACTGCAGATGAGTCAGTGTAAACATGAGGAATACATGCGACGAGTAGAGATAAACATGATAAGAGACTCAGAGCATGTGAAAGGATGAAACATGATTTGTCGGAAATGAAATGTGTCCTATCTTGGATATATGAAAAGATGTGAAATCGTGGGGAATCCCAAGTAGAGATAAGACCTGTCCGACTAAGCAGTAATGACTAACATAGTGAGGAAATGAAAATTTACGTCTGTGACAACCCTGTCCTTTCTCCAATCACAGCTGCACTTGACAAAATGGCATCAACGCAACGCCACACCTTGCGAATTGCCCAACAAGATGCTCCCGCATCTGACCCATGTTGATCTGGATCCGTGGATTCTCCCGCAATCACAACTAAAATCGAATTCAAGGATGCCTCCGCTGAACGCATGTTTATCAACTCACTCAGTGCCTTTGGGAACTCGATAACTGCATTGTTAGGGTTGGTTATACACCCGTAGATGATGCCAAAGGATAGAGAGTGAACGAGAAGGGCAAGGCGAGTGTTCTGGGTGATCCTATCGAACCATGTTTTAATGAGCAGATGGTTATCAGTCAGGTCGATGGAGGTGTAGAGCACACGCTCAGCCTCTTTGTGGAACATCCGAGAGACCAAGCAAAGAGAGAGAAGATCCCGCCGGGTAGAGACGAACTCGAGGATGTAACCATAGAGCTCAGGCGGAAGGTTGACCTTGAGAACACAGGGCTAAGAGCATCTCCGGAATGGCCACACCATTGAAGTAGTGATGCTGTATGCACCTGTCCCATCCTATTTACATCCATGCATCGTCACGCATGCACGCATCACTCATCTACCATCTACCTCTCAAGCAAACCTCTCAGGCATCTCAGGATAAAAGAACGTGGGTCAAGATGAACATGACCATTGGCGCCAACCTTTGTTGTGGAACTATTTCTTTCTCAAAGGTGTGTTGTTGCTTATTAAATTTTTGGGCACTAGGCAGTGTACATTTTCAGGGCAACAGTGCTGTTTATGATGGCGGTCTGCAGGACCATACAACTGGGTTGCTTGTACAATCTGAACAATGTGGGTAACAGTGTTATAAACCAGTTGTTCGGAACGCGTTTTACTTCGGGTGTTCTGTCCCAAGAGATATAGAGGATGGTTCCAAGTCCTTGTTATGAGTAGGCTAACGAGGAATCAGACTTAAGGTCTGATACGTACAAGAGGTACTCTTTATATACTGACTACTTATCTGTGTGAGTCAGTGCGACATAACATGAGGTAGAGATAAGAATGAGTCATCGTGATCGATGATGAATCATAAAGGGGTTGAAACATAACGGAAATGAAGTGTGTCCGCATATAGGTAAAGTAATGGGGAATCCCGGAGAAAGGCAATGGGGAATCCCGGTAACGAGTGGGGGAATCCCAAGATAAGAGATAGGTTTGCATACGATAAGATAAAGAAGATGAAGAAAATTACGACCGTGACATACACCTCGGCTTTTAAGGAAATTCATCCCGAATTTCAAACTTGGGCGGTGTCGGTTGTTTCATTTTCTGAGGCCTGAGTCAGGATTTCCTCGGTGGCGGGGGCCTCGACGGCCACTGAGGGGGAAGCGATGAGTTCGACTTCTGAAGTCACTTCGACGGGGGAGGGGGCTTGGACTGTTGCGACGTCGTCATCATCGATCGGGTACTCTAGGTCGACGTTGATGGGATATTCAACCGTTTTCCCATACTTGATTAAAGTCTCCGTCGTCGCAAGGTCTCGTTGGGCTCGGAGGAAATCTTCCCTGGTGAGCCGTTCAGACCGACGACTTTCTTCTACGAGTTTGGCGATGATGGCGCGGGTGGTGACATCGTAGCAGTCGACCCACGTTCGTCTCTTCTGACGCTGGAGCTCCCAAACCTTCAACTCACTCTGGTCCCAACGATTCTTCCAAAATAAAGCACTTTTCTCTGACGCTTTGAGTTCAGCTTGTAAAACCTTGCGTTCTTGACGAAGTTCACGATTCCAGTTGCTAACACTGTTGCTGTGAACCGTGAGGTGGGAGATGGTGATGGCAGGGTCTTCGGGGGGAGGGGTTTGAACAGTAAAGAAATCTTCTGCGTGCGCGCGAGCCTGCCAACGTAATTGTCGAGGGGAGGAAGCAGAAGTGGAGGGACCAGGAGTAGGGGAGCGGATGGCAGACGAAGGGATTCGTCTAGAGCGCCGGATGGTGACTTGAGGGGAGGGAGACCGTGTGGATCGTGTAGCGGGCATGGCAAAGTTATTGCGACGTTTTGGTTCAGTGGTCTTTGAGTTGTTGTTAAGAGGCGCGTAATTTGAATCGTGAAGGAAAGTAGAGACGTCCGGCAGTTTATAAGGAGTGGTTCTAAAAATAGAGGTCAATTCTTGGCAGATGGGATGATGACAAACGAATGAATAGAATCAGGTCGCCATTTGAATTGAGTCTTCGTACGTCTTCACAATTTCCTTGGCATGTCATAAAATGTTCGATTGATCTTCCCAAGTAGCTTCTTCGATCAGATAGCCTTTCCATTTGACCAAATATTTTCGGCGTCGTTTAGCTCCGGAATGTTGTAGTATAGATTCGACCTCGTATTCTTCTTCATTTTTGATCAGATCAGGAGGAGGCCGTGATGTGTCGATGACATCAGGGTGGAGCAATTCATTTCCGACGTTGGGTCTCAGGAGTGAAACGTGAAAGACTGGATGTAGTCTCCATGTTCCAGGGATGTCGATCAGATAGGCAAGGTCTGATATCTTCTTCAAGACCTTGAATGGTCCGGTCCGTCGATTGTCGAGTTTCTTCGAGGGTCGTGTCGTCTTGATATTCTTGGTGTCCAACCAGACTAAATCTCCTTCTTCATAGGAGGGTGAAGGTTTCCGTTTACGATCAGCGTATTTCTTCATTGACTCCGTTGTCTTTGATAAGGATTGTTCGGCATTTTGCTGTGCGCGTGTAAGGCGTTCGTGAAAGGTATTTGCTGCAGGCACGTTGCTTTGATCCGGAATAACTGTGGGAAGGTGAGGATGACGTCCATATTCCATATAGAACGGTGATTGTGAAGTAGCAGAGTGTTGTCGATTGTTGTAGGCAAATTCCGCAGAAGCGAGCCATTCCGACCAGTCGTCCTGCATAAAGTTGGTATAGAAACGTAAATAAACTTCGAGTTCTTGATTGGTACGTTCCGTTTGACCATCTGTTTGAGGATAATACGCAGTGGAGAGACCGGAGATGATTCCTAAGGAGTTATTGAGAGCTTCTGTGAATTTGGATGCAAATTGCACTCCACGATCGGATATAACCTTTTGGGGCCATCCATGATGTTTCCAGACATGATTCCGAAAGAGTTTCGCAGCACCTTCTGATGAAAGATTGGAAGTTGTCAGAATGAAGTGAGCACGTTTAGTGAAGCGATCAACAACGACCATTACAGCATCATAGCCTTGTGACTTAGGGAGTTCGACAATGAGATCGACGGTAATTTCCTTCCATGGTTCCATAGAGGGGGGTATCGGTTGGAGTAGTCCTGATGGCTTCGAGGGGAAGTTCTTGTTTTGTTGACAAGCGGGGCAGGATCGAACGTAATTGGTGATGTCTTGTAAGGCACCATCCCAAATAAAGTTACGAAGGACAAGTTCCTTCGTCTTCTCAATGCCAGGGTGGCCAGCGTGGGGGTAGGCATGGGACAGTCGTATAATGTCTGTGCGTAGAGATACTTCCTCCGGCACCACTATCCGACCTTCAACATCGCGTACAAGCCCATCAGTTTGGGTCCAAGCGAGTGAGGCATCCTCGAGTTTATCTTGGATCTTCTGTGGGAGTGGGATTTTGAAGCGTAATCTAGAGAGAAGGTTTGAATTCGACAATTTGACAATCAAATTTACCCATCGGTCACGCGCTATCAGAACTTCGTTCTCCACATCGGCTTAAACGTTGGGTAAATAATCCGGGCACCTGGACAACCCATTGGCCTTGTTCTTCCTACCAGGAACGTATTCAATTTTGAACCCAAATCTGGACAGTGTCATGAAATTGGCATTCACTCTCTTGAAATTCTTCTCTTTTCTTCGTTCTTTTCTTTTCTTTGCCTGTTCTCTTTGGAAAGGGGGCTGTCTTTATTGGCAGTGGAAACTATTTGTACAAAGAGGGGGAGTCCATGTCCGACTAACTATCTAAACTAGTCCATCTTGGCAATCTCTTGCACCATACTGTCCCTCAAGAACTCTACAAAACTCGAGACTACTTGACCATCTAATGCGGCCAACTTATTACCCCAGTAAATTGCCCCATTAGTGTCACCACCGGAGGCCTGCAACTCGGCAGCCTTCCCTTCGACGAAACCCATCGCTATCTTTCTCGCTTCCTCACCCAACCAATCGTTGGTGGGACTCCACAACAAACTGGGAGGAACTTCTTCCTCCTCGATCTTGACGTTGACGTTAGTCAACGACAATGACAAATCTTCAACTAAAAAAGGCAAAGAAATCAGCAACTACGAAGAGACCGAGAGAGTTGAGAGCGTTACCACTAGACAAAACACTCAATGGACCAGGCATCCAAGGATGGAAAGGGGGACTGGCAGCCCAGTCAACTGCCTCCTTCTTGATGGAAGGAAGAGAGTCAGCCCACTTGTCGGACCCCCAATTGACCTGCTCCTCCAAAGGGAGCTGGGAAGTAGGGGGAGGGGCGTCATCATCCCAAGCTAAAAAGGGAAAAAGCCTATTATCAATAAACACGGACTAATAAAGACAAAACAAAATACATACCAAGCGGATCCTCCATTAAGCCACAAACATGCTGGATTGGCCAGCGAACATACGGACACTTTCTGACCTTATGCTTGCCACCGCAAGCAAAACAGGAGAAGGAAGACCAGCAGAGGTCGGCGTCGGAAGGGATGCGCTGAAGGTAGTAATGAAACGAATCACAATCGAGGAAGACAGGAGCGGTGCGGTGCACCACTCCAGACTGCTTGAAGAATCGGACGTAGTGGCCTTGGTGGGAGGGAGTCATGATGAATTGACAAAGATTGAACTGAAGCATAGGGATACAACCCCACACCTTTTATATGCTCAGACACAAAGGGAAGACCAAAAGGAGGTTCCTCAGTCAAAGAAGAGGAACCTAATACGCCGGACAAGAGATAGAAACAACGGCGATCTCATGACCAGAAGAACAATAGGAACCAGTCATGAGACAGCACAGCCTGATACTGCGGAAGGCTATGCCCAATAGAATTGAGTCATCAAAACAACACAGCCTTCCGCAGTATGACTAAGAACAATGGCAAACCTTAAACTGGAGGCTGTGAACAATAGAAAATGGGGTGACTGCGGAAGCTGACTCATAGTGACTCCTATTTTAGAAATACTATATAAACCCTGAGGGCGAAGCGGATCATCACTTCATCCTCCTGTGAGATTACTTGTAGTAGCATGAACGCAATCAGAATCATCAGACTTCTTTTCCACCAGAACAAGAAAAGAGAAACATAAACCCATAACTACTGAGCCAATCGTTCATGCCCATATTCCCTAAACTCTCAGCAGAGGCACGCAACGGATTTAACTCGCAGAACAACTTCTTTGTAGAAGTAAAACTTAACTCAGAAGGAATCATCACCCTTTACAAGGACGTCCCCATCAGGACTTTCTTCTACATCCTACTAGACTTATTAAGCTCCAAGGCCTGCCTTGTGATTGATGAAAAGACTTGCAACTACAGTTGTGACATTAGGACGAAGTGTTGGAATCACACCGCAGACTGGTTATCCTGCTTAATATTGGACGACAAATGATACCATCTCCTTAGACGAGAAACGTTATTCTTTTCAGCAGCTAAAGGAAGCATAAACTACTTGGCCTACCATAAGCTTGCGAATAAGCCAATTAGAATTCAAATAGATATACACGAAGACCCTAACTATGAGTCAACCATACCAGGATCTGAAAGATACCACTGTAACTGCGCTCAGTTACCAAGTAGGAATAGAGGACCCGGAGACTCCTGCAAGCTCCAAGAGTGAACCCCAAAAAGAGACACCTGAAGGAGTATTCTGGGGGTCCACCACCAGTTTCTCTAGGACAGCAGATGAACCCAAAGATGATGGAGATGATGAAACTGAAAAGGAGAAGGGGCTCTTCACCATGATAGGAAGGAAATTGAAAAGGAAGGCAGGAGGAGAACTTGAAGCGAGCAGAGCATTAAGTAGCAGAGGAAGGGGAATAGGAAGGGAAAGCACAACTTATGCGAGTCGAACTGGATTACTAGACCCAGTACCGACGAAACCAATAGAGAAAACAGGGCTCACCGGATGGGGACCGAAGATTCCGATTGCCCACTTGGGAATGGAAACACCAACCAAGGAACCAAAAGGGAAAGGAAGAGAGGAGCCACCTGAAGGAAGTCCCAAGAAAACTCCGACATTAAATCCATTTGCACCACCCCCTGGAGGATCAATAGGAGGAGGCGGGCAACCCACAGGACCTGGAGGACCACCTGGAGGACAGCCACCTGGAGGACCACCCCTAGGACCACCCTTAGGAGGACCAGGACCAGGACCAGCTGGAGGGGGAGTTCCAAATATAAGGATTCCTAAGCTGACAGAGCCGGACCATTTCGATGGAGACAGGAGCAAGTGGAGAACATTCCTCATCCAAGCCTACCACTATTTCCTCCATTTCCCTGACTTCTTCGATGAGACAACTAATTCCAGAAACCGATGTCTTTACTTATTGAATTGGTTTACTGGACTTGCAAGGCCGTGGGCTGACGCAATATTAGTTACAAGAGATCTTCCACATGAATCTCTGATGCTGAGAGATTGGAGACTACTGTTAGAATGAGGAACCATTCTATATGGACCAATTAATGAAGTGCAGGATGCACGAGAAGCCCTAAGGACCATTAAACAGGAAAAATCGATCACGGATTATTATGCTAAATTCCTCGAAAAGGCGCTCCAATGCGAATATGGAGAAGAGACCCTCGCTGAGATATTTTACCAAGGATTCAAAGATCAGATCAAAGATATCATGGTTACCGTTGAGAGGCCCGGAACCTTGCAGGAATTATTGCAAGTGGCCTTAACCATTGAAGGAAGAATCTTAATAAGGGCCAAAGAAAAAAGAAGAGTCGAGCCCACCGGAGGCTACCAAAAACCTGTAGCCATCAAAGTCGCTCAACTAACAGAGGAAGAACGAAAAAGCCTGATGAAAGAAGGGCAATGCTTCTTCTGTAGACAAGCAGGTCATATGGCCAGAGCTTGCCCTAGAAAGAAATTTGGAAATATCCAAGCTAAGAAAGTTGATGAAGAAGAAAAGGAAGAGGGAGAGGAGGATTTTGCTCAAGGCTGAAGAAAGACTCTGCATTTTCTTTAGCCTGACCAAATAAGGACTTAAAGGACAAAGATTTGACTATGTACATTAGCGCCAACCCTAATAAAGGACAGATTTATACTCAAGTGAACCTTCATGAAGGAAAAAATGAATGGACGACCAAAGCCCTTATTGATTGCGGAGCATCCTCACTCTTTATCTCACCAAAGGTGGTAAAAAATCAGAAACTGAAAACTACACCACTAAAAAAACCCATCAAAATTACGAATGTCAACCAAACAATGAATCGAATGGGAAAAATCACTCAGAAGGTTCAACTTAACCTAGACTTGGGAGGACATAAAATGAAAGAAGAATTCCTTATAGCAGGAATAGGAGAAGATGACTTAATCATTGGAATAGACTGGTTAAAGCGACACAACCCAGAAATCAACTGGGAAACAGAGAAAATTACCTTTAGCCGGTGCCCAAAGTTTTGTCAAACCAAGAAAGGAAGGAACTGCAAGAAAATGAAGATCCAGAAAATTAGAATGGAAGAAACAGAAATGGAATATTGGAGTCCAGATCTAGACAATACCTGGATACGAGAATGGAATGTACTAGGAGAATATCAACCCGAAAAAGGCGACCAGATCTTGATTCCGAAGAAAGGACTAGACAAATGAATAGCAGCAGGTTTCACTATATCTCAGAAAGTAGCAGAACTGACCACCATCAAAGAAGGGGCAAAAACCTTTGAAGAACTGGTACCAAAGTCTCTACATGACTATAGGGACGTCTTTGATAAAAAGGCATCGGAGAGACTACCACTTAGAAAAATGTATGATCACCCAATCAACCTTATACCCGAAAAACCACTACCCAATAAAAAACCTTATGCAATGGCACCAATTGAGGCTGAAGCACTGAAAGAATTCATTGCTGAAAACCTAAAGAAGGGGTACATAGTCGAATCAGAATCTCGAGCTGCTTCACCAGTCTTCTTTATCAAGAAAAAGGATGGGACACTAAGACTCATAGTGGATTATCGGGGATTAAATGATGCAACTGTGAAAGATCGATACCCTCTACCATTGACACAGAGACTACTCGATAACCTGGCTAGCGCAAAAGTCTTTACCACATTGGACGTGCAATGGGGATATAACAATATTCAGATCAAGGAAGGGGACGAATGGAAAGCTGCCTTTAATACAAAGGAAGGACTCTTTGAACCACAAGTAATGTGGTTCAGGTTAACGAATGCCCCAGCAACTTTTCAGCGAATGATGAATACTATTTTCCGTGACCTAATTGGAAAATATGTTGAAATATACATTGACGACATCCTTATATATTCGAAAGATGAAAAGGAACAACTAGGACATATCCAAGAAATACTCAAAAGGTTAAGGGAGAACGATCTCTTTCTCAAACCAGAAAAATGCTACTTTTTCAAAGACTCTGTGGAATATCTAGGACACCTTATTAGCCAGGAGAAAATTGAGATGGATCCAGGAAAAGTCAAAGCAGTAATTGATTGGCCGACACCACGAAAAGTAAAAGAAGTGCAATCCTTCTTAGGATTCACAAACTTCTATAGACACTTCATTCCTGAATTTTCCAAAACAGTGAGACCAATCACAGAGCTGTTAAGGAAAGGGAAGAAATGGGAATGGGGAGAGAGACAGGAACAAGCTTTTCAACTCCTTAAAAAGAAATTCACCACAGCACCAATTTTGGCAATGGCGAACCCAGAAGAGCCATACATCTTAGAATGTGATGCCTCAGATTACGCCATTGGGTCTATTATTTCACAATATGGAAAAGATGGAAAGATACATCCTATAGCCTTTTACTCAAGAGGAATGAATGACGCGGAAAGGAATTATGAAATTTATGACAAAGAACTGTTAGCCATAATAGCGTCACTTGAAGAATGGAGACATTATCTGGAAGGGGCGAAACATCAAGTAACCATCTTATCAGATCATCTGAATCTGCAGTATTTTGCCTCAGCAAAAACCCTAACAAGATGACAAGCAAGATGGAGCTTATTCCTAACAAGATTTGATTATATAATCAAACATCAGCCTGGAAGACTAGGGGGAAAACCAGATAAATTGTCAAGACGAGCAGATTACCAGATAGAAGGAGAAGAAAACCAGGGACAGATTCTATTGAAGCCAGAAGTTTTCAAAATAAAAGCTTTATTTCGAGGACATATGACAACAGTCAAAGATCACCCTATACTACAAAGAATTCGAGCCTCTGAAGCCTTTGACTCTGAAATCGAAGAAGCCTTGAAAATAGTCAAAGGAGGGACGCCAAGAAAACTCAGAAAAGGATTGGAAGACTGGAACACCGAGAATGGTCTAATTCTTTTCAAAGGAAAAGTCTATGTCCCAAAAGATGAAGAAATAAGGAGGGATTTAGTACAGCTGCATCATGACACCCTGGAAGGAGGGCATCAAGGAGAATACCGAACGCTGGAACTACTCACCCGAAATTACTGGTGGCCAGGAATCACGACTTATGTCAAACATTACGTGAAAACCTGCGACACCTGTAATCGAAAGAAAAGATCCTATCACAGAACCAAAGGAAAGTTGGTACCGATACTGCCTTCAGAAAGACCATGGGAGACAGTGACAAATGACTTCATTATGGAACTACCCAAGTCGGAAGGTTACGATGCCATCTGGGTTGTGGTGGATCAATTAACAAAAGAAGCTCATTTTGTACCAACGACCACTGCGGTGGACACAGAGGAGATGATAAAGCTATATATGAATCATATTTGGAGATTACACGGGGTCCCGGAAAAGATGATTTCAGACCGTGGAACACAGTTCACATTGAAACTGATGAGGGGAATTTTCAAGAAACTAGGGATCGAAGGAGCCTATTCAACAGCATATCACCCTCAAACTGATGGACAAACTGAACGCATTAACCAAGAACTAGAGCAGTACCTCAGAACCTTTTGCAATTATCGACAAAATGACTGGGCCAAGTTCTTACCAATGGCAGAGTTCGCCCACAACAACAATGAAAATTCATCCACAAAAAGAACTCCATTCTACGCTGCAAGGGGGTATCATCCGAAGATGGCGATCCCTCAGGCTGGAAAATCTGAAGTGCCGAGAGCCCAAGATCTGACCGAAGAGATAAAAAGAGTTCAGGAAGAAATCAAGGCATCAATCAGGTTAGCCCAGAATACAATGAAAGACTATTACGACAGGAAAACGGAAGGAGTACGTAGGGAGGTTGGAGATAAGGTCTGGCTGGATGCAACAAACATCAACACTACTGCTCCTAGCAAAAAACTGGCAGATAAGAAATTGGGGCCTTTCGAAATAGAAAGGAAACTCTCAGACCAAGTCTACAAATTGAAATTACCAAAAACGTATCGAATACATCCGGTTTTTCATGGAAATTTGCTCAGCACTTATGAGGACTCAGAGATAAAAGGGAGAAGATTGGAAGAACCTGGGGGAATAGAGGTTGAAGGGGAGGAGGAATATGAGGTTGACCAAATCCTGGATGGAAGGCTCTGGAGAAACCAAAAACAATATTTGATACAATAGAAAGGGTACTCAATTTCGGAAAACTCCTGGGAGCCAGAGAGAAATCTGGAAAATGCAGCGGAGAAGATTTCGGAATTTCATGACAAGCATCCCGACTTTAAATTCGAGAGGAGAAGAGCTTTGGGTCCATCCTCGCTTGGCTCCGGTGGACTCTAGGAGGGGGGTAATGTCATGAAATTGGCGTTCACTCTCTTGAAATTCTTCTCTTTTCTTCGTTCTTTTCTTTTCTTTGCCTGTTCTCTTTGGAAAGGGGGCTGTCTTTATTGGCAGTGGAAACTATTTGTACAAAGAGGGGGAGTCCATGTCTGACTAACTATCTAAACTAGTCTGTCTTGGCAATCTCTTGCACCATACTGTCCCTCAAGAACTCTACAAAACTCGAGACTACTTGACCATCTAATGCGGCCAACTTATTACCCCAGTAAATTGCCCCATTGGTGTCACCACTGGAGGCCTGCAACTCGGCAGCCTTCCCTTTGACGAAACCCATCACTATCTTTCTCGCTTCCTCACCCAACCAATCGTTGGTGGGACTCCACAACAAACTGGGAGGAACTTCTTCCTCCTCGATCTTGACGTTGACATTAGTCAACGACAATGACAAATCTTCAACTAAAAAAGGCAAAGAAATCAGCAACTATGAAGAGACCGAGAGAGTTGAGAGCGTTACCACTAGACAAAACACTCAATGGACCAGGCGTCCAAGGATGGAAAGGGGGACTGGCAGCCCAGTCAACTGCCTCCTTCTTGATGGAAGGAAGAGAGTCAGCCCACTTGTCGGACCCCCAATTGACCTGCTCCTCCAAAGGGAGCTGGGAAGTAGGGGGAGGGGCGTCATCATCCCAAGCTAAAAAGGGAAAAAGCCTATTATCAATAAACACGGACTAATAAAGACAAAACAAAATACATACCAAGCGGATCCTCCATTAAGCCACAAACATGCTGGATTGGCCAGCGAACATACGGACACTTTCTGACCTTATGCTTGCCACCGCAAGCAAAACAGGAGAAGGAAGACCAGCAGAGGTCGGCGTCGGAAGGGATGTGCTGAAGGTAGTAATGAAACGAATCACAATCGAGGAAGACAGGAGCGGTGCAGTGCACCACTCCAGACTGCTTGAAGAATCGGACGTAGTGGCCTTGGTGGGAGGGAGTCATGATGAATTGACAAAGATTGAACTGAAGCATAGGGATACAACCCCACACCTTTTATATGCTCAGACACAAAGGGAAGACCAAAAGGAGGTTCCTCAGTCAAAGAAGAGAAACCCGATACGCCGGACAAGAGATAGAAACAGCGGCGATCTCATGACTAGAAGAACAATAGGAACCAGTCATGAGACAGCACAGCCTGATACTGCGGAAGGCTATGCCCAATAGAGTTGAGTCATCAAAACAACACAGCCTTCCACAGTATGACTAAGAACAATGACAAACCTTAAACTGGAGGCTGTGAACAATAGAAAATGGGGTGACTGCGGAAGCTGACTCATAGTGACTCCTATTTTAGAAATACTATATAAACCCTGAGGGTGAAGCGGATCATCACTTCGTCCTCCTGTGAGATTACTTGTAGTAGCACGAACGCAATCAGAATCATCAGACTTCTTTTCTACCAGAACAAGAAAAGAGAAATATAAACCCATAACTACTGAGCCAATCGTTCATGCCCATATTCCCTAAACTCTCAGCAGAGGCACGCAACGGATTTAACTCGCAGAACAACTTCTTTGTAGAAGTAAAACTTAACTCAGAAGGAATCATCACCCTTTACGAGGACGTCCCCGTCAGGACTTTCTTCTACATCCTACTAGACTTATTAAGCTCCAAGGCCTGCCTTGTGATTGACGAAAAGACTTGCAACTACAGTTGTGACAGACAGATACTCAGACCAACGAGTCTGGCGATTCGATAGGCGAAGGTTCTTGGAAAAGTATCGTAAAGCCAAACTGTCCGTCCTGATGAGAATATCGTGTCTCGCTCCTTCGAGAAGATGACGCCATTGTTTAAAGGAATCAATGATCACCAAGAGCTCTAGATCGTGGGTAGGGTAGTTCTTTTCGGCAGGAGAGGTAGATCTTGAGTGATATCCAACAGGTTTCCAGTGACCGTCGTGAAGTTGGGAGAGTATTCCTGCGATTCCAATGATAGAGGCGTCGGTTTCCAAGCAATAGGGGAGATCGCAATCAGGAATATGAAGAACGGGTGCATTCGTCAAAAGGGATTTGATGTTGTCGAAGGCTTCTTGTCTCCGAGGAGTCCATTCCCACACAGTTTCATTGTGTAAGAGTTCATAGAGAGGGATAGCGACTTTGGAGAAACTTTTGATATATCTTCGCCAAAAGTTCGCACTGCCCAAGAAGGATTGGAGCTGTTTCACTGTTTCTGGAATAGGCCAAGACATGATAGCGTCGACCTTCTTCGGATTAGTGGTGATTTGTCCTTTGGATAGGACGACTCCGAGATAAATGACTTCTTCCTTCTCGAACTGGCATTTGACGGGTTTACACGAGAGTCTGTGTTTCTTCATGATATCTAGAGTTCTGAAGGTCCAGCATCGCAGTTCCTGTAAATCATCTCCACAAACAAGCACATCATCGATATAAATGAAAACATTTCCAGAGTCCAGGACTTCTTTGAATCTTGTGTCGATCATCCGTTGAAAGGTGGCTGGTGAGTTCCGCAAACCAAAGAACATGATGGTGGGTTTGAAGGCACCTGCTTCAGTAATGAAAGCAGCTTTCCATTCATCGCCTTCCTTGATCCTGACGTTGTTGAATCCCCATCAGATATCCATGACCGTGAACAGAGACGCTGTTAGGAGTTTAGGTCGTTGGAGTATTTGATGAAGGAGAGGAAGGGGATAATGGTTAGGAACCATGTGTTCATTGAGATAGCGATAATCCTCGATAGGGCGTAAGCCAGCGTTCTTACCTTTAGCATTCACTTCTTCAGCTTTCTTTCCAAAGAAGAACGGAGAGACTTGTTTCGATTTGGAAGTTCGTATTCGTCCAGTAGATAAGTTTTCATTGATGAACTTGTGTAAGTGATCCATCTCAAGAGGGGACATCGCATATTTCGCGCCTTTGACTGGTTTGAAGGTTTCATCCAGTTCTATGGCGTGGTCGAATTCCGAATGTGGTGGAAGGCGGTCGAAGGATTCTTTGGCAAAGACACTAGAATAGCCTTTCCAGTATACCTCCGGTACAAACTTTCGCATATCTTCTTCCACCGTGCTGGCTCGGGATTCATCCGACTTCGATACACGTCGATTCATGGCCAGTGTGACCAATTCCATTCCCGGTCACTCCGCATCTTTCACTATCCATCGTGGAAGAGGGAAATCTTTGCTATCCAGAGCCAGTGTTGCCTCTTTCCAATCGATGTTGGGGTTGTGCTTTTTGAGCCATGGGAAGCCGAGGATAATATCCATCTTAGATCTGAGATCGGTCACTTCCAATCGGATCCGTTCATTGTGTTCTCCAGGAGCCTCTAACCAAATATCAATATCGTTCTCGATGGGTCCACCTTGGTTTTCAGATCCATCGGCATTCCGTACGGGGATTGGGGTTTCCAATCGTGTTAGAGTAAAGTTGTGGCGAGTTGCGAAGGATTCGTCTATGAAATTTCCAGAGGCTCCACTATCAACCAGAGCAGTGGCCGGAACACATCGACCAGTGTCGGTAGCTTCAATCCAAACGTCCAAAATGAGTCCGAGATTGCCTTCTTCAAGAGTACCAAGAATTTGAAATAGATTGTATGGTGTGGTGGTACATTCTTGAGTAGATACGTCCGTAACGGTAGGCAAAGCGTTCGGACTCCCTAAAAACCCTGTTCTTTCAGTTCCTTGACGAGCTCAGCTTTTCTCTCTTTCGGCCAGCGATCGATCCTGCAGTTGTCCACCACTCGAATAGTTTCCTCTGTAGCAGCTGGGGAAACCACTTTGTCGACTCGTTCTGTCTTGATACCTCGAATGTTCCGTCCTCGACCTCGTCCTGTGGTTGGTCTTCCTCGTCGTTGTCTGGCAGGGGCACTACTCGATGGGCACGCTGTCGAAGAAGAGGCGAGAGAGGAATTTGGACACTTGTTCGCCCAATGACCTGGTTCTCCGCAGCGATAGCAGTTGCCTCGCGGAACGCGTGATATTGATGATGAGGAAGTTGTCTCCTGTTTGACAGGAGCAGAGGAGGGAGTTCGGGTCGTCGTTCGAGCCACGGTCTCCCTGGGAGTATAGTAGTTACTCTGGGGAGCGGCACGACGCTCAAGTGCAAGTTCGAGACGTTGTCGATCGAAGACGGAAGCTTTTCGCTTCCAAGTGTTGAGGGTGGCAGGGATGGGATCAAGGGCATAGATTTTTTCGAGAATTCCGGGATTGAGGCCGTTCCGGTAGAAAACTTTGAGCGCGTCGTCGTTGAATCCAGTTTCATCCGCGAGAGCTCCGAATCGTACGTTATAATTGTCCACAGTAGAAAGTCCTTGGGTTACCTTTTGAATCTTGACCTGCGCTGTCGCTCTCGCATCAACGTCTCCAAAGCATTCCTCGAGCTCTTCCATAAAATCCTCGTAATCGGCTCCAACCCATTGAGCACGTTTGAATTCTTGAGTCTGCTGTCGGGCCCATGATTGGGCGACACCGATCTTCATAAACGACAAGACATAAGTGATTTTCTGTCTGTCAGACCATTGGCTGTCGTCAAGGACTAGACAACAAGCTTGGATGAAGTTGAGACATTTAGCTGCAGACCCGTCGTATTCATCGGGTTTGGCGATCTTGATGGAGGGGGGAGCAGGTTGTTGAGGCAAAGGAGGTTGTTGGTGTGGTGGAGGAGGTTGAGGTTGTTGTTGCTGGAGCTGGGTGATTAACTGTTGTTGTTGGGTGATGGTTTGTTCAAGTTGGCGAACAGTGGCCATCAAGGTCGTGATGTCAATGGTAGGGGGGTTGGTGGGGGCATTGGTGGATGTTCCTGACATGTTGGTAGATGTCGGCTGTTGTGGGGTTGTTGGAGCTGTTGGTGTTGGTGTAGGTGTCGCAGAAGAAAGTTGGGAGTAGAGAGAACCGTATCGTCCTGGGGGAGTGGCAGTTTGTTGATGAACTGGTCTTGTTGTCGGGGCTGAAGATGAAGAGAAGAGTCCTCTTGTTCTTGATCGAGTCCGCGGTCCTAGAGGGGCAGGAGCAGGGGTGGGAGTAGCTAAAGTTTCTTTGAGAGCTGAAGAAAAAGATGGTTCTTGATCTTGAATTGTAGCTGAAAAGGTCGATCTCGAGAGAGGGTCTTCGTATTGTTCTTCAATGTCTGAGTTATCGGTAGAAGCCAGGATGAGGATGGGTGAGAGGAAAAAGGGTGATGTCAATGATCACAGCGATGAGGGCGTTGGATAAGCAAGTGGGAGAGAACCAGAAGGAAGTCTGATTCTTGTTATAAACCGGTTGTTCGGAACGCGTTTTACTTCGGGTGTTCTGTCCCAAGAGATATAGAGGATGGTTCCAAGTCCTTGTTATGAGTAGGCTAACGAGGAATCAGACTTAAGGTCTGATACGTACAAGAGGTACTCTTTATATACTGACTACTTATCTGTGTGAGTCAGTGCGACATAACATGAGGTAGAGATAAGAATGAGTCATCGTGATCGATGACGAATCATAAAGGGGTTGAAACATAACGGAAATGAAGTGTGTCCGCATATAGGTAAAGTAATGGGGAATCCCTGGGGAAGGTAATGGGGAATCCCAAGATAAGAGATAGGTTTGCATACGATAAGATAAAGAAAAGGAAGGAAAATTATGACTGTGACATACACCTCGGCTTTTAAGGAAATTCGTCCCAAATTTCAAACTTGGGTGGTGTCGGCCGTTTCGTCTTCCGAGGCCTGAGTCGGGATTTCCTCGGTGGCAGGGGCCTCGACGGCTACCGAGGGGGAAGCAGCGTGTTCGGCTTCCGGAGTCGCTTCAATGGGGGAGGGGGCTCGGACTGTCGCGACGTCATCGTTGTCGTCGATCGGGTACTCGAGGTCGACGTTGATGGGGTATTCGACCGTTTTTCCGTATTCGATTAACGTCTCCGTCGTCGCGAGATCACGCTGAGCTCGGAGAAAGTCGTCTCTAGAAAGACGTTCGCTCCGACGACTTTCCTCTATGAGTTTGACAATGATGGCGCGAGTGGTGACGTTGTAGCAATCGACCCACGTTCGTTTCTTTTGACATTGGAGCTCCCAAACTTTCAGCTCACTTTGATCCCAACGATTCTTCCAAAATAACGCGCTTTTCTCCAACGCCTTGAGTTCAGCTTTCAAGACTTCGCGTTCTTGACGAAGTTCACGGTTCCAATTGCTGACACTGTTGCTATGAACCGTGAGGCGGGAGATGGTGACGGCGGGGTCTTCGGGGGGAGGGGTCTTGACAGTATAGAAGTCCTCTGCGCGTGCGTGAGCTTGTCGACGAATTTGTCGAGGAGAGGAAGCGGAGGTGGAGGGACCAGGAGTGGGGGAGCGAATGGCGGACGAGGGGATTCGTCCAGAACGTCGAATGGCGACCTGAGGGGAGGGGGATTGTGTAGACCGTGTAGCGGGCATGGCAAAGTTGTTGCGACGTTTTAGCTCAGTGGTCTTGAATCGTTGTTAAAAGGCGCGTAACTTGAATCGTGAAGGAAAGTAGAGACGTCCGGCAGTTTATAAGGAATGATTCTAAAAATAGAGGTCAATTCTTGGCAGATGAGATGATGACAAACGAATGAATAGAATCAAGTCGCCGTTTGAATTGAGTCTTCGTACGTCTTCACAATTTCCTTGGCGTGTCGTAAAATGTTCGATCGATCTTCCCAAGTGGCTTCTTCGATCGGATAGCCCTTCCATTTGACCAAATATTTTCGGCGTCGTTTAGCTCCGGAATGTTGCAGTATGGATTCGACCTCGTATTCTTCTTCGTTTTCGATCAGATCAGGGGGAGGTCGTGATGTGTCGATGACATCAGGGTGGAGTGATTCATTTCCAACATTTGGTCTCAGGAGTGAAACGTGAAAGACTGGGTGTAGTCTCCATGTTCCGGGAATGTTGATCAGATAAGCAAGATCCGATATCTTTTTCAGGATCTTGAATGGTCCGGTCTGTCGGTTGTCGAGCTTCTTCGAGGGTCGTGTCGTCTTGATGTTCTTGGTGTCCAACCAGACCAGATCTCCTTCTTCATAGGAGGGTGAAGGTTTCCGTTTACGATCGGCGTATTTCTTCATTGACTCCGTTGTCTTCGATAAGGATCGTTCGGCGTTTTGCTGTGCACATGTAAGACATTCGTGGAAGGTATTTGCTGCGGGCACGTTGCTTTGATCCGGAATGATCGTGGGAAGGTGAGGATGACATCCGTATTCCATGTAGAACGGTGATTGTGAAGTGGCAGAGTGTTGCCGATTATTATAGGCAAATTCCGCAGAAGCAAGCCATTCCAACCAGTCGTCCTGCATGAAGTTGGTATAGAAACGCAAGTAAACTTCGAGTTCTTGATTGGTGCGTTCCGTTTGACCATCTGTTTGAGGGTGATACGCAGTGGAGAGACCGGAGATGATTCCTAGAGAGTTATTGAGGGCTTCCGTGAATTTGGATGCAAATTGCACTCCGCGATCGGATATGACCTTTTGGGGCCATCCATGATGTTTCCAGATGTGATTCCGAAAGAGTCTTGCAGCACCTTCTGATGAAAGATTAGAAGTTGTCGGAATGAAATGGGCACGTTTAGTGAAACGATCGACAACAACCATTACAGCATCATAGCCTTGTGACTTGGGGAGTTCGACGATGAGATCGACGGTGATTTCCTTCCATGGTTCCGTAGAGGGGGGTATGGGTTGGAGTAGTCCTGACAGCTTTGAGGGGAAGTTCTTGTTTTGCTGACAAGCGGGGCAGGATCGAACATAGTTGGTGATGTCTTGTAAGGCACCATCCCAAATAAAGTTACGAAGGATGAGTTCCTTCGTCTTCTCAATGCCAGGGTGGCCAGCGTGGGGGTAGGCGTGGGACAGTCGTATAATATCTGTGCGCAAAGATACTTCCTCCGGCACTACTATCCGACCTTCAACATCACGTACAAGCCCATCAGCTTGGGTCCAAGCGAGTGAGGCATCCTCGAGTTTATCTTGGATCTTCTGTGGGAGTGGGATTTTGAAGCGTAATCTAGAAAGAAAGCTTGAATTCGACAACTTGACAATTGAATTTATCCATCGGTCGCGTGCTATCAGAACTTCGTTCTCCACGTTGGCTTCGACGCCAGGTAAATAATCTGGGCGTCTGGATAGGCCGTCGGCCCTGTTCTTCCTCCCTGGAACGTATTCAATCTTGAACCTGAATCTGGACAGATACTCAGACCAACGAGTTTGGCGGTTTGACAGGCGAAGATTCTTTGAAAAGTATCGCAAGGCCAAACTGTCTGTCTTGATGAGAATATTGTGTCTTGCTCCTTCGAGGAGATGGCACCATTGCTTAAAGGAATCAATGATCGCCAGGAGTTCCAGATCGTGAGTAGGGTAGTTCTTTTCGGCAGGAGAGGTAGATCTTGAGTGATAACCGACAGGTTTCCAATGTCCGTCATGAAGCTGAGAGAGTATTCCCGCGATTCCAATGATAGAGGCATCGGTTTCCAAACAATAGGGGAGATCGCGATCAGGAATATGAAGGACGGGCGCGTTCGTCAAGAGGGACTTGATGTTGTCGAAGGCTTCTTGTCTCCGAGGAGTCCATTCCCACACAGTTTCATTGTGCAAGAGTTCATAGAGAGGGGTAGCGATTCTGGAGAAATCCTTGATATATCTTCACCAAAAGTTCGCACTGCCCAAGAAGGATTGGAGTTGTTTCACCGTTTCTGGAATAGGCCAAGACATGATAGCGTCGACTTTCTTCGGGTTGGTGGTGATTCGTCCTTTGGATAAGACGACTCCGAGATAAATGACTTCTTCCTTCTCGAACTGGCATTTGACGGGTTTACACGAAAGTCCATGTTTCTTCATGATATCTAGAGTCTTGAAGGTCCAGCGTCGCAATTCTTGTAAATCGTCTCCACAAACAAGCACATCATCGATATAGATGAAAACGTTTCCAGAGTCTAGGACTTCTTTGAATCTTGTGTCGATCATCCGTTGAAAGGTGGCTGGTGAGTTCTGCAAACCAAAGAACATGACGGTGGGTTCGAAGGCGCCTGCTTCAGTGATGAAAGCAGCTTTCCATTCGTCGCCTTCCTTGATTCTGACATTGTTGAATCCCCATCGGATATCCATGACCGTGAATAGAGAAGCAGTTAGAAGTTTAGGTCGTTGGAGTATTTGATGAAGGAGAGGAAGGGGATAATGGTCAGGAACCGTGTGTTCGTTGAGGTAGCGATAATCTTCGATAGGGCGTAAGCCAGCGTTCTTACCTTTAGCGTTTACCTCTTCGGCTTTCTTTCCAAAGAAGAACGGAGAGACTTGTTTCGATTTGGAAACTCGTATTCATCCAGTAGATAAGTTTTCATTGATGAACTTGTGTAAGTGATCCATCTCAAGAGGGGACATTGCGTATTTCGCGCCTTTGACTGGTCTGAAGGTTTCGTCCAGTTCTATGGCGTGGTCGAATTCCGAATGCGGTGGAAGGCGGTCGAAGGATTCTTTGGCAAAGACACTAGAATAGCCTTTCCAGTATACCTCCGGTACAAACTTTCGCATATCTTCTTCCACTGTGCTAGCTCGGGATTCATCCGACTTCGATACACGTCGATTCATGGCCAGCGTGACCGATTCCATTCCCAGTGACTCTGCATCTTTCGCTATCCATCCCGGAAGAGGGAAATCTTTGCTATCCAGAGCCAGTGTTGCCTCTTTCCAATCGATGTTGGGGTTGTGCTTTTTGAGCCACGGGAAGCTGAGGATAATATCTGTCTTAGATCCGAGATCAGTCACTTCCAATCGGATCCGTTCATTGTGTCCTCCAGGAGCCTCTAACCAAATATCAATATCGTTCTCGATGGGTCCACCTCAGTTTTCAGATCCATCGGCATTCCGTACGGGGATTGGGGTTTCCAATCGTGTTAGAGTAAAATTGTGGCGAGTTGCGAAAGATTCATCCACGAAATTTCCAGAGGCTCCGCTATCAACCAGAGTAGTGGCCGGGACACGTCGACCAGTGTCGGTAGCTTCAATCCAAACGTCCAAAATGAGTCCGAGATTGCCTTCTTCAAGAGTACCAAGAATTCGAAATAGATTGCATGGAGTGGTGGTACATTCTTGAGTAGATACGTCCGTAACGGTAGGCGAAGCGTTCGGACTCTTTAAAAACCCTGTTCTTTCAGTTCCTTGACGAGCTGAGCTTTTCTTTCTTTCGGCCAGCGATCGATCCCGCAGTTGTCCACCACTCGAATAGTTTCCTCCGCAGTAGCTGGGGAAACCACTTCGTCGACTCGTTCCGTCTCGATTCCTCGAATATTTCGACCTCGACCTCGCCCTGTGGTTGGTTTTCCTCGTCGTTGTCCGGCAGGGGCATTACTCGATGAATGCGCTGCCGAAGAAGAGGCGAAAGGGGAATTTGGACACTTGTTCGCCCAATGACCTGATTCTCTGCAGCGATAGCAGTTGCCTTGCGGAACGCGCGATATTGATGATGAGGAAGGTGTCTCCTGTTTGATAGGAGCAGAGGAGGGAGTTCGGGTCGTCGTTCGAGCCATGGTCTCCCTGGGAGCATAGTAGTTGCTCCGGGGAGCGGCACGACGCTCAAGTGCAAGCTCGAGACATTGTCGGTCGAAGACGGAAGCTTTTCATTTCCAAGCGTTGAGGGTGGTGGGGATGGGATCAAGGGCGTAGATCTTTTCAAGAATTCCGGGGTTGAGGCCGTTCCGGTAGAAAACTTTGAGGGCGTCATCATTGAATCCTGTTTCGTCCACGAGAGCTCTGAATCGTACATTATAATTGTCCACGGTGGAAAGTCCTTGAGTTACCTTTTGAATTTTGACCTGAGCTGTCGCTCTCGCGTCAACGTCTCCAAAGCATTCCTCGAGTTCTTCCATAAAATCCTCGTAATCGGCTCCGACCCATTGAGTACGTTTGAACTCTTGGGTCTGCTGTCGGGCCCACGACTGGGCGACTCCAATCTTCATAAATGACAAGACATAGGTAATTTTCTGTCTGTCGGACCATTGGCTGTCGTCAAGAACTAGACGACAAGCTTGAATGAAGTTGAGACATTTGGCAGCAGACCCGTCGTATTCATCGGGTTTGGCAATCTTGATGGAGGGGGGAGCAGGTTGTTGAGGCTGAAGAGGTTGCTGGGGTTGTTGGGGTTGTGGAGGAGGTTGGGGTTGTTGTTGTTGCTGGAGCTGGGTGATCAGTTGTTGTTGTTGGGTGATGTTTTGTTTGAGTTGGCGAACAGTGGCCACCAAGGTCGCAATATCAATGGTGGGGGGATTGGTGGGGGCGTTAGCAGACGTTCCTGACATATTGGTAGATGTCGGTTGTTGTGGAGTTGTTGGAGCTGTTGGTGTCGGTGTAGATGTCGCAGAAGAAAGTTGGGAATAAAGGGAACCGTATCGTCCTGGTGGAGTAGCAGTTCGTTGATGAACTGGTCTCGTTACTGGTGCTGAAGATGAAGTGAAGAGTCCTCTTGTTCTTGATCGGGTCTGTGGTCCTAGAGAGGCAGGAGCAGGGGTAGGAGTAGCTAATGTTTCTTCAAGAGCTGAAGAGAAGGATGGTTCTTGATCTCGAATTGTAGCTGAAAAGGTCGATCTTGAGAGGGGGTCTTCGTAGTGTTCTTCAACGTCTGAGTTGTCGGTAGAAGCCAGGATGGAAGTGGGTAAGGGGTAAAGAGGTGATGTCGATGATCACAGCGATGGGGGAGGTTTGGATAAGCAGGTGGGAGAGAACCAGAAGGAAGTCTGATTCTTGTTATAAACCAGTTGTTCGGAACGCGTTTTACTTTGGGTGTTCTGTCCCAAGAGATATAGAGGATGGTTCCAAGTCCTTGTTATAAGTAGGCTAATGAGGAATCAGACTTAAGGTCTGATACGTACAGAAGTACTCTTTATATACTGACTACTTATCTGTGTGAGTCAGTGCGACATAACATGCGGTAGAGATAAGAATGAGTCATCGTGATCGATGACGAATCATAAAGGGGTTGAAACATAACGGAAATGAAGTGTGTCCGCATATAGGTAAAGTAAAGGGGAATCCCTGGGGAAGGTAATGGGGAATCCCAAGATAAGAGATAGGTTTGCATACGATAAGATAAAGAAAAGGAAGGAAAATTATGACCGTGACAGTCGGCAATTGGGATAATCATCACCCTAGGCTTCTTGCCAACCCATTCAAGCGCTCTCCCCATAGAAGTCAGGACTGCTTGCACATGGAATGCTTGGCAGGGCATTGTCTTGTATTTCATCACAAACTACCTTACCTATGCCGTGTCCGTCCCCTCTCTCCCGGGCTCCAAACCACCCGATGCCTCGTTGCTCTGGCCAGCCCTTGCACTAATGCTACCGTTTGCTGGGCTAGGACTGTTAAGAATTGCACTGGGAACGTGCGCTTCTGATGACAGTCAAGACCACTTGACTAAAACGTCATAGTATTGGACTTACCCAATACTGTTGTTCCCAGTATATATACCAGATTACACATGATTGGCTATGAATCTGCTCGATGTTCATGAGAGACAGCCTCAGCGCGCTCGATCTCATGTCTCGAATTTCAGATTCGTGACAAGGACATTCAGTTGCCCTTATCACCTGACATTTCATTTGGAGAGGAAATGACCTTCACAAGGCACTGGTGAGCAAGGCCATCATGGTGGTTGCGTGGTCAAGGGACTGGAAGCCCACAGGGAAGGAACTGGTACTTGATGTGGTATTGCCTGGAGACATTAACACCCTGGACAAATTGTGAGTTGGCTAACCATTTTACCAAGCAGGGACATTATGCTGATCAGCCAATGCGAGTTTTAGGAAACGAGCGTCGATTTCAATCATCGATTATAAGCCTAATGACTTTGATGAAATCAGCCTGAAACAGTGTCAAGTCCACAGTCAACTCTCCCTTTTCCCAAAAGGCTATATGTGGATTGTACCAAGTGAAAAGTCCTGGCGGCATATCATTGAGCATGAATTAATCGACATGGGAACATTCCACCTCACAAGAACCCAGAGTTGGATAAAAATGATTGTTTCCATCACTCAACTTGTATACGGCTCCGTCACCCTTTACTGCGCAAGAGGGGCTCAAGTCAATACCTACAGTTACGCAGCCTTCGGCCTTTCAGTATTCCCATTTGCTTTTATGTCCCTTTTCAATTTGGTTTGTGTGGGCCTCGTTGGCAAATATCCAAGCTTATTTGCACTTCGGTCCAAGGTGATGCAGGAGGCACAGTCATGATTGAATGAGGACTTGGCAGAAGGAGGGGATGAATTCTGTGGGGCTATTGGCATTTTGAAGCAGCCTGACATTGGTGCGTTTTCAACCACCCGGTTATCGATGGAGGGCAAGAAACTTGTGGTCAAGGTTCTCGTCTGTGGTAATGGCAATGGCGATCCTGAAGAGGTCACTAAAAAGTTCATATTTGACTTTGAAGGCTTAGACGATGCGTACAAGTTCGGCATCCATTGCTCGGTTTGTGAACAGCCAGAACTATTACCTGAAAAAAAATCTGATTGGGCTTGGGTTACACCTCTCTTATTCTGGGCACCACCTCTCCTTGTCTTCATTCTCCCGTACATCGTGATCTTTGCTTTTAGTGGATATAGGAATGGACAAAGCACAGTTGCTCAGAGAGCTTGGTTAACCGCATGGCTGACTGCAGCTCAGGTCTTATACATCTCTTTCACATATGTATCCATCACACGCCCTGGTTATCAGTTTGCTCGTGGAGACTCTCTTTCAAGATTTCTTGTATTGTTTTCTTGCGTTCTGTCCATAGCATCGATTGGGGGTTATGTCGAAGTAGGCAAGATGTACATTGATACATATTCATGTTGACTTTGGAGTGGAATATGATCATCTTCTTTCTAGCAGCTAACATCCAGAAAATCATTGTCTTTCTATGTTTTATTTGGCCCTCAGGGGTCTAGCTATTCCTTGCACAGGATAGCTACACCATAGAAATATTTTTTGCTCATTGGTCTTTTAACACACAACAGGAATCTTCCTTCAAATAGCCGACTCCCTCATCAGCAAAAGTCCGAAAACTAGACCTTGCAAGGTCCATCCGGTAAGGTCCGGCCAACCAGGTCCGGCAGGGTAATGAGTTGTAAGGCCCTCATCTTCCAGGTATTCACCCGGAAAGGTTCTTAGATGCTGGCAAAGTCTATTAGCAACTTGTAATGAGTTTAACTTGTAGATTTCAAGATGTATGACCATTCTAACAAGATGAAATGACAAGTTATTGTAGGGTATTGTACAACAGAATCTACTAAGTTACAGTGGCGCAAAACCTGCCTCATCTAAGATATCTCCTGGCATATCCACCCCGCCGTCTTCGTCATGCGATTGTGAGTCTTGTTCGTCATCTTCCTCATATCCGTAGTCATACAACTCATCCTCATCGGGGGTTTCAGTGCTGTTGGATCCCATGGGATCATTGTCTCTGGGTTCTTCAAGATTTTCGTGAGGTTGTCAGTCTCCTGTCGAGTCACCCTGGCTAGGGTTCTCGTCATCTTCATCCGAGACCTCTCCGTCTTCATTTCCGCAAGTTGTTGTGACTGGGGAGTTGGAGCCTGAGACAGTGCGGCTCCCATTGTAACTGACACTACCGCCGTAGTATCGCATAAACATATCTCAATCGACGAATCTGTTTGAGCCAGAGTGGGTCAATATGCAGTAGAGTAGAAATAAGATAGATAACCTACAGATTCACATATAAATAAACCCAGTCTTCGTCATCCTCAGATGGCCATTGATATGACCCCTTGGTCCCCTGAGCTCCGGAGTACATGTGTCATATATCTACGTGTTCCCCCAGACGCTCACTACACTGCTATGATGTCCCCGACTATGCGATTTGGCTTCTTGTCCAGCGATTTATCTCCGAATGCTTCGGATTTCTGCGAATTTCTTCGAATTCTCCGATCCTTCGATTCGCGTTCGCAGCTCATATCAAAGGATGCATCTGATAGCCAGATGTCCATTGTGTAGTTCTCCATCGTTCCCATTGACCCTTTCACTGGTGGCTTCGTTCAGAAGTCTCATCCCTTTACTATATAGCATATAAAGGGATCTTTGTTTTCACAGATATATTTACTTGTAGATATGTTTGTATCATAGAGAAGGAAGATAGATTCCATTGTCCCACGTCTAGTCCTTCATGTTTGAGCCTCTTCGACCACCTCTAGCACTCTAGAGAGTGCTCCGATTTTCTGATTTGTTCTATTTCTTCGATTTTTACAATTTCTTTGATAGCTCCTTTCTATTGTGCCTCCCACCATCTCTCGGGGCAGATCCCAGAGCTCAGACAGCTTCTCATCGCATCACCATTGAGCTAAAGGGGATGGACCGAGAAGGTCAGAGCAGTGGCCATACGCAAAAGCTGGGATAAAGTGTGAGCTGTGAATGACGTCTCTTGGATCAATGAAACCAAATGCGTCAGGGTCGCGGATGTCCATAAATCCCACCCGGTGCAACCGTTGCGCCTTCCAACCGGCGTGGTAATCGAGATCACACCCGTACCACTGGACCCAAAGGAAATCCATCCTTTAGGCATCCATGGAAGACCCTGCATGTCGGACAAGGGCATGAAAGATCCCAATGATCCGGGCGTACCAGTAGGGATGAGGCGATGCCTCATTGTCGCCCTCTTGTGATAAGACCATGACATTCGCATGGCCTGGAATCCGCGGGTTGAGCGTATCTTGACACCTCCGCATATCGTACATAGTATAATTGATTTGGAGGACCTTGTGTCTGAAGATGCAGTTATTTGTGAATGAAATACTTCCGCAATCTTCATCAGTGAACTGGGGTGGGTCGCCATTGGAATCCCCCAAGATGCGAGTGAGTAGATGGTCTTGAAGCTTCGGTAGAAAATCCTAGAGTGCATATTATCAGTAAAATCTCAACTAATGTTGAACAGAACGCACCCTAGTAGCAGGATCACCTGCATTGTCAACAAGAAACTGGGTTACATTCTCAGGATTACCATTGTGAGAAATATGGTGATGCCGGCTTGGATCTTCTGAGTCAAATGTGTCATTATTGGCAGGTGGTTGTAGGCGGAGCGAAATCTTTTGCAAAGTCTCTTACTGTCGCTGATGCTTGGCAATTTGTTCTGTGAATGTTCTCATTTTGTTCATGCGAGCTTAGAACTTCTTGACATGTTTGTGCTCTAGCTCTCCCTGAATAAAAATAGTTAGCCAGATCATATGCTCTTCCATTCAAAATAATAATTGGGACTTACCACTTGAGTTGTGAAGTTCTCAGTTGTTCCAAATGAGCGTATCACTGAAACGTAGTCACCTAACACGTGCAGCTTGTATGTAGCCATATTAAAAACCCGGGCCTTGGGCCCACTGCCACTTGCCCGCCCCTTTCCTTTAGATCTGGATGCATTGGCAGCCGCACGATGTCCGTGTGCAGCTTCTTCACTAGGTAAGTCATATGTTGTAAAGGCTTGACAAACGGTTTGAGAAAAGCGACACAAAATGTGCCCCACAGCTGAAGTAATTGATTCAAAAAATTCTAGAGTTGATTCATTATGTAGATGTAGCTTTGCGAGGGCATGCCATGTGGAAAGTATAAAAAGGATGTTGAGTACCATCTCATTGTGTGGAGATGGCAGCAGGTCTTCAAATACAGGAATCGCACACTGGATACAGCATGAGCATTAGACGAATGAAATATTTGATGAACTCACCTGGAGTAAGTCCTCGAAATCTTGGGCAGCAAGCTTCTTCATTCCAGAAGCGTTGTTGTTGAATTTCCATATGGTGTCATGTCCAAATATCGGAACTTGTCGATACCTGTAAAAAATGTAAGCCTATGGATGATGTATTTGAGTAGTCAAAACGTACCTCCAATTAAGTTTCTGTATGGCATCACCACCAGATGCATACAGTAGATGCAAGAGATGGGTGAAAGTGGCCTTCCATACACCGAGTTCAAACTCGTGCAGGAGGTCCAGAACAAAGAATGAATAAAAATTGACACCATAGGGAAGAAGACGGTGCAAGAATGTGTTCTAGAAAAACAAAATAGGTGACATTACATTTCAAAGAACAATGATGCACTTACATGCACAGGGACTAATGAATTATCGCCTAGCATACGATCCATGGCTTTGCTGTTGACGGCATAGCCCTTCTCAAAAATCCATCCTCGTGTGGTCTCAACCTTCTCCTGCTGCCATTGGTTATCCTCTCGCATATTTTCTCGACGGCACATATCCTGTTTTGTGCCCATTTTATGTATTTGCTCTTTCAGCACCATACAATGTGGGCAAGGATACTGCCCTAGTGATCGGATTGATGCGAGAAGTACTCTAATAAAAATATAGATTAGATACAGTAGATACACAGAATAAATATGACTCACTTTTCAGGGTAGTCGCAAGAGTAGACAAAGAACCGCCGAAATACTCACCTTAGTATCCCATCCCAGAATCTGATAACGATCCCATGTTCATATGTATGCATGAACTCTGGATCAAGCAATAGCTCCCAGATCGCATGCATGAGATCTCGCTTGAGTTGAGTAAGCACTGGGGCAGTTGCGCTTTTGCCAAATATTTTGCAGTATACATCTTGTATTATGTCAGGTAACTGAAATGCAATATATCATTAAGTCATGTAACATAGAAAAAAGAACTTACTCCAGGCACATAAGCCAGGTGATTAGCTGAGAAGGATGTTGGCTTACTGCGAATATACTTTGAAATATTGCCGAAGAAAAGATAAATCGGCCACAGAGATGCTATCCCAAAGTCAGCAAGGTGAGTAGAGTCAGAATATGGCATGAGGGTAGCGACAACATTTTCAAGGGGGGGCTCATCATGGCGATGTTCAGATTGGACTTTGTTATGTTCAAATAGGAAAGCGTCAGAATTATAGACTTCACTGTACAAGCGTTCGGGCCGCTCATTACCAGACTTCTTCTGAAAGAGCTTGAATGGGGCAAGATGGAAATGGATTGAATTGGCCTGCTGGCAAGTTGAGGTGATAATCTGTGTGAGCTTTCGGTACCACACTCCATCAACTTCGAATTTAGGAGCATGGTATTTGGACGTAAATTTGGCCTTGTCAGCGGGTAGTCAGATCTTGACAGATCCCTTGATCCAGCCATCTTCAGCAGTGAATTCAGGTATGTTCAAATCCTTGTATTCATCTAAGTTTTTGAGGGATCTTGTTGTGCTAAAATCTTTGAGGTCATCTTGCTTGAAATCTTCGGCAAGAATTACGTTGTCCATGAGATTTTGAAGATCGGCAACAGACTTGGTAAGTGACCTGTTATAGAACCAATTTATGAGATGGTAAATGGTTGCGTTAAGAAAGGGACCGAAAGGATTTGTGTTAGGTAGGCGCAGGACAGAGTGTTGGGGGATATCGTCACAGACACTGTCAAGGGAAATGGCCTCATCTGGATCATGAGAAGGTACGGTATCATAGATGCGAAAGAGACCAAGCTGATTTGGTTCAGTTTCAGTGATAGGTGAGTATGAATCTTCACTTGGTGAAGATGGTGACCCAGGTTGTGAAGCAACTGGGGAATCCAGAGTGGGAGATGGTGCACTATTTTGCACTGGACGTATGGGTTCAGGCATATGTGGAAGTGGGCGTAATTGGGATAGTAAAAAATCATCATAGCAGTGTGGAAACCTCCGCTGACATCCAGAGGCTGTAGGTAGTGGTCAGGTTGGTCTGGTAAATCTATATTGACATCCATAGAGTGTGTCTATAAGTACAAATTATTAGTACAATACAAAATAGATGGGTACTTGACGAGATCAAAGTCATATGTCAAGTCCAGTAGAAATATCCTCCCCCTCCTGCTGCCACCGCTCTTCTGCAACATCCCCTGCAAGCCTATGGGCAACCTTCGCAGCTGTTGCACACTCAATTCCCTCCAAGAGGCGGACATTCCCAACTCGTGCTTGTTTACAGGATGCGCGATGTCTTGAGAGTCCATGATTATTCTTGAAGGTAGCATGACAAGATGGACATAGAACTATAAGAATTATGAGGGACAGAAGTAGCAAATGAAGGGAGATCATAGGCATCAATGAGCATGATGAGCGCAAAAACTGTGAGAAATTAGACTTGGGCGTTTTACTTCCACACTTATCATGACATATCTCTGTGCTTCTTTCTTCCGCACCTCCATCTGCCCCTCTCCCTTTGCTTGCTATGCCCACAAATGACTGCAACAACTCTGACCACGAAAGCCATGGAGGAAATGAGGTTTCAACACAGCTGAAAAGGACATTATCTGACGATTTAGAATCCAAGTCTTGAAAGAAATCAAGGTGAGTCAACACAGATCTCTGAGCTGGGCAACTTAGAGTTTATTTTGTAGGATGTCACTGCTTGACCCTTACCTGAAAGTTGTGAAATGGATTGGAAGAACCGAAGACCTGTTCATGAGTTTTATTCAAGTTTTTTACACAGGTATGGCAGCACATGGAGCTGAGCCTTCAGATGAGCCATACGATGATGGGTACGTGTCTGTCTTCTCAAGAACATGCACTAACATTTTATTATCACAGCATTACCCAAGAACAACGTCAAGATTTGCAACGTATCTTCAATATCATTCTCAAGAAAGTTCCCTCGTTTGAAACGCACTGTCGAAAATTCAAGTCTCAACCACAGCAACTAGACGAGCTTGCGAAAACAGTATAGTCTACTCATTTACACATTCCTGGTATTACTGACATGTTTGCTTCCACAGATGACCCAGGCTGTTGGTAGTGCACAGTCAGACGATGTATGCAGCCTGCGTAATACTAGTCTTACCTACGCTGCCCTCAGCCTGGACAAGAAGGTCCTTGAACCCATCATTGAGCCAAGTAGCGATAAGGTGACATCCCAGGGTTTCAAACACCCCATGCTGGGCTTTTTACTTTGTCCACTAAAATACATCAACATGTTTGAGGGCGATCGCTTAGGGTGAGTCTTATGTCTATCTATTCAATATATGTGAATTGACATACATGATTCAGCACGCTAAAAAAGCTAGAAGATGGATGCTTAGTCGTATCTCATGATGACATGCCTGTATTCTTATACAACTACAGCATGTATGATCCTAGCAACTTAGAACAAGGACTGTTGCGAGGTCCTTATCTCGTTTGTGTGAGTACATCTACTTGACTACCAAACTATTGCTCATTGTACACTCTAGATATGGCGTCATATTTTTCAGGGACCATCTGCTGCCATGCTCATGTCAAAACCCAAGGCTAAGGCTGGCCAAGCAAAGTTGAACAATATGGAGCAAGTTACTCCAAGATCGATCGCATATGCTGCAGTTCAGGTACGTTATTGATCAATATAATTAAGCTAGAACTACTGATCTATACTTATTGTCTAGGCACGTTGGGCTATTTGCGTGCAAGATGACTGGAGGCTAGACGATGGCAAGTTCGACAAGGAAATGTTTTTCAAGAATATCATCAAACTCTTTGAGCTGAACCCTGAGGATGAATGGTGTGTGGACACGATAAAATGGTGGAACGAGTGAGTACCTGCTACTATATTTCTATTGCTAAATTATACTGGCCCAATAGGACTGTTTTCGGACCTCTATCTCAACCTCAAGACGATATGATCTCTCCCTCAATTGCAAGCTCAACCTCTGATTTTTCAAGCATCCTCGCTCGCCGTTGTGCCCACATCGCCAACAAAGACCACACCCCCGCACCTCCTGCCCCATCTCCCGCCCCATCTCCCACACCTCCTGCATTGCCCCCTCCAGAACCTCAACTGCCCATGGGCACTGGTGAAGCTGACCGTCAGCCTCATACTGACTGTTGGTCCATCGACCCTGCCCTTTCAAGCTTGCAGACCAGGGCATCAGTGCCTACTACCGGGTCCAGGTGTCCCTTCATCCCACCCGCACGTCGGCCATTGTCCCCCATCCCCACTCCACGCGTCAACCAGGACCTCTTTTCTGGAAGCCCTCTTTCCAATGCATCACAGGAAGATCCTGTTCCCTCACCCGCCGCACCTTCTAAACGTCCTCAAGCCAAAACTAAACTGACTTCCAAGGCCTCAAAGGGCAAAGGACGTCGACGGAACTGATATTGAGCCTTTATTTTTTTTCTCGCATCCCCTTGCTGATTCGCCGTTGTATCGATCCATGTTTTCTGCCACTTACGTTCTCTGAATTGCGCCTTTCCCTTGCTTTCGTCGATTACGCATGTCCCAACCTTTTCTCATGTCGCACTCTGGACTTAGCATCATATTGGTATCATGTGTATTCGTTAGATACTTGGACTAATAAAAACATCTTGTACCTTGCAAGGAATGGTGCGAACTAAATGAATTGATCATACAATGCAATATAAACATGTAACATAATGGGTGAGAATACCCTGTTCTCGCAAACCGACCAGGTTAGTCGAACCTGGCCTACAAAAGATGTGGGGGTTTTGTATTACAAGGTGGGGGTCTTCCAGGTGGTCCGGGTGGACAATACCTGGCAAGGTCCAACCAGGTAAACTTCTCCGACTTTTGCTGATGCTAAGGAAGCAGAGAGGATCGCTGCTCCGATAAAGATCGATCAGCGTTCTGCATGTTTCATTGTATAAGTATTACCGAGTGACAAAATCATCTCGTGCGTTCAAACTAAGTGGTTCATAAGTGTCAATGGTAGAGCAGGCATGTTTACGCTGAAGCGGTATGCACTCAATCAGGTAGTTGAACCATGCCTTCAGCTCTCTCGGCAGTGTGGGAATGTAGGTCATACAGAGCAACAGCTGCTCTGGCAATCTGATTGCAAAACTGTTGGTTTGGCATCCTTCCGAGATGCAATGAGGACGATCTAGTGAAAACAGAGTTGAGTATAGCAAGTTAACTCGCAATCGTGAACGCACCATGGTAGCCAGTCATAACCGCCATCCCGAACGACCTGCGAAAACATGAAGATAATAAAGGGGATCGCACCTCCTCCCACCCATAAACGTAGAAATGCTTCGAAAATATGGCTGACGTGCTCAATACCCCGCATGATGGATCGGTAAACCATGCTGGCATCTCTTCGCCTTCCTTCAATGCCGTTTTGTGCCCTGCGTAGGGGATTTTTCAGCACAACCTCTAGATCATGGAGAACGCACCAAAAAGTAAACGGTCGACTCAATCCAAGCCTGCTACTCTTGGCTAGAGCCAAGTATTTTTTGACCAGTAGTGAGCACCCAAACCTTCCCTCTCCCTTTTCGAAATTTACTCGGGCGCAGTTTAAGGCAGCAATACCGCACGCTGAAGTCCCTACTCCGTCTGGAGTATATTGACTCGTGAGATGACCTACTCTCTACCACCGAGTACTTTCTGCACAAAATCAGCCATGTCTTCACCATCTTTGGACAGCCAGTCGTCAAATCTTTATCTCTCGCTGGTACAACCCCCAGTTGATCTGCGACTCTGATGTTTTACTTGGATACTTGAATGGCCGATGCGTGTTGAAAGTGGATCGATAAAGGTTTTTGACTTGTGCAATTATGAGGCGAAAGAGATTGGCTCAGCACTGACTCACTGTGTGTAACCCCGGCGTCTATCTTTTCAAACTTACCTCTCTACCTTTACCGCCCAACCCTGTACTAGGACTAAGTATTGGGACAAAGTCATAAAGAACCAAAAACAAGTTCCAAAACCAACTCTTGCTAACCGTGGCATGGTTGATCGTTCAGAATCAACACCCTGGTCCGGGCTCACCAGGCTCTTCAGTCCTTTTAAGCGCCTAAAACAGGGAAAGAGGAAACCATCCAGTAATCCAACTAAGAGTTCCAAGGGTAGCCTGTTTCTCACTAGCGACCACGGTGATCTGGCAAAGGCGCCTGCACCTGAGGTTACGGGTGGATTCTCTCTCAACTCATCGGCCTCACCCTTTCTGATGGCTTGCCTTGTTATAGAAGGACGGAGCCAGGCTGTCGATGTGGTCATGTCAGGTATGAATTTATGTTCGTCACAAAAAACTTTCAACTCACGATAATCCCTAGATGTCAGTGATGCAGACCAATTATTCGATCATCGTTGCTTACCGCTTCTTAGCCTGAGGCTCAGATGACAAATGAAACCAAGGAAATTGGTTCCCCGAATGACATCTCACTCCCAATGGAATCCATTACCCAGGTGAGTTGTAAAATAGTAGTTTCTAAAGGCTGGTTGTCTCACTGTCTATTCTTTGTGCTTTAGGAGAATCAACAAGATCCTGACGACCTATCTGACGAAGATATCTATGATTTCAACTCACCTTTGGTTACCAGTCCCACCTCGGATGCGATGAACGTCACTATATCCAGTAGAAGTGTCGGTATTATCCTGTTTTGTTCATTGCCTTTTGATCGGGTGTTAAATAACTCGTGGAGTAGAGGAAAGATGAAAACGAGGAGGGTACCCTGCTCCGGCCTCCAAAGAGTACGGACCAGACTAATAATAGACGTAGCTGCAAAAGAGATCGGTTACCTGGCTCGGTCAAGAAACCGAGCAACGATTTACTCCACTCTATCAAAGGAATGTATCGTGTTCTGGACCTTTTCAGCGAACAAGGAAGCGGCGGACTCGGTAAGGCACCCAGATAAACACCTATTTAGGTCATTTGACTGAAAAGTTAATTTCTTTGATTAGTCGACAAAGTTATCATAGACCAGGATTCTCTGCGGGATCTAATCAACGATCTCTGTCCTGGTGCCTGTGGGGCATCATTGACGAACATCGATTTCAAGGACCTGGATAAACTGCTAGTTAAGCCTCTCGGTGTGTACGGCAGCAAAGAAGAAATTGTTCGACTCTTAGCTTCCATCGGGGCAGTCGATGATGAGACGTAAGTTTTGTCTTCGTAATGGAACCATTGTTATCTCACCTCGGAATTCATGCAGAGCCAAGGCTCTATGTCTGATTGATACTGATCCCTCTCGACCTACACTGCGCTCCGGTCTATACATCATACTCTCTTCCAACCATACCGTCACAGAGGAGCAACTGTATGTTGTTTATTGGCCTGAAGATACCACTTGGAATGACAACGCCATTTCCTCTGTCCGTCGCAATCGGGTGACATTTATGCGGTGGGTTTGCAGCTCTCCTTGAGTTTCAATCAATCCTTCAACAATGACTATTTGTAGCTACCTCACTAAGATCGCCGACCAGGTGATACTCTTGGTCTCCTCTCATCATGCCGGGGCCGTGATCTGGAGCGAAGAGTCAGAGGACCCATCGATCCCCACTGATAGCGAGGAGTCTGACCGATTATTTGATTTTGAGGTTGCGAAAACGAATGAACAAGAAGAGGACGTCATATCACGGCCAGGCTTTTTGGTAAGTACTGATTCCTGACTAAACTCTTGTTGCTTATAACAATTGAAGATGAGCACGCCTATTATTGCGATCAGCGAACCGCCCCCAGAAAGTTCCGTTGAAGGGGCTTCCTTGGCGCCGAGATTACTAACAGGAGAGACTGTTCAAGCTATCTTGACAATGAGATACATCCCATCCTCTACCAAGACCACTCAGTTTTCAGGGATCATGAGTGATCTGCTGCTGCGGAAAACATTGTATGAATCACGAATGTTCAACGTAGCGATGTACTGCTTACGATACTACTTCCAGGTCGAACAAAGCGATTCGCATTGGCGAGAACATGGGTGATAACGCCATTCAGAAGCTCATTGGCTGCGGTTTGCAGGGACGATTTCCTCAATTATGCCGCATTTGGAAACAGTCCTACCAAGCATCAGCGAAAATTCTTGAGGATGACTGCCGCAATAAAGAAAACGAATTACCGGAACGATTGCGGAGCGAAGAAGAAGAAATCAAGGAGACTCTGAATGTGATCATTGCATGTGAAATACGCACGTTATATCCGTAAGTCAATGCAAATCTCGCCGATCTCTTCACCAATCTCATCTATCCAAGTACTCTAACTTTGGAACATCTTGGGATCTCGCCAAGTATCGATGAGAGCGCTCGCAGAGGTAAAATGTGAACAGTTTTGTGCAATGCTTCTCGTCTCATAAATTGCTCCAGATTGTTTTAAGGACATGGGAACCCGGTATCAGCAATTGGGTCCTGATTTCGATGAGACCTTAAGAAGTGCCAAGTTGGAACATATCTCTTCCCCCGCGTTCAAAAACCTGAAGGATCGCATCCTCACCATTGATTTTTTGCTCAAAGCTCATACAAATCTTACGGACACTGAACGACAACACATAATATCAGAGGCCAAAGATTTGCAAAGTACAGAAAGAAAGCCCTCCGAGCCCCCATATCCTGAGTCAAAATCTGTCTGGTCTTCATGGGTGACGAAGTTACCATGGAAGAGCGGTGAAGTATCAATCGAAGAAGAAGCGAAGCGACGCATTTCCACAATATCAGATCCACAATTTCTCGCTTCCCTGAACAACTTTGACATAGACGAGCCTCTCCTACAACCCCTGGTGGTGGAAGTCTGTCAGATTGCTCAAACTCACTTTCGGGACCAAATTCTGAAGTTGTCAGCGAGGGTCATTCATCATGTTCAGTCAATCCGCGAAACCACTCTGCGAAGTTGCATCCGTAAAGAGGCCCAGTCTAAGGAAGAACAACGCCTCAGGGTTGAGCGACTAAGGTTTATCCAGGGGGTGGAGACAAGTTCTCAGGTTGAGGCATCACAGTCCGTGGTTTGACCATAGTTTGCCTGATATTTAACTTATCTCAGAGACAGATCTCTGGTGGTGTTTGATTCATTAAAAGTCACCAAGTCTCAAATGTATTCTCTCCTCCCACCGTCCTACAAGGTGGCTGGTTACGAAGAAATACCGATTCCCCCCGCTTTAGAATACAGAATCCACATATTGGAAATGTCAGAGGAAGATCGCCATTCTCTTCGACTCGATCCTACTTTCATTCCTTCCCCCCAAGTGGAAGAACAACGGTCCAACTCCTTTCGACTGCCTTTGGATCGCATCATATTGTAAGGCCTTATCCATCCGCCTGTTTGCGTGGCTGTACCTCATCTGTGTTTTACACTCAGTCATGCTCAACTACTTGCTAATAACAAGTGTCTTCTTGTGACTGACAATTCCCAACGTAACATCTCCATTTATTGTGATACGATGTCTTCCTTGGATATTGCCATCCACAACAATGCATACAAAAGAAGACTGGATCGTGCGAAGATTGGTGAAAACTTCCTTTTGGCATTTGATGAGACAAAGCGCATGCTAGCGGTGTGTGGGTCTCAGAAGGTTTGGATGCTAATTTCACTCCAGCTTCCAAAAACGCTAAAATGTTTGATCATGCAGAATCTTCAAATGCACATCTTTATTTTCGATGAGTTATTCACCTCTCTGCAAGCTTTGGGAAGCCCAGTGAATCTTACGTCGTGGTACGAAGAAGGCAAAAGTCTTTTCCATGCTTGTTTTGTAGCTGGCAGTGAGGAGATACTACTAATCGATTCGGGTGCACAGGCAAGGATATTCTCTTTGATAACTCAGCAGTTCAGGTAGGAGTAGCATCCTTAATCAGAGATAATTAAAATTTAATCTTGATGAAGGCCGGCATCGTTGAACCTCGATCAAGTTCCCTCTGCAATATACTCATCACCAGATGGATCTTGTCTGTTTACCTTGGCCGTCACTAATGACTCAGCATCTATTCGCGCGTATCATTGGAATACCTTTGGTTCCACGGAAGGAATTCCCCTTCAAGCCAGGATTCAGACTAGTTCACCGCTGGTGCTGACTTCCCTCATCAATAGGAACATCGTTCACTTTATAGGCCTTGATATTAATTCCCATCATTGTCAATCTATCGCTCTGGACATCAAAGGCAAAATCACTGAATTTATGTTCAAGGAGAAGGGCGCGGAAGAGACCTCGCGTGGCGGTGTTACCACCATTCACAACTCTCTTATAGATTGTCACTCGGATGTGTGGACTCGCTTCCCTGTTGTTCCTGCCATTTGCCGGCAAACCATTACAGCATCAAGCAGGCGACTCCAGAGATCACTGACATTTGTTGCTGACGAGCACCACGACGCTTTTAAACCTCATTTCTCAAATCTGATCCGCTCATTTGAAAGAAACACGAGAAAACCTACCGGCGAAGAACTCAAACAGCTTTGTGTGCAAGCGGTGTCTTTTGATACTCTTCTACCCACAATCAACACAGACGCCATATGGAAGGTTACTTGTCTGAGGGCTGGCGAATGGCTTATAGATCTACTATGTCTAATACCAATTCACCTGGCAATCACACGCGAGAACAGATTCATACCCTTGAAAGATGGTATCTTTTCTGCGGAACTGGAGAGGTCTCTCTTAGGTGCGGAGGTCACCCAAATTGTGGATAGCTTGTCATTTGGTTGGTATGAGTCTCTTTTCCGGTCTTATATGGCGACGAAGGTGCACCCATACCTCAATTTTCCATTTCTCCCATCTCAATCACAATTTACTGCAGCCGGTCAAAGTAGTATCATCTATGGGTTCGTCTCTCATCCTCTATCACTTACGCAACACCTTCATATCTAAACCTCAGGGGAACAATCTGTCGGCAAAAGTTATACTCTTAATCACCTAGTTGATTCATCCTTTGCGGGAAGTGCTATGAGAACGACGGGTAGGTATCATGTCAACTGGCTGGTTTCGTATTGACGCATACTGTTACCCAGAGGGTGTTTGGATGTCTGTGACACCGACTGAAGACGCCCTCATTGTGGCACTGGACTTCGAAGGTGGGTACAATCCAACTACTCACCAAGACTGTTTTGGGATGAATCACTGCCCAGGTGTACACAGTGTTGAACGATCTGCTCAAGAAGACACATTATTGGTTCTTTTCAATACTGCAATCTCTAACCTTGTGAGTGATACGTATGTTAGCGCAAGTCGTGACCCAATCGTTCAACTACCCAAAGGTCCTCTTCCGGAATAACTTCGCTCTCTCTCGTGATATCACTGGTCTCTTCCAATCATTCCAATCATCTTCAACCGTTCTTGATCCAGCTTCCAATCCCTCATTATTTCAATCAACATTAATGATCATTATCAAGGTCTGACGTGATTAAAACTGGGCTTTATCTGAATTCACATCTGTTTAATGACAGGATGTGGTAGATTCTGACAAGAAGGAGATCACCCGAGAGTATGATTTCTTGTTCTTCTTGGTTGTCCTTTTTTTATGATCACGTTGCCCCGGACTGTCAGGTTTTCCCTCAAATTCCAGAAGATCGTTCAAGATGAGCAAGCTGCCAACTTCATCTCCAAGCTACATGGTGGAAAGTTAAGTATAACTGCATGGCCTGTCATCGAATCACGGCAATTTTACACCCTTTTCCCGATTGTTAAAAATCGTTTGGATCAGCAGAAGATAACTCACACGGCTGCTGGAGAGTTTGTCCTGACGCTCAAGACTCTAATGGCGAAGCTCAAGGTTAGTGAAGCAGTCTGATTATTGCATACTTTGCATGAGACATCTTCGCCATTCAAGGCCAACGACTGGGGTGCTCTTTCTCGTAGGTCTTCCCCCCCCCATTCATTTTTTCACTCATCAACCTAAAAACAGAAACCCTCGTGGCTCATCGCGCACAGCGTCTTATGCATTTACTTCCAACCGCGCTTGCTTTTGGCCTCTCAGAAATTGAACCTGAAATCGAGTTATTGAAGGTAACACCTATCATATATTGTTGTAGGGATCTCATAAAAATATTCTTAGAATCTCGATACGGATGAGGCAATAGAAAAAGCTGACACACCCTCGCATTTCTTTTTACCTGGCCAAACGATAGAACCCAATACACCAGAATCAGCACTTGCAGCTTTATTAGATGCATGGGACAGGTTGCCCTCGCGCCAGCTCAAATCAGACGATGAATGGATAAAAGAACTTGGGTCACATCTGGATCGCTTGGTCGAAATGAGAGTCGAGCATGTCCGCGAATGGATTTCTTGCAACCTCGCCCGCTTCAAGACTGGGCATGCGAACATGGAAATGCTTCGCCGATTATTTGAGAGTACCATAGTCGACCTGAAGGAGGGTGTACAGTTATGCAAGATGCGATGTGGCTCATGCCACCTTCTCTGCATTCAGCGTCGAGACCATGAAGGGTCGCACGATTGCCAAACTGCGCATGAATGTATTCACGGTTGCGAATTCAGAAATGAACATCCAGAGGGGCCAAAGCCTTGTGGTTTCAGGTACCTCCTAGATCCTGCCCTTATTTTATCTGATTCTAAAATGATATCCACCAGCGCTGGACATCCAGGAAGCCACATGTGAGGATTTCGTTTATGCCTGTCACCTCACATAATCGATCACTTTCGAATTTCTTTTCCAGTTGTGTGGTCAATGCTCACTTATGCGGTGAACCCTGCAAGTTGAATGACAAACCTGGTTGTTTGAAACGATGTACTAAGGTGTGCTTCATACTTAGAGAAGAATGCACATAATCTGAGATTCCTAGGTCGCCGGCCACCCAGGAGAGGACCATATGTGTCCCGCTTTGACACATGGTTGCGGTGAAGTGAGAACGCCCCTTCTGCTCACTAACCAAATTGACATTTCCTGTTAGCCTTGTGGATTGACCCAAATAAAGCTAGCAGACGGCCGGGTCTACTCGTGTGCCCAGACTTGCATGATCTCAAGGTGTATCTCCCTGTCGCTTCCTTCCTTTCAAGCTAACCGTTACCTAATAGTCAGAAGAACCACTCACGCCACGCTTGCGATAGTCGCACGTGCCCTATCTCCTGCCAACTTTGTAAACGATTATGCTCTAATCAAGATCACCTGCATGGATTAGATCCAGGAGCAGTGCATCTCTGTGGGTTCGTGATTTTTCACCTCGCTGCTCGCATCTTTCTCACTCGCGAGTTATAGTCAAGAACATTCTTGTTCTGCGCTTTGCTCTGCCGTGGGGATATGCGAAATTGAAACGGCACCACTCTCTATTGAAGCAATGTTCACTGGTAGGCATGAAACATTCCAATATACCAAGGTTAGAACTATGATTTTATCGGGATACTTCTCGCTGATATGGCATGGTGCAGTATTCGCAAGGTTGGATTTATGTCTCACTTTATCCCACTGATTGATAGCTTGTTTCTCTCAGTGTCCAGGAAGCGTCAATGCGTTATCCCGATTCCTCCTGGAGCCTTAGGTCACTCCGGGGACCACACTCACAGTTCTGAAAAAGACCCATTCCATTTCTGTAAAATTTGGTTCGTTCTAGATGTCTTTGTTGACTCCACCTGACTGTTTCCGATGTACCAGCTGCCCAAGTTGCGGATACTTTTGTACTCTGCCCGTTGGTCTGTCGATTTTCCTCTCTCTTAAGATCTCAGCCTCACCGTTGGGTAGGACATTCGCAGCAAGAACACGAAACAAGTCACGGGTCGATGTCTAAAACTCGCTGGGTAGTGGATGACCCAGACAACATACTGGAGGTCCAAGGCCGAAAGTTTGCTTCTAATGATGACGGAGCACCTATGATGTGCAACCTTGTATGCCAATCGATGGGAAGACATGTTCACATCGATTATTGCCGAGCCCCCGAAGCAGCATCTTGCACTGGCCCTGAAATGGAACATATTAGAAGTCGATTAGCGCCCAATCCTGATCAACCCAAGGACTCAATTACGCACAATTTGCATTGGCGGAGATCAGGTACTGTAAATTGTTTGGGAACTTGGAAGTTTCTAACACTTGACCGCCAATACTGCAGGTTTTAAAGGTTAGAAACTTGACGACACCATCACCATCGTACATTAATCTCTTCCGACCTTAGATCCTTACTCGCGCGAAGATCAAACAAATTTTGCCAAGTGGTGAGCCGTACTTTTTTTGTTTAATCGCATGAATAAACCTCTCCCCTCTAGTGATGTTATGTGTGGAGGTGATACTCATCTCATTTCCTCTATCTGACAACCTTATATCTCCCGTTTTAAGGTCCCGAACATCAGGCGACGACTTCTGCCCCTGCCCAACCGTCGTACTGCATCTTACCCCTTTTCCACGCTCCTCGACCATCGGGCGGATTGTCTGCTAGGGGTACGGGTTATGTATCCCATGATGGACATTCTTTTTCATGTAGAAATCCCGCGGTGATGCAACAGGCCTTCCATGTGTTAGTCTATTCTCGTTTTTTGTCACGGAGTACATTACCGCATTCATTGATTCCCGTCCGATACAGAATTTTCGTAATCGACAGGTCATTCCCTCCCAATATGTTACTTTGTGGTGATGACAATTCTTCTACCACTTAGATCTGCATCCATGGGCTCGGGAGATAGAAAACCTCTGGCCAACACACCGGTAACAGCTCAAATCATCCAACAATGTGATAACAGGCTTGGGGCGGTCTACTCATCCTTGTATGGATTCTGGACGTCCCGAAACGCTGCCATGGCTGCGAGTCAAACAAATACAGCCCGTCGGGACGCTTATAGGTGAAATTCTATCTTACATCGACTATTTCCGACACTGATCACCTGGTTCGTTTTGATAGCGTGATCTTATTCGATCGTGCTGTGATAAGCTGCCTTGTGAATGACTTTGCCAGCACCCCGGACCAACTTTTGAACGCAGTCCTTGCCTACAGCACAGGGCGAGGGACCAATTACAGGGCAGCTTTGGAAACTACTCAAGAAGTCATGCGACAAAACTGGAGCACGGAAAGGTGCGCACGCTTGCATTCTGCGACGGATTCATTTATGACGAGAACACTCGAAAGATCCCCTGTGGTTATATTCCTTTCTGATGGTGAGTGCACCGTTGACGAACGGGCAGTTCAAAACCTTTGCCGGGCGGCGGTTACTCTCGGGTGAGTATACGCGATCGTCTTTCTAATTGTTCTTAACGCCTAGCATCTAGAAAACCGTTGTCCTTCCATGCTGTTTCATTTGGCCCTCGCCGGTTTAGCACCTCCTTGCGCAGGATGGTGCAGATTGCTTTAGAAGTGCAAGCCAGTGCTCCGCCCGACCCTCTTATACCCGCGGCGGCACTGGTGCTGTCGAGTTATACTCAAGCACTTGATACGGTAAGCCACACCGTTGTCCCCTTAGAAGTATTTTTTGCTCATCGGTCTTTTAACACACAGATTCGACTTGCAGAAACCTTCCTTCGAATAGCCGACTCCCTGAGGAAGCCGAGGGGATCGCTGCTCGACTAAAGATCGATTGGTGTTCATAACCATTTTTTTTTCTCAAAGGTTCTATCAAATTTGTACTGCGTGTTTCATTGTATAAGTATTACCGAGTGACGAGATCATCTTGTGCGTAGGTCAATAGTAACGCAGACACACGATGCATGTTTACGCTGAAGCGGTACGCACGCAATCAGGTAATTGAACCGTGCATACAGACCCTAAAGGATAGCTTTCTCGGCGGTCCGCGAATGTAGGTCGTACAAATCAACAGCTGCTCTGGCAATCTGATGGCAAACTGTTCGTTTGGCATCGGGATAGGAGAACACGCAGAATGGTAAATAAGCACGTGACTGGAAACAGAGCTTACGCGTTACTCTGAATGACCATGGAGGCACCAGCCTCAACGTCGGCTGGAGCAATTGACCAACGTAGACAGAATGCCCTCAAGAGTTACCGAGAAGTAAGCTCATCCTACTGCGTATTTCCCCGGCAGCTGATACCACTTTGCAGAAAATGCGCAATCATGAGGCGAGCAGTGAGAGTCTCAAGAATCGTAAGTATATTACACCCCCAATCCGAAAAACTCGCGTTGTTCAATCAACACCCAGTTCGTTTCTCTTTGAAGGACTTGGAGAAGGATTATGAAAAAACTGAGAACGATATCAAAGCCGTACAGTCGGTGGGGCAGATTATCGGAGAAGTTATGAAGCAACTCGACGACGAAAGGTGTGAGTGTTCCCGGTTGTTATTCCACACCCCCTGCCTAATTGCGTGGATAAAGTTATCGTAAAAGCCTCGTCTGGACCTCGCTATGTTGTGTCGTATCGTCCAACATTGCCAGTAGCGAAACTGAAATCTGGGACACGTGTTTCCTTGGACATGACTACCCTAACCATCATGCGCATCCTACCCCGAGAGGTTGACCCTATGGTATATAAAATGAGCTTAGAAGACCCAGGTAGTGCGTCGTTTGCTGGTATCGGTGGGCTTGGCGAGCAGGTTCGGGAGCTGCGTGAGGTGCACCCTTCCCACTCTCTTTCTAGATTTTCCGCTTAACTCTACTTCAGGTTATTGAGCTTCCGCTCTTGAGCCCCGAACTTTTCGTTCGCGTTGGTATCAAGCCGCCGAAAGGAGTTCTTTTGTACGGTCCCCCGGGTACGGGCAAGACCCTTTTAGCCAGAGCAGTTGCTGCCACACTCCAAACCAATTTCTTGAAGGTTGTTTCGTCCGCGATCGTCGACAAGTACATCGGAGAGAGCGCTAGAGTTGTGCGTGAGATGTTTGGGTATGCACGAGATCACGAACCCTGTGTCATTTTCATGGACGAAATCGACGCGATTGGGGGTCGCCGATTCTCGGAAGGCACCAGCGCTGATCGCGAGATCCAGCGGACACTCATGGAGGTCAGTCTATATATTTCTCCTACATTCATCATCCGGCTCAATCCCGAGACAGTTGCTTAACCAAATGGACGGATTTGATTCCCTAGGAAAAACAAAGCTTATTATGGCAACGAATCGACCGGACACCCTCGATCCCGCACTACTTCGTCCTGGCCGACTAGATCGCAAGATAGAAATCCCACTACCGAACGAACAAGCAAGACTAGAAATCCTCAAAATCCACGCAGCACCTGTTAGCAAGCGTGACGACATTGATTACGAAGCCATCGTCAAAGTTTGCCTTTATATATATCTTCTTTCCTCCATTATCTGAATTAGAACCGCAGCTTACGGATGGCTTCAATGGAGCCGACTTGCGTAACGTCGTGACGGAGGCCGGAATGTTCGCAATCAGAGACGATAGGTCAGTCCTTGTGAATCACCCTCCATCGTATGCCAGTGCTGAACGCTCTTAGGGAGTTCGTCAATCAAGAAGACTTAACAAAGGCAGCGCGGAAGGTCTCGGAGGCGAAGAAGCACGAAACTTTGCACAAGACAGAGTTTTGAATGAGTCTCGTGGGAGACCAAAGCGATGCAGAAGTCGGGAGGTTTTTGTTACGCTCTTTGCTCATTCCACAACTTTTCTCCCGAGTTTGACGCAATGAGGATGGCCAAGTACAGAATGACGGGTGTTTGACTGCATTGTGCAAGGAACGAAATTATAAATGTTACCCCCCGCTCGCTGTCGGGCTAGGGTAAAACATTCTCATATTTCTCGTTGTCTGGAGAAAACCCATCCCGGCCCCGCGGGTGGAGAGAACAATCTATTAAGCCCTCCGAATTTCCCGGCGGATGGATTCAGCCTTGTTTGGGTGCGCCTGTACTACTCTTGCTAAAGGCTGGAGCTTGGAAGTCCCCCGCGCTCGGACAGCTTATCATTCTCTGCTAAGGATCTGATGTGTATCGGTCCTTTCGTGCGAGTTGTGCTATGATCCATAACCTATTTCCTCCTACCTATGTAAATTTGGATCGGAAGAGTTTACAATTCTGAAGAGCAAGAGAGGAACATGAGTTACAGGAACCAGTACCTCTGTACGATGTTCACAAAGCAGTACTCGACATCAAAACCGGAATAGACCACCTTTCTTCTTTAGTTTTTTATCCTCTTTCGACAATGGAATTAGAGGGGGTGTAGACGATGGTAGCGGCGAAGACTGCGACGATTTACTCCGTTCCATTTGAGATGATTTCAATGACGGGGTCGGCTGGGGTGGAGGTGCATCGCGAGTGAAATACTTTTCATCGTAATATTCTTGATAAGATCTCTGCGGTCCCCTACTCTCGTGCAGACCGTTCGGAATCGCCTTTGATCCAACCCCGCCCAAATCAAGTACCTTCAAGTCATCAATTACTTGGCGGGGGGTAAGCGTGTGAGTAGATCCTACAAATGCACCTGAGCGCAGCTATAGCGTGTCCAGTGGGATAAACAGCATACCGATGAATATATCTTTGCCCAAGGCATTTGAGAGTTGATATGCTTCCCTCACTTCTGAATATGCCACGCCACCGGCAACAAAAACTATGATGCGCTGTCGTATCTCATTCGTCGCACCCGGTTTTGCTGCCCTGTGCCAACTTGGCTTGGCACTACGCAAGGACGTCGCGGTGGAAGGCGTAGATCGCAAGCTCGGAGCGACAGGTGTCACATTTGGTGGCTCCTTCACATAGGGGAACACTGTCAGGTCTAATTTATTTGCCACGTGGTCCTGAAGGAGGCGAATTTGAGCTTGATGTTAAACAGGTGAAGACCGTCTGCACCTCAATCACCGTCCTCAGCAAAGGCTTGAATCTGGAAAGCTCGTATTCCTCCTCGGTGTTCTGTTTCTGTTTGATTCTCTTCTTGAGATCACGGTCGCCCGGTCCCTGGAAATGAGGATTAGAGCGTATAACTCCGAGGAAACAGAATGCTTACCCTACTTATCCGCACACCGAGATGCACGAGGGCATTAACTGCGTCTTGCTCGGATAGAGTAAGTCGGGCGTGTTGGTACAATCGCCTCCGATCCTCGTCAGGTACACCATCACGAAATTGCATGTACAATGCGACGATCCTGACTTTGTTTGAGTTTCTGGAAGGGGGTCAGATTGTGTGACGAGCACTGCATTGAATAAACAAATTACATGACCTCCCGGCTGTCAAGAAGAGGCACCATCTCCTCGACCAATGCTTTCGGTGTCTTGCCTTCAGCCGTGAGGCCTGTTGAGGAATTCTGAAATATATGGTATGAGGTCGACAGCGGGGATGACGAACTATTCGGAGACAATGAACGCTACCTGTTCTACGCTAGCCACCAGAGGTAGTTTGTCGCGTTCAAAAATGCTCATACATTCTTGCGCCATGTTGAGATGCAAGGAGAACTTGGATAGAAATCAACCTCCACAAGAAAAACACCGAGAGCTCTAACCCTGAAATTACCTTTTCTCGTTGCTCCTGGTACTGAGGCAGGTTTGCAAGCATGTCTTTCATATCGTTCAAACTTGCCGCGCCTTCCCTGCAAGGACGAGAGCTTAATCGACAATGACGGAGCATAGCTGCGGTAGACGTACCCTTTGAACCCTGCATTATCTTGGAGGAACTTATTAAAGTCTGCCATGAGCTTGTCTATTGCCTCTCGCATGTGCATATGGCGAACTTCCGTCCAAACGGAATCCGAGTCTGAGAGCGTCGCCGTTTTGTCCTCATAAGCTCCCATGGAAGATTGAAATTTATACCTAGCGTCATTAGCGAACACCGACCAGCAAACCACAAATGGCATGACGGGGCTCACGTGTACTTGGTGCCGTCATCAATCGGCAGTAGGTCGTTGGCCATGGCCTGATAGGTGAATTCGTGAATGAAAGGTGCCATCATGTCCATTGAACGATCGGTTATAAATAGGGTGGACTGAGGCCGATCGGCGGTCGTCTGGTTTTAAAATTGCTCATCAGCGGCGCCCAGATGAGACATTGTCGAACGCCAAACATACCCCAAAATCAGGATTAAGCTTTTTGTGCTCATCCAAACATTGTTGGACCATGAATGCCAATAACTTGGTGAGGTAATCACCTTTCGTAGACTCATAGGCTCTTGAATCGGAACCTCGGGCAAGATTGGTGCGCCATCGAGCGCTACTCTCAGCGGGTGCCGGTGGCCCGGTACTCGCGTGAGGTTTGAGAGCACCAAGTGGAGGGTGGTTGGAAGGTAGGTAGTATCGGATGAGAGGGAATTCGTTGAGGGATATGCAAACATTCGTTATCTGCAAGGGTATCTAATGAGGCTGGGGGGGGGCAATGAGATTTTGATCTCAGGTTCCCTTACACATTTGCTAATAAACCTCAGGTCTTCTTCCAGTCGTGCCCGGGCGGCCTTGAAGGACGATTCGCTGCGAGGAGGACTATAGAGGCTGAAGAAGAGCGCGGGGGCACGCATGGAAAACAGCTGGGATTCGGTAGCTGGCCGAAATCACTTGTTTGTAGTGTGTTCGAGGTTGCAAGAGGTGGAGAGTACGCACCCCAAAAATTGATATAAAGCTCCCTCAATCCCTTAAGATACGGCTCTGCGGCCGAGGAAGTGAGTTGACCAAAGAGTTGCTCGGAGAGACCTGTTGGTTAGGCGACGGGATAAGGATGGACCCCCCCCCTTCCCTTGGATTTTTCTTTTTTTTGAGACAGATCACAGTTTGCCTCGCACCTTCGATGAAGAATAAGTGTGCGGCGGCATACTGCTGCCGACCGTTTGAAAAGTCCTTCACGACGCGGTCCACATTCTGGCTTGTGGGCATGAGCAGATAGACTGCCTCGAATTCGGTTTGGAGTTCACGGTGGTTCGTAATCGATTCGATCACTCGTTGACCGAGGTGAGGATATGGGTCTGACAGCGGCGGCGAGGACAACAATAAAACATACGGGTAACATTTTCCTCTAAAATATCAAACTGTTTAAGAACCGATCCTAGCAATTTCTGCGAGTGCTCATCCACGACGAGGATCTTCCACCGCCCGGGAGGATTGACGGATCTGATCGCGTCCAGAAATTCTGTTGAAATCATATGAGCAAAGGTGCAACTTGAGCACGTAGTGTAAACGATACGTGCTGGAACGAACGGTTGAGATAAGCGACGACGACATTCCTTGGGCAAAGTGGTAACCTCGGTTTGGGGTAAACAGAAATAAACACGTTCCTCAATTACCGGTTCTGAGGTGACAAGCCTGATTGGGATTTTCGGTCACGTAAGTACTCTCAAGCACGACCTAGTTCGTGTCTTTACGGTACGCCCTCGTTAGTTCCACCAATTCATTCAGCTACAATTACCCCAAACCGAAGATTATCACGAAGGGAGAGCCACGATACAAACGCAAGAAAGTATGTATATATGCTGGAGTATGAGTAAAAAAATGAGTAGCGGCACACGATCCAATACACGCAAACCCAGCGCAACTAAAAAACCTGTGTGCATCATCGTGGGCCCGACACCGGAGACGGGTGGTCAGATGGCGTGCCTGTGCTTGGTCGCAAAGCCAACACTCGGTCATCCGACACGACGATAATTTCCTCTCGACTGATCCCATGCTGAGGACGAGCGTACTGATTGGGATGTGAAGGGTATGGCGGGGGGATGCCATATCCGCTATACGCAGACTGTCGGGCCATTGACGGGCCACGTTGGACTGGATAAGAATGATATCCGCCGAATCCGCTTGGCTGGGGGGTGAGTTGCATGTTACTAGCGGTATTGGTGGTCGATGGAGGCGTGTCAGCGAACAATAACCGAAGGTTGCTTCCCTGGATGACTTGTGAAATCAAACCAGTCTCGACGTGGCGAATCTCGATAAAAGTGGGCTCAAACGCAAGAACATACGGAAAATGTAGAGCTAGCCGTCATAAGCCAAAATGTCCGTCGTCGGTTAGCGACAAGCACTCACCAAAGCCAGTGGGTGACGCCTCCCAGTGTACCATGAACTCCTTCCGAGACCGCCGTCCGTTTTTATTGACGTAGAAAGCGAAATCTACCAGAGCAACTGTCGAACAAGGACAGATAAAAAGAACGCCGGATCACTGACCATCGTAGCACAAAAGAAATTCGTTATCGATACGATATATGGCCATGGGCCGGAGATTTTCCTTTTTCTTCATGAACTCGAGTGACTCATCAGTTGGATCCAACAAGCCCTGGGTATCTAGACTCTCAAGGTCCACAATTTCGAATCCTTTCGAACATCCAACACATAACTTGGTCTTAAGGAAGTGAATTGAGTTGGATTCAACAGGAATGTAGAACTCCTAGGAAGGGAGGACTGCGTTAGTAGGGTTATATGCCTGACCCATAAAAGACAGATTAACCCTAAAGAATTTCAAAGTATCATTCCCCCCTTGGAGCAATTTTCTGAAAGTCGGTTTGCTCTTGCCACGTTCGTTATGATCTATCGGCTCCAGAGTCTTGATGGTACTTGATAGTGGGCTGGATTTAACAACGCAGACGAGCACCCTTCCAAGGCAGATCCCCGCTTTGAAGAACGTTGTGTGCGCCGATATCCTTTTTGCCCGCTTTAAGCCTGCCATGGGATCGACGGAATCTAGCGCGTCCAAGGGGAATGTGATCACTTGTCGTTCTAGTGGTCACCATAGGGTGTTTGTTCGGAACGATTTGGGCACAGCATAGAAATATAAAAAAAATCTCACCCGACAAGACGATGAGTAACTGGTAATCCTCCAACACATCCACCTGCGCGACATCCAAAAGAGCCAACACCTTCACTGGCTCTTTCTGTGGTGTCCTCAAGTCTGAGAGGTATATTCCATCATCGGTGCCAAACACGACGCGTCTTCCAAAATCTATCAACGAAGCGCTCGTCAGGTTTTTTTTACTCAAGGCAGTTTGTTGGAATGAACGTACGAAATGGGGCCGCGCAATTAACTTTGTTAGGCCCGGAAAAGAATCCCTCGCTCAAGGTGACGGTGTCAAAGATCAAACTGCGCTCTCGCATGACCTCTTGCTGTTTGGTGATGTGTTCCAACCATTTTCGCTGGGTGAAGTAAGTATTGGCCCAAAGCATGATTTGGTAGTATTTGCGTCCCAGATGGACGAAAGTGATCGAATGCTGGCCTTTGCTATCGGACTTGCTAGGGACATTAGGCATATGGATGGGGGTTTTGCTACTGCTGAAAGAGTTCCTCTTCACTAAGGCTTGCTTCTGTCGGCTGCTTTGTGATCGAGCGGCACTTGAAGGATCCTCTGAAGCGGAGACGAGTAGCAGCTCCAACGGTATCGGCTATAAACAGGTAGCATCATCAAGTCAATGGCGCTAAAATGCAATGAATACGATCGTACTTACCCGCCGATAAACTCTATACTGCTCGTGCTTCGTCTTCTGGTGTTTCACCATAAGCAAAGCATGGTCGAATAAATAAACTTGGAGATCCCCATTTTCATTCCCTTGAACGCCGCCACCTCGCTTATTAAGTGGACCCTTGAGAATTAATTCTCGGCCTTCATCTCGCAACCGAAGATCCTGTTGAGGACATGTGTGATAGTTGTCAGCTCTCGGGATAAACCACGGAAAAGGGTTGAGGACCCACCACTTGCTCTCCTGGTTTGAAATCAAGCTGTTGATCCAATTCGATGAGATTGAAGCGGTTCTCTGTCTTCCCTGTCTCAACATTGACTTTTCCCAGAAATTCTCTGACTAGAGTGATAACTTTAGGTAAGACCTTCTTATCGGAACTATCGTCTGGAGTGTGCTTGAGCACGGCTTCTAGAAGTAAAGGATAGCGAGCAAGACGAGTGGTAGGCTTTGTCAGGTAGGCATTCAACTCCAGCTTGCGTGATTCGGGTAAGCGTTCTGTGGCCTTGGATTACGTGTGAGCGATCATACCAAAAAAAAAAAAAAAAAAAATCAATGGATAACCAACCTCAACAAACGAAGCGAAAGCGGGATTCGAATTCTTCTCCTGCTCGAATTGGTACTTGCCGTAAAGTTGATGGGCACCATACGTCACGAAGGGTCCAAAATGAGGCACAGCATCCGAGAAAATATCACCGATGCATTCCACTACGGCGTATGACTTTTGGCGTTTATTAAGCGCGTCACGCAGTCGGGTGTTGACGGCAATGATTTCGAAAATATTCCAAAAGACTTGTTCTAAGAAATCACTTCGACGGGGTTGAGGAATGATGTCTTGATCTTTGAGGCGGTTATACCAAGACTATATTTCGAGCTGAGTCTCATAAATGAGCAAATATAGGGAGCAGACGCACGTCTCGAAGGTATTCCATATCGCGTACAAAGTCCCGCTCGGTGTAGATAACCTCGTTGATAGCCTCCTGTCTCTTCTTCTCGGTATCAGACACACTGTTGGCGACTTCCTGTGAGACTGAGTGAATCCACAACGTCCCGGGTTCCTACATGATATCAGCCAAAGATGGATATCGACCGATTGGACGGTTACTCACGACAACATCACCCAAGCTTTCGCGACTGATTTGCTTTTTCAATCCAGGTTGGGGCTTCATGTTTAAGCGGGCTTGCTGTTCAAGCCGACGTGGGCAGGCGATGCTGTAACACAACTGGTCCCTCGAACAGGTTGGCGAATAACAATCTGTCAGTAATGTGAACACTCCTGATGGAAGAGGGATGTCGTCCACGCTGACGGATCCCTTCAGAGGTCGTGGCTCTAGCTTTTCGGAATCTGGGGTAAGAGTGTCAATAGTGGTTGCACTGAGATGACGGTCGATGGATGATTGTTTCTTTCCGGTTCGGGAGGCATGCTTGTTGTCGTCGACGTCTGGCCTGGTAAACTCAATCGCGAGCTCCTCATTGTCCAAGTCGCCGCTGACGAAAGGGCTGGGTAACTTTGTCCGGAACTGATATAGCTCATTTGAACTATCCCGTAATCTGTGATCGTAAGTAACGTCGTGGAAGAATTTCTGAGCATCCAACGCCCGTCCGAGGAGAAGGGCGAGATTGCGGTCAGTTGTTTTGATGATGTACGCAATCTTATCAACGGCTTCACGTCCGTCAAAGGCATCCTTATAAGTAAGACTGTCCTTGACCCTGTCCGAAAGCTGAATGCGGTCACGGAATGCTGCTGCGACGCGGGAGAGCATGGCTGGGTAGACGATTGGCGTCCTCCTTCTGGCTGGGGCGCGCGTGGAAGTTGGAGAGTGATTGGCTTCGTAGTGTTGCCTGGAAGAACGAGCGGAGTCGAGGAGGGAGCGAACTGCGGAGGGTGCGGCTGACATTGACATTGAGCGGTCTTGAAGGCTGCGCTGTCGGTGAGGACCGGAACCCTTGAGCGGGATAGTTCGCGATGACTCGGATGAACGGCGGGCGGAGGGGCTAGTAGGGGAAGGCATCCCATCGACCAAGGTGGTGGCGAGAGAAGGTGAATAGCTTGTTACAGAGACACGGGCAGATGGTAGGTCAGTGTCGACTTGGAGAGGGTAAGGGCGAGAGGATGAATGGGGTAGGGGCTTGCCAACGTTGCCCACGGGAGGTATACGGGAAGGCTCCACACCTGTTGTGGAATGAACAGGCATGGACGGTAAATTTACACGTGCGGAAAGTGGAGAGTGGGTGAGAACGTGGGAGGAAACTGAAAAGCAAATAGGACACACATAGTTGGTCTTTGCGGGCCCAGGGAAGCTCGCTGCTGCCCTCGTCGGTGCCCTGATCACTACCGCTCCCGTTAGCGGCAGGTCCGAAATCAATGCCTAAAGTTCCGTCATCAGCGTCGAATGATACACCTAATCTGGGCAGGTCTGCCCGTTTTCCGTTCCGGGGGGGTAAGAGTGAGTTTCGATCAGAGGTGGAAGGGGGGTTGTGAGGATTATCTTGGGGGGCATTCCGATATACCTGGGCCTGATAAGCTTGGGCGGGGGTGAGATTTGAGGTTGTGAGGGGATCGAAAGTGGGATCTGGAGGTTCCTCTGGCTGTGGAAGGTTGAGGGCAAGACGATGGGCGCTGCTAGAGACGGAACTTGTATGGGCATGGCCGGGGGGTGCGATGGAGGGAGTATTGGGATACGGGGGCTGTGCATATGGATATGGTTGTGGGGGCTGAGAGGGAGGGGAGGAGAGATGGGAGTGCCTGTGGACGGGATGAGATTGTTGATTGAGGTAGGGAGGATATGAGGGAGTATAAGAAGGACGTCTCTCAAGATTTGGCTGATACTGGGAGGGCTGGTAATGGTAGGAGTGACCGTTGGGCTGGAATGGCCAGGGATGAGGATGATTGAGGGAGGGCTGAGAGGGATGAGGTTGTGATATTTGGTGATGAATGGTGCTGGGACGGCCGAATATGGATTCGTAGGCCTCATGTCGTTTGTCTGGGAGTCGTGGACCGAAAGGTTTGTCCATGATGAGAGAGATGAAGGGGAGAGGAGGGAGTAGGGAGGGATGAAGGTGGGAGATCGCGAGGCGAGCAGGCCTAACCCGAGTGGGAAATTATATAATTATTGAAGATGAGACGGGGAGATGAGGACGAGGAGACGATAACGACGATGAAGACGAGACCGACGAGACCGAAGAGTACGAGACCGACGACGACAACGACGACGACGACGACGAACGAACGAACAAATAATAATATTAATAATAATAATAAATCACATTTCAATGCAATACAACAGCTTCCTTCGGCTATCGTTAAATCGTTCTCTTTACACAATGTCAACACGTCCATCGTTTTGGAAATCTCTCGCACCAGTTCCTCTCTCCCCTTCTATCACATTCGCTCCACAACAATCACTCCAGAATTTACCCGTACCAGACCTTCAATCTACTTTAGCAAAATTGAATGACGGTTTGAAGCCGATCGCTTTATCCGACGAAGAATATGCCCAAGCCTTGGACAAAATCGTCCTCTTCGCGAGTAGCGCTCAAGCCGTGCAACTTCATGCTCGCCTCCTTCAGCGTGCACAGCAGACACCGCACTGGCTAGAGGACTGGTGGGATAATGCCGCTTACTTGGGCTACAGGGACTCTGTACGTATTCTTGGCCATCCCGATCTCCAACTCGTTCCGATCCTTTCTAGGTCGTCATCAACGTCTCTTACTATTGTACGAATTCGCACACACACACATTTCCTTGATTTAACCCCCCTTCATTCAGATGGCTTTGATCCTCAGCCATCTCACCTTCCTCAATCCCCCGCTGCTCGTGCCGCAGCCCTCACCCGCACAGCCCTCATCTTCCGCCAGCAACTCAAACGTGGTTTACTAACACCCGATACCACAAAGGAAGGCCCCTTATGCATGGACTCATATAGGTCCGCCCTCTCACACCTCCCTCTACCTCTCATATTCTCAATTTCGATATCAGATGGATGTTCGATTGCTGTCGAGTGCCAGGTGCCCACGGCCTAGACTGGTCCGTCTCTTACTCCAAAGAAGGCGACCTCGGAACCTCTCCCCACATCGTCGTTTTCCGCAACAACAGAGTCTGGAAATTGGATGCCGCAAAGGACGGTCGACTGCTCAGCACGATCGAACTCGAAAAGTGCGTCCATCGTTCACATTCAACCCAATTTCAACCTCTCAATCACTCAGACAATTCCAACACATATACAACAACTCCACCCACAAATATCCTGGTGTGGGTGTATTGACAGCTTCAAATCGTGATGTCTGGGCCAAGGTCATTCCAACACTCTCATTCTCTCTCTCCCCCCTCATCGCAACTCCCTTAGGACTACGCAGAGTTAATGTCTTCACCCAAAAACGCCCAAATCATCCACACTATCCACTCCGCCGCCTTCGCCGTCTGCCTTGACTCCTCTTCTCCTTCAGATTCCGTCGCCTTCAGCCGCTCCCTCTGGCATGGCGACCTCTCTTCATCCACAGGTAGTCTTTCCACATCCTCCGCTAATACCCTCCTAAACCGTCCCTCTCTCATAGACTCGTCAAAGGCTCCCATCGGCTTGCAAAACCGTTGGGTCGATAAACCCGTCCAATTCATCGTCTTCGATAACGCACAAGCCGGACTCATGGGCGAGCATTCAGTCATGGACGGCACACCTACAGTTCGCCTCTGCGACGAAATGCTCAATCTCCTCCACAACCCCTCATTCGACCACGGATCGCCGCCATCGCCATCGCCGTCGCCACCACCACCGCCACCGCCACCTCCCCCGACGCCCTTGGACTGGTACATATCCCCGCACACCGAACAAGCCATCCAGGCCGCAAGCGACGCCGCCGTGGAGCTCATCGACAGCCAGGCGCTCAGCTTCCATCTGACCGCCTACGGCAAGGCCGCCATCAAGAAATTCGGCTTCTCTCCAGACTCTTGGGCGCAGATGATCATCCAACTCGCTTACGCGCGTCTCCTCGCCTTGCACGGCCAGAAACGCATGGGAGGCACTTATGAGGCTGCCACCACCAGACGGTTCTTCAAAGGCCGCACAGAGGCCATACGCGTCGTCTCGGTCGAGTCCGACAGGTGGGTGGCCAGTATGGATAACCCAAACCTCGGGATCGTCGAGCGGAAGAAGCGCTTTGGCGAGGCGGTCAAAAAACACTTGACTCTCGCCAAAAGTAGCGGGCTTGGATTGGGCATCGACCGTTTACTGTTTGGTGCGCTCAACTGTGTCCTGATCTAGATCTTGTGCTCACAGATTCGCGATGCAGGGCTTAAAAAGGCGTTGAAGGAAGGCGAGGAGATCCCGGCTTTGTTTACCGATCCGCTCGTCACCCGGTCAAGTCATTGGGTATTGAGCACGTCAGCTATATTTTCCAAACATTTCCACGCTTATGGGTGGGGAGAGGTGCGATTCCCTTTCATCATCTTCGTATTTCAACTAAAGCATACGCAGGTCGTTCCGGATGGCTTTGGGGTGGCGTATATGACTGGCTACGATGGTACGTTCACGATACCGAGTCAACTTGCTATGCTTGACTCTATTTCATCAGACCGTCTTCAGTTCACCATTACATCTCGGAAAGAGATGCCAAACGAACAGTTCCGCAACCAGATTGCCAGAGCAGCTGTTGATTTGTACGACCTACATTCGCGCACCGCCGAGAGAGCTAGCCTTTAGGGTCTTGTCTGTGGGTACGGTTCAACTCCTTGATCGCATGCAAACCGCTTCAGCGTAATATATGGGCAAGTTTCGTATGTATCGTGGCGCCTGCGCTACCATTATGAACCTCTTGGTTTGAATGCACAAGATGCCCTTGTTCCTCGTAATAATTGTACAATGAAACATACCATACAACTTTGAGAAAAAATATGACGCAAACACTGTTCGATCTTTGCCCGGAGCATTGATAGATACCCTAGGCCTCCTCCTACTCGTAATACTCGTACAAAAACAGGCAGTACAACTTTGATGGAAAAAAAATGGCAAGAACACTGTTCGATCTTCAGCGGAGCAGCGATCCCCTCGGCTTCCTCAGGGAGTCGGCTATTCCAAGGAAGGTTTCGGCGAGTCGAACCTGTTTGTTAAAAGACCGATGAGCGAGAAGAAAAATGTCTAAGAGGTCAACGGGATGACTTACCGTATCAAGTGCTTCCGAGAACGTCGATTGCACAAGTGCCGCCGCTTGTAGGAGAGGGTCGCGCGGAGCATTGTTTTGCGCTTCTAACGCAATCTCTACCATCCTCCGCAAGGACTGGCTAGCTCTCTGAGGGCCGAATGAAACAGCGTGGAAAGAGAGCGGTTTGCTACATGCCAGACGCTTGAACCGATTAGAAAGAAGACAATCAACCAACGCTCACCCGCAAGCAATCGCCGCCCGGCAAAGGCTTTGAACAGTTTGATCGACAACGTTGCACTCCCCATCAGAAAGAAATATAACCACAGGGGATCTTTCGAGTATTCTCGGGATCAATAAAGCAGTTACAGAACGGATTAGCGCATACCTTTCCGTGTGCCAGTGTTGTTGCATGACCTGTTGAGTAGTTTCCAATGCCGCTGTGTAATTAGTCCCTCCCCTCGACTCGTATGCAAGGACCGCGTTCAAAAGTTGGTTCGGAGAGCTGGTAAAGTTGTTCACGAGGCAGCTTATCGTAGTATCATCAAATAAGATCACGCTATCAAAACGAACGAGGTGATCGGTGTCGAAAATAGTCGATGCAGAGGTAAAATTTCACCTATAAGCGTCCCGACGGGCCGCATTTGCTTGACTTGCAGCCATGGCAGCGTTTCGGGACATCCAGAATCCATATAAGGCTGAGTAGACCGCACCGAGTCTGTCATTGCACCGTTGGCTGATTTGAGCTGTTACCGGTGTGTTGGGCAAGGGACGTCTATCTTGCAAGCCCATGGACCCAGATCTAAGTGGTAGAAGAATTGTCATCACCACAAAGTAAAACATTGGGAGAGAATGACCTGTCGACGACGAAAATTCTGTATCGGACGGGAATCAATGAATGTGGTTATATGCTCCGTGACAAAAAACGAGAATAGACTAACACATGAAAGGCTTGTTGCATCACCGCGGGATTTCTACAAGAAAAAGAATGTCCATCACGGGATACATAACCCGTACCGCTAGCAGACGATCCGCCCAATGGTTGAGGAGCGTGGAAAAGGGGTAAGATGCAGTACGACGGTTGGGCAGGGGCAGAAGTCGTCGCCTGATGTTCGGGACCTTAAAACGGGCGATATAAGGTTGTTGGATAGAGGAAATGAGATCAATGTCACCTCCGCACATAACATCACTAGAGGGGAGAGGTTTATTCAAATGATTCAACAAAAAAGGTATGCTCACCACTTGGCAAAATTTGTTTGATCTTCGCGCGAGTAAGGATCTAAGGTCGGAAGAGATTAATATTTGATTGGGATGCGGTCGCTGGGTTTCTAACCTTTGAAACCTGCAGTGTTCACGTTGAAGTGTTAATAGTTCCAGATGTTCCGATAAATTTATAGTACCTGATCTTCGCCAGTGCAAGTTGTGTGTAATCGAGTCTTTAGGTCGATCAGGATTGGGTGCTAATCGAGCTCTAATATGCTCTATTTCAGGACCGGTGCAAGCTGCTGCTTTGGGGGCTCGGCAATAATCGATGTGAACATGTCTTCCCATCGATTGGCATACAAGGTTGCACATCATAGGTGCTCCCTCATCATTAGAAGCAAACTTTCGGCCTTGGACCTCTAGTGTGTTGTTTGGGTCGTCGACTACCCAGCGAGTTTTAGACATCGACCCGTGACTTGTTTCGTGTTCTTGTTGTGAATGCCCTACCCAACGGTGAGGTTGAGATGTTAAGACGGAGGAAGGTCGACCCACCAATCGGCAGAGTACAAAAGTACCCGCAACTTGGACAGCTGACGCACCGGAAATAGTCAGGTGGATTCAACAAAGACATCTGGAACATACCGAGTTTCGCAGAAATGGAATGGGTTTTTTTCAGAACTGTGAGTGTGGTCTCCGGAGTGACCTAAGACTCCAGGAGGAATCGGTACAACGCATTGACGCCTCCTGGAGACTGGGAGAAACAAGCTATAAATCAGTGAACCAATTGAGGAATGATATAAATCCAACCTTGCGAATACTGCATTATGCCATATCAGCAAGAGGAATCCTGATAAAATCATAGTTCTAACCTTGGTATATTGGAATGTTTCATGTCTACCAGTAAAAGTTGCTTCAATAGATTGTGGTGCCGTTTCAATTTCGCATATCCCCTTGGCGGAGCAAACTGCAGAACAAGAATGTTCTTGACTACAGCTCGCGAGTGAGAAAGATGCGAGCAGTGAGGTGAAAAATCACGAACCCGCAGAGATGCACTGCTCCTGGCTCTAACCCATGCAAGTGATCTTGATTAGAGCATAATCGTTTACAAAGTTGGCAGGAGATAGGGCACGTGCGACTATCGCAAGCGTGGTGTGAGTGGTTCCTCTGACTGTTAGGTAACGATTAGTTTGAAGGGAGAAAAGCGATAAGGAGACGCACCTTGAGATCATGCAAGTCTGGGGACACGAGTAGACCCGGCCGTCTGCCAGCTTTATTTGTGCCAATCCGCAAGGCTACAGGAAATGTCAATGTGACTAGTGAGCAGAAAGGGCCATTCTCACTTCACCGCAACCATGGGTCAAAGCGGGACACATATGGTCCTCTCTTCGGTGGCCGGCGACCTAGGAATCTCAGATTATGCGCATTCTTCTTTAAATATGAAGCATACCTTAGTACATCGTTTCAAACAACCAGGTTTGTCATTCAACTTGCAGGGTTCACCGCATAAGTGAGCATTGACCACACAACTGGAAAAGGAATTCGAAAGTGAACGATTATGTGAGGTGACGGAGGCATAAATGAAACCCTCACATATGGCTCCCTGGATGTCCAGCACTGGTAAATATCATTTTAGAATCAGATAAAATAAGGGCAGGATGTGGGAGGTACCTGAAACCACAAGGCTTTAGCTCTTCTGGATGTTCATTTCTGAAATCGCAACGGTGAACACATCCATGCGAAGTTTGGCAATCGTGGGACCCTTCATGGTCTCGACGCTGAATGCAGAGAAGGTGGCATGAACCACATCGCATCTTGCATAACTGTACGCCCTCCTTCAGGTCGACTATGGCACTCTCAAATAATCGGCGAAGCGCTTCCATATTCGCATGACCAGTCTTGAAGCGAGCCAGGTTGCAAGAAATCCATTCGCGGACATGCTTGACTCTCATTTCGACCAAACGATCAAGGTATGCCCCAAGTTCTTTCACCCATTCATCGTCTGACTTATGTTGTCGCAACCGCGACCTGTCCCATGCGTCTAGTAAAGCTGCAAGCGCCGATTCTGGTGTATTGGGTTCTACCGTTTGGCCTGGCAAATAGAAACGTGATGGTGTGTCGTCTTGCTCTACCACATCGTCCGTATCAAAATTCTAAGGGTGTTTGTGTGAGATCTCTTCAACTGTATATGATTGACGTTACCTTTAACGGCTCTTCTTCAGGTTCAACTTCTGAGAGACCAAATGCAAGCGCATTCTGAAGCAGGTGCATAAGACGTTGCGCGCGATGAGCCGCAAGTGTTTCTGTCTTTACGTTGGCAAGTGGAAAAAAGAATAGGGAGAGAAGTCTTACGAGACAGAGCACCCCAGTCGTTGGCCTTAAACGGCGGCGATGTTTCATTCAAGCACACAATGATCAGATTGCTCACTAACCTTGAGTTTTGCCATTAAAGTCTTGAGTGTTAGGAGAAACTCTCCAGCAGCTGTGTGAGTTACTTGCTGCTGATCCAAGCAATTTTTGACGGTTGAGAAAAGGGAATAGAATTTCCGGGACTCAATAACGGGCCATGGAATTATATTCAATTTTCCACCATGGAGCTTGGAGATGAAGTTCGCATCTTGCTCTTCTTGAACGATCTTCTGGAATTTGAGGGAAAACCTGACAGTTCAGGGTAATGTGACCATAAAAAAGGACAACCAGGAAGAATAAGAAATCATACTCTCGAGTGATCTCATTCGTGTCAGAGTCTACCACATCCTGTCATTAAATGGATTTAAATTCAGATAAAGCCCAGTTGCTATCGCATCCGACCTTGATAATGATCATTAATGTTGATTGAAACAACGTGGGATTGGCAGCTGGATCAAGAACGGTTGAAGATGATTGGAACGATTGGAAGAGACCAGTGATATCGCGAGAGAGAGCGAAATTATTCCGGAAGAGGACCTTTCAGTAGCTGAATGATTAGGTCACGACTTTTGCCACTATACAACTCACAAGATTAGAGATTGCAGTATTAAAAAGAACCAATAAGGTGTCTTCTTGAGCAGACCGTTCAATACTGTGTACACCTAACCAATGATTCATCCCAAAACACTCTCGTCAGGTAGTTGGATTGTACCCACCTTCGAAGTCTAGTGCCACAATGAGGGCATCGTCGGTAGGTGTCACAGACATCCAAACACCCTCTGGCTAACAGTATACGCAATACGAAACCAGCCGGTTGAAATGATACGTACCTGTCGTTCTCATAGCACTTCCTGCAAATGAAGTATCAACCAGGTGATTAAGCGTATAACTTTTGCCGACAGATTGTTCCCCTAAGGTCTAGAGATAAGGATGTGGCACAAGTGATAGACGATGAGACGAACCCATAGATGATACTACTTTGACCGGCTGCAGTAAATTGTGATTAAGAGAGGGGAAATGGAAAATTGTGGCATGGATCACCTTCGACGCCATATAAGACTGGAAAAGAGATTCGTACCAACCAAACGATAAGCTATCCACAATTTGTGAGACTTCGGCACCTAAGAGGGACCTCTCCAGTTCCGGAGAAAAAACACCATCTTTCAAAGGTATGAATCTGTTCTCGCGTGTGACTGCCAGGTGAATTGGGATTAGACATAGCAGATCTATAAGCCATTCGCCAGCCCTCAGGCAAGTGACCGTCCACGTTGCATCTGTAGTGATTGTGGGCAGAAGAGTCTCGAAGGACACCGCTTGCACACGTAGTTGTTTGAGTTCCTCGCCGGTGGGTTTTCTCGTATTTCTTTCGAATGAGTAAATCAGATTCGAGAAATGAGGTTCAAAAGCATCATGGTGCCTATCGGTAACAAAGCTCAGTGATCTCGGGTGCCGCTTGCTTGATGCTGAAAAGGTTTGCCTGCGAACGGCAGGAACAACAGGAAAGCGAGTCCACACCTCTGCGTGACAATCTATAAGACAGTTGTGAACCGCGCCAGTATCACCACTCGAGGCCTCTCTCACACCCTTCTCCTTGAACATAAATTCAGTGATTTTGCCTTTGATGTCCAGAGCAATGGATTGACAACGACGAGTATCAATGTCAAGACTAGTGAAGTGAACGATGTTTCTTTTGAGGAGGGAAGTTAGTACCAGTGGGAAACTGGATGGTATCACATCTTGAAGAGGAATTCCTTCCGTAGAACCAAAGGTGTTCCAATGATATGCGCGAAGAGATGCCGAGCCATCTTTGATCGTCGAGGTGAACAAACAGGATCCATCTGGTGATGAGTGGATTGTAGAGGGAACTGAATCAAGTTTCAAGGACGCTGGCCTTTGTTATCAACTGAGATTAAATTCTGACTATCTTTGATCAACAATGATGCCTTACCGGAACTGTTGCGTTATCAAAGAGAATATCCTCGCCTCTGCGCCTGAATCGATCAACAGTATCTCTTCACTGCCAATCACAAAACAAGCATGGAGAAGTGTTTTGCCTTCTTCGTACCACGGCATAAGATTCACTGGATTCCCCAACGCTTGCAGAGACGTAAACATCTCATCAAACGTAAAGATGTTTATTTGAAGTTTCTACTTGGCGAGCAGCTTAGCGTTTTGGAAAGCTGGATTGAAATTAGCATCCAAACCTTTTGAGACCCACACACCGCAAGCATGCGTTTTGTCTCGTCAAACGCCAGGAGGAAGTTTTCACCAATTTTGTCACGGTGGAGTCTTTTTTTGGATTTCTCATTACAGATGGCGTCATCCATAGAAGACAATGCATCACAATAAACGGTGATATTGTGTTGGGAATCATCGGTCACAAGCAGACACTTGTTGTTAGCGAGTAGTTGAGCATGTCTGAGTGTAAAACACAGATGAGGTACAACCACGTAAACGATCGGGTGGATAAGACCCACAATATGATGTGATCCAAAGGCAGCTGAAAGGAGTAAGACCGTCGGTCTTCCACATGGGGAGAAGGAATGAAAATAGGATTCAGCTGAAGAGAATGGCGATCTTCCTCTGACATTTCCAATAAATGGATTCTGTATTCTAATGCTGGGTCGAGGCGAACTTCCTCGTGACCCGTTATCTTGTAAGCCTGAAGTGGAAGGTGGGAATACATTCGAGGCCTAAATGCTTCTAAAGAATAGAATGCCACCAGAGATCTATCTCTGTGAGCTAAGCTAAAGGTCGGGCAAACGATAATCGAACCACGCACCGTGATGCTGCACCCTGCGAGCTTGTCTCTACCTCTTGGATAAACTTTTGTCGTGCAACCTTTAGACGTTGTTCCTCTTTGTGTCTAGCCTCTTGACGGATTTGGTCTTTCACAGTGGTTTCGCGGATTGCCTGAACACGGTGAATGAATTTATCTGACAGTCTCAGAACCTCCCCCCGAAGGTAACTCTGAGCAATCTGACAGACTTCCGCCACCAGGGGTTGCAGGAGAGGCTCGCCTACTACAAAATCATTCAGGGAACCGAGGAATTGTGGATCTGTTGTTGAGGAAGTGAGTCGCTTCGCTTCTTCTTCGATGGATACATCACCCCCACTCTTCCAATTTACCATCGTCGAAATAAGAGAGGTAACGAAAGATTTTGGCTCAGGAATTGGAGATTCGTAGAGGTTTCTTATTGTACTTTGCAAGTCCTTTGCCTGTGAAATCGAAGATATTATATGTTGGCGATCGGTATCAGTAGGGTCGGTGTCCGTAAGGCCTGCGTGAGCTTTGAGCAAAAAATCAATGGTGACAACGCGATCCTTCAGCTGTTTGAACTTGGGGGAAGGGATGTGATCCAGTTTGGCTTTTCTTAAGGTGTTTTCGAAATCACCACCTAATTGTTGATACCGGGCTGTCAGGTCCGCAAAACGATCTAGAGCAATTTCTATGAGACGAAACCCGTTGGACAAAGCCGCCCACAGTTCACCTTTGTGGGTGCTCTCATTGACGGATAGCGGGATCTCAAGCTGTTCCAAAGAGAGAATACTTGAATAGATGGAGTCAGCGAAGATATCTACGAAATTTTCTTTGACTTACGGATATAATTTGCATATTTCACACGCAATGATCACACTCAGTGTCTCCTTGATCTCTTCCTTATCATTTCGCAATCGTTCTGATAATCCCTTTTCGTGTTTGCGGGACTCGTTCTCTATGTTTTTCGCTGATTCTTGGTAGGACTGTCTCCAAATACGGCATGGTTGAGGAAATCGTTCCAGCAAACCGCATTCAACGAGCTTCTCAATTGCGGTATCGCTCATGTTCTCGCCAATGCGAATAGTGCTTCTCAACCTGGAAATGGAGTAATAAGTAGCACATCGATACACTGAACATTCGTGCGTCGTACAGTGTGTTCCGCAGTTGCACATAATTCACAGTTGTTGCAAAATGATCGTCCCTGGTGGAGGACGAGATATATCCCGTTGTCAACAGAGCTTGAACCGTCTCTCCTGCTAGTAACCTCGGTGCAAAGGAAACTTTTTCAATCAAACTGTCCGGGGGAGGTTCACCGATTGTAATAATTGGCATGCTCATCTGAAAAAATAACGTTATGAGCAACAAGTGTTAAGTCAGGAATTAGTACTTGCCACAAAACCTGGCCGTGATGCGACACCCTCTTCTTGTTCATTCGTTTTTGCGACCTCAAAAGTAAACAAACGGTCAGAGTCTTCGTTATCAATAGGGACCGACGGATCCTCAAACTCCTCACTCCAGATCATAGCGTTAGCATGATCGGAGGAGATCAAGGCTATTATCTGGTCGGAAATCTTGGTGAGGTAGCTACAAATAGTCGTTGTTTGGGGATCGACACTCAAGGATGCATACAAACCCACCGCATAAATGTCACTCGATTGCGACGGACAGAGGAAATGGCGTTGTCATTCCAAGTCGTGTCTTCGGGCCAATACACAACATATAGTTGCTCCTCTGCGACAGGGGTCTCGACAGAGCGTATGATGTATAGTCCAGAGCGTAGTGTAGGTCGAGAGGGATCAGTATCCATCAGTAAAGCTTTGGCACTGTAAGAAGTCAAGGATGAGATAATAATGCTTCCATTATGAAGGTAAAAACCTACGTCTCATCGTTGACTGCCCCAATGGAAGCTAAGAGTCGAACGATTTCTTCTTTGCTGCCGTACACACCGAGAGGTTTGACTAGCAGGTTATCCAGGTCCTTGAAATCGATTTCTGCGAGTGATTTCCCACAGGCACCAGGACAAAGATTGTCGATCAGCTCCCGCAGAGAATTCTGGTCGATGATAACTTTGTCCACTAATCAAAGAAATTATATTTATGTCCAAATGACCTATAGGTGTTTGTTTGGGTGACCTACCGAGTCCTCCGCTTCCGTGTTCACTGAAGAGGTCGAGTATACGATACATCCCTTTGATAGAGGGGAGCAAATCGTTGGTCGGCTTCTTGACGGAGGCGGGTAACGAATCTCCTTTCCGATTACGTCTATATTTATTGCGGCCTGTGCTCTTCGAAGGCAGAAACATGGTGGGCTCTTCGCTTTCGTCTTTCTTCTGCCCAGCAACAAGTTAACACTCAGTCAAAAAGCAGTGACACGAGTTAGAATAGTACTGACACTTCTACCAGCTAGAGTCAAATTCTTCGGATCCCAGGGGGGACTGGTAACTAAAGGTGAATTGAAATCATAGATATCTTCGTCGAATGGGTCGTTGGGATGTGGTCGATTATCCTAAACCAAAAAGAATAGAAGGTGAGACAAATAGCCTTGAGAACTCGTACTGTTTACAACTGACTTGAGTAATGGTTTCCATTGGGATCGAGATGTGATTCTGGGGACTAATTTCCTTGCTTTCATTTGTCGTCCGAGTGTCAGGCTAAGAAGCGGTAAGCACGATGGTCGAATAATTCAGCCTGCATCACTGACATCTACATCTACAGATTATCGTGAGTTGAAAGTCTTTAATAACAAAGTATAAACTCGTACCTGACACGATCACATCAGCATCTTGGTTTCGTCCCTCTGTGACAAGGCAGTCGGTCAGTGAAAAGGTGAGACTCATGAGTTGAAACAGGGTTCACCCATAACCTCAGGTGGCGTCTTGGGAAGTGGCTTGTATCCCGAGTGTACGATATTGTTAGTTGGACCATTGGATGGTCTCGTTCTTCCCCATGGTTTCAAGCGCTTGAGGCTATCGAAGATCCCAGACCTGGGACGATCACCCATGTTATGATTGGTAAAGAATTGGACTTTGCTTTTGGGCGCTTTATGATTTTGTTCCAATACTTAGTCCTGGTACAGAGTTAAAGCAAGTGTTGAGCAGCAAAGGTAGAAAGACAAGTTTGAAAAATAGACGCCGTCATCCTCTTCTTTTGTCTCCCAGGATCACATACATCTATTTCGGGTCCAATTCCAAACCAATCGTCTCCTAATCGCGCGGGCATCTCTGTCGTCTCGAACGACATTGGGATAGCGAAGTTCTCAAAAACCGCTTTTGACACGCACCAGCTGTTCAAAGCATCCAAATTATGCATCAGGGCCCCAGATCATCTAAAGGTTTACTTGCGAGAGATAAAGATATGACGACTTGGCAGTCGCGACAGTCCGAAGATGGAGGTGGCATTGCTGATTTTGTGCAGAAGGTACTCGGTGGCAGTGAACAAGTCATCTCACACGCAAGTTTCGTATGTATCGTGGCACCTGCGCTACCATTATGAACCTCTTGCTTTGAATGCACAAGATGCTAATAATAATTGTACAATGAAACATGCAACTTTGAGAAAAAATATGACGCAAACACTGTTCGATCTTTGCCGGAGCACTGATCCCCTCAGCTTCCTAGTGTTTCTACTCGTACGATGAAACTAACTTAGATGAGAAAAAAAAATGGCACGAATATTGTTCGATCTTCAGCGGAGCAGCGATCCCCTCGGTTTCCTCAGGGAGTCGGCTATTCCAAGGAAGGTTTCGGCAAGTTGAACCTGTTTGTTAAAAGTCCGATGAGCGAAAAAATATGTCCAAGAGGTCAACGTGGTGACTACCGTATCCAGTGCCTCCGTGTAACTCGATAGCACAATTGCCGCCGCTGGTAGGAGAGGGTCGCGCGGAGCGTTGTTTTGCACTTCTAGAGCAATCTGCGCCATCCTGCGCAAGGAATGGCTGGACCCTTGAGGGCCAAATGAAACGGTATGGAAGGACAGCGGTTTTCTAGATGCTAGATGTTGAGAGCAGTTAGAAAGAAAAGATCGTGCATACTCACCCGAGAGTAACCGCCGCCCGGCAAAGGTTTTGAACTGTCTGATCGGCAACGGTGCACTCACCATCAGAAAGGAAAATAACTACAGGGGATCTTTCGAGTGTTCTCGGGATAAATAAAGCCATTGCGATGCATAATAGTGCGTACCTTTCCGTGCTCCAGTGTTGTCGCATGACTTCTTGAGTAGTTTCCAAAGCCGTTGTATAATTGGTTCCTCCCCTTGCCTGGTGGGTAAGGACGGCGTTCAAAAGTGTGGCCGGGGGACTGGCAAAGTCATTCACAAGGCAGCTTGTCACAGCATGATCAAATAGGATCACGCTATCAAAACGAACCAGTGTGATCAGCGTCGGTGACAGTCGGTAGAGATAAATTGCACCTATAAGCATCCCGTCGGGCTGCATTTGTTTGACTTGCAGCCATGGCAGCGTTTCGGGACGTCCAGAATCCATATAAGGCTGAGTAGACCGCCCCAAGCCTGTTATTGCACTGTTGGATGATTTGAGCTGTTACTGGTGTGTTGGGCAAGGGACGTCTATCTTCCCAGCCCATGGATCCAGACCTAAGTGGTAGAAGAATTGTCATCACCACAAAGTGACGCATTGGGAGAGAATGACCTGTCGACTACGAAAATTCTGTATTGGACGGGAATCAGTGGTAATGTACTCCGTGACGCAGGGGGAGAATAAACTAACACATGGAAGGCTTGTTGTAACACCGCGGGGTTTCTGCAAGAATAAGAATGTCCATCATTGGATACATAACCCATTCCGCCAGCAGGGGATCCACCCAAAGGTTGAGGAGCGTGGAAAAGGGGTAAGGTGCAATACGACGGTTGGGCAGGCGCAGAAGTCGTTGCCAGATGTTCAGGACCTTAAAGAGGGCCGTGTAAGGGTGTTTGACAAGAGAGAAAGGACCAATATCACCTCCACACATGATATCACTAGAGGAGATAAGTTTATTCCAGCGATTGTACAAAATAAGTATCGCTCACCACTTAGCGAAATTTGTTTGATCTTCGCGCGAGTAAGGATCTGGGGTCGGAAGAGATTAATGTTCGATTGGGATGCGGTCGCTGGGTTTCTAACCTTTGAAACCTGCAGTGTTCACGTTGAAGTGTTAATAGTTCCAGATGCTCCGATAAATTTATAGTACCTGATCTTCGCCAGTGCAAGTTGTGTGTAATCGAGTCTTTAGGTCGATCAGGATTGGGTGCTAATCGAGCTCTAATATGCTCTATTTCAGGACCGGTGCAAGCTGCTGCTTTGGGGGCTCGGCAATAATCGATGTGAACATGTCTTCCCATCGAGTGGCATACAAGGTTGCACATCATAGGTGCTCCCTCATCATTAGAAGCAAACTTTCGGCCTTGGACCTCTAGTGTGTTGTTTGGGCCATCGACTACCCACCGAGTTTTCGACATCGACCCGTGACTTGTTTCGTGTTCTTGTTGTGAATGTCCTACCCAATTGTGAAGTTGAGATGTTAAGACAGAGGAAGATCGACTCACCGATCGGAAGGGTACAAAAGTACCCGCAACTTGAACAGCTTGTACGCCGGAAATAGTCAGGTGGATTCAACAAAAATATCTAGAGCGTACCGAGTTTCACAGAAATGGAACGGTGTTTTTTCGGAACTGTGGGAGTGGTCCTCAGAATGGTCTAGGGCTCCAGGAGGAATCGGTACAACGCATTGGCGCCTCCTAGAGACTGCCAGAAACAAGCAATAAGTCGCTGGACCAAAATAGAGACATAAACCCAACCTTGCGAATACTGCATTAGGCCACATCAGCCAGAGCCATCTCTATAAAATCATAATTCTAACCTTGGTATATTGGAAGGTTTCGTGTCTACCAGTAAATGTTGCTTCGATAGATTGCGGCGCCGTTTCGATTTCGCATATCCCCTTGGCAGTGCAGAATGCAGCACAAGAATGTTCATGACTATAATTTGTGAATGAAAGAGATGCAAACGGCGGGGCGAAAAAATAACGAACCCACAGAGATGCACTGCTCCAATGTCTAATCCATGCAGGTGGTCTTGATTGGAGCACAATCGTTTACAAAGTTGACAGGAGATAGGGCACATGCGACTACCGCAAGTGTGGCGTGAGTGGTTTTGCTGACTGAGGCGATGGTTAGTGTGAGAAGAGGTAAAAAACAAGGAGATGCACCTTGAGATCGTGCAAGTCTGGTTGCACGAGTAGACCCGGCCATCTGCCAGCTTTATCTGTGTCAATCCGCATGGCTATCGAGAATTGTCAATTTGACTGGTAAGCAGAAAGGACCGTTCTCACTTTACCGCAACCATGGGTCAGAGCAGGACACATGTGGTCCTCTCCGGAGTGGGCGGCAACCTAAGAATCTCAGATTGTGCATTCGTTTCTCAATATAAAGCACACCTTAGTACATCGTTCTAAACAGCCAGGTCTGTCCTTCAACTTGCAAGGTTCGCCACATAAGTGAGCATCGACCACACAGCTGGAATGTGAAGGTGAAGGTGAACGATTGTGTGAGGTGATGGAGGGATAAACGAAGTCCTCACATATGGTTCCCTGGATGTCCAGCACTGGGTAAACATCATTTAGAATCAGATAAAACAAGGGTGGGATTTGGGAGGTACCTGAAACCACATGGCTTTAGCCCCTCTGGATGTTCATTTCTGAAATCGCAACGGTGAACACATCCATGCGAAGTTTGGCAATCGTGCGACCCTTCATGGTCCCGACGCTGAATGCAGAGAAGGTGGCACGAGCCACATCGCATCTTGCACAACTGTACACTCTCCTTCAGGTCGACTATCGCACTGTCAAATGATCGGCGAAGCGCTTCCATATTCGCGTGACCAGTCTTGAAGCGAGCTAGATTGCAAGAAATCCATTCGCGGACATGCTCGACTCTCATTTCAACCAAGCGATCTAGATGTGACCCAAGTTCTTTTATCCAGTCATCGTCTGACTTGAGTTGTCTTGGGTGCGATGTGCCCCATGCGTTTAACAAGGCCGCAAGTGCTGACTCTGCTGTACTGGGTTCTATTGTTTGGCCTGGTAAAAAGAAACGTGATGGCGTGTCGGCTTTTTCTATTACCTCGTCCGTATCAAGATTCTATGCATGTTTTCGTGAGATCTCTGCAACTGTATATGCTTGATGTTACCTTCAATAATTCCTCTTCGGGTTCAATCTCCGAGAGACCAAAAGCAAGCGCATTCGTAAGTAGGTGCATCAGACGTTGCGCACGATGAGCAGCAAGTGTTTCTGTCTTGATGTTGACAAGTGGAAAAAAAAATTGGGAGGGAGAAGACTTACGAGAAAGAGCACCCCAGTCGTTAGCCTTGAAAGGTGGCGGTGTCTCATTAAAATATTCAATAATCAACTGTTTCACTAACCTTGAGCTTCGCCATTAAAGTCTTGAGTGTTAGGAGAAACTCCCCAGCAGCCGTGTGAGTTATCTTCTGCTGATCCAAGCGATTTTTGACGATTGGGAAAAGGGTGTAAAATTGCCGGGATTCAATAACAGGCCACGGAATTATATCCAACTTTCCACCGTGAAGCTTGGAGATAAAGTTCGCATCTTGCTCTTCTTGAACGATCTTCTGGAATTTGAGCGAAAACCTGACAGTTCCGCGAAATGTGACCATAAAAAAGGACAACCGGGAAAAACAAGAAATCATACTCTCGAGTAATCTCCTTCTTGTCAGAGTCTACCACATCCTGTCATTAAGTAAATGTAAATTCGTATAAAGAATAGCTACAATTACATCAGACCTTGATAATGATCATCAATGTGGATTGAAATAATGAGGGATTTGCAGCTGGATCAAGGACGGTTGAAGAAGATTGGAATGATTGGAAGAGACCAGTAATATCACGAGAGAGAGCGAAGTTATTCCGGAAGAGAACCTTTGGGTAGTTGAATGATTGAGTCACGAATTGGGCTGCCATATCACTCACCAGATTGGAGATCGCAGTGTTGAAAAGGACCAATAATGTGTCTTCTTGAGCAGAGCGTTCAATACTGTGTACACCTGAGCAAAGATTCGTCTCAAAACAATCCCAGCAGGCAAATGGATTGTACCCACCTTCGAAGTCCAATGCCACAATGAGGGCGTCTGCCGTAGGTGTCACAGACATCCAAACACCCTCTAAGTAACAGTATTGCGTCAATGCGAAGCCAACCTGTTGACATGGTACATACCTGTCGTCCTCATAGCACTTCCTGCAAACGACGTATCAACCAGGTGATTAAGTGTATAACTTTTGCCAACGGATTGTTCCCCTAAGGTCTCGGGATAAGTGTGTACCATAAGCGACAAACGATGAAAGACAAACCCATGGATGACACTACTTTGACCGGCTGCAGTCAATTGTAATCAAGACATGAGAAAAGGACAATTAAGGCATGGGTGTACCTTCGACGCCATATATGACTGGAAAAGAGATTCGTACCAGCCAAACGACAAGCTATCCACAATTTGGGTGACTTCGGCACCTAAGAGGGACCTCTCCAGTTCCGGAGAAAAGACACCGTCTTTCAAGGGTATGAATCTATTCTCGCGTGTGATTGCCAAGTGAATCGGTATTAGACATAGTAGATCTATGAGCCATTCGCCAGCCCTCAGGCAGGTAACTGTCCAGGTCGCATCCGTGATGGTGGGAAGAAGAGTGTCAAAGGACACAGCTCGCACAAGTAAGTCTCTGAGCTCTTCGCCAGTAGGTTTTCTTGTGTTCTTTTCGAATGAGTGGATTAGATTCAAGAAATGAGGTTCGAAAGCGTCATAGTCCCTATCAGTCACAAAGGTGAGTGATCTCTGGAGTCGCTTGCTTGATGCTGTAATGGTTTGCCTTCGAACGGCAGGCACAACAGGAAAGCGTGTCCACACATCCGAGTGACAATCTATAAGACAGTTGTGAATCGTGGTAGAATTACCATTCGAAGTCTCTTTCGCGCCCTTCTCCTTGAACATAAATTCAGTGATTTTGCCTTTGATGTCCAGAGAGATAGATTGACAACGATGGGAAGTAATATCAAGGCTGATGAAGTGGACGATGTTTCTATTCACGAGGGAAGTCAGCGCCAGCGGGAAACCAGCCTGTATCACATCTTGAAGAGGAATTCCTTCTGTTGAGCCAAAGGTGTTCCAATGATACGCGCGAATAGATGGTGAGCCATCGGTGGTCATCAAGGTAAACAGACAAGATCCATCGGGTGATGAATATATTGCAGAAGGAACTTGATTGAGGTTCAACGATGCTGGCCTTCAATGTCGACAAAGATTAAATTCAAAGGATCTCCGTTAAGGATGTTGCTCTTACCTGAACTGCTGGGTTATCAAAGAAAATATCCTTGCCTGTGCGCCCGAATCAATCAGTAGTATCTCCTCACTGCCAGATACAAAACAAGCATGGAGAAGACTTTTGCCTTCTTCGTACCACTGCATAAGATTCACTGCGCTCCCTAAAGCTTGCAGAGAGGTGAACATCTCGTCAAAAATAAAGATGTGCAATTGGAGATTCTGCATGTGCAAACTTTTTAGCGTTTTGGCAAAGTGGAGTGAAATCATCCGAACCTTCTGAGACTCGCACACCGCCAGCATGCGTTTTGTCTCATCAAATGCCAGAAGGAAGCTTTCACCGATCTTGTCACGATGAAGTCTCTTTTTGTATTTCTCGTGACAGATGGCACCATTCAGAGAAGACATAGCATCACAATAAACGGTGATGTTACGTTGGGAGTCACCGGCCACAAGCAGACACTTATTGTTGGCAAGTAGTTGAGCGTGTCTGAGTGTAAAACACAGATGAGGCATGACCACATAAACAAGTGGGTGGATGAGACTTTACAATATGATGTGATCCAAGGGCAATTGAAAGGAGTTGGACCGTCGTTCTTCCACATGGGGGAATGGAATGAAAGTAGGATTCAGTCGAAGAGAATGGCGATCTTCCTCTGACATTTCCAATACGTGAATGCTGTATTCTAAAGTCGGGTCGAGGCGAGTTTCTTCATAACCAATCGCCTTGTAGGACTGTTGTGTGGGGGGGGAATACGACCGAACCTTGGAGACTTCGAATGAATCCAACGCCACCAGAGATCTGTCTCTGAGCTAAGTTAAATATCAGGCAAACCACGATCAAACCACGCGCCGTGATGCCTCAACCTGAGAGCCTGTCTCTATCTCCTGGATAAACTTTAATCGCGCAACTTTTCGGCATTGTTCTTCTTTGTTCCTGGCCTCTTGACGGATCTGGTCTTTCAGAGTGGTTTCACGGATTGACTGAACACGGTGAATGACTTTATCCGACAGTCTCGGAACCTCCACCCGAAAGTGACTCTGAGCAATCTGACAGACTTCCGCCACCAGGGGTTGCAGGAGAGGCTCGCCCAGTACGAAATCGTCCAGGGAACTGAGAAATTGCGGATCGGTTATTGAGGAAGTGCGTCGCTTCGCTTCTTCTTCGATCGATACCTCACCCCCACTCTTCCAATTTACCATTATCGAAAAAAGAGAAGACACCAAAGATCTTGACTCAGAAAGTGGGAATTCATAGAGGTTTCTTATTGTACTTTGCAAGTCCTTTGCTTGTGAAATGGAAGATACTATGTGTTCGCGATCAGCGTCGGTAGGGTCGGTGTCCGCAAGTTTTGCGTGAGCTTTAAGCAAGAAATCAATGGTGACGATGCGATCTTTCAGGTATTTGAATTTTTGGGAAGAGATGCGATCCAGTTTGGCTTTTCTTAAGGCGTTTTCGAAATCACCACCCAATTGTAGATACGTGGATGTCAGGTCCGCAAAACGATCTAGAGTAACCTCATTGAGACGAGAGCCATTGAACAAGCAGTCCACAGTGCACCTTTGTGAGCGCTCTCATTGATGGTAGGTGTGATCCCTAAACTTTCCATAGAAAGAATACTTAGAGAGATCGAGTCAGTTAAGAGCTCTATTGACTTTGCAGTGACTTACGGATATAATTTGCGTATTTCACACGCAATGATCACACTCAGAGTTTCCTTGATTTCTGCTTCATCACTCCGTAATCGTTCCGGTAGTTCTTTGTCGTGATTGCGGCATTCGTTGTCAAGAATCCTCGCTGACTCTTGGCAAGACTGTTTCCAAATACGGCATGATTGAGGAAATCGGTCCCGCAAACCGCAATCAATGAGCTTCTCAATGGCGTCATCATTTATGTTCTCGCTAATGCGAATCGTGCTCTTCGATCTGGAAGCGGCATCATAAGTACATCGCCACACTGAACACTCGTCCTTCATACAGTTTGTTCCGCAGTTGCACAAAGTTCACTGTCGTTGCAAAGTGATCAGTCTTGATGGAGGATGGGATGTATCTCGTTGTCAAGATGGCTTGAACAGTCTCTCCTGCCAGTAATCTCGGCGTCAAGGAAGCATCCTGAATCGAACCGTCTGGGGGAGGTTTACTGATCGAAATAATAGGTGTGCTCATCTGAAAAATCTTGCTGTAAGCAACAAGAGCCAAGTCAGGAATCAGTACTTGCCACAAAACCTGGCCGTGATGTGACGTCCTCTTCTTGTTCATTCGTTTTCGCGACCTCGAAGGTAAATAAACGGTCAGACTCCTCGCTATCAATGGGAATCGACGGATCCTCTGACTCTTCGTTCCAGATCATGGCCTTCGCATGATCAGGGGAGATCATGGCTATTACTTGGTCGGCAATCTTCGTGAGGTAGCTACGATAGTCATCGTTGAAGATTGATTGACACTCAGGGAGAGCTGCAAACCCACCGCATAAATGTCACTCGGTTACGACGGACAGAAGAAATGGCGTCGTCATCCCAAGTGGTATCTTCAGGCCAATAAACAACGTATAGTTGCTTCTCTTTAACAGCATGGTTAGAAGAGTGTGCGATGTATAGACCGGAGCGTAGTTTAGGTCGGGAGGAATCAGTATCAATCAGACATAAAGCTTTGGCTCTGCAAGAATTCCAAGGTGAGTTAACGATGCTTCCATTACAAAGACAAAACTTACGTCTCATCGTTGACTGCCCCAATGGAAGCTAAGAGTCGAACAATTTCTTCTTTGCTGCCGTACACACCGAGAGGCTTAACGAGTAGATTGTCCAGGTCCTTGAAATCGATGTTGGTCAGTGATGTCCCACAGGCACCAGGACGAAGATCGTCGATTAGATCCCGCAGAGAATCCTGGTCAATGATAACTTTGTCGACTAATCAAGGAATTTAACTTTACAGTCAAATGAGCGAGAGGTGTTTTTCTGAGCGTCTTACCGAGTCCGCCACTCCCTTGTTCGCTGAAAAGGTCGAGAATACGATACATCCCTTTGATAGAGTGGAGCAAGTCGTTGCTCGGCTTCTTGACCGAGCCAAGTAACAGATCTCCTTTCCGGTTGTGTCGATTATTAATCTGGTCCGTACTCTTTGAGGGTGGGAGTAGAGTACCCTCCTCGCTTTCATCTTTCCTCTGCTCGACAGATCAATTTACGCTCGGTCAAATTGGAGTGACACAAAATAGGATAATACTGACACTTCTACTGGATGCAGTGACGTTCTTCGTATCCCAAGTGAGACTGGTAACCAAAGGTGAGTTGAAATCATAGATATCTTCGTCAGATAAGTCGTTGGGATTTTGTCGATTCTCCTAAACCAAAAAGAGCAGAGGGTGAGACAAACAGTGTTTAGAAACTTGTATTTTACAACTGACTTGCGTAATGGTTTTCATTGGCAGCGAGATATGATTCTGGCGACCGGTTTCCTCGCTTTCATTTGTCGTCCGAGTGTCGGGCTAAGAAGCCATAAGCATAATAATCGAATAATTCGGCCTGCATCACTGACATCTACAGATTATCGTGAGTCGAAAGCCTTTGGTAACCAAGTATAAACCCGTACCTGACATGATCACATCGGCATCCTGGTTTTGTCGATCTATGACAAAACAGGCTGTCGGTGAAAAGGTGAGACTAATGAGTTGAAAGAGGATTCACCCATGACCTCAGGTGCGCGAGTGTCGGGCTAAGAGGCGGTAAGCATGATCCTCGAATAATTGGGTCTGTTCCACTGACATCTACAGATTATTGTAAGTTGAAAGCCTTTGGTAACAAAGTATAAACTCATACCTGACATGATCACATCAGCATCCTGGTTTCGTCGATCTATGACAAAGCGGCTGTCAATGAAATGGTGAGGCTGATGAGTTAAAAGAGAATTCACCTATGACCTCAGGTGCAGGCGTCTTTGGAAACAAGCTACCTGGTATGAAACCGTTAGTTGGACCAATGGATGACCTCGTTTTTCCCCATGGTTTCAGGCGCTTAAGGCTATCGATAAGCCCTGACCGAGGTGTTGATTTTGGACGATCATCCATGTTATGACTGGCAAAAGTTGATTTTGGACCTTGTTTTTTGGTTCTTTATGATTCTGATACTTAGTCCTGGCACAGAGCAGAAGCAGGCGTTGAGCGACAGGTGAAAGTAGAAGAGAAAGTGTGAAAAATAAACCTGTTCTTTTGTCACATTGGAACCGCAGGATTACATACAACCAATTTCGGGCCAGTTCCGAACCAATCGCCTCCCTAATCGCGCTGGCATCTCAGTCGTCCCGAACGACATTGGATAGCGAAGTTCTCAAAGATTGTTATTGATCCCCTTTTGGCACGCATCGGCCATCCAAAACATCCAAATTATGCATCAAGACCCCAGATCATCTAAAGATTTACCAGCGAGAGATAAAGATCTGACGACTAGCAACTGGCAGTCGCGACAGTCCGAAGATGGAGATGGCATTGCTGATTTTGTGCAGAAGGTACTCGGTGGCAGTGAACAAGTCATCTCACACGCTGGCGCAAGTCAATATGCTTTAGACGGAGTAGGCACTTCAGCATGCGGTATTGCGGCCTTAAACTGCGCCCGAGTAATCTTCGAAAAGGAGAGAGAAGGTTTGCGTGGTGAAGCTCTACTAAAGGAGATCATCAGTCGCAATACTGCGGAGGTGTGTTCGATCTCGAAGTCAACTCTCCTGGGATTCAAGCACATATGACCTCACAGGAAATCGTATCGATATGTGCCCAATGGTCAAGTGAATCCCACCTGGAAGTAGAAGAAATCCGTCAAGTTCCCTTGTTTGAAACTTCTTTGCAACTCGTGAGATATCATTACGCACAACCGAGCTTGAAAGCTTTCAAAAATTTGTTACGGTGAGATGTAAACTACCCGATTAATATTAATGGATTTCTGATTTGCTGTGAAAGAGAATTGCAATCCGGGCAAGCAACAAACGTCTCTGCAGTGGCCATCATCACTCGTCCTCCGGAGATTATTACCTGCCTAAAGATCGTCGTGTCAGCAAACCCCGTCTTTGTCATCTTCGATTCGCACCCCAGGCCTAAGCATCCGGATGGAGCGGGGTTTGTTTTCAACACTTCAATAGATGCGGCTGCCGTTCACCTGAACACCCTGCTCGCTGTCGACCGTCGCCTCCTTGTGGGTATGCAATGGGAAGCTCAGCTCCTAGCAACATTTTCTGGTCACATCTTTGTGTCCAAGGGCCCCAACAACGATCCTTCGGACTTGAAGCTGTCAGTGCTGGACGCGAGCATGACCATCCTAACGTTGCGCGAACAAGTGGCAAAGTTGACTTTCCAAAACCAAGTGTTGGACACGGAAAACAAACGGCTCGAAGCCGAAATCGACGAAAGAGACAAGGAAAAGGCGCGCCTTCGAGAGATGAATCACCAATTGATTATCAATTCAAACCAGCAGCCGCCCAGCAATTCCCCTTCGACGTTGAATGCACCAAGCACAGCAATGAAATCCTTCCGCTCCGTCCTTCGTCGAAAAAGTCGCGATGACCATGCTGACCCCTTTCCACTTTCCGCGGCAGCTCATCGCAAGCGGGATGATTCGAGGCGGGACCTGGGGTATCATCCATTGCAACCAGAGGATAAAGGAAAGAGGCCTGTTGGTACCAACTGGGCTGGCGGCCGCGATGACGACTTTGAGCTAGCGTTGCAGTTGCAGATGCAGACGGAGTGGGGTCCCTTTGGTCATTCAAGCGCTGATGAGGCTGCGAAGCTACAGCGAGAGCTGGAGAGGGAGGATAGCCAATTGCGCCAAGAACGACATGCACTCCTCAAGTCAGCTCAAGTTTTGTTTGACTGCGGTGTGTGCATGGAAACGCTTCCCGAGGATGACGTCGCTCGCATCGAGTGCGAACACCAGTTCTGTAGATCCTGCATCCGAGGTCATATCGTCTCCAAGTTGAAAGATCATCGTTTCCCCATTATTTGTCCCCTTTGTATGACGGAGAAAACATCTCACGAGCCTGGAAGTGGGTCTTTTTTGTTGTAATCGTTCTTCGGGAAAGGCTGAACGTCTCTCTTTAGCGATAAGTGAGGTGTTGATACAGCAAGTAGGCATCTCCAATGAAGACTATGCAATCTACGAGGAGCTTCAACTTTCTGTGTTCTCTATAATTCTGCATTGTCCGAAGTGAGACTTTTTACCTATACGCAAAGCTCTCGCTGCACGAATCACATTCAGGTGCCAACGATCAGCTTTTGTTGATCGACAAGAATTCCAAGAGCATGAGCATCTCGCTTGTCCTTTGCCAGGCTGTAACTATGTGTGGTGTAAAGCCTGTCAGCAAGCGATCGACACTGGAGGGCCCCGACATTCCTGCGATGGCTCCTCAGAGTTGAAGCATCTGATGAAAGAAAAAGGATGGAAGTATTGTCCAGGTCAGAGTGATTCTACCTATCGTCAGTTGAGTGCTCATATGAGTACAGGATGCCAGACACCGATTCAAAAGGATTCTGGCTGCAACCACATGACGGTAAGTCGGCTTACTTTCCTCTGGAGTCTGGGACGCGCTGATGAGTTTGGTGCAGTGCATGTCACCCGGCTGTAACACGTGAGTGAAGACATTATTTTCCTGCTTGTCGGCTAATTTACATCCAGACACTTCTGCTACGTGTGCGGCGAGCTGATCGTGCAGTCATCCCTGGCCCGGGAAATTCAATCAGCCCTCTCGGCACACTATCGTAAATGTCGCCTGTTCGAGTATCCCAATTGAATTCAAGCTTTATTTGTCACTGTTGACATTTATGAAACAAATCGCCAATTTAAATTTATTTATTTATTTATTATTTTCTTCCCACCACGACTTTGACCCGCTGCGTGCCCGCCCTCCGTCTGCATTCCACCCATGCTTTCCTCTCTACCCAGTCCCATCTCTCGACGACAATCGCGCCCTCTCTCCGCGACAAAACGTTCCGCACCTTCCCATGCCAGCAGTTCGCCACCACCCAGTCCATCGTCAAGCTGTCCACCATCCGGGTTATATCTTCGCCCACAGATTACCTCTTCTTCTCCCCCAGACAAGAAGCATTTCTCTTCACGATCCAACACTACCGCATCGAGGATCTTCACCAGTGTGCGGCGATCGCTAAGTGCCTATTCCTCGAAGAAGCGTCATATCGAGTCCTCTGTTCGTGAACAAGTCACATTTAGGTTCTGCCCAGTCTAACATTTCCAGTACTTCTAGAAAACCGGCTTTTATTCACCTTTTGAGGACCGATATCAGCGCTTCGCGTTCACCCCCTCCCATTTCCGCTTTCAAGACGATTACGCCACGCGCCCGACCGTCGAACAAATAGCCATGGGTCTTCACCTCTCCCGTACACCCCATCTCAGACCAGTTGGCAGACATCACTCACCACCATCCCAAACGTCCCATCTACCCCGCGATTCTGTCCCTCCAAGAGTCCGCCCACCACCACCCACACGATCGTCACTCAAGAAACCCAGTACATTGACGACTAGTTCTACTCTATCCCCAGCGACAACCCCAGTGCTATCTGCCGCGTCCATGTCTACGACAACCCTAACCTCCGTCACACCTTCTATCGCAAAATCAACCGGTCCAGTATTGTCCCTGAAGGCTCGCATGTCCAAAATTTTCCCTGGCACACGACCCCCATCCATACCTCACCCAGAATTGAACTCACCGCTCGAGGACCCCTCGGATTCGCCACAGAGAAAAGCCGTGCGCTTTAGTGGCAGTACTCCTGGCTTGGTTGAGAACACTTACTAGATCATCATCATTACTTATTTTCTGTCGCCGCATGTTTCTGTATACTTGGATGGATAGGCTTTCTTGGTTAGACTTTCACGCCACGAACCTTTGTAGCACTTTTTGTGTTTTCTTTTCTTTCAATAATTTTATTTTCCGTCATCGGCTCCTCAATTCCAAACTTACTCGTCCAAGTCATTGCTAACTGCCGCAGTCGCTTCTGACTATCGAAAGACGCCGATATGGCTCCCGTGGAAACTGAGTACTATGACCTGGTACGAGCAGCGCTGTTGTCTACCCGAAACACTTCTTTGTGACCTTGAATTCCACCATCTAGCTCGGTGTCGGTACGGAGGTCGACGAGACGGAGCTGAAGAGAGCATATAGAAAGCAGGCTATGAAAGTTCGTACATTCGTTTCGTTCATCTGGCAATTCTCGGTTTCGCATTCATCACACAAGACAGTATCACCCAGACAAGAATCCCTCTCCGGACGCAGAAGAGAAGTTCAAGGACATAAGGTTCGTTTCATCTTCTCCTTGCTCGTTGAAGATCGTTTAACGGGCTGGATCTATACAGTAAAGCATATCAAGTGTTGTCTGATCCCGTTCGTTCCCCCTCGCTAGGGTTTTGCCCGAGGTTTATTCAATCACTTCCAACAGAATCTGAGAGCCGTTTATGATAAGCATGGGAAAGCGATGGTATATCCCTTGTTTGCTCTATTTTGCTGTTTCAGGTTTGAATTGTATTCAGGCTGACAAGGAGGGTGGCGGCACCATGGAGGATGCGGTCGGATTCTTCGCAAATGTCTTTGGTGGTGAACGATTTCGAGATTATGTGAGTGCATTCACAAAATGACTCATCCCGTCTCAACTTATCGGAACAGATTGGAGAAATATCGCTCTTGAAAGACATGACATCGGCCGCTACGACGATAATGGCTGAGGACATCGACTCTTCCACGAATGAAGTTGTTGAAGCGTCAACATCAATGACGGTGGAATATGGCTCAGAACCCTCCCCGAGTAAAACACCGTTGGCAGATACGCACGCGCGTCCCTCACGATCCTCCTTTGTGCCAACATCGGCTTCGCCAATTCCCTCTCTATCGTCTACTGTGAACGAAGCACATCCTCAACCTTCGTCATTGGCATGCCACCATCCCGAAAAGGACCCGGCTTCTAGTAAAAGCCCATCTAGGGAAAGAGACGTGTGGAAGAAACGTGCCAAATTGACGCCAGAGCAGCGGAAAAAACTGGATGAACAGGAGAAGGAACAGCGGAAAGCCATGGAAGCACGTGTTGCAATGCTGACCGCCAAGCTGGCGGAACGGTTGAGACCTTACGTCGAGGCGAAACACCCGGGGGACAAGGATGATCCAGAAACTCTAGTATTCGAGGAGAAAATGAGGAAAGAAGCCGATGATCTAAAATTAGAGAGCTTCGGAGTGGAGGTGTGTAACTGCCACCCATTCTCGGCCCTTGTAGTGATTCCATATCGTATATCACAGCTTCTACACGCGATCGGCACCGTGTACATGATGAAGGCAACTTCTTTTCTCAAATCACGCAAGTTTTTAGGAATGTGAGAACTCCCGTATGAACCATCCAATCCATCCTCACCGACTGCCTCAGCCCGGGTTTTTTTTCTCGACTGAAAGAGAAAGGTGCCCTTGTAAAGGATGCCTGGGGCGTAATTGGCAGCGCGTGCGTTGATCCCCCACGTCTTTTTGGTAAGAAGACCTATAGATTACATGCATAGCCTTGGCGTCCAACAGATATTGCACGTGCGTATACTTGTATCAGTACTACCCGTACTGTTGCTTACCGTTTCCCTAGGAAATGGCGAAAATGCAGGCCAAAGGTGAGCTAGGCGAAGAACAGTTGAAAGCAATAGAAATGGATATTGCTGGACGAGTATGTTCCGCTCCTTAACCGTTGATATATACACTAAGCAGACCACCCAATATAGATGTTGCTGGTATCTTGGCGTGGGACCCGGTTTGAAGTTGTCAACGTACTGAGAGAGGTCCGTCACGGTATGCATTCATTTTCAAAATAACCCAAACATTGGCCCGTATAGGTTGTCGACAATGTCCTCAAAGATCAGACTGTTTCGGAGGCAGTATTGTTGAACAGGGCAAAGGCAAGTCTTCGTTCAATCGACAGAGGCATGACGTGTGAAACGGTATATTCCCTAGGCATTACTTCTCATTGGTGCCATATTCAAATCAACTGTACCAGACGAGTCCGACGAGGAACGCAGAGAGCTCGAAAGGTACGCTCATGCATTTTCTTACAATGCCCTATCTCATTCGCATTTATAGGATGGTCGCTGAGGCAGCAGCTGGAAAGTCAAAGTATCACCAGATGCAAGCAGAGGCGCGAACTGCTGCGAGGAGCAAGAGAGAGGAAATATCAATGCGAAAAGATGCCGAGAAAACGGATGTTCCACATTCAACGGAACCCAAAGACGATGGACCATCTCACTAATCTCGGCCTCATGTAACCTTCATTTCATAGACCTTCTAGCTTTCTCGTTTCCCTTTCGATACGTGTTTATTGGATTGTTTTATGGATACAGTCCTGCAATGACACCACTCATCTCAAAATCGCCTGGATAAATTCGTTTACTTCCACTACTGTACATGGCATTCAACGTCAACATGAAAAGACCAAGACAAGAAGCCGACAATATCCTTTCTGACAAGTCCGAACTTGGACGGAAAGAACTGGTTGGAGATTCTGCTGACTCTGGGTGCACCGAAAGCCAGAAACGCACACACCCGCTCGCTGGGGAGGATGAAGGTGGTGACCAAGCAGCGAGCAAGCGGAAGAAGAACGATAATGGGTCCACTGTAAACGTGGATGTGACCACCAAAAAATCCCACAAATGGAGAGAGAGAGACCGGAAGAACGTTAGGCACCGTAGGCCATCACGCAATGATTTGTCGAGAGAGACGGAAGACGGGAGGGGGGTTGGCACACCCGACGAACTGACTCCCAAGGCTCCTCGGTTGCCAAAGAGACAATGTGCACTCATGATTGGGTTTTGCGGATCAGGCTGTAATGGTATGCAAATGTATGTCCTGGATAGTTTCGACTCGCGCGTACACTGACGACGTCGCATACAGACAACCGAACGTCCGGACGATTGAAGGAGTACTTTTTGGTGCTCTAGTGAAGGCATGTATACTCAACTTCCTTCGCGTGTCGTCAAAATGATTGTGGTCTTTAAAGGCGGGTGCGGTGTCACAGGACAACGCCGACGACCCAACCAAGGTATTAGACCAATTGTGCGAAATATGTCGAATTTCCGATATAATACCTCAACACTCTAGGTCAATCTAGGTCGAGCGGCTAGAACCGATGCTGGTGTTCATGCCGCAGGGAACGTCGTCTCGATTAAAATAATCATGGCTGTACCTGGTACAGCAGATATGGTATCCCGCATAAATGAAGAATTGCCGCCTGAGATCCGTCTTTGGGGATTTGTACGCATATCCGTTTGCTGACGACGACCTCCAGCGCTTCTAAACTTTGTCTCTTGTCTAACAGGTGCGAGTGCAGAACTCTTTCAACGCTCGTTTGTTCGTCCTCGTACTATTTCTGTTGCGAAAACATTCATATTCTTTACAGATCCTGCGACAGCCGCAAGTACACGTATTTCTTCCCCACTTATTTGCTTATTCCTCCAAAACCTGGAAGCGGCCTTGATCGAAATTTGCAGAAGAGTGCAACATCCTCGCCAACTCTCCCTGTTACTTCACTCCATCCTTTTTGGGCCGACGGGGACGCGGCATTGTCATCAAAGAAAGATGACTTGATTCGTAAGCGACAGTGGAGAATCAGTCCCGAACAAGTGAAGCTTCTGCGCGAGACTGTTACCAACTTCGAAGGCACCGTCAGTTTCTTTCCCTTCGCCTCTTAACCTTCCCGTCTCCTGATCAATTGTATGATATAGCACAATTTCCACAACTTCACAGTTGGGAGGGACTTTGGCGATCGAAGTAATCAGCGACACATGAAGAAGATCGAGGTAAAATGCAAATAATAACCGTGGCAAACCAGTCCCCGAACTTTGTTGAAGGTTTCAGATCCTGTTGTGCACGGAAATACCGAATGGATTAGTGTCATGTTCCATGGTCAAAGTTTTATGTTGCACCAGGTCAGATATTTTCCTTCGATGCCTTGACGTTGTCTCTCATATTCAAATCTAGATTGTGCGTTTGATATTTATTAGATCTTCCCCTGGCTCATCCCCGTGGTCAACAGCGAAAAATGATGGCCATTTTAGTGTTATCCTGTCGCACCAGTACACCACAGCAGATCATCGAGGAGGTAAGGTCTCACTGCACATTCGAGAATAATTCACGTTTTCACGTTATATTTTTGGCACAGTTGTATGGCCCTCGTGTGGTCTTTGTCCCCAAAATGCCGTCGCTTGGTCTCATGCTCGAATGCCCTATCTTTGACTCTTACAATAACAAAGTGGCGGGCATCAACGAGAAGCTTGAGCTTTCTCATCAAGAATATCGACCGCCAATCGATTTTGATCTCTATCGTGATAAAATCGACAAGTTCAAACAAGAGTTTATTTACAATCAAATGCGAGCGATCGAGGATCAAAACGCCATGTTCGTGACGACGTTTCTTTATGGGAATCTCCTGACGTCTCTCGATCAGCTTTGATGCTTGGATCCAATCTGTTGACAGCTACGCAGGAAATGACTTGCTATACCTGAATAGCCGAGGCATTATTCCCCCGGCAGCGGTGATAAAGCAAGGAGAGAGAAGAGAACGGCCGTTCAAGGAAAAAAGACGATTTGACACAACAAGTTTTCCTCGCGGTATTGATACAAATACCGGGAAGCAAGAAGAGGGAGAGGAGGATGAAGGAGAGGAGACACCATTTGATAGACAAGATCTCGCGGATATGGAGGGTTAGGCTGACAATATGACTCATCATACTTGAAACGCAAAAATGCGAGTATTGCATATCATGATTAGGATTGAAAATTCCGCATCGTTTGGATTTCATTGAGTAGTGCTTGCAGCCTGTCGTCGTCCACCTTTACAAGACTAAGGAAGGGTCAGCAGAAATCACGAGGTCAGAAGGCTGTAATAACCTTGGGATGACGCTTTTTGCTTCATCGGCATCCGCAGGACAGAGATTAGCAATTTGAGCGAGTTCAAATTGTGTCAGAGCTGGTTCTCTCCAAAGAGTCCTAGAATTGAGAGTCAACATAGTCCAAAGACAATGTTTGGAAGACCTCCGCACTCTCGCACTGCACGAGCCGAATCGGTCGTGTTAAACTTTGTGAACGTTTTTACATAGTCGAGTGTTTTGTTGTAGACTCTGCGTGAGGGAATTACACAACCGTCACTGACGCAGATTTCTGAATACGTACGCTGTGTCGGGCGCATCTTTGTCCCTGTTCTCGAGCAAGTACTTGACTTCCGATATGAGCAAGCAGCCAGCATTATTGAACTCTGTATCCAATTGATGGTGAATGTCTGGTAGCACATTGGCAACCTAATATCGCACCAGGACCGAGCTTCAATGCCGAGGCATCCTCTTCCTCCACTTGGGGTCTGTGTCGCAACCTTGTGGTCATGTGTTAGCGAGAGTCAGCGCCACTCATGACTCCGACTATCAAAACCCACTGCAAGTCCTCCCGAACACGCGCATCCTCGTGTCGGGATCCTCTCTTGACTTGGTCGTTGCGACCTACCCGAAGATTCGGCGTTCAATGAGCAGGTTGCGAGACGAAAGGCTGACGATCATGTTATACTGTAAGTAGCATTGCTATATGCCGTAGAGCAGTCTGGATTGAAACTTTTCCAAGGTGTTAGCCTCCGTGTGTTATTTAAGGGATGATCGCGCGGATGTGTGACTTTGAGTTATCATGTCAATAAACTCGTCCTCTCCCTTTCAACCCATGGCCACCGGGATACCACTCTCTCATTCCGTGTCCTCCGTTGACCTCTCCGACGATTTCCCCCCATGTTCCGAGTTTCCCAGCCTGATCTCCGAACCCTTCACTGTGGAATCTGTGTCAGCCGCTGAGGTATTTGACACTATCCCCCCTTTCGATCCGGAACGCAGGCCACCTATTGCCACCATCGTTAACCTTAGCAGCGGTCTTCCAATGTTCCCTTGCGGTTTGCGTAGGCTGGGGGAACTCTCTGTTATCGATGACGCTTCCCGCGCCTCTATCACAATCCCCACGGCGCCACGCCTCAGATCCCTGCTAGAGGAGAATCTGTGCGTCAGAAGATGGACTGTACGTTTCACTATCCATCTCAAAGCACAGTCCTTGACAGCGATATACAGGAAAGCCTTTCGGTGCTTGAACCACCCGGTCACATTCCATGGGGCACTGTCGAAGGAGTGCCCGCTTCTCCGTGGATCCCCGAAGGCTCTAGCTACCCCCCTGAGGAATTCCAGGAGACCCTACGCAACAAGCACAAGCTACGTGGATTGAACGCTTGGAAATTGTACGTGCCACCCGTCACCCAAGCACTGTATCCTGTCAATCATACCACCAATCAAAGACCTCTCGCTTTCGAACAAGAGATCAAAGTGAAGCGAGGCGATCAATCGAAGGACTTGTCCCTTCATGTTCCTACGGTCACCATGGATCCAGAGATAGTCGATATGGTCCTGGAACTAAAGAATCTGAACTCCTTTTTTCGAGATGGATTGGAAGACCCAGAGATGCTTCTCAAATCGGTTCGCCAGGGAAAGCCCAAACTTGTTCCCCCGGCACTTGTGGTTTCCAACTCCGAGTCGTCCGTCCCGATTTTATTCAACTCTGCAGGCGATCCCCCCTTGGCGTTGGCTGCTCGTCGAGGGAAGGTAACGCCCCCAGCTTTATCACTCGGAGAGGATGCCGACAGAGGTTCGTATTCCAGTATCCCGACTGCATTCCTTGGATCTCCGTCGAGTTATTCTCCAAAATTCCAATTTGCGAATCCCGTTGGCCAGCCCACGATGGCCTTCGAGGACATGGTGGCCTCCCTCACGTCTCAATCTGTGTCTCTTCAAGATCGGCTGTCCTGTCTTGAGCAGAAAACGGCGGATGCTATTTTGGCCCACCCTAACGTCGAATCACCTTCAGTAGATGAGGACGACGAATGGTGTTTTGCACGGAGCCTCCTTGAGACCCATGGCGATTCACTCTCTAAGCTGAGTTCGCAACTTTCAAGCTTTATTTCTTTGTCACCCCACGACATCCCATTGAAAAGCTCAGTCGAGTCAGATTCCGAATCGTTAGTGGATACTCCAGGCCAAATCTCGGAGGCAACCACAGAACCAAGCAGCCCTGCCGTAAAACCCCCAAATGCTCAACATTCTTCAAGCAGCCTTGGACCTTCACAAATCTCCCCTTCGTCTGCGCCACCTGTTCTAGCATTAACTACATCACCCAAACTCATGCGTGGCATCCTGAAGAACTGCAAGAGTGTTCGTTTTGCTTCTCTTCCTTCAAGACGCGAGGCACTCCCTGGTCTCACTAAGTCGCCTTGGGTTGTGTCTGGTCGTCTTACTGGAACATCCTCACTGCGACGTCCTTCCCCACTTCGTAATTGCTATTCTCCTCAAGACAACGCCCCCTCAGAATCAGCTCACTCCGCCGCCGCCTCCTCCTCCTCATCGGCTCCTCGTGCCCCACGCCCGCCCCGGAGGAAGAGTGTACCCAGACAGATGACTAGCTCAATGGGGGAGGCATCAACCCCCTCAGCGCCAGAGAAGCCTCTCGTCACGAATTTGTCGTTCCGGCGCCCCCCAGGCAATCAAGTACTCTCGCCAGGGACGAAGCGCGCCGAGCGTACGACCTCTTCCCTCGGCCGCCGCTCGTTTGGAGGACTCGCCGCCCTAAATCCAACGAGGGGCAAAGAAAACAAAGCTCCTTGGTCTACTCTTGACGAGAACGCGCTGAGGCGAGGGGGTCTGACCAGGCAGCGTAATGACGGTGAGCCCAGCAAGAGCCGGATGCCAACACCCCTCCGCAGTATCTTCACGCGATTCAAGTGAGGTGTAAGAAGACAGGAATATTTGATGCCCGTTTTTTATTCTACGATGGTACACAATATTATGTATGCCAGTCTCAGTTGTAAAAGACCTTCTCCTGGACCTTGTTCACCCACAGTGCGAAGTGCAAGTCTATTCAGCCCTTCCTACCTACAATAAGATGGATTCGGGTGATAGTGACAACCATCCTTCCACTATGTACATGAGAATAGACCGAAATACTCAGTCGAAGGCAATAGAAATGTCTTTGATCAATCAGACGGGTCCCACCCCTCCTTGAACATGAGGTCCGTTGAATACCATGACTTTGATGCATCGAAGCAGAGTCGGCACATATTGAAGGAATTTTTTTTTTCGAAGCCACCCTTCAACCACTGTAGTGATTTGGCTACCCGATCGTAGTCGAGCTCATACAAACGAAGCAGTTCTCGGCACTGCTGGGCATCGCAACTTTCTCGGGGGGTTATCGGCGTCGGCGTGGTCAATTTCATACATCTCGAGTTGACAGCGCCATCTCTTGACTCTTCGTGAAGTCAGAGACCACTCTGCAATAGCTTCATTTCTGGTTAGACTTGGCAAGACCAACAGCCGTTGGGGACTCGGAGCCCTTATTGAGCGGATATCGGACTTGATCTGGATGAAGGGGAATCATATGGAGTAGTGGTGTTCGTTTGTCACCAGACAGATCTGGTGGGGTGAAGGTCTCTTGAGCCACCCCGTTTATGCATTGCATACCAGACTCAGATGGCTGGGTTGGTGGTACACGGGGTAAAATTAATTTTGAATTAGTGATCGAGTGTTCAAGAACTGTATAAGGTCAAACAGATCACCGATAGTGAAATGACGTGGTTTGCAAGACTACGATAACCCGTGACAGTTTCACGGCGCAGTTCGACAGGGCGTTAGGATTGATCATTTGACAAGGCCAAATCAGTCAAAAACCGCGTCGATTGAGGCCTCGACCAGCGAAGCCGATTCGGAACACACTTCCACCCGAAATGGGTAACATCGGCAGTTCACCTGGACCCATGGATGGGAACGAAGGCGAGGGACGGGCAGCTGAGGAACTTGGATCGGTATTTTTCTCTGGGTGCTCTCCAAGCTGGTTGTCCTCTTTCCTATCCGGCTGGAATGAAGGTTAGCGACACTAGGTATCGTACGAGATTTAGATCAATTCACGAACATCGAGGTCCATGACAAGTGCCCCCATGTGCCAACCGGCAGCGGCAGCAGCGAAACAAAACAAATCCTTGTTTTTCTTCTCCCCACGGCTGAATTGGACCTGTGTCGGTACTTGCACTGGGAGGGGCGTGAATCTACGAGACATCGTGCGCACTTGGTGCCTTTGATTCTCGGTTTCAAAACCACCGGGTGTTCCGGGCTCGAGCTCGCCCGGATCACCAAGCCCCAAGGCCCCAAGCGAGTACTGCCCCCAGGTGAGGAGCTTCCCAGAGGCGGTGAGGGCACCTTGGTGATAATCCCCTATGACAACTGAGATGACCGATTTATTCTGAAGAGCAGGGATAATAATAGGAGCCGACTCAGGGTTGAAGTCTACCTTGCCCATCAGAACGATGGACTTTGTGCCTGTGGTGTAGGCAACGAAAGTTTCATAGTGTGCAGAAATCTGTCGTCCTCTAAATTTACTTCCAATGGAGCGAAAAGTTTCCCACAAACTTACATGCGTAATTTGCAAAGATTGGGATGAACGTGGAAGGTCGGGTTGTGAATCACCGGTCGGAGAAAATTCAGGGCGTTTAAGTACATGCTCGAGTTCGCTGAAATTGGGAAGCTAAAGAAAGAGATCAAGATATAAGCGCGACAGGAGTGGTATAATCTCACATATTCCCAGGTGCTTTGGTCAGCGGTGGCCTCATCGTCTACGGCGATTTTTAAGACGTGACCATGATTGGTCAGTCCGACGATCTGTTGGTTAAGACCGGCTATCTTGATCAATCGAGTTTCTTCTCCGTCCGAGTCGTCCATGTGAGGCAACTTTGGGAGGGGCGGAATGGCGCGCAGTTGAACGGGATCTATCTCCAAATTCCAAGTGACGCACGGAATGGTGCCGTCCGGGGTTGCGCATGCCTTCTTGTCACCTTGGCGGTCCAGCTCGTCATCCTTCCTTGTGACAAAATCCGACATTCTGCCTCCCGGCCCGGGCCACCAGACAAGGACCTGGCCAGATTTGGTGAGCACGGAAGAAAATAGCCATCCGCAATCGACTTGGAGGGGTGTGAACACCTCTGAGGAATTATCTATCAATGGGGATACCAGACGGAATGGACGACCCCAGCTAATGAACATCCAAATGTGGTTGTTTGCATCGATGCTAGTTGAATGCAGCCGTCCGCAACTTTTGATCGTTGCAGACCCAAGAGTGAGGAAATTTAATACAATAAGTGTCGAGAACATCGGAAGCCGATTTATTGCTCACCTGATGGCCCGCGTCACGGTTGGCAAGATGAGCTTCAACGGTGTCGTTGCTTGTTTACCCGGTTGGGAAAACCCATCACTTTCCAAGGCCATTGGGGCTGTTCCGTCTAGGGTGCCTGAAGGGAAAACAAAAAAAAAAAAATGGGCCGATCGCATAAATTGATGATCAACCCGTTTGCTAACCCCACACATAGAGTTCGCCTTGAGATCCCAAGGCATGGAACGACCTGTTGGCAAGAAGGAAAGAATATTCGGAATTGTGGCGGACAAAGCACGCATGCGTTCTTACATGCCGCCTGCGACGATGCTGACAATGCGGGCGTCGGGAATATGCAGCTGAACGGGAAAGGGTACATCTCGGACGAATGATTTGGGCAGCTTTTTCATGCCCAGTCTGCCCTTGGATTTTTCTCTGCATGGGTCTGTTTGAGCAGGAAAGAGAGCGAGTTGGGAGAGTACGAACCCCCAGACGTAAACTCGGGGGTTGGTGAGCCCTCGGTAGATGAGCTTCCAATTGTTCACTCGAGCCGTGCCGGCACCGGAAAAGTTGAAGTCTTCATTGAGCTTACGCTTCCAGAACAACTCGTCGTCTAGAAGGGTCGAAAAGAATCTGTTTGTGGATCCGAGATGTAACAGATCAGGGACTGGAATCACTGGGAAAAGATTGTCGAGTATGATGTCGACTGGGAGGTGAATGATGGATGGCATGAGAAAGGATCTGTCAGTGGTCGTAGGACGTGACGTCACAAAGGCTGATAAGACAGTGAGGGTGTACTCTGCCCCCCAATACCTTCATTCTCCTTCTCGACACTCGCTCTCCGTCTCACAACTCTTTTTTCGGATCATTTATCGCAGACTGCCATCCAACTCAATTTACGGGGGACAGAAAGGCTAAAATTCACTCTGCAAATAGCCTGCCCCCTTAAACGTGCCAATGTTGCCCAAATGGGACAACAAAACTCCGAGTGAAAGCGCCCAGAATCACACACACACGCACACACCCCACAGGGAAACGAAGACCAAGAATCATAAACCCCCGCGATCAAGATCGTGATAGGGCCACCCCCTTCCGTTATCTGGAACCGCCCCCGAGGTCTCCCCTTCCATAGTGCCTCGGAAGGGGGATGAACCAAACAGAAAAAAATAAAGAAAAATAAAAGATAGTCCAGACCCTCGCGAGCAGTCATGCTGCCCCACTTGGGTGCATGTCCGAAAAGAAAGAAGAAAAAAAAAAAAAAAAAAACCTTTTGCTCAGTCGGGCACCGCTCCCAACGGGTCTCATCTATCCGCCCCCGGGCCGGGGCCATCACGTTTCACGGGACCAATTCCTCCATCTCTTACCTGCCCGAGGCCGCACGCACTCCAAGCAAGCAGAAAGGCATGGGCATGCCGCGCTCGGTTCCCGGTGCACCCGATCTAGCATCATATCATTTTTCCTCAAGGCCCTTTCTCTTTTATTACCCATCAATTTCGACCTCTTGAGCTCTGCAATAACAAGATTTCATCACCCCTCGCTAGTTCCCGAATGATAACCCCTACCTCCATTCCATGATGAATCTTCTTTTTGAGTTCGGAGGCTTGTATTGCCTTGCAGCGATGGCGATATCTATCCATGTCATTGTCAAACAGGACGGCACGAAAAAGCCCCACGTTGTCACGATCGAAGTCAGCTGGTAAAGAAGTTCCGGCACCTTAAAGGCAGGAACAGCCGCGCAAGCCCTGAGTTTAACGGCATCCGACTGATATGGAAGGTTGTTTTTGACACTGTTTAGAGATAGGATGCGTCCTCGAGAAGAGAACAAAGGTATGAATTGCGGTATGTTACAGATGAATGATGGATATACTATGTACATCGAGGAAAAGTCGCAAGTTTACTGCAAGAATACTGTAAAAGCTGTAAAGTAATATGCCGGAAGACACTGGTTAATACCAAAGGTGTGCGCCCAGAAAAGCTCAAGAAAAAAAAAAAAAAAGCAGACAGAAAAAAGAAAGAAAAGGAACATAAAGGGGGTTGCATGGGACCAACAGAATCCAGGTAGGACGAGAGAACTAGTAGTGGGTGTAGTAGAGTGTCGGTAAGATAGGTGACCATAAAAAAAGTTGGAGTTTGCCGTCGGGGTATAAGTAGATGAACAAGCAAGCCTCGGTCGTTGTAGATGGCCCAAGTGAAAGAAGAAAGAAAAAAAAATTACAAGCTATAGTCCTTGCTGTTGATGTGATCCGTTCCTGGTTTTGTCTCTTCATAGATCCCATTATAACTCTGTGCGGGGTAGACGAGGCCGGTGTGATCGCGCTCCTGCCCTTGCACCTGCCGTTCATCTAGTTGAGGCAAGAGTGATGGCGGCTGGTAACCGGGCAACGGCGTCAACAACGTGCTGTCGGCGGGAAGTCTGTCCATTGCGGCATCTACTCCGAGCCTTCCGATGGGCGGAGTCGACAGGGAGGGCGCGGGTGGGGAGGTCTGATGGTGTGGGTTTGAGGACGACAGTGACAAGGCGAGATCGGGGTCCTGCTCAGCATAGCCGTGGCTAATGGCGCGTATTGGCTGCCAGGAACTTGGATAGCGTTGGCGCGCGCCGGCGCTAATGGGGACAGCACCGGCGAGATAAGAGTCTCGATCCGATTCGCGCTCTCTCTCGCGCTCGCTCTCACGTTCCCGGTCATGGTGGACAAACCGATCTCGGTTGTCGAGAGGGAAGCGAATCTCTTCGACTGGCAAGTCCATTCCGGAGTAATGTCCATCGGGGGCAATGCTTGGGACATTGACACTTGTTGGTAATGAACCTAGCGGTTGCGGATGAGATGGTTGCTCGCGGGGGCTTTGACTTGATTGGTTTATGTGCGGATGTGGGAAATCGGCGACGTTGGGTGAGGGGTTGTCGTGAGCGCGACGGGGAGGACGAGATTGTTCTTCAGACTCCTTTTTGGCCTTGCGCCATTGCTTCCGTAGTTCTTTAAACTCTGGAAGGATGAGGTTAGCGCGATACGACGGAGAAGGGGGGGATTGGAAACTAACCGTTGGGACTCCGTTTTTGGCCATGTTTTTGCATAGTGACATGGGCGTTCAAGTGATTGAGAGTACCGTATGCCTTGTTACATTCTGGCCAGGAACACTGATATAAACGCTCAATTTCGTCGTATCTGCGTCGTGGACGCTTTTTGACAGCGTTCCCTGGGAGAGAAACAAAAGAATATGTTTTATTGGTACTGTTTGAGTTGCGAGCGTCTTTTTCGGGACGATCGGAAGTACGAGTTGTGCTTATTCGTGGGGGGGGTTGAATGTGATCGACAGGACGAGAGAGGTTTACGGTCAAGGGAGTATTGGAGGATGCAGAAGTGCCTGTACCTGGTGGTGAGGGGCCGTATGGGTCCTGGAGGAGAGGAGAGTATTGAATGCCAGGCATACCTAGCGGAGGAGAGTCTCCACAACCCGAAAAAGACGGATTGAGGGGTGATAGAGGCTCATCTGAGCCATTATGAAACGAATCGAGATGGTCTTCGGATTTCCAATCGAGGTGAGTGCTAGAATGATTGTGAGAAGGAGGATAAGCCAAATGGTGCTGGTTGTGGTGGTTATTAAGGTCACGAAGAGAACCTGTACTTAGGCCCCTGTGGAGCGAGCTCGAACGGGACGAAGAATGAGAAGGGTTGATCGCGAATTGGAATTGTTGATAACGTCCGGCGGCTGCATCAGTTGTGGGGGTAGCGTAGGAATTACCGAAAAGGGCAGGCTCAGACATGCGGCGATGATCGAAGGGAGAGAGATGATGATGATGATGGTGGTGGGAATGCTTGTTCAGTGCGCCATTGGGTCGAAGGGAGCGGTACTGGGTGTTGAGTGGGAGATGGGAGGGGTAAGATGAGGCGGGGAAATGGTCCTGGGAGTGGGGCGCGCTGAGGGGGTGGGGGAGAGAAGGGTGGGGGTGTAAATCGACGGGGGAGGGCGAGCCGGACAGGTAAGGAGGAGGGGGAGGGATCGGGTGGTTTGAAGAGTGTCTGGAGGATATGTTGATCGGGGGAGAGAGACGATGGGAAGAGAAGGTGACGGGGGAATAGGACGAGGAGTTTGTGTAGGAGTTGTTTTCGTACATTTCTGAATCGAGAGAAGGACGATGATCATAATGGTAGTTGTGGGTGGAATGGGGAGAAAGAGGGGAAGGCAGTTGGTCTTCGTCGAGGTGATCCGAATGGTGAAAGTAAGGACGACGAGGGATTGAGGAATCTGAAGGGGGAGAGACCGAGTTTGAGGGGATTGAGTGATGAGGATGGTGTGGCAGAGAAAGAGGAAGCATTGATGATGATTCTACAGAAAGAGAGAGATTGAGTGAGTAAATAAAATGAAAAAATAATAATAAAAATAAAAAATAAAAAATGAAAAATAAAAAAAAATAAAAAATAAAAAAAAATAAATCTGATCTAAGATCTCGATCATTTCTTCTATAAAGAACTCTTCTACTTCTTCATCTTCTCTTCTCGGCACACTCATGATTTCATAATCCTTTCCCGCGGCATCTCATCCGATCATTTCTTCCCCCCCGACCAAAGCGCAATATCTCCTTTCTCAGTTATCTCCTCCCCCTCTTTCGCTCCCTCCTCTTCACCGATTCACCGCGTGTGCGACCATCACACACTGCATACCATACAGCCACCCCCCCGCCCTTCCCGCATGGCACTCGCTCCACTCCATATGTAGCCACCCAACTCTCCCACGGCACACGTCGAACCGTGCCTCATTGATCGTACACACGATGACATCTGACAACGCCCACTCCCAACGGAAAAACTGGCCCCGCCCGTCCCATCCCATCCCAGCAGTCGAGCTCACCTTGCACTCTCCTCGTGCATGACACATTCTCGACAAATGGTCTTCACAGCCCGTACGTCCATATTACATACACAATCGGAATATTTGTCACGATAAACAACAACATTCTTCGTGTCGCCTCTGATTAGATCTGATTACAGATAATTTATATGATGGGAATAATATACCAAATATGGAATCATAGATAACCATTCAATCTTTATTGTTCCAAATCCTGCAGATCCCTTCACTCCCCCTCAATTTGGCCGTCCCTGACAAGTCCAATCAAGGCATCCTCAAAGGTCTCTCCCGTTTATCCCCTTCTGCCCGCAATTCATCCTCTCCTCCTCCCTCGGTCCACCCACAGCCGCCACCCCCTTTGACCGACACACGTGTGCGCTCCGCAACCGGCCACATAGAGAAAAACAACCAGATATCGGTCTGGGCCCTTCCTGCCTTTTTCGACCCTATCGGAGCCAGAATGTCCTTCACAGGGTTTACCACCTCCACGCTGATGGAGAAGACACTCTTTGCCAAATCCGGACCCGTGGAGGTTGATGTGCCTGCCACGGAGACCTGATTGGCAATTGCGCAAATTCAGATCATCTCGGTGCGGTCAAGTGATCCTTCGTCGGCCAAAACATCAACAGAAACTGCGCCTCGTATAACCATGTACACATCGCGGTCACTGCGGGTATGGGGGAGAGCAATGGACGCCGTGCCCAGATGTCATTCCCCATCGACATCTCCCGGCCGTCCCAAATGCAAGGGGAAAAAATATCACCCTGTGGTCGTCATGATGCAGTCACACGTAACATACCGTTCTCAATGCTTATCGACCTGAATCAGGTTTTATCAGCTCTTACAGGGTTCGGAGAGGCGGCCGGGTCATGAAGCTTTTAGCGGCGTTTTTTTGATGACCGACTTGCCAGTCTCTGTAACCAGCATCATCGTGGGTCCTTCTCTCCGCAATCAGTGAATATCTTTGATTGCGAGGAACGTCTCTGAACAGATGGATACCGCGAAGATAGATGACTCCACCCGAAACCGTCGGGGGCCGTACTTCCGCCCCACACTGAGCGGTGAGCCCACTCTTCCTACGATCGCCAGTTGCAAGCAGTTTATCTATTATGTAAGCCATCGCCCATTTGGGCGCGTCACATGTCACACATTCCACGCCAGCTCGCATGGATGCCTCCTCTTCCAGGCTCAAAGCTGATAGACCCACGGCAGCCAGAACCCGTCGATCGCAGCGTTTAATCAAGCAACAGGGTGATTACAAAAATGTCTTGCTCCTAATAACGCGGAGAACTGACGGTTTCCAATCACACCCAGGCTTACCAAGGAACACGGTCGTCGTCCAAATCGAGGGAAAGAAGCCCAAACCGACAAAGCGCAGAAAGCTCTCTGCCGACTCATCATCCTTCGCGCATGTCTCCCCGGCCGTGTGTGCCGAGGAGCCCTTCTCCGGGAAACACCGTCCCTCATGCGGCGCGTCGTGCAAGCTCAACCCGCCCGAGGTCGCCTACCGCGAGAGGGCGCTGCTAAAATGGGAGAGGGAGCTCCAACGCAAGTCGGACGACCTCGACGGTCGGCTCTCCCAGCTCTCGAAGAAGGAGGAACAGGCTTCCTTGCTGCTCTCCCAACTCGCAGAACGCGAGGCTGAGGCTATACTTTCCCAGCTCGAAGAACATTTCACCTGCGCTTTGTGTTACGACGTCATGTGAGTTTTTTTTCCCCCTCAAGCCCAACTATCGTAATCGTTCTCACGCGGCAAACAGGGCTTGTCCAATAAGCCTCAATCCAGGAAATTGCGGACACACCTTCTGTGCGTTGTGCATCCTAAGGTGGTTTTTCTCGCGTCTGCACAAGGCTTGTGGCAGATGGCACCAACCCGTCGATTGTCCGATATGCCGCAGCATGCTCGTCAATACCCCCGAGCGTCTCCCTCGCTCCGATATCACCTTCCCCTTCGTCCCAAACAGAACCGTGGAGAATGTGTTGCACGATCTGATCACCAAGCTCGCCGACGCTCCCCTCGCCGTAAAACCAAACGAGAAACCTCGCCCCGAAAAGGAGCACACAAACAGACCCAAAGTAGTCACACCACAACAACCCGCACGCGCCGAGGCCTGGAGAGAGGACGGCAGCATGAAGGCTGAATGGATCCGACGCGACCGGCAAGCATCTTTTTCGCTCCTTTCATTAACCTTTCATTCATTCCTTCTTCGTCCCCCACAGGGATGGCCGAGAAAAAATAAATCACCTCAGAAAGCATTGGCCCACTCTAACTCCACGACAGTTCATCGAATTCAAAGCACACCTCAGGGTTTGAACACGCGCTTGAAATTCTTTGCCTATGGAATTCGTTTTTCTACGCAAAAGGAACAGCGTGAGCTCGCAAAGAAAACGTCCTTGTAGCGACGCATTTGGCTATCCCTCATCACAGGAACGGTCTCATCGAATCACTTGCTTGTTCGCACCCTACTCGGGCGCCACCCCTTTCCATCTGAATCATGATCCTTCCGCCTGTTCGAAAAATTGCACACATGGCTTGCAATCTCTCATCATCATTCACCCTTACCACTGCGGCTCTCCACCACCTATTCCTCTTGTACTAACGATACACACCTCATACTCCCCTGCGCCGTGCCTCTGGATTCGCGGTTCATTATGTAATAGGTCTGGAATCGTGTTTACAGGTAGAAGCATCGCTCTTTGAGACCACGCATGCCTAGAGTATCCTACGAGTAAAACACTCGGTTCAGTTCTGTTCCGAACATTATTATTTATTTTTACATACCCAGTCCTTCGCAGTGACCCACAAATCCGCAATACTGTCCATTTTACCTAAGACAGCAGCCCCCTTCCATGCCAAGACACGAGGATCGACTTCCTTCGGAGGGGGGATAATTTGCACTGTCTCCATATTCGGAACGAGGGGCGTTGCGATGGCTTGCAGTCTGTTAAGGTTTGAACGGATTCAGTCCTCTGTGGCCACAAGGCGGGGGATGTTCGACGAAAACGCGTACCTGCTTTCCAACGCGTGTGCCATCCCCGGAACGAGCGCCGTTCCTCCAATGACCAGAACGGCCTGAAGGTATTTGCGGATTTTTTCGTCCCCTCCAGCCGCCCGCGCGCTGTTGAAAATAGCTACGTCCAAGGGCAACTTGCTGGCCTCAAAACACACATCGATAGCAAATCCGCCAGGGTACGTTGTTCCCGGTGTCTTGTTGCCAGCCAGTGGCTTTGAGGTATTCGTTTGCGATTGTCGAACGGAAAAAGTGCTTTTGGATTCATCGTCCATGTCAATAAGCTCCGTAAGACCTTCAGAAGGACCGGATTCTCCTAGAGGAGCTGTCGTTTTATCAACCGAAATGTTTAAACCATCTGGTTGTTCGTCCTTGGCAGAAGTCTCAACTAGTTTCCGAGAGTTCAAGTCCTAGTGAATAAAAGTTTGAGTAAGGGTCGCACCTGTTGACAGCTGATCCTTTCCTGGTGTCTGATCTTCCGTCGGAGGGGGGGCCGGCATAAGGTGTTGCGTTGAAATTATCATGGCTTGAGTCTGCTAAGGTAAGGGGACCGGGAATTAACAAAATAGATAGAAAGAACTCACAACGTGATCCGCCGCATGCTCTATTATCTCTTCTAAAACGTCCGGGTGGGAATTAGAGTGCAGACCGATCCGTTTTCTGTCGAATTCTACAACCCTCGGTTCAAAGATACACTGCGTTCGTGATTTGTTTATGTTCTAAGGCCAGTTAGGGAAAACGTACCATTGGTGCCAATATAATTTCATCGTAAGCCCGCAGGCCGTATTTTTCGGCGGGTTTGCCGGGTTGGCGAACAACAAAATCGTACAGGTTCAGTGCCACATCGCCCTATATTCGTGAGATTAGGAATATCACTCGAACCAGTATAGTGGGTCAGGGATGGCACCTGCCTCTGCTAATGTGCATAACCTTGACTTGAGATCCTCCATGACGTTCCAGTCATGCCACCGTGTCAAATTGACATCTGCGTAAGGAAAATTGATCCGTTCCAGCAAAACGTAGAGAAACTCAGTGATGTCGTCGCCACCCATGTTAAGGGACATTCTAACAGAGGTTGTGAGCAACGTAGCTTGACAGTTGTTGGGTGGAAAATGGTAATGTACCTGGTGTCAGAGATAACGAGCCCTTCATCAACACAAGTGACACTGGTAGAGACCGCGCCAACATCAACCACACATGCATTTGATATACCCGCACCGTATGTAGCAGCGAGCGATTCCTACAAAAGGATTGTGTTACTGCTGATGAAAATTGCATACCCACCACAAGACTTTCCTGTTGCGCGCAAACCTGTTTGAAACCCATTGTCACCAAGAGGAGGTTGACGAATTCTCGAACATATACTCGGTCGTAAAAATCAGGGATAACGAGAACCACGGAGTAATCCTGTTCTAATAACGAGTAAATATAAATTCCGCTCTGCTGAAAAACGGCCAAATGCCTTGTAGTCGCTCCTATCAACATCAAGGTTTTCTTTTAATGAAGTCCGGAGGATGGTCTCGATATCACTGAGGATCGGTTGTAGTGATGTGTAATCTCTCTCGTTGAATTTTGTTCCACGGATCGGCCACCGTACTGCGTACCCCTGATGCTGGGGATCCGCTAGCCGAAGGGCCTGCGGAGTCACTGTTTCAGCCAGAAGTCCGTAACAAATGCAGAAGCGTTGCCTTTTCGCCAACAAGCACGTCATCCGAGCAGCCCAAAATCCAGTTAACGCGGAAAGGATCGGTGTGTTCTGGTATTATTTCGGGCTTGAATTGTGCATTGAACGTAGAAGCGATGCTAGCGGCATTCGGGGTGACGCGAAGCTTATAAAACCGCATTCTGTCTCGGAGAGATACAGTAATCGCGGCGATTTTTGCTTCAAACTTGGCAAAATAATCATTAAACCGGGTAGCATCATTTTGAACAACATACAGGGTCATCTGAGGTCAGGGGAACGGCATATTCATCACCAGTCTGTGGCTGAGCGGTTTGAAGAGTTGGTCGTCCCTTTCGTGGTCGTGAGATGCTTTCGACGAAGACTGATATAGGATTCGGCGGCTTGGTTTTCCGAGCAACAACATTTGGAACTGAAGCAGGATTTACGTCGCAGGCCTTTCCAACACGGAGCCAGCGTGACCCGGGGTGAATGACAATAACCTGGGAACCACGCCTGTTCGATGTTCAGATATGTAGATATATCTAACCGACCCATTTTGTCACCTTTGCTCTGTTGCAGGCAAGCCAGGGTCTTCGACCTGGGTCTTATTCTTTCGTGTAGCATTTCTGTGCCACAAGGCCTGACTTTCTGATTTCAAGTATGTTGAACCCATATGTTTTGGGTTAGGTCTACCCCAAAGTAAGTTATTTCCAGCATAAAACGGCGGACGGAAACGCAGCACTGACGCTAAGGGTACGTGAAAGGTGGTATAGCGCATGCCAGAATCATCGCGTTTCGCGTTTGGGATTCCTCGCGGCATAGTTGTCAAAAGCTATGGTGTCACAACCTTGGTCACGTCATCTGCAGCCATCAAGTAACCCCCAGTGCGTGACTGTTTTCCCACCAAATTTATTTTATTAGGTTATGTTTGAGTCAACCCGAGATGAAGAAATACTGCACAAAAACATGGAAAACAGATGTCATTGACTGTACATACTTCTCCAATTCATGTCCCAGATTGGGAGTGGTCACGTGTCGATTAAAACTACTTCGCCTCGTTGACGAGGCGAAGTGGATTGACAAGCACGTATCGGGCCAGGTAGGGCCTACCTGGCCCGATACATGCTTGTCAATCCATTGCACACAATGGAGGCAAAGTTCCTATTGACTAGTGCCAGTGCAAGCCCAAGATCTGCTCACACTGGCACTGGCACTAGTCAACAGGAACTTCACCTCCATTGTGTTGCCCTACCTGGCCCTCAATGGATGACTCCTATCTCACAAAAATGCCACATGCATATTTGAGTCACTGTATGGTGCAGAAGAAACAGCAGGTCCATCAAGCCACTTCACATAAATGCGCCAACAGAAAGATTGGATGGCCATGGCCATAACAGTTATTCTATCGTAAACACAGCCAAATCCGTATAAAATCCCAATATTTGAATATCGTACCATGATGTACTACCAGAAAGCACACCTTGAAGAGGGTTAAAAAGTAGTCGAATGGTGTGTGTGAGAACGGCTCACCATCCAGAGAAGCATTGACATAGATTTTCCAATGATGTTGATTGAATAATCAGTTTATCAACCTGGGCAGGTACCGAGAGAACGACGTCAGGATTGAAGTCACGTCCTGTGGAAAGAGGTGTGAATAAGGACGTGAGTCGCGAAAGAGTTGTCCCACTAACCGGTAAGCTTGTGCTGAACACGATTATAGACAGACAAAGCTCGCTCATTTCTCACTTCCTGTGCTCCGGGTTCCCCTTGGGCTTCTGTTACGAGTCAGTGACTTTCGTCATAAATATGTGAACAGAGCCATTTACCATTGAAGATATCGTTCTCATCAGCCTTAAGCTTCCGCGTGGGTCCATGGGGGTGAGCTGCAACCCTTGCCAGCTCAGCAGCACGATCGGGGTCACTTTCTGATTCTGGGAATGTCATGAATTACAATGACGTTCCAGCTGAAGGAAGCTTATAAGAACTATACCTTCCGGCCTTCGCACTTCAACCTCGGTTTGCATAAGCCTCCAGTTGATCAGCGGATCATAAACAAAAGCTTCGAGAACCGCCATAAGAGATTCCTTATTATCCCGCAACACCTGCATTGTAATTTCGCAAGTATTTCTGAAACTCCCTTCAATCCCGCTAACCTGATAGCCAAGAAGCTAAACTAGGCAAGAAAATGAAAATACGAGAAGTCTCACCTCCATGGCATGGGTCAGCATTCTGGTCAACCGAAATGGCACTTTTTCTGGGAATTTTTCGCGGTGCATTGCAACCTCAAAGCAGTCGCCAAAATCTATGTGGACCACTTTGCCGGTGCTGCGCTCAAGTAACAAGTTGGAAGGGTGCCGGTCTCCTAAGCCAAGAATATGGCCGACCATACTATTAACCGCCAACGACCGTGTATAGGTAGCACGACGTTCAAGCCAGTGTTCTGAGTTGGCGCTTTTTAACCACAAGACTCTGTAAAGATCTTGTCCGGTGGTATTTTCGAGAGCGTATTCGAAGACTTCGACTTTTTGGAGTAAAGTCAGATTTTCGTAATCAGGCGCCATCTACTCAATAAATGTGAGCCGAAGAGGAAGAATATATGCGCCACTAACTTGTAGCATCAGACGATATTCGATGTTAAGGAGAACCTTCCGAGAATCCCGGTAGTCGCGGACTAGAACATGTAAGGTATCGCTGTCCTGCACCCAGCCTAGAAGACCAGCATTAGGAGCTAACGGAATGACCGGGTACCGTTGAATGTGAAGACGGCGCTTGAAACTATTCGTGTCTATCGACAGTAGAGTATTAACGAGACTGAAAAGTTGCATGACCCTCTCATCTTGGCGGAGGTCTTCATGGCCTGTTTAAAAATTATTGTGAGTTCTTTATTCCATAATAACTAGGGTGGTTCCTGCCTTTCAAGAGGTATTGATAGTCCCTACCGTCGCTTCCTTTGAGCGACAATCGTCGTGGACGCTGCTTCGAAGATATGACAGTTAGTTTAGTAGCAAAGCTCTCAATTTTAATGATCGGGCGACCGCTTTGGTATGTTCCTTTTTGAATATTATTGGCATGTTGCCTAAGAAGTGGAGCGTAGATCATACCTGGAACTGCTAATTCTAGGTTGCGCGCTTTCAGTAAACCCGGAGAAACATATTGTAAATCCAACGTCGTGAGCTGGGGTAGCTGTTTTTCGATCTTTTTGAAAACCTACCAGATACACTGTTTAGCAGTAGTCCCAGTTGAAAGTGATTTGTCCTCACCCCGTAGTATATGTCCCACGCCTTATCTAGTTCAATTGTCTCGCCATAAATACGATATCGACGGCATGCTTCACGAGCGTCTTGTAAATCACGCCCAAACACCTGAGCAAAGGATGTTTCTCGAACTGTCGTAGGACCCTACATCACAATCATCATGAGTAAGGGGAATCAGAACGGGAGTAGCAAAAACAACTTGTTCAAACATCTCATGCAAGGGTTCTAAAGCAGCAATCATCCCTTCTGGGTTTTTCTCAGTAAAGTAAAGCCGGGATGCCTCTTCCAGCCCCTCATGCCATAGTTCATGCCAAAGGATTGCAACTCGGATAAGTTCACGGCTGACTACTAAGGCCTGTGGAAGCAGGTGAGCTTGAAATTCTGGGTGGATCCGCAATACTTTCCTGAGCAACTATTGTTGGGCTATGTTCCCTCATCCGATCCATAATAGTCAGAGCGGCATTCTTACGCGAGGCGCTGGATGACTTGGAAGCCACAGTCAGGGGATAAATCAATGCTTGTGGGTGATGTTTGCCAACATCGGTTAGCAGATGATTGATGTTTCGACGAATATTGACACTGGGTGTTTGAATCCGAGCAATAATCTAAGACAGGCATGTGTCAATTTTGTCCACCAAGTGTACCAAATGACGATACCTGTGGTATGACTTCAAGCCAAGTATCAACTTCTACGGTAGAAAAGCCGCTACCCATGGCGTGACTGACATCATCATGTGCACCATACTTGAACCACAGAGTCAAAAGTCGTAGAGTATCCTGCAGTGCTTCTTCATTTCGTAGTGCTATTGAACGGAAGAAGCCTAAAATTGAAATTAAGGAATGGCACGAAGGATATTTCTGGACCACGGACCTTCTACTGCCTGCACGACATGTGCCGCAAGTCCATTCCCATGTACATCGCCCATCCTACCGTCCGTTTGATTCTCCATATAACCGATGACTTCAAAGTTTGCCAGTGCCCAGGTGTGCCAAGCCTTATACCATGTTGGATCATAGTGTGTTGCAAGGTAATGAGAAGATAAGATGTCTTCTACATTCCTCTGTTAAACAAGCATTAGGTCCAAAGAAATAATATGCCAAAGTTTCACACACAGAACCCCAGTCTTCTTTTAGTTCCATTTGCCATGCTCCCTGTTTGAAGTAGCAACGTGCAAGCAGCCGTGAAAGTTCGGCAAGTCTCTGTTTGGACACTCCAGAGCGTTGCGCATGTTCATTAGTTTCAGCCTGGAGATCTCTGGCAAGATTTGTGGAGAACTGTCGCAGGAATGTAAGGCTTTCTTCTCGAGCACCTGCGGCCCACTGGTATTTCAGTTGTGCATAAACCACGTTCGGCGGGGCCTTCATATGCTGGTTGTCACGGAAGTGCAACTAAAGTGAGTTGGATATATTGCTTATTGTCTCAATGAATCACGAACGTACCCTTTCGGGCGAAAGCAAAGAGTTGATCGTCTTGTCTGAGAGTACCATCCGGTCGGACTTGCGACATAGGTTAGCAAATTTGATCCACACAACTGGGTCATCCTCAGGGTTGAGGACTAGAGTTCGCACTTGAAGAATGCGCTGCCACACTTCAACGTCTGGCTGACACCCTTGCAATCTTGTGAAACGTTAAGAAATGAAATTTCGACAACTTGTCCTCGCACTGACCTTTTCATCCATGTCTTCCGCATCGTTTGTTGGCGTTCCGGTTGGTCAGCATATTGTTTGTATAAAATGATTTCCTCCAGCTCTGACAGCATCTGTGCACGGACCATGATGCTCAAAAAAGGATTAGAAGCAAGTCTGTAGTGAGTAAGATCATAGGGCTCACTTGTATGAACGGCCATAACCCTCTCCCACAAGGGAGGTCAGGTCAGGTTCGAGAAGATCACGGGCTTTGGCGATTTGAGTTAAAGCTTTTGCAAATTGATTCTGATGTACTGAGAGAATGGCACGATAAAAAGCGCGATCTGTAGAGTCTGCTTTCATGGTCGCAATGTAATCGTCCATGGAATCCCATTCGTTCAGGGACCATGCGGCTGCGGCTGCCATGGGTGCGATTTCCTGGCGATCTTCTGGGCTCGCATTAGCCCAGTTCTCTTCGACCTGAGCCGCAAGCTGGTCCCATTCGCCGAGTGCATGGAGACACCTCATGCGTCCAATCTGGATGTCGGGTGTATCTGGTTCCTGCTGAGCCTTCTTATCGTAGGCAGACAATGCGTCTTGCCATCTGCCGAGTCTCTCATACCATTCCTCATGCTTGGTAATATCATACTGTTCCCGTGCGGTAAGTAAAGTGCCCCAGGCAGCATCATGTTGCTGAAGTTTCGTGTTGATGCCGATTAGTGCTTCAATGATTGCAGGCGATGATTCCGAGAAGAACTCGAGTTCCTTATAATGCAATGCTTTTGCATACGCGTGGAACTTTATTGCGTATTCTCCGAGAGTGCGATGTTCGATTGGGAGTGGTTTCTCTTCGTGCTCCATAAATTCGGCGAGATTGAGCAATCGATGGACGAGGTCTTGCGGCGCTGTACTTGAAGTGATTGCGAACTCAATTGAGCGAACAAGGTCCTCCTAGGGGATAATAATTTCAGCATACGACAAGAGCCTTACGGGAGAATATCAAAAACCTGGTATTGGTCATATAGTTCACTCCAACAGGAAATAAAAGCGGCGTTAAATAGCTCCTTAGCAAGGGGTGCGTGAAGTTCCACCAGAGCCATACAAGCACGCAACGCGTGCGAAGGCGATTCTTTCATGAACTCAACCTCAAGACGACGCATCCAATCAATCCAGTCCTCTTTGGTAGAAACCTGTGACGTATCCCATGCCTGCTTGAGATGTTGCTGATTGACTGTCATCTTCGAGGCTTCTGCCGGGGCAGAAAATTCCGGGGGGCTTTCACTCAAACTAAGGGGAGTAGGTAAGAGGAGAAAGCTTAACAAAAAAAAAAAAAAAATTACAGGAGCTCCAGAACACCTGTTTCCTGTGGTAAACGCTCGCCATTGAGGAGTTTGGATATGAGATTCTCGTATTTTGGATGAGGGATGCGATTGCGAACCAAGCACTGTGCAGTACATGAGAAAGATTGGCTCAGGTAATTTTGCCGCCTACTTACCTTGTTAATAGTTGGGACAAATATCGCAAAGTCGGAGCCAAGTTGTATTACCAAAGAACATAAAGTATCCATAACAGTCATGCGGAGCTCATTGGGAGAGGATTCCAAGACTCGAACCAGTGGGTGAACGATGCGAGAGGCATGGTCCGAGAAATTAACCCGTCTGGATAATCCATCGATAGTTTGTATTGCCTTTTTGCGTAACGCAATTCCATCCTTTCTTTCGTATGACTTGACGATGATTGGAATAACAAGATGGAGGTATTCCTCGATGTTTGCTCCAAACGTTAAAAAGGCGTCGAATATTTTGATTTGAGTGTTCATTCTTTTTTCGTTTTCCTCTCCATCAAAAATTTTCAGCATAAGTGGCAGGATGTTTGGAAGGAATGGCTTAAACTCGGCGTCGAGTGCTTTACCCAGAGATTCGATAAGAGACACTATGGGGAGCTGGAGCGATGGGTTTTCCCATAACTCAGTCACTAGCCCAAATACTTCTGGCATGTGATTACGAATATGCTGCTTGATGATGCTGATGAGGATCGCAAGCTGCTGTAAATGGAATTCTTGTAAACGCGCCCCATGAGCACGGGTAACAGCAGCAAACGCCGGGATGATCTGGTGTTCAAAAAGTTAATGTCACTGGATGAATTTCCCCGAAGAGCGAAGACTACGTCACCTGTGGAAGAAACGTCACACATTTGAGTCCTTGAGTTTTGAAAATTGACATTATGGCCTCGGTAGCAGTATAGTGGTAGCCGCTGAGAGATTGATCTTTTAGAATGGCAAGAAGCGCCGTGATGACGACGGTTTGATAATAGTCATCAGAAGCCGCAGTAGTGGAATTGTGGGTGATAGGCACCGCGATTATAGCACTCTCGTGAGCTACTTCCTCCTCTGGCTTACTCTGGGCGTATCGCCGTTATACGGGGTAAGAGAGAGGAGCAGTTCAGAAAACAGTACCTTGCGTCTATACGGATCCAAAGCACCCAAGATTCCAAGGACTTTAACAACCTCTCGCTTGACAGCTTGAGTAGACTCTGTTCTCAGAATTCTACCGAGGAGCGGTAAAAGTTGAGGGTAGTCCACAAGTGGTGAAATGACGTATCCAGTACTCGAGCATACCTGTCCAAGGGTGTGTAATGCGGCGTCTCTTTTGGCCACAGAGGAGTCGGACAATCTGGAGATGATAACCTGCATAAGTCCAGGGACATGAAGCATAGCATCTTCCCCCCCAACACAGGCCAGCTCGCCAAGACACATGAGAACGTTCGCGGCGACTGTGGGGACCGGATCATTAGCTTTCTGAAGAAGTACATGGAGCATTGGGAGGGCATAGGGTTTGATGAGACGCTGAGTGGCGCCGACGAGAAGTGTCAACAGTCGAGTGCAGTCTTCCCGATTTCGCCTTTCGGTGTACGAGATAAATATGAATATTCTGAGAGAATAGAAACATATCTTACGTGACGGTAGAGTATTCCAATTCTGTCAAAAGTTGGATGAGAGCCTTTCGGAGCGATGGCATCACATAGGCAGGGTTGTGTTTGGCAAGGCGTCCGATTAAACTGACGGCTGTTACTCGGTTCTCAAATACCTCGTCGTTGAGTGCGATGAATAAAGATCGCACATTCTCCGCTTGTGCCAGGTGCTTGTCGAATCGCTCATGAAGGGAGGACAAAACGGTTTGTCGGATAGTGGGGTCTGATATGGAATTTTAGATCGTTAGCGTCACAAATCGTCTGGCTGGAAGGAATGAACCTGGATCAGCAATTCCGACTGTCAAAAGTTTGTCAAGAACGTCGCTGATAATTTCAATAGCGTGGCTGCTGGCTTGGAAACAGATAGGGTCCCGGACAAAAAGACGACAGCACGTTACCGCTGCAGCACGCCTCACTTCTGCATGGTCGTCTTCAAGGTAAGGCAGAGCGGCAGTACGAACAAATTCGTTCAAAACGTGACCTTTCCATCTCATGAGCTAGTTGATTTATGGGGAGGTGCAAGCAGAATTACCACTAAAATCAAATGAACCCAGCGTCGACAGAGCGAGAGTAATTAATTCGGGTAATTTTCCGCTTCCCGAGGCCTGGAAAGAAGTCTGAGAGAAAAGGGAAAAAATCCAGGTTTGACTGATATTACCCGAGTGGCGCTAAGGTCTCGCGTGAGAGTTGCCATATCGCTTCGGCCAAGAGGGGGAGGAGCACCGAGTGGCTTGTATGCTTGCCCGCTAAGGATTCCTGACAAAAGGTCTAATAGTCGATCTGTGGACAGGAAAATTAAAGGACACTATTGTCAGAACGCCCATTATACCTTGAATAGTCTTCAAAAGCGGGGGGATTTGACGCGCGATAGCGACAAGCGCTTGCCGCAGGGGCTCGCTCAGTCCACAAGCAAACATTAGATCAAGTTGATCATGCAATAGCTTGGTCAAGTTTGGACCAACCGCCGATGCCAGCATTCCAACACACTGAAAAATGGGTTCTTCGGAAAGTGAATTCTTCTTCCTGTTGCTGACGGTGAGACGGTGGCTGGCTAGGCTTGAACAGCTAACATACCCTCTGCTTTGAAGCCCTTCCTTGATTTGCAGCATGATGGAATCTAAGAATGGCTTCATATCACTCCCTACAGCGGAAGAAGTGTGACCGATGGCAATGAATGCATACTCGGCTGTATACAAGTTCAAAGCTGCCTAGAAACAATAGCAGGCAAACATACCAAATGATCGCTCATTCGGTTTTTCGAGTTGTGTGAGAAGGTGAGCCATCGACTTGTGAAGGAAATGCTCAGTAAAGGTTTGAGGGTCATACGCGGCAAGAGTGGGAATTAAGGTGATGACCATCTTTTTGACCAGAGCGTCCCTGTTGGACTTGAACTTGAGGATTTGATCCGCGGTATCCAGAAAAGTCTCTTTCATAAACTGAAAAAATCCGTAGACATCAACAACGCGGAGCGAGATAGAGGAATCGTTTTACCATGTGAGCATGAAGCAACAGTTCGCGATATGTTAGCAATGACCCGTGAATGACTTCCGGTTGAGACAACTTGAGGCCCAGTTGAGCATCTTGCAAGACCTTGAAAAAATAGGGACTACGGGATTGTCGTTCCCTGTGCGTCACAATGTCTAAACACGCTGCTAAAAGCTTTGCCGCCCCTTCTCGGACAATCTGTCGTGAATCCCTGAGAGGGACGAGAATCTTCTCAAAGACAAGACTGATGTGGGAATGGAAATGCGTTTGGCTGTTTTCGGCCAATTCTTTCAATATGAGCACACCAGCATATCTGTCTCCTTGAAGCATCTCGATCGCGGCAGGGACCTCTTTATCCATAAAACTATCTCCAAAGGCGGTTCCGCCAATCTGAGCGATTTTACCAAGAGTCTTGGAAGCGGCAAGCATGATGTTGACATCGGGATGGGGAAGAAGCGATTTAACATAGTTGTAAAACCGAAAGAGGTTCCTTTTGGATTCGATAGTTTCTTCCCCACTAATATCAAGAAGGTGATCTTGGATTTAAAACAGCATCCGAATACTGAGCTTCTCTAGAGGAACGGAATCACTGACCGATAGCTGACAAACCCCCAAGGCTTTCCACGCTATTCTGGCTATGGATGAGGTCAAAGAGCCGTCGATTGATAGTATCATCCCATAATTTAGCGGCTGCGTCAGAAGACATCTCTGCGACGGTAGTCTCAACCTAGTCATCGTTCAGAAGACGTGAAGTGCTGAAGCAATGAACACGAGAGACATAGCGGCGTAGTTCTGCAGCAGACTGTAGTCGGGATTCAGGATTCCTGTTTTTGAGGCCTTGAAATATCTGGCTCAGAACGTCAGCCTGGGTCGATTGAGCCGTTGACGACATTTCGAGCACGTTCAGAGATGGCAATCGTAGTTGGTATAGACGCGGATTCGGTTTTGGCTGATCACTACTGAAAGTGTCTCCTCGGATCTAACCCTTATCGGCCTGATGGTCTAGTAGTATGATTCCTTGTTAGGGTGGTCAAGGCCGCATCTCGAGGAGGTCCCGGGTTCAATTCCCGGTCAGGCCCTATAATTTTTATTTCCTTTTTTTTTATCTGTTGTCACGTGTATGCTTCACAATAATCCAAGACTGGCAGAGGCTTGCACTAAGGCATTGACAACATTCATCCAACCACAAAACAGTCCCCAACATCAGGTAATATGAAGTCTGCAAATGGGTAGGTATATCACCACATTGCTACACTTCTAACTTGTGGTGTAGAGGATAGAGGGGCTAGTTGCAGTGTTATTACAGTGACTGGAGCCTATTATGTTACTGGCACAGCAGTAACAGCTATCACTCCTGATCCTGTAGCATCTTCCATAACTTGGGATCCTACACTATCATCTTTGCCTCCCCTGAATACTGAGTTGTCTCAAGTTCACATGTGTTACAACTGTTTCAATTTTTGTCCTCCTACCCCCTGTCTATGACTTCTGTGATGTGACACTTACCCAATCAGATCTCCACCCACCTTCCTTATCTTATCTTATCTCCTTATCTAATCACTAATCCTCATAGATTGGAGACAATTATGCCATTGGTCATTGAAGACGTGCTCTGCAGTTGTTCCACAGTAGCTGCGCAAGGCTGCACATTGCTGTGCATTTGTTAGCTGTTCCATGGATCATCTCCATAGTGATCACAATCATGTTCCAGACTCAGATAGATATAAGTAGAGTACGATACACTTGTATGTTCCTTAGTCTTGAATTTCAACATTGTTTCTGCTATTTTATGCAATAGCCTCCTTGTTATCCCCGGAAGCTACCTGAGACACCACCACCGATGTAACAGAAATTCAAGACTCACTCTCACCTAGCTTCTTTCCGCAAGAGTCTGTCATGGACGTAAATTTTCACTTTCTCTCTATGATTAGTTATTGTCACTTAGTCGGATAGGTCTTATCTTTGCTTGGGATTCCCCACAGCCTCGTATCTTTTCATATATCCTAGATAGGACACATTTCATTTCCGACAATCATGTTTCACCCTTTCACATGCTCCGAGTCTTCTATCATGCTTATCTCTACTTGTCGCATGTATTCCTCATGTTTACACTGACTCATCCGCAGTAGCATAGTCAGTATATAAACCCCTAGTTAGTTGTACTCAGACTTTAAGTCTGATTCCTCATTAGCAACCCAATAACTAGGATTTGGAACATCATCATCATCTAGGGACAGAGCTCTTCAAAGTAAAACCATCTTATCGACATCCAGTTTATAACAAGAATCAGACTTCCTTCTTGCTCTCTCCCACTCTACTTGATCCACTTTTGTTTTCACACTGGACAATGACAACGAGGACTTCTACGATCCTTCTGAGCAGAATCCTCTCTCTCAATCACTTTACTTACAAACTCGAATCTTCCCAGATCCAAACGAAGAAGCTAGTCAAGCTTCCCCTCTACCAAGTATCTCACAAACTCTAGGAAGAACTCGAAGTGAAACTCGTTTACTTGCCACCGCCCAGTCACAATGTCCCATTACTCCCCCTACTGTTAGATATCAACCCTTTCCGTTCCAACAACCTACTCGACCTTCTTCACCCTTAACAACACCTTCACCTTCACTGTTATAAACTGGTTGCCGATGAGATGGTTTTACTTCGGAGAGCTCTGTCCCTAGACGATGATGATATCTCGAGTCCTAGTTATTGGGGTTGCTAACGAGGAATCAGACTTAAGGTCTGAGTACGGCTAACTAGGGGTTTATATACTGACTACGCTACTGCGGATGAGTCAGTGTAAACACGGGGAATACATGAGGCATACATGAGAAATACATGCGACGAGTAAAGATAAGCATGATAAGAGACTCGGAGCATGTGAAGGAGTGAAACATAATCGTCGGAAATGAAATGGGTCTTATCTAGGATATATGAAAAGATAAGGAATCGTGGGGAATCCCTGGGGAATCCCAAGTAGAGATAGGACCTGTCCGACTAAGCACTGATGACTAACATAGAGAGGAAATGAAAATTTACGTCCGTGACATACACCTCGTTTTTTGGGAAATTCGACCCGAATTTCAAACTTGGGCGGTGTCGGGCGTTTCGTCCTCTGAGGCCTGAGTCTGGATTTCCTCAGTGGCGGGGGCCTCGATGACCACTGAGAGGGAAGCGATGGGGGCAGCGTCCGGGGCCGCTTCGATGGGGGAAGGGGCTCGGACCGTTTTGACGTCGTCGTCGTCCGGATATTCTAAGTCGAGGTTGATTGGGTACTCGACTGACGCACCGTATTCAATGATGGTTTCCGTCGTCGCAAGGTCTTGTTGAGCGCGAAGGAAATCTTCTCGAGAGAGTCGTTCAGCTCGACGACTCTCCTCTACGAGTTTGACGATGACGGCGCGGGTGGTGACGTCGTAGCAGTCGACCCACGTGCGCTTCTTCTGTCGTTGGAGCTCCCAAACTTTGAGCTCACTTTCATCCCAGCGGTTCTTCCAATACAGGGCGCTCCTTTCCGATGCTTTGAGCTCGGCTTTCAAAACGTCGCGTTCTTGACGGAGTTCTCGGTTCCAATTACTGACGCTGTTGCTATGAACCGTAAGACGCGAGATGGTAACGGCGGGGTCTTCAGGAGGAGGAGTCTGGGTAGGATATTCACTGAAGAAGTCTTCCGCGCGTGCGCGAGCTTGTCGACGTAGTTGTCGAGTGGAGGAGGAAGAAGTGGAGGGACCGGGGGTAGGGGAGCGAAGGATGGCGGACGAGGGGATTCGTCCAGCGCGTCTGATGGCGACTTGAGGAGAGGGAGATCGAGTGGCGGGCATTATGAATGATGGTTTAGCGGCGTTGGGAACAAGAGTACTGGGTAAGTTTGCCGAAAGTGGGGAATGACTGGATGGAATCGTATCGACGATTCTGAGTTCTTATAAGTGCCAACTCGACCTAAAAATAGAATTCAAAAATGGACAGCTGATATGATGACAAACGAGTCAAGTCGCCGTTTGAATTGAGTCTTCGTAAGTCTTCACAATTTCTTTGGCATGTCGTAAGACGTTCGATCGTTCTTCCCAAGTGGCTTCTTCGATCGGATAACCTTTCCATTTGACCAAATACTTCCGTCGGCGTTGAACTCCAGAGTGCTGAAGAATAGATTCAACTTCGTATTCTTCTTCGTTCTCGATCAGATCTGGTGGAGGTCGAGATGTATCAGTAATATCAGGGTGGAGCAACTTATCTTCGACGTTTGGTCTCAGGAGTGATACGTGAAAGACTGGATGGAGTTTCCAAGTTCCGGGGATATCGATAAGGTACGCAAGATCCGATACTTGTTTCAGAATCTTGAACGGTCCAGTTCTTCGGTTATCTAGCTTCTTGGTGGGTCGAGTCGTCTTGATGTTCTTGGTATCTAACCAAACCAATTCTCCGACTTTGAAGGAGGGAGAGAGTTTCCGTTTTCGATCAGCGTATTTCTTCATCGATTCCGCAGCGTGCGATAGTGATTCGCCAGCGCTCTTCTGAGCACGCGTGAGACGTTCATGAAAGGTGTTTGCTGCGGGAACGTTACTCGGGGATTCGATTGTGATCGGCAAATGAGGGTGACGGCCATATTCCAGATAGAAGGGTGATTGTGACGTGGAAGAGTGTTGTCGGTTGTTGTAGGCGAATTCGGCAGAAGCCAGCCATTCGGACCAATCGTCTTGCATAAAGTTGGTATAGAACCGTAGGTAGACCTCGAGTTCTTGATTCGTTCGCTCGGTCTGACCATCGGTCTCGGGATGATAAGCAGTGGACAGTCCAGAAATGGTTCCTAAGAGTTTATTGAGGGCTTCAGTGAACTTTGACGCGAACTGAACTCCACGATCGGAAATGATCTTCTTTGGCCATCCATGATGTTTCCAGATGTGATCACGGAAAAGTCGGGCAGCACCTTCTGATGAGAGATTGGAAGTCGTCGGGATAAAGTGGGCACGTTTTGTGAAGCGATCGACGACTACCATCACAGCGTCGTATCCAAGCGAGTCAGGTAGTTGAACGATGAGATCGACGGTAATCTCAGTCCATGGTTCGGTAGCGGGGGGTATAGGTTGTAGGAGTCCTGTCAGTTTCGAAGGATAGTTCTTGTTCTGTTGACAAGCGGGACAGGATCGTACGTAATTGATAACGTCTTGAGAGACGCCATCCCAAACAAAGTTTCGGAGCACCAGCTCCTTCGTCTTCTCAATGCCAGGGTGTCCAGCATGGGGGTAGGCGTGGGACAGTCGTATTATGTTTGTGCGCAAAGATACTTCCTCTGGCACCACAATTCGACCTTCAACATCGCGAACCAACCCATCGACTTGGTCCCAAAACAGTGAGGCATCCTCGATTTTCTGTGAGATCTTGTGCGGTATCGGCAATTTGAAGCGTAATCTTGCGAAAAAGTCCGGTTCTGAAAGTTTGACGATCGAATTGATCCAATGTTCATCTGCGATTAAAGCCTCATCTTCCACCTCGCCTTTACCCTCGTCGAAATAATCCGGGCGCCTGGATAACCCATCGGCCTTGTTCTTTCTCCCTGGGACGTACTCGATCTTATACTCGTATCTCGACAGGATTTCTGACCAACGAGCATGTCGTCCAAACAATACGCGAGCAGTACTGAAATATTTGAGAGCGAGGCTGTCGGTACGGATTAGAAGGTCGTGTCGCGATCCTTCCAAAAGATGTCGCCATGCTTTAAGACAGTCTATTATCGCTAAGAGCTCGGCGTCGTGAGTCGGATATTTCTTTTCAGCGGGAGTTAAAGATCTTGAGTGAAAGCCTACAGGTTTCCATTCGTTTTCGTGCAACTGAGACAGTATACCTCCTAAGGCAAAACCAGAGGCGTCCGTCTCCAAGCAGTACGGCAGGTCTTGGTTCGGTACTTCGAGGACAGGGGCATTCGTGAGGGAGTGTTTTAACTGATCAAAGGCGTGTTGTCGCTTGGGGGTCCATTCCCATATAGTATCTTTGCGGAGTAATTCGTTAAGTGGTTGGGCGGTCTTTGAGAAGTCCTTGATGTATTTTCTCCAGAAATTCGCACTTCCGAGAAAGGATTGAAGTTGTTTAACGGTTCGAGGTTTGGGCCACTCAGCTATGGCTTTGACCTTCTTGGGATTGGTTCCAATATGACCTTTCGTTAAGGTCATTCCCAGATAGATCACCTCTTCTTTCTCGAATTGGCATTTGACAGGTTTGCAGGAGAGTTTGTTCTTCTTCATGACATCGAGGGTTTTGAACGTCCAGTAACGCAATTCTTCTAGATCATCTCCGCAGATGAGAACGTCATCGATATAGATGAAAACACAACCTGATTTTAACACTTCGGCAAATCGCGTATCGATCATCCGTTGGAACGTAGCTGGAGAGTTCCGTAGACCAAAAAACATCACTCTTGGAACATAGAGTCCCTTGACCGTATTGAAAGCGGCTTTCCATTCGTCGCCTTCCTTGATTCGAATGTTATTGAATCCCCATCGGATATCCACAACTGTGAACAGCGCAGCAGATCGTAATTTAGGCTGTTGGACGATTTGATGGAGGAGTGGTAAGGGGTATCGATCAGGAACGGTAAAGTGGTTCAAGTAACGGTAGTCTTCGATTGGTCTGTATCCAGCATCTTGTCCTTTCGCGTTGATTTCTTCGGCTTTCTTGCTCAGGAAGAAGGGAGCGGCTTGAGGTGAGGTTCCTTTGAATATTCGTCCAGTGGCCACGTTTTCTTCCAAAAACTTCTCTAGAAAGTCTATCTCTCGAGGGGACATTGGATAAGTCTTGTCATTCTGAGGCACGAAGTCGTCCTTGAGGTCGATGACGTGATCAAATTCAGAATGAGGTGGAAGGCAATCGAAGGACTCCTTGGCAAAGACACTAGCATAGTCTTTCCAATAGACCTCCGGTACAAATTTTCGCATATCTTCCTCCACCGTGCTGGCTCTAGACTCGTCCGATTTTGAAATACTTGCCAGCGAGACCGATTCTACCACAGAGGGCTCTGCTTCGCCGCTACAATACCGACGGGAAATCTCTTTGCCTCCGAGAGCCAGTGTTGAACTCTCCCAGTCGATACTAGGGTTTTGAGCTCTGAGCCATGGGTAGCCGAGGATTATATCAAACTTGGATCCGAGGTCGGTCACTTCCAAACGGATCCTTTCAATGTGTCCACCTGGAGCTTCTATCCAGACATCTGTGTCAAAAACGATCGGGCCTCCTCGGTTCTCTGACCCATCGGCATTCCGTACGGGGATTGGGGTTTCCAAATCCTGAAGAGTAAACTCGTGACGAGTTGCGAAGTTCTCGTCCATAAAATTCCCAGAAGCTCCACTATCAATAAGACACGTGGCGGGGACACGTCGGCCACTGTCTGAAGCCTTGATCCAAACGTCCATCGTAAGTCCTGAATCGCCCTTTTCGATAGTACCAAGAGTTCGAAATGAATTGCAAGGAATGGTGGTACATCGAGTGGTATGGTCCGTAACGTTGGGCTCATCGTCCGAACCTTTCAAAAACCCTGGGCTCTCAAATCCGCTGCTAACCTCTCCTTCCGATCATTCGACCAATTGCGTATACCAATCTTCGCCATGTCCGACGGAGTCTCGCTCGCTGCCAATGTAGCGGGCGAGTTGACGTTCTCCACGTGGGACTCAGCGGTAACGACACGTATGTCTCTGCCTCGTCCTCGTCCTCGTCCTCTATAGCCTCCTCTGCCTCGAAAGTATCCTCCTCAACGTGAGGAAGAGGTATCGGGTAGATTCTTCGCATCACCGGCGTTTCGATTTGGGCAGGCATTTGCGAAGTGGCCAGATTGGCCGCAGGAGTAACAATTCCCATATGGGATCGTACGGGCAGAAGAGGAAGGTTCTTCTCTCTTGATGGTGGGGGCTGCTGTCGTTGAACGGGTCGTCGTTGCAGCCACATACGATCCTCGTGCAGGAAAGGGGTTGGAGTATTGGGGTCGGGACGTGGAGGACTGTTTCTGTGAGGCGAGAATGTCCTTTTGATGTTGATAACGTGTTGTGGCGTCCTTCCACTCTTGAAGTGTGGCAGGGACGGCGGGGAGTCGGTAAACGTATTCTATGAACTCGGAGTCGAGTCCAGCTTGGTAGAGATCGATGAGGGCGGCCTCGTTGAAACCGGTATCGACCTGTAAAGCGCCGAAGCGCAGGTTATAGTCTTCTATCTTCTTCTTTCCTTGGCGGAGGTTCTTGATGTCGTTACGAGCACGGGACTGTCTGTCGATCCCTTCGAACGTTGATCGGAATCGAACTACGAAGGCGGCCCAGGTAGCTGTCGGGCCAGTCCAGTTAACGGTCCTCATGTCGTTGGTTTCTTTCTCCGACCAAGTTTGGGCCATCATGCCCTTCATGAAGGAAAGGGCAAAGGGGATCTTGTGTTCGTCGCGATATGGCTTCCCCATGAAATACAATTCGCAGCTGTTGATAAATTTGTCGACGTCTTGTTGTCGACCGGTGAATTCGTCTGGCTTTGCCATCTTTATCTCGATGGTGGGGGGAGCGGCAGGAGGTTGAGGCTGGGGTGCCGGTGCAGGCTGAACCTGAGCTTGGGCGGCGAGTTGTTGATGGAGATCTTGGATCTCTGCCGCTTGGTTCGCATTCGAGGTCTGCAGGTTGGCCATCTCCCTCCGCAAGTCATTCATGACTGCGAGGATTTCATTGAGGTTGGGAACAGGGGGGTTAGCGCGAGAACCCATTGGATCTGGTGATGGTGATGGTGAAGGTGTTGTTAAAGGTGAAGACGGTCGAGTCGGTTGTTGATACGGGAAGGGTTGATACCTAACAGTAGGGGGAGTGATGGGACGTTGTGACTGAGCGGCGGCGAGTAAGCAAGTTGTTTCGCTTCGAGTCCTTCCTAGAGCGTGTGCGATACTTGGCAATGGAGAAGCTTGACTAGCTTCTTCGTTTGGGTCTGGGAAGATCCGGGTCTGTGAGTAAAGCGATTGAGAAAGAGGATTATTCTGCTCAGAGGAATCGTAGAAGTTTTCGTCGTCGTCGTCCAGTGTTAAAGCGAAGGTGGATCAAGTAAGGGGGAGAGAGCAAGAAGGAAGTCTGATTCTTGTTATAAACTGGTTGCCGATGAGATGGTTTTACTTCGGAGAGCTCTGTCCCTAGACGATGATGATATCTCGAGTCCTAGTTATTGGGGTTGCTAACGAGGAATCAGACTTAAGGTCTGAGTACGGCTAACTAGGGGTTTATATACTGACTACGCTACTGCGGATGAGTCAGTGTAAACACGGGGAATACATGAGGCATACATGAGAAATACATGCGACGAGTAAAGATAAGCATGATAAGAGACTCGGAGCATGTGAAGGAGTGAAACATAATCGTCGGAAATGAAATGGGTCTTATCTAGGATATATGAAAAGATAAGGAATCGTGGGGAATCCCTGGGGAATCCCAAGTAGAGATAGGACCTGTCCGACTAAGCACTGATGACTAACATAGAGAGGAAATGAAAATTTACGTCCGTGACATTCACCATCACCAGATCCAATGGGTTCTCACGCTAATCCCCCTGTCCCTAACCTCAACGAAATCCTCGCAGTCATGAACGACTTGCGGAGGGAAGTGGCCAACCTCCAGGCTTCGAACGCAAACCAGGCAGCAGAGATTCAAGATCTTCAGCAACAACTTGCCGCCCAAGTTCAGCCTCAGCCCCCACCGCAACCTCAACCTCAACCTCCTGCCGCTCCCACCATCGAGATAAAGATGGCCAAGCCAGATGAGTTTACTGGTCGACAGCAGGATGTCGACAAATTTATTAACAGCTGCGAATTGTATTTCATGGGAAAGCCGTACCGCGACAAGCACAAGATCCCCTTTGCCCTTTCTTTCATGAAAGGAACGAACGCCCAGACCTGGTCCGAGAAGGAGACGAACGACATGAGGACTGTCAACTGGACAGGCCCAACTGCTACCTGGGCCACATTTGTGACTTGATTCCAGACAACATTCGAAGGAATTGACAGACAGTCTCGTGCTCGCAACGATATCAAGAATCTCCGCCAAGGAAGGAAGAAGATAGAAGACTACAACCTGTGCTTCGGCGCTTTACAGGTCAATACCGGTTTCAACGACGCCGCCCTCATTGATCTTTACCAAGCTGGACTCGACTCCGAGTTCATTGAATTTGTTTACCGACTCCCCGCCGTCCCAACCACACTTCAAGAGTGGAAGGACGCCATGATGTGTTACCAACACCAGAAAGATATTCTCGCCTCACAGAAACAAACCTCTATGTCCCAACCTCAATACTCTAATCCCTTTCCTGCCCGAGGATCGTACGTGGCTGCGACGATGACCTGTCAAACGTCAGCAGCCCCCACCATCAAAAGAGAAGAGCCTTCCTCTTCTGCCTGTACGATCCCATATGGAAATTGTTACTCCTGCGGCCAACCTGGCCACTTCGCGAACGCCTGCCCAGACCATGTCACCGGTGATGCGAAGAATATACCCAATACCTCTCCCTCATGTCAAGGAGGATACTATCGAGGTAGAGGAAGTTACAGAGGATGAGGATGAGGATGAGGCAGAGACATACGTGTCGTTACCACTGAGCCCCACATGGAGAATGTCAGCTCACCCGCTACATTGGCAACGAGTAAGACTCCGTCGGATATGGCGAAATGTGGTATATGCAATTGGTCGGATGATTGAAAGAAGAGGTTGGCAACGGACTTGAAGTCCCAGGGTTTTTGAAAGGTCTGGACAGTTTGCCTGACGTCACAGACCATATCACTCAATGTACCATTACCCCATGCAATCTATTTCGAACTCTTGGCACTATCGAAAAGGGCGATTCAGGACTTACGATGGACGTTTGGATCAAAACTTCAGACAGTGGCCGACATATCCCCACCACGTGTCTTATTGATAGCGGAGCTTCTGGAAACTTTATGGACGAGACCTTCGCAACTCGTCATGAATTTACTCTTCAGGATTTGGAAACCCCAATCCCCATACGGAATGCCGATGGGTCAGAAAACCGAGGAGGCCTGATCATTTTTGATGCAGATGTCTGGATAGAAGCTCCAGGTGGATACATTGATAGGATCCGTTTGGAAGTGACCAACCTCGGATCCAAGTTTGATATTATCCTTGGCTACCCATGGCTCAGAGCTCAAAACCCTAGTATTGATTGGGAGAAGTCAACACTGGCTCTTGGAGGCAAAGAGACTTCTCGTCAGTATTGTAGCGGCAAAGCAGAGTCCTCTGTGGTAGAATCGGTCTCGCTGGCAATTGCAAGTATTTTAAAATCGGACGAATCTCGAGCCAGCACGGTGGAGGAAGATATGCGAAAGTTTGTACCGGAGGTTTACTGGAAAGACTATGCTAGTGTCTTTGCCAAAGAGTATTTCGATTGCCTTCCACCTCATTCCGAGTTCGATCACATCATTGACCTTAGAGATGACTTCGTACCTCAAACCGACGTGACTTATCCGATGTCCCCTTGAGAGATAGAATATTTGAAGAAGTTTCTAGCTGAAAACATGGCCACTGGATGAATCTTCAAAGGATCTTCACCTCAGGCTGCCCCCTTCTTCCTAAGCAAGAAAGCTGAAGACATCAATGCGAAAGGACAAGATGCTGGATACAGACCAATCGAAGATTATCAGTACTTGAACCACTTTACAGTTCCCAACCGCTATCCCCTACCACTCTTGCACCAGATCGTTCAACAACCGAAACTTTGATCTGCTGCACTATTCACAGTTGTGGATATCCGATGGGGATTCAACAATATTCATATAAAAGAAGGTGATGAATGGAAAGCTGCCTTCCTTACGGTTGAAGGACTTTTCGTACCAAGGGTGATGTTCTTTGGTCTATGAAATTCTCCAGCTATGTTCCAATGAATGATCGATACACGATTTGCTGAAGTACTAAAATCAGGTTGTGTTTTATCTATATCGATGACGTTCTCATCTGCGGAGATGATCTAGAAGAATTGCGTTATTGGACGTTCAAAACTCTTGACATCATGAAGAAGAACAAACTCTCCTGTAAACCCATCAAATGCCAATTCGAGAAAGAAGAGGTGATCTATCTAGGGATGACCTTGACAAAAGGTCATATCGGAACCAATCCCAAGAAGATCAAAGCTATAGTCGAATGGCCCGAACCTCGAACCGTGAAACAACTTCAATCCTTTCTCGGAAGCGCGAATTTCTGGAGAAAATATGTCAAGGACTTTTTGAAGATCACCCAACCACTTAACCAATTACTCCGCAGAGATGCTGTATGGGAATGGACTCCCGAACGACAACACGCCTTTGATCAACTGAAACACTCCCTCACGAATGCCCCTGTCCTCGAAGTACCGTATCAAAACCTACCATACTGCTTGGAGACTGACGCCTCTGGTTTTGCCTTAAGAGGAATACTGTCTCAACTGCATGGAAACAACTGGAAACCTGTAGGCTTTCATTCAAGATCTTTAACCCCTGCTGAAAAGAAATATCCAACTCACGACGCCGAGCTTCTGGCGATAATAGACTGTCTTAAAGCGTGGCAACACCTTTTGGAGGGTTCACAACATGACCTTCTGATTCGTACCGACAGCCTCGCCCTCAAATATTTCAGTACCGCTCGCGTGTTATTTGGATGACGTGCTCGTTGGTCAGAAATTCTGTCGAGATATGAATACAAGATCAAGTACGTCCTAGGGAGAAAGAACAAAGCCGATGGGTTATCTAGGTGCCCGGATTATTTCGACGAGGGTAAAGGCGAGGTGGAAGATGAGATTTTAATCGCGGATGAACACTGGATCAATTCGATCATCAAACTTTCCGAACCGGACTTTTTCGCAAGATTACGCTTCAAATTGCCGATACCGAATGAAATCTCACAGAAAATCGAGGATGCCTCATTGTTTTGGGACCAAGCTGATGGGTTGGTTCGCGATGTTGAAGGTCAGATTGTGGTGCCAGAGGAAGTATCTTTGCGCACAAACATAATACGACTGTCCCACACCTACCCCCATGCTGGACACCCTGGCATTGAGAAGACGAAGGAGCTGGTACTCCAAAACTTTGTTTGGGATGGTGTCTCTAAAGATGTTATCAACTACATGTGGTCCTATCCTGCTTGTCAGCAAAACAAGAATTACCCTTTGAAGCTGACAGGACTCCTACAACCTATACCCCCCGCTACCGAACCATGGACTGAGATAACCGTCGATCTCATTGTTCAACTACCTGACTTGCTTGGATACGATGCTGTGATGGTAGTCGTCGATCGCTTCACGAAATGTGCTCATTTTATTCCAATGACTTCCAATCTTTCATCAGAAGGCGCTGCCCGACTCTTCCGTGATCACATCTGGAAACATCATGGATGGCCAAAGAAGATCATTTCCAACTGTGGAGTGCAATTCACATCAAAATTCATGGAAGCCCTCAATAAACTCCTAGGAACCATTTCTGGACTGTCTACCGCTTATCATCCCGAGACCGATGGTCAGACTGAACGAACAAACCAAGAACTCGAGGTCTACTTATGGTTCTACACCAACTTTATGCAAGATGACTGGTCCGAATGGTTAGCTTCCACCGAATTTGCTTACAATAATCGACAACACTCTGCCACATCACAATCACCCTTCTATTTAGAATATGGCCGTCATCCTCATTTGCCGATCACAATCGAATCCCCGAGTAACGTCCCCGCAGCGAACACCTTCCATGAACATCTCACGCATGCTCAGAAGAGTGCTGGAGAATCACTATCACACGCCGCAGAATCAATGAAGAAGTATGCCAATCAAAAACGGAAACTCTCTCCCTCCTTCAAAGTTGGAGATTTGGTTTGGTTAGATACCAAGAACATCAAGACGACTCAACCCGCTAAGAAGCTGGATAACCGAAGAACTGGACTGTTCAAGATCCTAAAGCAAGTATCGGATCTTGCATATCTTATCGATATCCCTGGAACTTGGAAGCTCCATCCAGTTTTTCACGTATCACTCCTGAGACTGAACATCGAAGATAAGTCGCTCCACCCTGATATCATTGATATGTCTTGACCTCCCCCAGATCTGATTGAGAATGAAGAAGAATATGAAGTCAAATCGATTCTTCAACACTCCGGAGCTAAACACCGACGAAAGTATTTGGTCAAATGGAAAGGTTATCTGATCGAAGAAGCTACTTGGGAAGAACAATCGAACATCTTGCGACATGCCAAGGAAATTGTGAAGACTTATGAAGACTCAATTCAAATGGTGACTTAACTCGTTTGTCATCATTCCAGCTGTCCATTTTTTGAATCCTATTTTTAGATCGAGTTGGCACTTATAAACTCAGAGTCATTGATACGATTCCATCTAGTCCTTTCCCACTTTCGATGAACTTACCCAATACCAACATCGTAAAACCATCATTCACAATGCCCGCCACTTGATCTCCCTCTCCTCAAGTCGCCATCCGCTCCCCTACTCCTGGTCCCTCCACTTCTACTTCCTCCACTCAACAGTTACGTCGACAAGCTCGCGCATGCGTGGAAGATTTCTTCAAGGAATACCCTACACAGACACCTCCTCCTGAAGACCCTGCTGTCACTATCTCACGCCTTATGGCCCACAGCAACAGCATCAGCAACTGGAACTGAGAACTTCATCAAGAGTGCGACACCTTGCAAGCCGAGCTCAAGGCATCGGAAAGAAGTGCCTTATTTTGGAAGAATCATTGGGACTAGAGTGAGTTAAAAGTTTGGGAGCTTCAACGGGGAAAGAAACATATGTGGGTCAACTGCTATGATGTCACCACCCGCGCCATCATTGTCAAGCTCATGGAAGAGAGTCGTTGAGCCAAACAACTCTCCCAAGAAGATTTTCTTCGGGCTCAACAGGATCTCATGACAATGGAGACCCTAATCGAATATGGTGCATCAGTTGAGTACCTGATCGACCTCGACCTAGAATACCCAGATGAGGATGATGTCGCGATGATCCGAGCCCCCTCCCCTGTCGAAGCAACCTCGGAAGCCACCCCCATTGCTTCCCTCTCAGTGGCTGTCGAGGCCCCTGCCACTGAGGAAACCCAAACCCAGGCCTCAGAGAACGAAACGACCGACACCACCCAAGTTTGAAATTTGGGTCAAATTTCCCAAAAAATGAGGTGTATGTCACGGACGTAAATTTTCACTTTCTCTCTATGATTAGTCATTGTCACTTAGTCAGATAGGTCTTATCTTTGCTTGGGATTCCCCACAGCCTCGTATCTTTTCATATATCCTAGATAGGACACATTTCATTTCTGACAATCATGTTTCACCCTTTCACATGCTCCGAGTCTTCTATCATGCTTATCTCTACTCGTCGCATGTATTCCTCATGTTTACACTGACTCATCTGCAGTAGCGTAGTCAGTATATAAACCCCTAGTTAGTTGTACTCAGACTTTAAGTCTGATTCCTCATTAGCAACCCAATAACTAGGATTTGGAACATCATCATCATCTAGGGACAGAGCTCTTCGAAGTAAAACCATCTTATCGACATCCAGTTTATAACAGAGTCCCTGGACAAGATTCATCTGATTAGTCTGTTGTTTTATGACTGACTAATTGCCTCTCCAGAATCTACCAGGCTCCCCCTCAGCGATCCATCCTCTTTCGTTTCGAGAACCACAGTAACCAACCACACAGTATCAAATTCAACCACCACCCTGGACCCGTCCTCCTTTGATCCACCTCTGTCCTACTCCCCTCCTCACCATTCCCCCCAGGCTTCCTTGAGTCAGCTCATTAGCTACTCTGAGCAGCAAGCTGTCAATGCTCTAGACATTGAACAGGCTCAACTCACAGCTCTTATGCTCAAGTTCTCCCACCTTGCATTCGAACTCTCTCCTCCCGCCTCCGCCAACCCTTCCCCCATCTTGTCTCATTCTTCGCTCTCTTTAGACTCTTATTATACTGCCCTGTCTCCTCTGGATTCTTCAGATGATGGTCTTGACCCTTTTGTCAAGATTGAACCATGCACATTTAATCATGTACGTGTTAGGATTTACCAGTCCCTGACTCTCGTTGTGAATTTTATCGCCTCCTCCCTCCATGTGTTCTACTGTTGTAGATCCTCTGGTTACATCAGGGAGATTCATGTCCAAGACAACTTGCTATCACGCCTCCCTATGCAGGATCCCATTGATCAAGCTTCGGGCTCACAGACGAGGAGTTAGACTTCCAGGACACTGTCAACAATAAGACTGAGATCCAATCCCTGCTCTCATCTCAGATCCTCGATCCTTTGACCCCCTCCATCTACTCTCTTCTCGGACTAACCACTCTCCCCTCCCCTTCTCCGCGACAAATACCCTTCACGTTTAGCGGACGTGCCCGCTTCCAATGAACCCCTCCTCCTCTCACATGGTCCTCCTTGACTCCCGCAAAGGCGAAAACTTCCTCCCCGCAACAACCACTACCTGAGACCCCCAAGAAAAATCCTCCCCAACCCTCTGAATCGAATCCAGCCCCTCGTTCTCCTTCTCCCTCTGTTCCTCCCTCTTCAACTCCACCGCCCCCAAACCCAAATCCACTTCCCCCTTCGCAATCGACCCCAATGGCCTCCGCATTGAATAAAATCAAACTCGCTCAGCCTGACTCCTTCAATGGCAATAAAAAACAGTACAAAAACTGGTTCCGACAGGTTATCATCTTTCTCCATGGCAGCAATGTCACCAATCCCAAGAAGATGATCCTCATTGCACTTTCGTACATGAAGGAAGGCGTTGCTGCTGAGTGGGTGCAACAATACATTGATACGTTTTTCAGTCGCACAGATGCGTCTGGCAACCTTGTCCCTCTCAGGACTTGGGCCAACTTCACCACCTTGCTGGATGCAACCTTTGTCAACCACGCCATTGAGCAACACACTTGCGAAGAGGTTGAACACTTCTCTCAGGGACGATTGAGTATTTCAGACTACTTTGTAAAATTGGAACTCTTGTTCCATCAAGCTGGTCTCACTGGCCAGGATAAAGAATGCATCCGCATTATCGAGAAGAACATCCGTCAAGATGTAATTTGGCAAATGTATGCAAGCCCACCACTCCCCACCAAGTATGACAAGTATCATGAGAAGGTGATGGCCATCAAGCAGCTCATGGAATGTTTCTGTGAGCAAGAACATTACCAACGTCCGACTACCTCCCTCTCTCATCTGTCTTTTAGGCTGTCTGTGCCACACTTCCAACCCCCACCCCAACAAGATCATCAGGTACCCTCTAGTACCATCCACAGCAGTCAAGGATTGCCCATGGACCTCAGCAAGATGCATCAAGTCAACAAGTGCTACAATTGTAGCCAAGTTGGACATTTCCATCAGGATTGTCCTTAGGAGCTCAAGAAAGTCAACGTTCGTGCCCTCCAGCATGAACTAATGCACGACGAGCTCTCAGAGTTGATGAACCTCCTTTCCGCAGAGGAGCATACTCCAGAGGAACCCACCCCTGACTCGATTGAACAGGATTTTGGTGATGGTCATTAGAGATGCACTCCCTCTATTCAACAGAAAGCTGTTTGCTTTGGTATTATGAACAGATAGTACCGGACTTCTCCCCTTCTCCTCTTTTTTCTCTTTGTAATACCACGACAGCATATACATTACTCGATACCACCAAGTCCATCAATAAAACTAGTCCTCTACTGTCCAAGCCAAGTGTGAATGTTGAGTGCCCTGAATCCCCTCAACCCCCCATTCCCGAACCATTGTCTCTCCCTTCCATCGATTTGATCAACATCAACTCTCTTTCTTCCCCTCTGGAAATTGTTAATGCCATTAAGGAACAGGCTAATCATGCAATTCCCATTCTCTCCAAATGGTCTCACCCTGCCTGATTGTGAGAGATAACTCAGGACACGATCGATCAAATCAATTCCCTCACAACAGAGAATGCCATCCGAGCCCTGAACGAACTCAAGGAGCCTCATGTGTTTGTTTGTGGCTCTGGAGGAAATCAGCTAACCCTCAAAACTGTCATTACAACCTTGGATAACTGCGCCAAACACCTTGCTACTGCTCTCATCAACAGCGGTTGTGAGGGTTCATGCATTGATGTGAAATATGTTCGCGAACATGATCTACATACCACCAAGCTTGCTTGACCCATCCCTGTACACAATGCAGATGGACAACCTAATTCTGAAGGTCCTATCTCAGAAATGGTCACGCTTGAACTAAGGATCGGTTCCCACATTGAACAAATTAACTTTGGTGTTATGAACCTCGGCAAGTCTCAGGTTTTCCTTGGACACAATTGGCTGAAGCTCCATAACCCCTCCATTGACTAGAAGGCACACTCTCTCGTTCTTGATTGATGTTCTCCTGATTATCGTCCCTCTCCCTTTCCTGATTCTGTTGATGTCAACAACCTCAATCTTGAGGATGGCAACCATCTCCTCATGGTCGACTTCAATCCCGCCATCCAAATTCGATTGATGGGTACAAAATCACAGGATCTCGCGATCAAGGCCTGGGAAGCCCAGAAGAAGGACTGTACATGGAAAGAAATGGTACCCGAATACCTCCACGAATTCCAAGATGTCTTCACCAAGGAAGACTTCAATGAACTCCCTCCAAGTCATCCCTGGGACCACACAATCAAACTTCTCCCTGGAACTGAAGAGAAACTTGACTGCAAGGTTTATCCTCTCTCCATGGATGAACATGCTCAATTGGATGAGTTCTTGGAAGAGAACCTCCACACTGGATGAATTCACAAATCCATTTCTTCCATTGCTTCCCCTTTCTTCTTCATCAAGAAGTGTCACGAATCTGAAATTCGAGACATGAGATCGAGCGCGCTGAGGCCGTCTCTCATGAACGTCAAGCAGATTCATAGCCAATCACGTGTAATCTGGTATATATACTGGGAACAACAGTATTGGGTAAGTCCAATACTATGACGTTTTAGTCAAGTGGTCTTGACTGTCATCAGAAGCGCACGTTGATGCGTCTGCTTCGTGTATGAGAACCGAACACAGAACAAGGTGCGAGGACGACTATAAAGAGTCTCGACTCAGCCTATGATTGATAATCGTGGAAAGGGAGTCTTCGACCGTTCGTGAACGAGATCGATCAGGGAATCAGAAGGATCGGAAAGTCGAAAGAGGAAGTCTTAGAAGATCTAAAGAGGATCTAGACTCGAGAGTGAGAGAGAAGCGAATATCTAACTTGTTTGATCACTAGCTACAACATACAGTATATATATCTTCTAGTACAAGGATCCCTTTGAGTGTATATGATAAAAGGGGAGCCTCTCTAATGATCTAAGGGGAAAGTAGTGAATAGGAATGAAGGAATCGAATGAAAAAGGGAGAAATAGAAGAGAACTGATGCCTTTGAATAGTGTCTTCCCTTTGATATACAAACTTTCATTCGCGTTTGGAGCATTCGATGATTCTCGAAGTCATTCGGGACGTTTCGGGAGCTATCGGGAGCATTTGAAGGACTTGGTAGGTGTCTAGTATTCGTATAGTTGAATATACGGTGCTCAGGGGACGGAGGGGTCGTATCATCTCCTCCTCACTGAAATGTTGACTGTCCTCAGTCAATCACGTGATTTGCCGGTAGTTGCCGAGGCACGTTTATAAGTGTGACAACTGTGTCACATTCATCTTTAGACACGACCATCTTCGAACTGCGTACCACAACGCCAAGAAAACTGTGACAAGCCGTTTAAAAATGACGCAGAACATTATCAATATCGCGAAACAGAAGATTTGCGACCAAATGAGGTTGCTTCCGGATGGGGTTGCCGAACCCGAAGATTACAAAATCTGGGGGCAACAGTTTTGCAAGTTACTGGTGAGTTTTTGTTTTTCTAATCGTTTTCTTCCGCTAATCCATCTTTTAGATCGCATATAATCGGGTCGTAAAGGCCCTGAAGCAAACATCAATGGACGACGAGGTCGTCACGTGGCAAAAAGAGGCCCGCGAGACCTTCGACGCTTTCGAAGAGCGAGAGTGGTTGGAATGGGCGGGGGAGCTGCTGATGCCAAGGTTGGCAGAGGTGGTACGTCGCGAGGCCGAGGAGAAAGTGGAGGCGGAGAGGGTCGAGCGAGAGCGAAGGGCGGAAGAGGAACGCGAGGTGAAGGAGAGGGCGGAGACGTCTGCGCGGGAGGAACGAGAGAGGGTCGAGCGCGAGGAATGAGAGGAGCGCGAGCGGGTCAAGAGGGCGGAGCGAGAGGTACGAGAGAAGCAGGAGCGAGAGGAGCGAGAAGAACAAGAATGGGAGGAACGGGACGCGGAGGATCGGAAGCAGATGGAGGAAGCCTACGAGAGGCTCCTCCAGTCGCTTATGGACGGGAAGATCGACGAGGAGGAATTCCATCGAGAAACAGAAAAGGCGGCGGGCGAGAGTGGGACGAAGGCAGCGGAGGTGTCGGCAGACACGACGGGGGGGACGACGGAAACGACGGAGGACGGGCACCAGCCCTCGGTTGACGAAGACGAATCGGCGGCAGCAGCGCAATCGCTGACTGCAGAAGAACTGGTCGAGCGGTCGAAGGCGGCGCATCGGGAGAGGATGGCAGCGAAGGGACAGTCGCTCCCTGCGATCACGACGCGGGAGTACCGCAAGCGAAAGGCGGTAGAAGAGGCTTTGCGCCTGGTCGAGGGCAAAGTAAGTCTCTTTCTTTCTCTTATTTTTGTTTTTACTAACGGACTTCTTTATTTCACAGTGTGATTTTTGCGAGAAGGTGGGTGCGGAGTGTGAGATCGGCCCCGCGGATCCGTTATGCATCAAGTGCGTAACGGATAAGCGCGGCTGCTATTGGAAGGAGGAAACCCGGCTAGGGAAAAAGTTCAAGCCGCGGCCCAAGGTGACAGCGAAGGGCGCGACCAAGTCGGCGACAGCGGAAGAGTCGAAGAAGGGGGTTCGAAAGTCGGCAAGGGCCGTTTCTCGTAAGTGCTTCTTTTTCTTTTGTTTTCTTTATTCTAATCTCCTCTTTCTATAGGTCCAGTAGTCTATATCGACGAGACGCCACCTTTCGAGGAGGAGACGGTGGGCGAAGGCTTGAAGGAAACGACGCGGCTGGTCGCGGGTCGGAAAGGGAAGGGGAAGGGGAAGGTGGTCGATGAAGAGAAATCGCGAGAGGTTTTGGTGGCGATCGCGGAGGAGAAAGCGCGCGTAAAGGCGTGAATCGTTGTTCTCGAAGAGATTTTGAGGGGTTTAGAAGAGAGGGAAGAGGAGATGGTCTTAGAGAATCTGTAGACTTGTCTTGAATAATTTGTAGCCTTTAGTCTTTTTCTTATAAATTTTGTATTTCTGTGTCTAAAAAAAATGAAAGAAAGACTTTGGAATGAAAAAAGTGCGTAGCGATGTGTTACGGCAGGTTACAAGTCCTCGATTGCAACGCTATCGAGTGGTTCGCTAGCTAGCGAACATTCCATCTCTCTAAGTTGTGAAGTCGATATGTCGAGGAATCGTTCGGGAATTGCGATCGATCTTCGAGCGAAGTATGGGATGACTCTAAATGCAGCGATCGGGTGATGTAAGACAGATCCGTCAAGCTCTGCGATGATATAAGCTTTTCCTAGGTTTCGGGATATCACGACTAGGGGTCCTAGGTATCGCGGATGCATCTTCCGATTGAGAGACTTCTCGATTTTCGTGTTCCGAATGAGTATGAGATCGCCAGTCTTGAAATCGTAGTCACGAATGGTCTTCTCGTGTTTCTTCTCGAATCGAACGGCGGATCGTAGGCGAGCAGCAAGAACCTTCGATCGAAGTTGCTCTAAGTCAGCGTCTCATTTTTGTAGGGCGATCGCGCGTTGCGATATTAGATCAGTCGTTGAGAGAACTGAATCTGGAGCGGGAAGGAGATATGTCGCTTCGGAGATATCTAGAGGAAGCAATGGCTGAGATCCAGTGACGGCGAAGTAGGGTGAGCATCCCAATCGCTTTCGGGTAGTGACGTGCTCAGCCCAGAATACGGAGTAGGCTCCGATCAACCATTGCATCTGATCGCCATCGACGGCTTTGAATAGCGATTGTCGCACGTCGAAGTGAGATCGTTCGACTATTCCATTTGCGCGAGAGTTGTATCTGCTGATGCGAATGTGGTTGATTCGATAGTGCTTGGCGAGGTGATCTATGGCTCCTAGGAAGGCTGTTCCGTTGTCCGTGACGATTTCTCAAAGAGAGCCCCATCGACAGATTATATCCTCGAAGATCCATTCGCCAATCGATTTCGCTGTTTCCGAACGAAGCATTCGAAATTTGGGATAGTGGGTGAGGGAGCATCGCCCTTGAACGATATATCAAAATGGACCGGATCGGGGCATGTGCATCGTGTCGACGTAGATTTTGGCGAATAGGGGAGCTGGTGTGGAGACGGTCGGAGGAACGAGGGCTTGCGTGGTTTGGCGAACCTGACAGGTATGACATGTCTGAATGAACCAGACTATGTCAGGGGCTATATGGGGCCACCAGAAGCATTCAGAAATGATCGATCGGGTAGCGAAGATAGCCTTGTGGCCTGTTCGATCGTGAAGTTCCATCATGATCGCTAATCGGCGATCCGGATCGATGACTAATTTATGAGCTCCTTGTCTATCCTTTCGCCATAGTCGGTGGTTGTCGATAAAGAACTCTTCGCAGTATCGTATAAAACTCGCGTAGTCGCTGTTGGACATGTTGCTTGGTCGTTCGAGATCTGAAAGCCATTTTCGAACAAGGAGAAGTTGTCGATCGTCTTGCTGAGCTGCTTCCGATCACGGAACGATGTTGTAAGAATCGGTACGTTGGTGGATAGGGTCCTCCTCCTCCTCACTGAAATGTTTACTCTGCGAGTAAACTGAGGTGGGCATTCGGAGGGTTTTCGTTCAGGGCGCAGGCGAATCGTTGATATGGTGCATTAGTCCGTGGATGCAATCGATCCAATCATCGAAGTCTTTATCGATCGGTTCTTCATCGTCTTGGTCATCGGGCTGTCGGGGGCGTCGAGAGAGACCGTCGGGACTGTGGTTCGAACCGGTGACGTGTACCAAGGTAAAATGGAATGTTAGGATCGCTACGATCCATCTGTTAATACTAGCTTGCGGCGCGATGTCTGGGTTCGCTAGCATTCCCTTGATATAGCGGGTGTCGACTTCTATAATGAGGTTCTGCATGCCGATGAGGTAGAGTTGGAGCGATCGCAAGGCTCGATAGAGACTGTAGATTTCGAGTTTCAGCTGAGAGAACCGTCTTTCTCGATCGTTCAACGTGATTGAACTGAATCGATTATAGTACCGTTTCTTCGGATCATCGGGATCGCATTGGCACAAGTGAAAGCCAACCGCAATATGTGATGTGTCGACGGCGAGTATGACGGGAGCGTCAGAAGTATAATCGAGAACTCATAGAGTGGGCGATTCTAGAAGAGCTTGTTTTAAGTCCTCTTGAGCGGCGAGTTGATCGGGACTGAATTCGAAGGGCATATCTTTCCTAGTGAGCTTGACTAGGTGGTTCGCTCGATGCGCGAAGTTGCGAATGAAAATCCGAACGACGCCAATAGTGCCAAGGAAGGCTCGAACTTCGGAGAGGTCTTTACAGGGACCCCAATTTCGGATCACTGAGACACGCGATTCGTCGGGTAGTTGTCCTAAGTGAGTACATCGGTGTCCGAGAACGGTGGTTTCTTCTGCACACAAGAACGATTTATAGCCTGACATCGTTCCACTGCAGTATTTCATTTGCTGAACTATTCGATTGAGATTCCCGAAGTGTTCCCATACGAATCGTCGAATTCCGTCATTCTCTGGAATCATTTCGTAGGATCCATCGGGGAGTACGTATCGAGTCGCGGGACCCTTCACAGGGATATCGTCGATATAAGGGATCGTAAACTCAGGAATCTCTGGTTGGAGGATATAGGTGACGTTGTCGTGAAAAACGGGCACGGAATTCATCCATCCCATGGGTAGGGTAACTAGTCGATGAGCCCCATAGGGTGTCTGGAACGTGGTTAAATCGCGAGATGAAGGCGCAATCACTCGTTCGTCATATCCGACGTAAAGGTCAAACATAGTGCCGCAGGATTGACCACCGAACTGTTCGGCCAAGTGTTCGGGGATTGGCGTCACTCCTGAATGTCGAATCGTGACTTGATTGAGTGGTTCGAGACTGTGAACGATTCTAAGTTCCTTCCCTCCTTTCTTTAGAACGGTGAACCATCGCGATCGGTAGGAGGAGTTCAAGGGTTCGTAGACACCAGTGTCGATTTTTCGCTGGATAACTTTACATACTTCGTGGTAGATCCCTGGGGGAATCGGAATATTCTTTTGTACCCAGGGCGTATGTGGTATGACTGGGAGATCGATGGGAGGGAAAAAGTCGGATCTGAAACGTCCTCGTTTGGAGTCGTTCCAGGCAAAGGCGAGATCTTGTTTTCTCATGAAATCGTGAAGGAGGGCCCTTTCTTGAGGCCAAAGGAAATCTCCGGGGTGAGCTTTATCGAAAAGCTCCATCCGTTCGATCGTATATCGTTCGGTCGGGGTAAACGTGGGGGGGTTCGGGTCGAGTGTTGGCATATTCGCGAGTGGATTGCCAAGGATTTTCTGAATGATTCGGAACTTGTTGGGGAGTTCAGCTACTACAGAGCGAACTTTCTTTGAGACGGGTTTATATTTCTTTTTCGATGTGAGGAAGGTTGCAATTTCCATCGATCGATCGAGACAGTCAGAAACGGAAGGTCAATCGCTAGTTGATTGAGATTTAGAGATAAGGTCGGGGAGGTCACAAGCAGATAAATAAGCGTGGGAAACTGTTGAAACTTTATTTGTTGCGCATAGAGGCGCACAGGAATTGACAGATAGCATAGACGTAGCATGGTCGTAATCTAGAATTATCGCGATCTCTCCTTGATCAGGAATCAAATCCTCGATGAGCGAAAATCTGAACGGTGCTTCAGCAGTCCTCGTGGAACCGTCGGAATCGTGACGGTCCTTCTGCTATTCGGATTGCAAATGGTGATCGTCTGGTTTTCGTCGGCGAAGTTCTTGACGAGGCTTTGAGCTAAAACGTCGAACGGTCTTCCGAGCAGGATATTGTTGGCGGGAGCGCGAATGACGTGGATCTGGAGGTAGAGGGTTATGTCGCCGATCTGACATGGGACATTCCTTGCGAGACCTAACGATTGGTCTATTTCGCCGTTGGCCAATTGCATGTTGAGTTGGATAGTTGGGTCATAGATCAGTCCTAGGTTGTGACAAACGGCTTCGGACATAGCGATTATCTGAGATCCGGGATCGACGATGCATTCGATCATTTCTTTATGATCGATCAACATGACGATCGATTGGAGGGCATGCGATTCCTTTGTGACAGTAACGGTGTGAGGGGTTTCGTCGGACGAGAGAGTGTTTAGATACGATTCGTAGGGGTCGGGCACGGTAATGGAACAATCGTCGTCATCGCAATAAGGCAGGGCGTCGTTCGGAATCGCTTCCACTTTGACAGTTTTGACCGCGATCGGTCGACTAGGCGGCTGTGTTCGTTTAGGGGTTACTGCCTCTCGAACCTTCGATCGGACTTCGGTGAGAGGGATAACAACTCTTTGGGGGAAAGCGTGACGCAAGGGGTTTTCATCGAACGAGTATAGACGTTGGAGGCGATCTTGGTGTCTTGGATCGGCGCTTGAGTGTGGTACGAGGGGTCTCTGTCTCTTTTCGCCATCGGAGAGCCAAAGTTCCGGATGTGGGGCGGTACGTAGTTGGACTCTTTTGCTTTCGCGAATGGATGTTCCGTTATAGCGGGTTGAGTCGGGATGGTCGCGATCGGAGCACTCGATGGTTTGTCGGTTGCTTTCTCTTTGTCCGGTTCTTGTCGTCGAGGCCGAACTATCTCTACTCCATCAAACGTCTTCTTGCTCCTTAACGCGAAAATCTCTTTTTCGAGAGCAGCGATCTGTTCGTTGGCGGATAGTTGGTAAGTCTCGGTCGCTGGATCGCGTTGGATACCTGCTGAAATTCCATACATCATTCCAGCGGTCGGGGTCGGGTTTTGCTTGTACCATTCGTCCATTCGTTCTTTCAAGGTTTTTCCCGGCATTTGCTGGGGGATGAACCTGTCATTCGGGAGTACGATCCTTCCTTCGAAGTTCTTCTTGCATCGACCGTTCTGGATATATTCGCGGCAGGTCAGGCAGCTTCCGATGAAGTGATCGGGACTTCCACAGAAAACGCAGGTTTTCAGCTCGAATGGGTCAGGAGCGTTGGGTCGTTGTTCCAAAGTTTGTGGTGTTCGAGGGGGTGGGTTTCGTTTTGGGGGACCTCTATTGTCCAGGGTTTTGACCAATGTAGTCATTAGTTTTTCCATGAAGACGCTGAGGTCTTCTTGTTTCGTGGCAGGGGTAGTAGTCGTCGTCGAAGTCATCATTTCGCGTGGTAGAAAGGTGTTTGGAGACGTTCCATATAGAACGAAATGAGCCGCCTCGTTGATATTGTTTACCCTGTAAGGATCGTCGGGGAAGTGGTCGGGGAACTTGATTTCCAGTCGTCGGACGATTCTAGTCCAGAGTTCAGGTTGGAATCCTCGGATGAAGGCGCAACTTTGTTCTGCTTCGGAGATTCTGTTCTTCGATTGCAGGAATTTAGTAATCGCAAGGAACGATCGGAAATACACTCCAAGTTCATTTGTGTTCATAATCCCTAGTTGAAGCTGTTCTCTGACTATCTTGTCCATGTCGGCGATGGACCACTTTCGATCGTCTTCCGATCCTGGGTATAGCTTATAGATGGCGGCGACGAATTCATCAAACGTATGCCCGGCTTGGAACTCCGTTTGGTATTCCCAGAGTTCGGAGGTATCGATGTCGACGTACTTGCAGGTGTAAGTCTTCTTAGCATCATCGTCAGAGATGCTACAATTAGCGAAAAGACCTCTGAGGTCTTGGAAGTATCTTCGAAGTTCACAAGGTTGTTCGGGGTTGAACTTTGGGGCAGTCGAGTAACCGCGAGCGGGCATAACTAGAGTTGGTGGAGTCGTCATTGTTGTCATAGAAATCGAGGATAAAGACGAAAGTGATATAGTAGAGGTTGGTTCGTTGGGCGAATCAGGATTTTCGATCGAAGTTGAATTTCGATTTATTGGAGAGTTGGGAAGTGTCAGTTGGGTCGGATCAGTGTTCTGAGTGAATCTATCTCGTAGGGTAGTACTTCGAGTGACTCGATTGTGCGTCGGGAACGGTGGTTCGAAGGACTGAGTCGAAGGAATCTTTTAAGATTTAATAGTGGGCCCTCGCGGTGGGCTCCAAAATGATGCGTCTGCTTCGTGTATGAGAACCGAACACAGAACAAGGTGCGAGGATGACTATAAAGAGTCTCGACTCAGCCTATGATTGATAATCGTGGAAAGGGAGTCTTCGACCGTTCGCGAATGAGATCGATCGGGGAATCGGAAGGATCGGAAAGTCGAAAGAGGAAGTCTTAGAAGATCTAAAGAGGATCTAGACTCGAGAGCGAGAGAGAAGCGAATATCTAACTTGTTTGATCACTAGCTACAACATACAGTATATATATCTTCTAGTACAAGGATCCCTTTGAGTGTATATGATAAAAGGGGAGCCTCTCTAATGATCTAAGGGGAAAGTAGTGAATAGGAATGAAGGAATCGAATGAAAAAGGGAGAAATAGAAGAGAACTGATGCCTTTGAATAGTGTCTTCCCTTTGATATACAAACTTTCATTCGCGTTCGGAAAGCTTTGATCGCGTTCGGAGCGTTCGATGATTCTCAAAGTCGTTCGGGACGTTTCAGGAGCTATCGGGAGCGTTCGGAGGGTTCGAGTTTGTGTTCGAAGGACTTGGTAGGCATCTAGTATTCATATAGTTGAATATACGGTGCTCAGGGGACGGAGGGGTTGTATCAACATTCCCAGTGTAATTCTTAACAAGTATTGGACTTCACATGCGGTCGAGAGTTCGAATCCTTCACATGTCAGAATTAAAGTCCCTATAAAAGAATTCTGATATGCGCACGTGGTTGCGTTACAAAAAGGACATAGGCGATTGGTCAGAGCTTACCTGACCTCTAATGAGACGTGTCTGAGTATTGAAGGTCTCCCTAACTCTGTTGAGCATGGTCCCTCTGATTACTGCAACTCCGACTCGAGGACCTCGAGTATAAATAAGCCAAGGCGTGTTTGATCGCCATCATCCCGGAGTTTAAAGATAGGATGTTGTGGACCGTCGATGACGTCGATGTAAAAGGATCAGTCACTCTGTTTGACGGCAGAGTTTGCTATGAATGCAGTAGCTGGGTTTCGTCCTAGATGGCTTGTTCTGCCATTGATCATGGACCGAATCCGAATCAAGGATTATGTGAAGGCTGATGGGTTTCACCCAAAGTATCATGCCGAGATGGCAGTAGACCGCTGGACCACCAGTATTGCTGTTTCCTCAGCCTCTGATAGGCATCTTATGTGTACCATAGAGTTCAACTCTGTGCACTATTGGGTTGGCTGTACCTGGTAATGTCTGGGACGGACATTCATAAAGTGGAGGTGAATGTCACGAATCTGAAATTCAAGACATGAGATCGAGCGCGCTGAGGCCATCTCTCATGAACGTCAAGCAGATTCATAGCCAATCACGTGTAATCTGGTATATATACTGGGAACAACAGTATTGGGTAAGTCCAATACTATGACGTTTTAGTCAAGTGGTCTTGACTGTCATCAGAAGTGCACGTTCCCAGTGTAATTCTTAACAAGAAGAAGGATGGTCGACTACACCCTATCTAGGACTACCAGAAACTCAATAACATGACCGTCAAAAATCGATACCCCCTCCCTCTGATCAACGAATTGATTAACACCCTACAGAATGCCCGCTACTTCACCAAGCTGGATGTTCACTGGGGATACAACAATGTTCGGATCAAGGAAGGAGATGAACACAAGGCTGCATTCAGGACCAATTGCAGCCTATTCGAACCTCTGGTCATATTCTTTGGCCTCACCAACTCGCCTGCTACCTTTCAAAACATGATGAATGATATTTTCCACATCCAAATTGTCGAAGGACATGTCTTAGTTTACATAGATGATATCCTCATCTTCGACAAGGATCTTGAAACACACCATCAGCATGTTTACGAAGTTATGACCACACTTTGTGAATACAAGCTTTACCTCAAACCTGAGAAGTGCGATTTCGACCAATGCCAGGTAGAATACCTCAGTGTCATCGTGTCCGAAGGCCACATCAAGATGGACCCTGTCAAGGTTCAAGGGATCACCAACTGGCCAACCCCAGAATGCAAGTGCGATGTTCAGGCCTTTCTTGGATTTTGCAATTTCTACTGTCAATTTATCCATCACTTTGCTGGAATTGCCTGCCCCCTTAATGTGCTAACTGGAAACGCTCCTTTCGATTGGACCTCTGAATGCCAAGATGCCTTCAACATCTTGAAAACAATCATTACCACTTCCCCTGTTCTATCTATCACTAATGATGATGACTTACTCTGTGTGGAAACTGATGCTTCTGACTATGCTTTGGGTGCTGTACTATCACAAAAACAAAACAATATCTGGAAGCCCATTGCCTATATCTCCAAGTCGTTTACACCCATGGAACAAAACTATCAAATTTACGACTGCAAGTTACTCGCAATTATGACTGCATTCCAAGAGTTCAGGAAATGGCTGCTGTCTGCTAAACAAGTTTTTGAGGTTTGGACGGATCACGCCAACCTCCAATACTTCAAGCTACCCCAAAAGCTGAACAGGCGTCAAGCTAGATGGCTCACGGAGCTTCAGGACTACCACTTCACTCTTCACCACATCGCTGGCAAGGCCAACTCCAAGGCCAATATCCTGTCGAGACAACCAGGTTTTGAGAGGGGGGTGAATGACAATGATGACATTATTTTACTCCCCAATAATCTTTTCCCTTCTCCCGATCACCCTATTGTAGATCTCTGTCAGGTCCAACATGAGATTGAACCTACTAATTTCCGCTCACAAATCCGAGGTTCCTATCGAAACAAAGAACCACAAGCCATACTCTCTCAAGAAAAACAAAAAGATGATTGGAAAAAACCAAGACGATGGCATCAAGACCTTCCTGGATCGAATCTACATCTCGAAGGACATCCTACTCTGTGGTGACATTATTGCCCAATACCACGACAACCCTCTCTCTAGACATTATGGCTCCTTCAAGACCACTGAAGCCATATACTGCAATTACTGGTGGCCCACTATCAAGAGAGATGTTAACACCTATGTTCGTGGTTGCGAAATGTGTCAACACACCAAAGCCTCTCAGTTACCTGCAAAGACCCCTTTGCATCCCTTCAATCCTTCCACCTGACCCTGGGATACAATCACAGTCGATCTCGTTGGCCCTATACCTGAATGTCAGGGTTACAATGCAATCCTCACCATTGTCGATCACTTCTCCAAGGCTGTTAAGTTCGAGGCCACTCACATTGAATTGAACTCTGAAGGATTCGCAAAGATCATCTGAGATTGAGTTATCCAAGACCATGGCGTCCCTTGACACATCATCCATGATGGCGATCCATGATTCGTTTCCAAGTTTATGACCGACCTCTTCCACCTTCTGGGTACTTCCCAGAATGTCTCCACTGCTTACCACCCCCAGACTGATGGCCAGTCCGAATGAATGAATCAGATGCTTGAACAGTACCTCTGCGTCTTCATTAACCATCGTCAGGATAATTGGAAGGAATGGCTCACGTTGGCAGAGTTTTCATACAATAACTCCATCCATGCAGCCACGCAACAAACCCCCTTCTACATCAATTATGGCCAAGACCCCTGGACTGGAAGCGATACCACAGAAGAAGTCTGAAATGAATCTGCAACTCAATTCACTGATTGGATGAAAAGGGTCCATCAAGAGGCTGAAATTGCCCTCAAGGAAGTGAATGAGAAGATGAAGACTGCTCATGACAAACACGTCCGAACTGCTCAAGATTATTCACCAGGAGATAAAGTATGGTTGGCTGCTACCAATATCAAAACCAAATAACCCATGAAGAAGCTAGACAACAAACGCTTTGGACCTTTCAAGGTTGTCAAGAAGGTTGGCCATTCTGCCTACAGACTTGAACTCCCTCATGAATGGTTAGGACTGTATCCAGTCTTCAACGAATCTTATCTCTCTCCCTATCATCCCCCTTCCTTTCCAAACCAAAAAAGACCTCCCCCTCCTCCCCCACTCCAACTAGAAGACGATATCGAATACGTTGATGTGATGTGGAGCCATCTGAGCTCTGGGATCTGCCCCGAGAGATGATGGGAGGCACAATAGAAAGGAGCTATCAAAGAAATCGTGAAAATTGAAGAAATAGAAGAAATCGGAAAATTGGAGCACTCTCTAGAGTGCTAGAGGCAGTCAAAGAGGCTCAAACATGAAGGACTAGACGTGGGACGATGGGATCTATCTTCCTTCTCTATGATACAAACATATCTACAAGTAAATATATCTGTGAAACAAAGATCCCTTTATATGCTATATAGTAAAGGGATGAGACTTCTGAACGAAGCCACCAGTGAAAGGGATGATGGAAACGATGAGGATCTACACAATGGACGTCTGGCTATCAGATGCATCCTTTGATATGAGCTGCGAACGCGAATTGAAGGATTAGAGAATTCGAAGAAATTTGTAGAAATCCGAAGCATTCGGAGATAAATCGCTGGACAGGAAGCCGAATCGCGTAGTCGGGGACATCGTAGCAGTGTAGTAGACGTCTGGGGGATCATGTCGATATATAAAACATGTCCTCCGGACCTCAGAGGACCAAGGGGTCATATCAATGTCATCGATGAAATCCTAGATTCTTAATTGAGACAAGGGAAACTTCAATATCTCGTGCACTGGGAAGGTTACACCAGTGAGGAAAACACCTGGGAACCTGAAGCCAATGTCAAGAACTCCCAAGAACTGGTCAATGAGTTCCATGCTCTCCACCCTGGATAACCAGCCCCCAGGCTCCAACTGCGTGTCATTCGGGTGGATGATTTCTTCGGGATTGACAAACAGCTCTACGACCCTATCACAGACTCGACAGGCAAAGACTACAAGCCGCCCAAGGTCAGTGACTGTCATGAAATTGGCATTTACTCTCTTAAAATTTCTCTCTTTTCTTCATTCTTTTCTTTTCTGTGCCTTTTTCTCTTTGGAAGGGGGGCTGTCTTTATTGGCAGCGGAAACTACTTGTACAAAAGGAGGAGTCCATGTCCAACTAACTATTTATACTAGTCCGTCTTGGCAATCTCCTGCACCATACTATCCCTCAGGAACTCTACGAAACTAGAAACTACTTGACCATCTAATGCAGCCAACTTATTACCCCAATAGATTGCCCCATTGGTATCTCCACCAGAAGCCTGCAACTCAGCAGCCTTCCCCTCGACGAAACCCATTGCTATCTTTCTCGCCTCCTCACCTAACCAATCGTTAGTGGGGCTCTATAACAAACTAGAAGGAACTTCTTCCTCCTCAATCTTGATGTTGACGTTAGTCAACGACAACGACAAATCTTCAACTAAAAAGACAGGGAATCAGCAACCATGAAGAGAGTGAGAGAGTTAAAGGCTCACCACTAGACAAAGCACTTATTGGACCAGGGGTCCAAGGACGGAAAGGGGGGCTGGTAGCCAAGTCCTCAGGCTTAGCATCATCAAAAGGGAGGGGATACCCCCAATGATCGGAACTCCAATCAACTCGCTCCTCTAAAGGGAGCTTGGAGGTAGGAGGAGGGGCATCATCATCCCAAGCTAAAAAAGGAAAGCCTATTATCAACAAACACAGACTAATAAAGACAAAACAAGATACATACCAAGCGGATCCTCCATCAAGCCACAAACATGCTGGATTGGCCAGCGAACATACAGACACTTTCTGACCTTATGCTTGCCACTGCAAGCAAAGCAAGAGAAGGAAGACCAGCAGAGGTCGGCGTCGGAAGGGATGCGCTGAAGGTAGTAATGAAACAAATCGCAATCGAGAAAGACAGGAGCGGTGTGATGCACCACTCCAGACTGCTTGAAGAATCAGACGTAGTGGCCTTGGTGGGAAGGAGTCATGATGATGAACAAAGATTGAACTGAAGCATAGGGATACAACCCCACACCTTTTATATGCTCAGACACAAAGGGAAGACCAAAAGGAGGTTCCTCAGTCAAAGAAGAGAAACCCGATACGCCGGGCAAGAGATAGAAACAACGGCGATCTCATGACCAGAAAAACAATAGAAACCAGTCATGAGGTAACACAGCCTCATTCTGCGGAAGGCTATGCCTAATAGAATTGAGTCATCAGAAGCACACAGCCTTCCGCAGAATAATTAGGAACAATGGCAAACCTTAATTGGAGGCTGTGAACAATAGAAAATGGGGTGACTGTGGAGGCTGACTCATAATGACTCCTACTTTAGAAATACTATATAAACCCTGAGGGCGAAGCGGATCATCACTTCGTCCTCCTGTGAGATTACTTGTAGTAGCACAAACGCAATCAGAATCATCAGACTTCTTTTCCATCAGAACAAGAAAAGAGAAACACAAACCCACAACTACTGAGCCAACCGTTCATGCCCATATTCCCTAAACTCTCAGCAGAGGCACGCAATGGATTCAACCCACAGAACAACTTCTTCATAGAAGTAAAACTTCACTCAGAAGGAATCATCACTCTTTGCGAAGACGTCCCTGTCAGAACTTTCTTCTATATCCTACTAGACTTATTGAGCTCCAAGGCCTGCCTTGTGATTGACGAAAAGACTTGCAACTACAGTTGTGACAGGTAGCGACTTTGGAGAAACCCTTGATATATCTCCGCCAAAAGTTTGCACTGCCTAAGAAGGATTGGAGTTGTTTCACTGTTTCTGGAACAGGCCAAGACATGATAGTGTCGACCTTCTTTGGATTGGTGGTGATTCATCCTTTGGATAGGACGACTCCGAGATAAATGACTTCTTCCTTCTTGAACTGGCATTTGATGGGTTTACATGAGAGACCGTGTCTCTTCATAATGTTCAGGGTTTTGAAAGTCCAATGTCGCAATTCTTGTAAATCATCTCCACAAACAAGCACGTCATCAATATAAATGAAAACATTTCCAGAGTCTAGGACTTCTTTGAATCTTGTGTCGATTATCCATTGAAAGGTGGCTGGAGAGTTACGCAAACCAAAGAACATAATGGTGGGTTCAAAGGCGCCTGCTTCAGTGATAAAAGCGGCTTTCCATTCATCGCCTTCCTTAATCCTGACGTTGTTGAATCCCCATCAGATATCCATGACCGTAAACAGAGATGCTGTCAAAAGCTTTGGTCGTTGGAGGATTTGGTGGAGTAGAGGGAGGGGGTAATGGTCAGGGACTGTATGTTCGTTAAGGTAGCGGTAATCTTCAATAGGGCATAAGCCAGCATTCTTACCTTTAGCATTCACTTCTTCAGCTTTCTTTCCAAAGAAGAATGGAGAGACTTGCTTCAACTTGGAAGTCTGTATTCATCCAGTGGATAGGTTTTCATTGATGAATTTGTATAGGTGATCCATCTCAAGAGGGGACATTGCATATTTCGCGCCTTTGACTGGTCTGAAAGTTTCGTCCAGTTCTATAGCGTGGTCAAATTCCGAATGCGGTGGAAGGTGGTCGAAGGATTCTTTGGCAAAGACGCTAGAGTAGTCTCTCCAGTATACCTCCGGTACAAACTTTCGCATATCTTCTTCCACCGTGCTGGCTCGGGATTCATCTGACTTCGATACACGTCGATTCATGGCCAGCGTGACCGATTCCATTCCTAGTGGCTCCGCATCATCAACTATCCATCATGGAAGAGGGAAATCTTTGCTATCCAGAGCCAGTGTTGCCTCTTTCCAATCGATGTTAGGGTTGTCCTTTTTGAGCCACAGGAAGCCAAGGATAATATCCGTCTTAGATCCGAGATCGGTCACTTCTAATTGGATCCATTCATTGTGTCCTCCAGGAGCCTCTAACTAAATATCAATATCGTTCTCGATGGGTCCTCCTTGGTTTTCAGATCCATTAGCATTCCATATGGGGATTGGGGTTTCCAATCGTGTTAGAGTAAAGTTGTGGCGAGTTGCGAAAGATTCATCCACGAAATTTCCAGAGGCTCCACTATCAACCAGAGCAGTGGCCGGAACACATCGACCAGTGTCAGTAGCTTCAATCCAAATGTACAAAATGAGTCTGAGATTGCCTTCTTCAAGAGTACCAAGAATTCGAAATAGATTGCATGGGGTGGTGATACATTCTTGAGTAGATACGTCCGTAACAGCAGGCGAAACGTTCGGACTCCTTAAAACCCTGTTCTTTCAGTTCCTTGATGAGCTGAGCTTTTCTCTCCTTCAGCCAGCGATCGATCCCGCAGTTGTCCACCACTCGAATAGTTTCCTCCATAGTAGCTGAGGAAACCACTTCGTCGACTTGTTCCGTTTCGATACCTCACATGCTTTATCCTCGACCTCGCCCTGTGTTTGGTCTTCCTCCTCCTCGTCCGGCAGGGGCACTACTCGGTGGGTGCGCTGACGAAGAAGGGGCAAAAGAGGTATTTGGACACTTGTTCACCCAATGACCTGGTTCTCCACAGCGATAACAGTTGCCTCTCGGAACACGCCATATTGATGAAGAGGAAGCTGTCTCCTGTTTGACAGGAGCAGAGGAGGGAGTTTGGGTTGTCGTTCGAGCCATGGTTTCCCTGGGAGTATAGTAGTTACTCCGGGGAGCGGCACGATGCTCAAGTGCAAGCTCGAGACGTTGTCGATCGAAGATGGAAGCTTTTCGCTTCCAAGCGTTGAGGGTGGCTGGGATGGGATCAAGACTGTAGATCCTCTCGAGGATCTGGGGATCAAGGCCATTCCGGTAAAAAGTTTTGAGTGCGTCGTCATTAAATCCGGTTTCTTCCATGAGAGCTCCAAATCGTACATTATAATTGTCCACAGTGGAAGATCCTTGTGTTACCTTTTGTATCTTAACCTGTGCTGTCGCCTTAGCATCAACATCTCCAAAACATTCTTCGATTTCCTCCATAAAATCCTTGTAGTCAGCCCCAACCCATTGGGTATGATTGAATTCTCGGGTCTGCTGTCGAGCCCATGATTGGGTGACACCGATCTTCATGAATGACAAGACATAGGTAATCTTTTGTCTGTCGGACCACTGGCTGTTGTCAAGGACTAGACAACAAGCCTGGATAAAATTGAGACACTTGGCTGCAGACCCGTCGTATTCATCGGGTTTGGCTATCTTGATGGGGGGAGGAGCAGGTTGTTGAGGTAGGGGAGGTTGTATGGGCGGAGGAACAGGTTGTTGAGGTTGTTGCTGGAGCTGGGCAATCAGCTGTTATTGTTGGGTGATGGTTTGTTCAAGTTGGTGAATGGTAGCCATCAAGGTTATGATATCAATAGTAGGGGGGTTAGTGGGGGTATTGGTGGATGTTCCTGACATGTTGGTAGATGTCGGTTGTTGTGGAGTCGCTGGAGCTGTTGGTGTTGGTGTTGATGTCACAGAGGAAAGTTGGGAGTAAAGGGAACCATATGGTCCTGGTGGGGTAGCAGTTCGTTGATGAACTGGTCTTGTTGCTGGGGCTGAAGACGAAGAGAAGAGTCCTCTTGTTCTTGATCAAGTTTGCAGTCCTAGGGGGGCAGGAGCGGGAGTTGGGGTTGGAACAGCTAGAGCTTCTTCAAGATCAGAGGAAAAGGAAGGTTCTTGATCTCGGATGGTAGCTGAAAAGGTTGATCTTGAGAGAGGGTCTTCGTATTGTTCAGCGTCAGAGTTGTCGGTAGAAGCCAGGATGGAAATGGGTAGAAGTCAAAAGGTGATGTCGATGATCACAGTGACGAAGAGTGTTTGGATAAGCAAGTGGGAGAGAACCAGAAGGAAGTCTGATTCTTGTTATAAACTGGTTGTTCGGAACACATTTTACTTCGGGTGTTCTGTCCCAAGAGATATAGAGTATGGTTCCAAGTCCTTGTTATGAGTAAGCTAACGAGGAATCAGACTTAAAGTCTGATACGTACAAGAGGTACTCTTTATATACTGACTACTTATCTGTGTGAGTCAGTGCAACATAACATGAGGTAGAGATAAGAATGAGTCATCATGATTGATGACGAATCATAAGGGGTTGAAACATAATGGAAATGAAGTATGTCTGCATATAGGTAGAGTAGTGGGGAATCCCGGAGAAAGGCAATGGGGAATCCTGGAGAAAGGCAGTGGGGAATCCCAAGATAAGATACAGGTTTGCATGTGATAAGATAAGAGAAAGAAAAGAAAATTATGACCGTGACACGAACGCTCTCAATAGCTCCTGAACATCCCGAACGACTTCGAGAATCATCGAACGCTCCAAACGCGATCGAAGCTTTCCGAACGCGAATGAAAGATTGTATATCAATGGGAAGACACTATTCAAAGGCATCGGTTCTCTTCTATTTCTCCCTTTTCATTCGATTCCTTCATTCCCATTTACTACTTTTCCCTTAGATCATTAGAGAGGCTCCCCTTTTATCATATACACTTAAAGGGATCCTTGTACTAGAAGATATATATACTGTATGTTGTAGCTAGTGATCCAACAAGTTAGATATTCACTTCTCTCTCGCTCTCAAGTCTAGATCTTCTAAGACTTCCTCTCGACTTCCTATTTCAATCTTCCGATTCTCCCAATCCCCTGATCGATCTCGTTCGCAAACAATTGAAGACTCCCTTCTCACGATTATCGATCATAGGCTGTGTCAAGACTCTTTATAGTCATCCTCGCACCTTGTTCTGTGTTCAGTTCTCATACACGAAGCAGATGTATCAGCGTAAAGGCAAAGGCAGCATGAAAACCATTTCCATTTCCGAAAGAGTCACTTACCTAAGTGACACAATACAGTGAATGAGTCCATTGGGATCTCTGGGGACCTGCTTCAACATCTAGCCTGGGTGGGAAGCACTATGCTGCCTTCCGGAAAGATAACCACTCCTGTAAGACACAAGTCTACTTCCTCATAAAGAAAAGTGAAACTCTCAATGCCTACAAGAAGGATGAGGCAGCCATTAATACTTAATAGAATGGCGCCCAGATCAAATACCTCCGGTGTGATTGAGGGGGAGAATTCCTGAGTAATGACTTCGATCACCACCTCAGTATGAAAGGGATGAAACATGAACTTACTGTCTATAACTCTCCTCAACAGGATGGAGTCTCTGAACGTGGTATGCATACCCATGCTGAACACACCCATGCCCTCCTTTTTGCATTGGGATTACCGCGATCCCTTTGGGCTGAAGCTATGCACCACTGTGTGTGGCTAGAGAACTGGACTGAAACCCAAGCACTGAATGGAAAGACCCCATATGAGATGGTATGAGACTAGAAACCATTTCTAGGTGGGATCCATGAGTTTGGAGCTGCCGCATATGTGAAAGACTTGCATGCCGGAAAGCTTGATGAACATGCATGGAAAGCCTGCTTTGTCAGATATGATTCCAAGAGCAAAGGGTTCTGGATTTACTGGCCTGATAAGCGAACCATTAGTATCAAATGGGATGTTGTGTTCAACCTGGAAGACCTACATCTGCTTCAGGGTGAAGGTATTATCATCCCTGAAGATACCCTGGATGAAGGGGAGAAGAATAAAGTCATCCAGCACTATCCTGATGAACCTAGACACCTACCCCCCAATTCTGAAGTTGTTCCAGAAACTCCAAAAATCCCGGAAACCTGGGAACATAACCCAGAAATCCCAGAAATCCTAGAATTGGCTCCTACCTTTGGATGCGGAATGCATACACATCTACCCCTGGGATCTTACCGGGATATGGCAAACGGTGTTTATGAACCTGCTGCCCTAGCATATGCTGAGGCATTCATCTGTGATCTCAGTCTGGAGAGTGGTGATGAACCAGGGGGAGTAATCCCACTCAACTTCAATTCTGATGATGAAACCCTTGACCCGCTTTATGCGATAGCGGGATCCATGGGCTCAGAACTGCGCTCAATGACTGAAGTGCTCAAGGGCCCACATGGAAAGGCATAGGACACTTGTTATAAACTGGTTGTTGATGAGATGGTTTTACTTCAGAGAGCTCTGTCCCAAGACGATGATAATGTCTCAAGTCCTAGTTATTGGGTTGCTAATGAGGAATCAGACTTAAAGTCTGAGTATGACTAACTAGGAGTTTATATACTGACTATGCTACTGCGGATGAGTCAGTATCTACACGAGGAATACATGCGACGAGTGAAGATAAACATGATAAGAAACTCAGAGCATGTGAAGAGATGAAACATACTTGTCGGAAATGAAATCTATCCTATCTAGGATAAATGAGAAGATATGGAATTGTGGGGAATCCCAAGTAAAGATAAGACAGATCTGTTAGACAGCAGTCTAGGGTTGATCACAAGGTTTTACTTCAGGCTCTGGGTGTAGGGTTTTTAAAGGGTTGGAAGACTACTGATTGGGGTGTTAACGAAAGAAACAGACTTATCCTAAGTCTATCTACTGCTAGCTTTATATACTAGCCAAGTATGAGTCATGCTGACTACGTGTGAGTCGTAACAACTATGGATGAGTCATGTAGATAAGGAGAGTGATGGTAGACTAAATATAGATATGGCTTGGTCACCTTCTATTACTAAGCGGAGCTTGGGTGGCTAAGTGGTTATTGATGTAAACTGTCTGATGTAAATAGAGATAGATAAGTAAAGGAAAAAGAAAAAATATATCTCTGACATTCACCTCCACAAAAAGGAAATTCGTCCCGAATTTTGAGAAGACCCTTCGAAGCGAAGGAAGGGTGTCAAGGAGAGGTGTAAAGGGATGGTAGAGGTGGGTAGAGGGGTGATGAGATGGGTGAGCGATGAAGAGGAGGGATGAGTGGATAGTTGTTGGATCAAAGACTATCCACTAGGTATACTTTTCCTCAACTCTCCAGTAGATATCACCGTCTCTAACCACACATCCAGAGGGGAGGCGTAAGGAATACTGTTCATTAGGGAACAGCATCCGCTCCCTAGGTCGCGCCATCATAAACTGGGGGTTGAAGCAGGTGTCCATCTGGGTCAAACCAGTGGTAACGGCCGTCCAACTCCTGGGCACGTCACAACCAAGTTTCAGCCAGCTCCCTACACATCACAGCATTCTCCTCCAGGTCAAGGATCCTTTCGTACTTGGCATCCATCATCGAGCGGTACCCGTTCCGGGCAGCATAGAGTTGGTTGGCAACGCGATGGATGCGGTGCGAGATGGGGTCTTCGGGGATAGTGGGGGTGGTGACGTCGGATTCATCCTGGTCCGGTATAACCATCAAAAGTTGGCACCCAACTTGGTATGCCTCCAGCCAATCTTCAAGTTAATTCTTCTTGTCGTCAAAGTTGCTGTCCTTGTCGAACGTGTACCAGTGACGGTCGTAGTTAAGTTCGCATCGACGTGCTCCAGAGATAAAAGGGACGTAGGTTTCAGGGCACCCAGATAGGTGCTTGACCTTGGCAAAGGGGAGCCCTCGGTAGTTACGGTTTCGTCCCGGCTTGTCGATAGTATTGGTACGTCGTTTCGGCTTCTTGAACTGTCGGGTAACCAAGACACTGTCAGACGAGGAAGAGGAGGAAGAAGAATCGGGGGGGAGGTTGGAGGTAGAAGCAGTGGGGTTCCCTTGGGGTGGACGCCTCCCAGTCGACTGTTATGAAATTGGCGTTCACTCTCTTAAAATTCCTCTCTTTTCTTTGTTCTTTTCTTTTCTTTCTTATACCAATTCTTTTGGAAGGGAGGCTGTCTTTATTGGCAGCGGAAACTACTTGTACGAAAGGAGGAATCCATGTCCGACTAGCTAATTATACTAGTCCATCTTGGCAATCTCCTGCACCATACTGTCCCTCAAGAACTCTACAAAACTTGACACTACTTGACCATCTATTGCAGCCAACTTATTACCCCAGTAGATTGCCCCATTGGTGTCACCACCGGAGGCCTGCAACTCGGCCGCCTTCCCTTCAACGAAACTCATCGCTATCTTTCTCGCTTCCTCACCCAACCAATCATTGGTGGGACTCCATAACAAACTGGGAGGAACTTCTTCCTCCTCGATCTTGATGTTGACGTTGGTCAATGACGACGACAAATCTTCAACTAAAAAAGACAGGGAATCAGCAACTACGAAGAGAGCGAGAGAGTTAAAAACTCACCACTAGACAAAACACTTGTTGGACCAGGGGTCCAAGGACGGAAAGGGGGGCTGGTAGCCAAGTCCTCAGGCTTAGCATCATCAAAGGGGAGGGGATACCCCTAACGGTCGGAACTCCAATCAACTCGCTCCTCCAAAGGGAGCTTGGAGGTGGGAGGAGGGGCATCATCATCCCAAGCTAAAAAGGGAAAGCCTATTATCAATAAACATGGACTAATAAAGACAAAACAAGATACATACCAAGTGGATCCTCCATCAAGCCACAAACATGCTGGATTGGCCAGCAAACATACGGATACTTTCTGACCTTATGCTTGCCACTGCAAGCAAAACAAGAGAAAGAAGACTAGCAGAGGTCAGCGTCGGAAGGGATGCGCTGAAGGTAGTAATGAAACGAATTGCAATCGAGAAAGACAGGAGCAGTGCAGTGCACCACTCCAGACTGCTTGAAGAATCAGACGTAGTGGCCTTGGTGGGAGGGAGTCATGATGAATTGACAAGGATTGAACTGAAGCGTAGGGATACAACCCCACACCTTTTATATGCTCAGACACAAAGGGAAGACCAAAAGGAGGTTCCTTAGTCAAAGAAGAGAAACCCGATACGCCGGACAAGAGATAGAAACAACGGTGATCTCATGACTAGAAGAACAATAGGAACCAGTCATGAGACAGCACAGCCTGATACTGCGGAAGGCTATGCCCAATAGAGTTGAGTCATCAAAACAACACAGCCTTCCGCAGTATGACTAAGAACAATGGCAAACCTTAAACCGGAGGCTGTGAACAATAGAAAATGGGGTGACTGCGGAAGCTAACTCATAGTGACTCCTATTTTAGAAATACTATATAAACCCTGAGGGCGAAGCGGATCATCACTTCGTCCTCCTGTGAGATTACTTGTAGTAGCACAAACGCAATCAGAATCATCAGACTTCTTTTCCATCAGAACAAGAAAAGAGAAACACAAAACATAACTACTGAGCCAACCGTTCATGCCCATATTCCCTAAACTCTCAGCAGAAGCACGCAACGGATTCAACCCGCAGAACAACTTCTTTGTAGAAGTAAAACTTAATTCAGAAGGAATCATCACTCTATACGAAGACGTCCCTGTCAGAACCTTCTTCTACATCCTACTAGACTTATTGAGCTCCAAGGCCTGCCTTGTGATTAATGAAAAGACTTGCAACTACAGTTGTGACATCGACTTGCGGGCGTAACGAACTTCACGGGGCATTTCGTGCTTCTTTTGATGATTGTTGGAAAGGGGAAGTCCTTATAATTGTCGGAGATTGAAAAGGAGAAAAGGAGATTCAACGATCGTGATGTCAGTAGTATTCGTAAAAGAGAGTTAAATCGCTGCTTGAATAGACTTTTCATAATTCATTAAGACGTCTTTTGCGTGCTTGAGGTTCCATCGTGGTTCCCAGGTGGCTGCCTTTCCACTTGATTAGGTATTGTCGGTTCCGTTTTCCTGGGGTGTGATTGAGATACGTTCCACTTCATACTCGGGCTCTCCTTCAATCACATCCGGAGGTGGTCGGAGATTGTCATCTTCTCCAATCGGGGGGTGGAGATCGAGATTCTCCTCTAGAGCTTTGAGTAGTGAAACGTGAAACACGGGGTGGATCCTCCATGACAGCAGTAGCTTTAGTCGGTAAGCCACAGGCGATACTTGTTTTAGGATTATAAAAGGTCCAAGCCGCCGGACATCCAGTTTCTTTGCGGGCTGGCCAGTTTTCAAATTCTTGGCATCAAGCCAGACCCTTTGTCCTTTATAAAACGTGGGTTCCTTTTGACATTTTCGATCGGCATAGAGCTTCATTGAGTTAGCGGTCTTTTGGAGAGACTCTTCAGCATTCTCTCTAGCCCTAGTGAGCTGCACGTAAAACTTGTTGGCATCGGGATTTGAGGTTTGGGTTGGAACTGATAAGGGGGTGTGAGGGTGTCGGCCATATTCAAGCCAGAAGGGGGATTGGTGAGTGGAGGAATGTTCTCGGTTGTTATAAGCGAACTCCGCCGGAGCTAACCAATCTTTCCAATCATCTTGCATGAAGTTAGTGTAGAGCCGTACGTACTGCTCTAACTCTTGATTGGTTCATTCAGTTTGTCCGTCTGTTTGGGGGTGATAGGCAGTAGAAAGCCCAGAAGTGGTTCCTAGGAGTTCATTCAATGACATAGCAAATTTTGATGAGAACTGAGTTCCTCGATCAGTAATGATCTTCTCTGGCCATCCATGGTGCTTCCAGACATGTTCTTGAAACAGTGCAGCAGTTCCTTTAGCAGATAGGTTTCCAGTTGTTGGGATGAAGTGAGCTCGTTTGGTGAATCTGTCCACCACAACTAGAATAGTGTCAAATCCTTTTGAATTAGGGAGTTCCACAATTAGATCAGCAGTGATCTGTTGCCACGGTTTAGTAGGAGGGGGTAATGGTTGGAGAAGTCCAGTGGGTTTCTGTGGATAAACCTTGGTCTGTTGACAAGCAAGGCAGGACTTCACGTAATTGGTAATATCTTGTGGGGCACCTTCCCATGTGTAATTACGGAGGAGCAGTTCCTTCGTCTTCTCAATGCCAGGATGGCCACCAGTGGGTGTGTCGTGGGTCAATCGAATAATTTCCATGCGCAAAGATACGTCCTTTGGCACAACTATACGATCTCCAGCATCGCACACAATGCCATCTATGTGGGTGTATCCGGAAGAGGGATCTTCAATTTTGGCCATGATCTCGAGGGGTAGGGGGGAATGAAAGCAAAGCTTGGATAAAAAGTTGGGGGATGATAAACTGATGATTGCATTGATGAAAAGCGCATTGACAAAAAGTTCTTTTGGCAGAAGGACCTTGTCCTCCACCTCCTCATAAGACTCCGGGTAATGATCTGGACATTTGGAGAGTCCATCAGCCTTATTCTTGATTCTAGGCTGGTAGCTGATCCTGAACCAAAAGCGAGATAAAAACTCAGACCATCTAGCCTGGCGTCTGGAGAGCTGATGACTGGTCATGAAGTATTGGAGGGACTGGTTGTCAGTCTTGATCATAATGGGTTGCCGTGTCCCCTGCAGAAGGTATCTCCATTCATTCAAGGCAGATATGATGGCTAAAAGCTCTTGGTCATGGGTGGGGTAATTTCGTTCAGCTGGGAGGAGGGTCTTGGAGTAGAAACCAATGGGGTGCCAATCTTCTTCGTCATTCTCTTTCTGGGTTAAGACTGCACCCAGTGCAACACCAGAAGCATCCGTCTCCAGAAGGTAAGGAAGATTTGGCTTCGGGGTCCTCAAAACAGGAGCAGAGGTAAGCGCATTCTTGAGGGTATCAAAAGCACGTTGTTGCCTAGGAGTCCAAATCCATTCTTGATCCTTTCATAGGAGCTCATTAAGAGGATGAGCAATCAGGGAGTAATCCTTGATAAACCTCTGCCAAAAGTTGGCAGTGCCAAGGAAGGATTGGAGATCTCATTTCTTCTGAGGGATAGGCCAGGTTCTGATCGCCTCAACCTTCTTGGGGTTAATAGCAATGTGGCCTTTAGAGATCATCATCCCCAGATAAATCACTTCCTTTTTCTCGAACTGGCACTTGACAGGTTTGCAGGACAGTTGATTCTTCTCCATGATCTCTAGAGTTCATTCTGTCCAATAGGTGAGTTCAGTGAGGTCCTTTCCCATGATCAGGATATCATCAATATAGATATGGACCTGCTTGGAATTGATAACCTCTTTGAAGAGAACGTCGATCATTCATTGGAAGGAGGCAGGTGAGTTTCGCATTCCAAAGAACATAACAGTGGGCTCGAACAGCCCTCATCGAGTGTTGAAGGCTCCTTTCCATTCGTCTCCTTCTTTGATATGAATATTGTTAAAGCCCCATCGGATATCCATGACTGTGAACAGTTCCGCTTCTGATAACTTGGTCTGTTGAATAATCTCAGAGATGAGAGGTAAGGGATAGGCATCTGGGATTGTGTGAGCATTCAGATAGCGATAGTCTTGGATTGGATGTAGTCCAGCATCTTGTCCTTGGGCATTAACTTCTTCACCTTTGGCAGTAAAGAAGAAGGAGGCAGCTTGTTTGGAGTTTGATCGTCGTATTCGTCCACTTGCAAGTTGTTCCTCCAGGAATTCATTCAGCTTTCCCTGTTCGTACTCAGTGAGTTTGTACACCTTTCCGATCTTGGGTCTAAAGGTAGGTTCGAGATCGATCGCATGGTCAAATTCTGGTCGTCGTGGGGGAAGTTCATTGAAGGTAGTCTTCATAAACACCTTCCAGTGCCTCCAGTATTTCTTTGGCACATACTTTTTCATATCTTCCTCCACAGTAGTGGGTCTTGCATGATCTCCCAGTGAGACCAGTCTGATAATCTTAGCGTAGGAGTTGCCATTCAACGTAGAGCCTACTCATGACACTATCACTCCAGCCTGAGAAGTCTTGGTTGGGGCCACAGTCTGACGTGAAGTCAGTGTTCCAGCCTTCCAGTCAACCAGGGGATCATTACGTTTGAGCCACGGGTAGCTGAGGATAACCTGTATCATATCTCCTAAATTTGTCACTTCCAAATGGGTTCGTTCCCTAGGAAAATCCGGCATCTCCATCCACAGGTCTACAGCATATTCGATGGGACCTCCTTGGTTGTCTGTCCCATCTGCGTTCCGCACGGGGATTGGTCCTTCCAATCGATAAAAAGGGATATCGCGCTCCTGCACGAAATTCCAGTTTATAAAGCATCCAGAGGCGCCAGAGTCTATCAATGCACTGGCGGCAATTCGTCTACCAGTGTCTGTGGTTTCCAACCAAAGGGGGATGGTTAAAGCTTCTTCGCTCGAATCAAGTGCACCAAGAATTTGGGAAATAGATTGCATAGGGATAGTAGTACACATAGAAAAGGAGTCCGCAATGCACGAGCTATTGTCCGGTGATGCGATGTGGAGCTGTCTGAGCTCTGGGATCTGCCCCAAGAGATGGTGGGAGGCACAATAGAAAGGAGCTATCAAAGAAATCGTGCAAATCGAAGAAATAGAAGAAATCAGAAATTCGGAGCACTCTCTAGAGTGCTAGAGGCGGTCGAAGAGGCTCAAACATGAAGGACTAGACGTGGGACGATGGGATCTATCTTCCTTCTCTATGATACAAACATATCTACAAGTAAATATATCTGTGAAACAAAGATCCCTTTATATGCTATATAGTAAAGGGATGAGACTTCTGAACGAAGCCACCAGTGAAAGGGTCAATGGGAACGATGAGGATCTACACAATGGATGTCTGGCTATCAGATGCATCCTTTGATATGAGCTGCAATCACGAATAGAAGGATCGGAGAATTCGAAGAAATTCGCAGAAATCCGAAGCGTTCGGAGATAAATCGCTGGACAGGAAGCCGAATCGCGTAGTCGGGGACATCGTAGTAGTGTAGTAGACGTCTGGAGGATCACGTAGATATGTGGAACATGTCCTCCGGACCTCAGGGGACCAAGGGGTCGTATCATCTCCTCTGGACTGAAATAATGACTGTCCTCAGTCATATCGATCGGAGACGAGTCGAGACGATTGGAGATGAATGAGACGATGTGGGCGACGTTGGAAAGAATACAGTGTTGAACTGCATCGAAGTCTTGGGTATAAACGAAGAAGAATTGCGTTATCTAGAATAAAATAAAAGAAATAGTGAAAATTAAATTTATCGAAGTAGCATCGCGTTCGGGGGCGTCGGGGACGTTAGAGACGTTAGAGACGATGATAGGATGCTTGTATTCGTCACGAACGATCGAGGTTTAAGGGCCTAGAATTGTAGAGATTTAAATAGAGAAAATCGACGATGATAGAGTAGTTGGCCTTTGAGGCGAGTTGGAGACCATAGCGTCGATCGAAGGGTATCTATCTGGGTTCGGAGAAGTCGCTGGAGTAGTCGGAGACGATCGGGGGATGTAGGGGGACGAGGTTTATACTGAGTACCAGTAGAACAATGGGGATAGGGGTAGAGAAGCACTGGGATGAAGGCGATAACGAAGACGAGAGTAATTGCGAGTAGTTGATCATAGACGAGGGGTGTAGGCGACTGGTTCGATCGCAGAATCGAAGAATTCGGAGCAGTGGAAATATCAGAAATAAAATGAAATACTAGTTGGGCACAATAAACAGCGTTCTTGAATAGCTGAGAAATGACCTGGAATAACGATATAACGAAGATGGCGATGGCGATGGGATCGACGAGGAGAGTAGGTGCATGCGAAAAGTATGGCGAATTTCGGGTTTTAGAGGTCTTCTTCCTATGGTGCTTTTTATAGGGGGTACTAGTGATTTGAGTCGAGATAGCACAATGGGAAGTTGTGTCGAAGGTCTGGCTTGTACTTGTGCATGATACGATCGTAGTTGGCATATTCTCGACCATGGAATATTCGCTGATCATAGGGGAATCAAGGAGACGATTTGGGGAAGCAGTAAGAGGGGGATAGCTAGGTGTAACCTCAATAGCTGATGTTTAGGGTGTTTCTTCTTGGCGGAGATGATCGGGTTCAGTGCTAGTAGTCGCTGGGGACGTCGTGGAATCGATTTCATGCGAAGAAACATAGACGGCAACAGTGGGAATAGTGATAGGGGCTGAAATAGATGAAAATGGTAATTCCCCTGTAGAGTGTGACTATGGCTGTTCGGGATCGTGTAACTTGGCATCTGGAAACGTCGTAGGAGTGTCCTGCACGTCGTTGGAAGCTAGGACATCAGAGACAACCGAGATCGAAGTGGTAGATGATGAGGGGGAAGAAAACCCGAAAGTTGGCTGAGTTGTTTGAGGTACTGGAGGCGAAATCGGAGGCAGGGAAGTGATCGGGATGTGGTAGGGGATATCCATGGGTGCTAGCGATCGAGTTTCGGGAGGCGCTAGAGTCCTAGAAAGAGCTTCGAAAAAATTGTCCATGAAAGAAGTTAAGTCACTTGATCGAGGAATAATCGCGGGTTCGGGGAGTGTCCATTTCCGAGTGGTAGAGGTGTCTGGCACTCCGAATAGCTGTTGCGATCGGAACTGGAATGAAGACGAGGGGTGGAGAACGAATAGTGCAGCACTATAGACGTCATCTAGGACATAGGGGTCATCTGGATAGTGGTCTGGAAGCTTTATCTGAAGGCGATTCAATATCCGCAACCAGAGCGATGGCTGGAAGCCTCGAATGAAGGCACGACTCTGTTCGGAAAGAGAAAGACGATGCTTGTTTACTAGAAAACGCGAAATCTTGAGAAAACTGCGATAGTAGACACCAAGATCGACCTCGTTGGTGATCTCTTTGGATTGTTGGAGTCCTATGAGTGACTCCAAAGCAGCGATCGTGAATCGGGAGTCCTTGCTTGCCTCGGGGTAAAGTTGAAAAATAGCTACCACAAAGTCTTGGTAGCTGAATCGTGAATCGAACTGAGGGACACCTTCCCATAGATCGAACGTGTCTGTATCGAGGTAACGACAGGCATATTGCTTCTTTAATTGCTCCGATCGAATGTGGCAACTGGAGAAGAGGGTGTCTAGATCTTGAAAGTAGTGGTACAGTTCTGTGGGATCCTGATGCCAGGAAAAAGATGGGGCGCTATTGTGGCCTCTGAAAGGCATAAGTGGCACAGCATCCATGCTGTGAACGCAAAAAGAATGGCTAGAAACGAGTAGAAACTGGGGGAGAAGATAATAGGGGGTATAGACAAAGGGGGGATAGACAAAAGGGGCAGTATCCACGAAAGCTCAAGGCCCCTCGCGGTGGGCTCCAGAATGATGCGATGTGGAGCTGTCTGAGCTCTGGGATCTGCCCCAAGAGATGGTGGGAGGCACAATAGAAAGGAGCTATCAAAGAAATCGTGCAAATCGAAGAAATAGAAGAAATCAGAAATTCGGAGCACTCTCTAGAGTGCTAGAGGCGGTCGAAGAGGCTCAAACATGAAGGACTAGACGTGGGACGATGGGATCTATCTTCCTTCTCTATGATACAAACATATCTACAAGTAAATATATCTGTGAAAACAAAGATCCCTTTATATGCTATATAGTAAAGGGATGAGACTTCTGAACGAAGCCACCAGTGAAAGGGTCAATGGGAACGATGAGGATCTACACAATGGATGTCTGGCTATCAGATGCATCCTTTGATATGAGCTGCAATCATGAATAGAAGGATCGGAGAATTCGAAGAAATTCGCAGAAATCCGAAGCATTCGGAGATAAATCGCTGGACAGGAAGCCGAATCGCGTAGTCAGGGACATCGTAGTAGTGTAGTAGACGTCTGGAGGATCACGTAGATATGTGGAACATGTCCTCCGGACCTCAGGGGACCAAGGGGTCGTATCACCGGACTGTTCAAAAACCCTGTTTCTCCAAAGCTCTCTTCAGCTCTTCTTTCCTCTTAGGCTCCCAGTTGACGATACCACATTTCTCGAAGTCTTGACGAGAATCTTCATTAGAGTTAACCTCCTCAATCGAGGCTGAGGTCTCCAGAACTCGAACATTTCTCCCTCGACTAGGTTTCTTTCCTCCACGACCTCTAGCTGCTGGGGTGAAGGAGCGGCTTCCAGAACCAGAAGTACTCGTCCTAGGAGCATTGGGACAAGAACTGGCAAAGTGGCCAAATCGTCCACAGTTGAAACATGCTCCTTTGGGAATTCCTCCTAGTGAAGCAGGCTTTTCTTCTTGTTTGATTCTGGGGGCAGCAGGGTTGGAATAGGTAGAGGGACCAGCAGGTGGTCCTTGTTGGTAGGGGGTGTTGGTGATACGAGTGTTACGAGTCTGGGGCTTAGAAGATGTTCTAGCCAGGAATTCTCGATGTCGTCTGTCAAGTTCTGCAGCACGAGACTGCCATTCAAAGAGGGTGGTGGGTTGACGATCTGAGAGGTAGATCTGTCACAAAAGGGAGGGGTTGAGTCTGTCTTTATATAAAGTCACCGAAGCTTCTTGTCCGTATCCAGTATCATGGGCCCATCAATTGAAATTGATGTTGTACTCCTCTGCGCTCTTGTTGAACTGCTTGACGTCCTTGATCTTCAGTTGAGCAGTTGACTTGGGGTCCAAGTCTCCAAAGTCTCGGGTGAGGGCTTGTTCAAAGACAGCCCAATTGGCACCAACCCAGTTCAATGTTGTGTAAGTGTCTACTTGACGCTCAGCCCATGGTTCTGCATTTCCTCCGATCATAAACGACAAGGCATAGATAATCTTGTCGGCCTCTGAGATTCCTTGTCGTCCCAAATGGTTCAGCTTCACTTGACGTAGGAAGTTGCGGAGCTTGGTGGGATCACCAGAGAATTCATCAGGAGGGTTCATCTTGATCTTGGCAGGGGCAGGGGCAGGGGCAGGGGCAGGGGCAGGGACAGGTTGGGGGAATACTGGGGGTGCTTGGAGAGGTTGGGGGAATAGCCCAAGAGGGGCAGGGACAGGTTGGGGGCCTATGAGGTTAGCCATCAATACTTGAAGTTGTTGTTCGATTCTATGACTCGCTTGCGCTTGGTCTTGTTGGACCTGCAGCAATTGTTGATAATCCTGCTTCATGATCTCGAAGGCTACGCATGGATCTTCTTCTTCATCCTCATCATTGTCCTCAGCTCAACCTTTCCCTTTTGAGTGAGAGGGACCTGCTTGTTCTTCTTCTTCTTGTTCTTCTTCTTCTTGGGCAGGGTCAACCGTCTCGTCAGGGATGGGAGCTGGGGCAGGAGGGAGAGAGCCTTCCTGGGAGAGAGGGATAGCAGGGTGAGGGATAGTGGATGATGAACAAGTCAAAACTATTGGTGGAACGGTGGCAGTTGGATATTGGGGGGCTTGACGGGAATACAAGGGGAGAGAGCAAGCCTAATCAATATTGATGTCTGGGTGGTGAAATTGATCTGGTGGGTGAAGACCTTCAGTGCTGGCCAGACAGAGTAGGGGTTGTATAGCGTGGAGTGAGCAAGAAGGAAGTCTGTTTCTTGTTAGACGGCAGTCTAGGGTTGATCGCAAGGTTTTACTTCAGGCTCTGGGTGTAGGGTTTTTAAAGGGTTGGAAGACTACTGATTGGGGTGTTAACGAAAGAAACAGACTTATCCTAAGTCTATCTACTGCTAGCTTTATATACTAGCCAAGTATGAGTCATGCTGACTACGTGTGAGTTGTAACAACTATGGATGAGTCATGTAGATAAGGAGAGTGATGGTAGACTAAATATAGATATGGCTTGGTCACCTTCTATTACTAAGCGGAGCTTGGGTGGCTAAGCGGTTATTGATGTAAACTGTCTGATGTAAATAGAGATAGACGAGTAAAGGAAAAAGAAAAAATATATCTCTGACAAGATCTGACTAATTAATGATGACTAACATAGAGAAGGAATGGAAAAATTATGTCCGTGACAACACTGCTCTGAAATATGAGATAGGTCAACTCCAGAAACTCCGGACTTGGGAGATTGTTAACCTACCTCCTGGAAAACCCGTAATCCCATGTTCCAAAGTATTGAAGGAGAAATGGAATGTGGATGACATTGTGGATACATGTCAGGTTCGCATAGTTGCTAGTGGACACCACTAAACATATGGTGTAAATTACACAGAAATGTTCTCATCAGCTGCGAAGATGCCATCTGTCTGAGTCATCCTCTCTTTAGCTGCTCAACTCAACTGGGAAATCCACCAGGTAGATATCAAGAGTGCTTACCTCAATGCCCTACTGAAGGAGGAGGTCTATATGTGGCCTCTGAAAGGAGTTCTGAAACCCAGAGAGGAAGGGAAGGTCTGCCATCTGCTGAAAGCAATGTATGGACTAAAACAGGCTAGCCACAAATAGTATGAAACACTTTCCGCAGTGTTCTACAAGTTCGGATACCAACAATCAAGTGTGGACCACTCCGTATTCTTCAAATGCAATGCCCACGAATCTGTCATTGTTGCTGTAGCTGTTATAAACTGGTTGTTGTTGAGATGGTTTTACTTCGGAGTGCTCTGTCCCAAGACAATGATGATGTCTCAAGTCCTAGTTATTGGGTTGTCTAACGAGGAATCAGACTTAAGGTCTGAGTACGACTAACTAGGGGTTTATATACTGACTATGCTACTGCGGGTGAGTCAGTGTAACAATGAGGAATACATGCAGTCAGGTAAAGATAAGCATGATAAGTGACGGAGCATGTGAAGAGGTGAAACATGAGTAGTCAGAAATGAAAGGTGTCCTATCTAGGATAAATGAAAGAAGTAAGGCTATGGGGAATCCCATAGCGTAATCCTGGGGAATCCCAAGCAAAGATAAGACAAGTCCAACTAAGACACAATGACTAACATAGAGAAAGAATGAAAAATTTACATCTGTGACAGGAGAACTATTGACAGTTACTATGACAATAATAGAAAATTGTTGCTCAGCCTTTATTTTGCCCTCAAAGCCTTGTACTGGTTCTCTATGAGTTCCTCAAAGTCATCTTTGATGTTCCCTCACTATTTTGGATTCTCTCCAACCAATGCCTAAGTGGGAGTCATTCATAAATCCTGAAAACAATGTTGCATCATAAGAAGGTATGTTATCTTCCAATCTTAGGCATCCTATCCATATGACCTCCCACTGCCACACTAGCAAACTAACTGTACATCTTTACTTACCTGTTGTCAAATGGTATGGTTCAAAGATGCAAAACCTGTATTAACAAGTACAAAAATATCGCACTTTTGCTGATGTGCCTTTGCACATGACAGTTGACCTCGAACTTGTATTACAATGCCAGGAATATCTCAACCCCACATTGTGGAAAACTTCGGAAGTACTGCCAGGGACTTCTGCATGTTGGAACGTAATATCCTCTCTCATCTCAAGCTGGCCCTCCTCCTCTCGTTACTCTCTTTTTCCGTTCTTCTACGCGCTCGTCTCGTCCCGCTCGATGATAACGCAGAATCGCCTCATCGAGGTTCTGGAGTTGGCTTGCCGATGGCTATTGTGCTCTTCGTTGCTTCAATTGCTGCCATCGTAGCTGGGTGTTGGGAATATCAGGGCGGATATTGGGATTTGCGCGATATGAGGGCTTTTCTTGTTGCAACTAAGTGGGCTTTTGAGCCAACTCTTGTGATAATACTGACATGAAATTTGTAGACCACATTTGGCGATCATGAGCGTGGTAGCTGGGGTTGTGTTCACTACCTGTATTATTCTTCTTGCGGAGGAAAATGAGTTGTGAAAACCTGGGAGTAAATATAAGTATCGGCACGTGAGACCCAGTCCGAAAATCACCCCACATCACACCATACGTATTATGAAAATCAGCCAGAAAATTGAGCGGTCCTCCAAGGAGGAAAAAGTCTGGTGGTCTTTCGAGTATTTTCCACCTCGAACTGCTCAGGTTGGTGAACAGCGATGAAATATATCGATGTGCTGCTTACGCTGTTTCAAAGGGCCTACAAAATTTACTCGACCGAATAGAGCGAATGCGTGCACTCGGGCCAGAATTTATAGACATTACCTGGTGAATAATATATAATCCTTTGCAATGTCGCCTTGGGATGATAACCTCTACGGAGACAAACAGGAATGCGGGAGGTAGAACCTCTGATTTGACTTCCGAGATGGTGAAGACATGTCAAAGTTTAATTGGAATAGAGACGTGCATGCATTTAACATGCACCAACATGCCCAAGGAAAAGGTGGACATTGCGTTGCAGGTATGCCTGGCCTATTTATACGTGACCAATGGTAGGATCTCATCGTGATTGAACATAGGAAGCAAAACAACATGGTTGCCGCAACATCTTAGCTCTGCGAGGTGATCCGCCACAGGGGAAAGATGAATGGGAAGCCACCGAAGGCGGTTTCATTTATGGCATCGATCTCGTCCGACATATCAGGCGCCACTATGGCGATTATTTTGATATTGCTGTCGCAGGTTTTCCACAGTACCAGGCCCTTCCCAAGGCGCAGCGTGACCAGGAGATGCAATACCTCAAGGAGAAAGCAGACGCCGGCGTTAATTTCATCTTCACACAGATGTTTTATGACGTCGACCTCTTTATAGACTGGGTGCGCGCCGTCCGCGATGCAGGAATCACGATTCCAATCATTCCTGGTATTGCCCCTATCCAGACCTGGAATGGGTTCCAGAGGGCAACGAGTCTCGCAAAGATTACTATTCCCGATGCGGTTTTTGCCGCGTTAGAGCCACATAAGAATGATGACGAAAAAGTCAGGGAGATTGGGACTACTTTGGTTGCGGATATGTGTAAAACGATTCTGAAGGCAGACATTGACATTAGAGGACTCCATTTCTACACTATGAATCTGGAGAAGGGAACGAAACTGCTCCTGGAGGAGCTGAATTTGGTTCCAAGGGTAGAGACAATCAAGCCTCTACCCTGGCGCCAGGTCCGTTCTTGTCTTGTGCAGCTCTGTCACTACCTCTAATCACATTTACAGTCTTTAACACCGAACAGGCGAACGGAGTCGATTCGTCCAATATTCTGGGCCAATCGTACAAAGTCATACCTCTCAAGGACAGAAAACTGGGACGAATACCCCAATGGTCGATTCGGAGATTCGCGGAGTCCTGCGTACGGTGAACTGGACGGTTATGGCGTTTGGATAAAACAGACTGTGCGTCGATTTAGATATCTGGACACTCTTTTACTCAATTCCCTACTCTAGAAAGCCGACGCCCTCAAACTTTGGGGTCAGCCTACGACTTTTTCAGACATAACCAAGCTCTTTAGTCGATTCTGTTTGAAAGACCTCTCAGCTCTCCCGTGGTCAGATCAAGAACCGGCGATTGAGACGTCCGTCATATCGAGCCAGCTAGCCAAGATGAACGAGTTGGGCTTCTTGACCATCAACTCTCAGCCTGCCGTTAATGGTGCCAGAAGCGATGATAAAGTCTTTGGATGGGGTCCCAGCAATGGATACGTATATCAAAAGGTCACATATGCCTTGACAAACTAAACATGGATATACTCATTTCTTTTCGCTTGTCTAGGCTTACTTAGAATTTTTCGTTAGCCCCGAGTTACTTTCACTTCTTCTCTCCCACATCGAGCGGGACGCCAACTTTACATACTATACCATCAACAAAGATGGGGACTTGCGGACAAACACCCACTCGGAAGGTCCGAATGCCGTTACATGGGGTGTGTTCCCGGGCAAGGAAATCATACAGCCCACAATTGTGGAAGCTGTCAGCTTCATGGCGTGGAAGGTTCATCTCTGCCGATGGCATGTTACACAATGAAGTGTTGACTCCTCTTCTTGCGACAGGACGAGGCGTATGAACTTGGTCAACAATGGGCGAAATTATACGACCCTGACAGCCCTTCGAGAGAACTCATCTCCCAGCTCATGGACACCAGCTACCTTGTAAATGTTGTCCACAACGACTTCAAAGATCCCGAATCCATCTTCGGACCATTTTTCAAAGCCGGCGCCGAATTTACGGCTAGCAAACGATCCGCTATGGTAAACGGGTATCACTCATAATGCAGGGCCTGTATCGTATCTTTCCCTTTTTCCTGCACTCACCTCTTCCGTCATTGGGGCTTCACCTTCTATGTTCATTCATGCCATTGGACCGGGTTCAACCCCCGCTTCAGCAAGTTTCAATATCCAATTTCATTCCTCGCATCAACTGCATTCTGAGTAGACACGCCATTGCACAAGGATACTTTTCTGTATATCTTGGCTATATGCCCTCTGCGATGAAACTTACTAGCAATAGATCTAATATCAGTGGTTACATCAAATCTGAGAAGAAGAAATCGGTATTAGCCGGTGGAGGCCCAGCTACAAGGCCGCTTGGAATCTCCACCATTTCCCCCGACAGATCTAAGAAGACAGGTTGAGGTTACGCATCTACGACACGCCAAGGAGTTCAACTCACCCAACAGTTTGATTTTTAATCCAATCTCAGTCAAAGCACGTACGAATCCTGCAGTTTCCCGAGAGGCAACGTGACCACTATCCCTGCGAAGCATGTTCAGGCCATCCGTCCAGTCGGCCCAGCGGGACTGATCAGGGGCAATTTGATGCGCCAAGGCTCCATTGGCACTGAGTAATGAAAATGAAAGAGGGGATGACACCAATTGTGATGTTGGGAGATCGTTCTGATCCCGCAGGACATTCGGGGGCGGCGCGCACATTCCAGGAGAAATTTCGGTTATGTGTGATACTTCAATGCGTTCAGGAAGATCTTCAAGTCCACTCCGAACAGGGAATTTAACAGCGCTGTCGACATAGTGAAGATATTTCAGTCCATTATCCTAAAACACGATTTGTTAGTAGTGCTTATTTTTTTCTCAATGGACAGCGTACCAATCTCATGAATCGCCAAGGCCTACTCGGTCGGTGACCTTGCTCCTTCGTGGTGGGGGATGACAATGGGATTGCATTGACAAACCAGGCACCTTGTAATAGGCACTGGATCCTTTGTTGGCGAACAAATTCGAACGATTCCTTATACAATGTCGCCCGAAGATTTCTGAAGCGATGTTTAGAAAAAGCATAAAATTGGTCGACATCGCTTACCGAACAGGAACCTTGGTCAAAAGATCATCTTCCTCTTCGAGCTCTTTCATTTGCCTGTCTCTTACTGCCCGATATTCGCACTCGAGGAAGTCACTCTCTACTTCATGCCACGGTCGGACATTCTCACTTCTAAGGGCGAGTTTGACTCTGTTCAAGGGATGAATCAGTAGAGCGGGAGGACGAGACTAAAACGGACGTACTGGCTGCGAACAAGAGCAACAACCCTGGTAAAGTCACCGTATGCCGCTCCGCTCTCACCCCACATTCGTATAAAAAAGTGAGTAGCGAGGGCATGGACCTTGTAGAAATTGAGGAAGAATGGTTGGAACGCTGTAGAAGTGGAGTCTAGAAAGCCCCTAAGATGGATTATGGAACTAGATATAACCTGAAAACGCACAGCCAGGAGCGAAAATTGCCCAATGATCACAAAGAAGTTCAACAACTTCGTTTGAGGCTTTAGCTATCGGGCACCTCCTTTCTTGTGGTCGGCTAATTTGTTCGAGTACAGCCTACGGAAAACTTTGTCAGTTCAAAGACAAACGGTAAAGGTAATGATACCTTTGAGAAAAAATCAGGATCATTCTGAATAAAGTTTTTCTATCCCCCCCCCCGCGCTTCAGTCTTTCCGATTGAACAAGAACAGTTGGAATAGGAGATACGAACCAGACAATCCATACCCAAGACGCCAACTTCACTCAACTCATTGACCACATTTTCGCTGTCAAAACCAAGTTGCCGCCATTTCAGAACATTCCCGTAAGCATCCCTTTCCTCCTGTAATCTGCAGCCCTTCCAGATACAATGCAAGACCGACAAATGCGAAGGGTTCTGTTCGGGATCGACGGCAGTCATTTTTCGGCGATAGGTCACACGAACGATGTTGGCTTGAAAGTCCAGGATGCAAGACGTCAAGTCCTCAATAGTATGCAGCGACATGAGACGCTGACAAGGATATTAAATAGGCAATGAGGTCATAGAATGGGTCGCAGACATACCACAACCGCCCTTCGGACATTCAGTCGTTCCAATTCAGTGATGAACTCGTCCCACCAATTATCGCTTGCATGTGACAGAAGAGAATTGATTAACATCATACTATCACCCGCAGGACGTGAGAAGGTTCCGACATTAACGGCACAAAACACAAACCTATACGACGCCATGGCAGTGTCTTGGCTTCCCAAGCGGTTCACCACAGTCTCCAACAGACTCCTTTCCTTCCGCATCTGTTCAAAAACTACACGGAACCCGTAGCGATATACAGAGTCTGGCGTTGCCAGGGGTGGACTCTTACTAGTGCTCGGTGATGTTGGGCCAGGAGCGCTCATTGGGTCGGCTTCGACAAACCTTTTGAGAATCGCGGTAGCGGGCCGACATACATTGATGAGGGACTGATTCGATGACAGTATCTGCACGATTTTGAGGATAAAAGACTCGTTGAGAGCTGCCCAACCGTAATCAAGTTCCATCAAATTTTGCACCGCAGCCAGGCCATACTAAAAATAATCAATCAAAGGAAGTAAATGGAATTCGGAGCACCCACAGCAAGAGTATTACCGTGGCTGGTATGAATGATATCTATCAATTCTGTAAGTCCGTTGTGGACAAGAAATTCTGCGACAAATTTTTCTTCCTATTCAAGCAAACAAGTTAACTGGATCGAATGATTGGAAAGGGGGGAAACACACTCTAATGTGCTTCTGGAGAGTGAACAACGTCAATTTCAACGTCTTGTCATCTCGGACACGAAGTTTGTCGACCGTTTCTTTTGCTTCTCGTTCTGGTGCGTTGACAAGCCTGGAAGATGTCGAAAAATTAAGCCAATAATTGAATGACAGAACAAATAACACATACTTTAACGAAACTTTGAATTTTATTTTCGTCCGTAAATTGTCATCGGTAACGAGCTCGCCTGTGTCATCCCTTAAAGCGTATTTCCCTGGCGGATCCCTAATTTTAAGATTGATACATAGTTGCCGAATAACATCATCCACCGATAGCGTGGGGTCGATCCGAGCACGGACAGTTGTCCCATCCTGAGTGGTGACGTTGTTGGTGGGGACCAGTGTAAGGGGCTTGGTTTGACCATTGGCTGAAGGAGTGTGAGGGCTGCGAGAGCCATTGTGACCGGAGCTTGAGTGGTCAGACTTTGACATCGTTCAGGCGACAGCCTAATCTGACGGAGAGTGAGCCAAATGCCATGCGACCAATGGGAAAACAATCGGATTTTGAAAAATGGATGTGGGAAGGGATGGTATGCAATGACAACAGTGTGAATGAGACTTACCGCTCTTCCAAAGCCAAGACTTAATATATATGTGAACAAAATTCTGTGCATGAGAGAGTCAGTACGAGCAAGAACACGTAGAAATGGTATATATAAATCAGAAAAAATGTAGCAGGTATCGTCGTGGAAGTATTCCGACTGACGTGCATCGAGCTCATCGCGTTAGGTCATAAGAAAACACTTACCTTGAATTATACTCGTTACACTGGCACCTTCGAAGTACCGTAAAATAAAGAAATTAGCGGGGAGCTGAGGTCGAAAAACGAGTATATTGTCTCGAGTAGCGGGATCAACGACGCATTCGTCAGATAACCTCACGAGCTTGAAGTGCAGAAGGCAGAATTGACAACGGCCGAGTTGAATAGTTCCGATGTGACGCCTGTGACGGAACAAAACGGTCACACAAAATGTACCACTTTTGTCTATCGGATACTTCTATACCATACAGTGCAAGATTTTGCGGCAGACGCAAATCGACAAGGGAAGTGCGGTGAATAATCTGTGTAATAAAACGCTAGACATAAGCTGTTGTGATATTTCGTATAAAAAGTTGTGTTAAATACTGAAATTTGAATATGCAGACATATGATTGTCCATTCTAACATGACCTTCCGTACGATACTCGCAGCCGATCATACCGCTGAATTTCTCGTAATTCGCCGGTGTAGTCAATCAAGGCATTGTGAGATGTGTGAGATGCAAGATCGGCAAATCTACAAATCCTACGTTATCTGGTCCCATGTGTTACGGTACACATCCAAGCCAACTATCCTAGCTTGAGATTGCGGCAAGGGTGGTTGCGGAGATACTTTCCCTGCAAGAATTGATCACGTAACTCACGAAACTCACTGTGTCAGCCAAAGCCCTGGGGAATACCCCCTATACGACCACAACCAGGGTTAGCTACAAGTGATATAGAGTTAACCACCGCTTGTTGCGGTATATAAATGATGAAATCAAAAACAAAGGATCGATCACGTGTTCCAAGTGTTCATTTCCATATATGTAGCTTGTTTCCCCTAGTTTGATTCCCAAATCCTTACATCTACGACTCGACTTTTAATTCTGCGTTTCTTCGGGCAGATGGGTTTTTTGAAACGTTTTTTCTCTCTTAGATCCAAAAAAAATAAACAAAAGCCAACTTTCTTTACTCCCCCGGTCGGCGAGGGATTGACACGGACTCAAGTAGAGGAGCAAGAGGCAGCTCTCGGTCGTCTCCTGCGTTCCTCGTCGACTCGATTTGCTGTCGTATCAGAAGTGGATTACTCTTCTTTACCTCCGTTGCGTGCGTTCTTATTCACTCCCATCATACCGCTGGCAATGACCATTTTACACTTTTTGAAGCTCACCCGATTAATAGCGTCGTGACTCCAGAAGCGTCTACCGCCAGCCTTGGATGCACAAGCGTGATCCGACCTGGCACTTATACAGTTACCGTGCATGGACGAACCCGATGCAACCTCTCAAATGCCGGTCTTCCCGCTCCCTCCGAGCTTGGTACAGCTTCTAGCGAATATATGACTCCTCGACAACAACCACGTGAATCCATACCCGTGCGTTATCGTTCAAGGAACATATGCACTCCTATGACACCAAGAGATTCCAATGATCTTCGAGTTCTGAGACAAGATCCTTCCGTAGTCAGTCTTCTGAGTATGTATGACGAACACGGTTGTCTTCCTGCAAAAGCGTTCTCAAACACACCTCCCTCACCCCCAAGAGGTAGAGCGCAGACGCGACGTAACGGTTCAACCCTACGACAGTTACTAGGCAATCCTGTTAGTGGAACTCGGAGACGGGAGGGCGAGGATGGGAGCGATCTTGGAGACATCTCATGGGCTGAACATCTTTTGAGGTCAGTGCGTTTGTCATTTCCTCAAATCACTGTCTATTTATATTCCTGATTCTTGCAGAGAACATGATAAAAATTCTCCAGCGTCTTCTTTTGACACCTGCCTTGAAACGCCCACGGACCTTGACTCCCCTTTCACAAATAATCACGTTCATTGCAAGCACGCAAATACGCCAATCCCTAAGGATCATGATCTTTCCAACGTTACAAATAATCCCTCGGTAGATAATCCCGCCATCTCGTCAATGGAGGTCGAGATCAGTATGGTGGCTGACTCGCCTCCTTTATCCGCTTCGCATAACCCTTCCTCTCCTTACCAGCACGAGAATCCAATAACACCGCAACGCGCATCTCAAGTTTTTGATTTTCTCACGAAACGGCACAAACCCCACCCATCCAATGAAGTAATAACGCTTTGCCTACCACACCCTCAACTACCCCCAACTTCGTTTCTTGAGTCGCCTTTCAAATCCCCTGTTTCTGATGTCTTCTCCGACCTCGAATGCGGGGATATATCTCTGTCTATACCTGGTCCACCTGATGCTCACATCCACAAACATCGCCGCACTTTCTCGCTTGATAGTTCTGGAATGCAATCCTCCAGTCCGCAATTGTGCGCAGATAGCCATCGCTCTCGAGGTGACACACCCTATCGATCCACACCCATCCTGTCGGACTGCGAACTCACTCTTGACGGCCACTCGTCACAAAACAATCTCGCTCCTTTGACACGTATTCTTGATTCCAGTGCAAATCTGACCGAGAATTTGAGGACCTCTAAACCAAGCTCATCGCCGAATCTTCATATGGCGAATTCTTTTCGTTGCGTTAGGGAGCCGAAGCAAAGCATGGTCGACTCTGTGGCAAATTCACCTTATGGAGATGGAGCGAACGTCAATATAAGCTACGATAATCAACTTGTGTTGGGTGAAAGGTCCAATCAGACCTCGGCCACGGGAGACATTGTACTTGTAGAAGACAAGTTCACTGCTATCCCCTGCCGTACAGGCAAAAGGCGCGGTCGAATGCTGGGAAGATCCTCATCAGTTCCCTTTCCTGAAGCGCACAACCTATTAAACATGGAAATACCGTTTTTTGGACGAGCCGGAGAGAACGGAAGTAAGCCAAGGAACACAGGATATCCTTATGTGCAAGAAGGGAAGGAGAATGGCCTTGACACCAAGAGAGATACTGGCATCCTTCCGGTGACACCTGTCGGCAGACACTCACGGACACTGTTCAGCTTTCGACCACTTCCCTCGCTATCGTCAGAGTTGTCGCCAATTGGACAACAACTCATGACGGATCTACGGCAACAGCGTGCGAGGGCGAGAGAAAGGGAGAGGAAAGAAAAGCGCACAAGGTCACAGGCGTAGTATCTTGGACACCGGCAGTTTCTTTGTCGAATATCTCAACCCAAGTTGGATTTGCGATTTGATTCATCAGTATGTTTGTTTGAAATATGCATATGCATTATCATCTTTTTCCCAGTTTTGAGCATGGCCATAAAACAAGCTGGGTTTCAATCAGATGCAACTTTCCACAAATAAATTAAATAAATTATACTGGCTTGGGATGGGGAGAACATTTGTAGTAAATAGCATCATCCATAGTAATTCCCTTCAAGTTTGTCCAGTTATTCCAGGTATCACAATGGATTTACCACCCCCAATAGTTAGCTGCTGGTGGGTTTCTATGCTATCACCGGAAGATAATCATTGAAATAATATTCAAGCCACATACCGGACTAATTATCCCTGAACTAGTTTCATCTTTCTCGCATGTGTACCAGTATGCTCATTCGTTATTTTCAGGATGCTGACCGCAACTCTCACTTCGTTTAATTAAACGGTTAAATCTAGTTACTATTGACTACAAGCCCTCCAACTAGAGGAATGTATACATCAAAAGTTACGGAGCGCCAAAGCATTTGTCACGTGCCTGCTGTACTAAAGGGATGATTACGATCTGCCACCAGTCTGAACGCAAACACGGCCGTGGTCCCGCACTTAGTTTCCCCTTGGTCAGCTATTGCAACCACTTGCGAATCCCGGAAGTGATACCTGCTTCATGCCTTCAGAAACTGCAAATAACTTCATCACCAAACAACTTTTCATCGAAAAGAATATCGTGAGCGGCAATCTCAGAAACTTTCCCATTCCGATTCTGACGATGATCTATGTTGAGGTCACGTACCGTTCCCTCAGTCGGGAGCTAGGTGTTCACGTCAACGTCGGGAAAAAGTAGAGTACTTCATCTACTGTATCAGGTCACTCTCACATTTCGACACGTTCATTAGTGAGCTCGCGGCCTACTATACTCAGTCTACTCAGTCCCCTACGCCTTTTGCAACGTATCTCATCATCGGCGAAGACAATCCCGCTTTTGGACATCATGATGATTCGGGAATGGATGTCGACTTCCACTCTGGATCCCAACAATCGAGGTGCGAACTAGATGAGGAATATCGAGACGGCGAAGATGTACCACAAACCAAATTTTTGCTGGTCTCCGAGGAGGAGCTCGAAGGTATAGTTTTGTTCCCGCAATGTGTTGTTGGACTAAATCACTCGATGTTCAAGGCGCGAAATCCAAGTTTCGAAACATATCTTGTATTCATATGTACAGTCTCTCGCCGTCTCCCATTCGGGTGTGTGTGTACTACGTATTCCTCTTCACTTTCTCTGTTAACATACTCGCAACCTTTCCATAGGATGCTGGTTTACTCTCTGCGCCGACCGACAATGTTCGCCGGACTGACAACACCGAGAAAGGAATGGAGATGGCTGTCACGGTCGGCAAGATAGTCAGCAAACAAGTCCAGGTAAATATCTGTTAAACCATTGTGCTTTGGTACCTCATTGCAGTCAAGATGAAGGCTGGAGAAAAAGTTATCATTTCCTCTTCGAACGCAAAACCTGTTGCGCTTACAAAATCTTCCTCGGACGGAAACGTTGGAAAGGAAGGAAATGGTGGGAAGGGTTTCGACACGATGAAAATCCAGGAACCCATAATGGAGGAGAAAGTCAAACAGAAAGCAAAGGCGACAGGAAAACTTGATTTCAGCATGGCAAAGGCTAAGGACGCAAAAAAAGGAACGAACGAATGGAAAGTAAAGCAGGAGATCAGGGAGGAACCCAAACAAGAGATCAAGTCTGAGCATAGGGTGGTCGAGAAGAAATCATTAAATGGGCTACAAGTCCGCATCCGTCTCGTTACTTGTGTATGTGGCCGCTAACCTACAGGTATCAGCGAGGGACCAAAAGAAAATCGGCCCAAAGCTTACTCTCAGATACCGAAGAAGCTACCACCTCCAATTCTGACGTTGCCAAGGCAGCCAGCGGGCTGAGGATTACGAGAAGAGCCATTTTGTCAGACGATGAAGAAATGTCTCAGTCTTCCTGGCGTAGGAGTCAGACCAACTCGGAGGTCGCAAGTAAAGCAGGATCGGAGCTGGAGAGAAGCCTTAGAGCGATGATGGACATTGACGAAGGTACCCCAAAAACCTTTTATTTCATCCGTAAAACTGATGATTATACAGGCCAAGTTGACCACGCCTCAAGTTCAAAGCTTGAGAGTTCGAAAGGATCTGAAAATAGCGATGAAGATGTAGAGATGAGTGGTGACTTGGCTCCGGTCCCAAAACCCAAGCGCAGGAAGAAAGAGAAGAAGGACATTCCTCTTGGACAGAATGGCCTTAAAAAGAAACGGGTGCTCAAAACCCGTACCAAATTTGACGCTCGGGGCTATAGAGGTAAGTTACATTACGAATTGACATCCACTCCCAACCATAAACATGACCCCTGCAGTGACAGAGGACTACTCGTCTTACGAGTCTGTCGAGGAGGAAATAGAACCAGAGGCTCCCAAAAAGAGGGGAAAGAAACTCGCCGCCGAAGATACGGCGGATAGCGGCTCTGCAGCTGGTCCCTCCAAGCGGAAGGGTAAAAATTCAGCGAAAAGTGCGGGTAGTTCGTCGAAATTGGGTCCCAAAAGTTCCATCATTAATTTCTTTGGGCCAGCCAAGAACAAGTAATACTAGCTTGTATTTACGCCTATTCCTGTCACTGAGCGGTGAGACGGGGAAGGAATGACTAAATTTGGATAATCATCCCAGCCTCGCGGCGCCTGCCACCTCTACAACACGCATCTCATCTGGCTTCGACCAACCTGTCATCAACGATTTGAAAATATTGTTTAATAGACCAACGCTCCATCTCTGGATCTACAGAAGTTCTGGACAATAACCACGAGAGTTCTTTTTTGGACGGAGAAGCTTTTGAGATGGTCCAGACGTATGGTATAGCTCGTGATGACGGCGGCGAGCCAAGAATCGATGTCGAGGATGGCGAGGCGACCGCTTTGCTAGGAGAAAACGCTAGAGTAATCGACCAGAAAGATGGTCATGCGACTATGACGAGTTGTGTGAGCAACCTGTCGAATACCATTATCGGCAGCGGTAGGTGCATTCTAGTCTCTTCATCAAGCGGCAAAATTAACAGGTGGAACTTTGTAGGAATGCTGACTTTCCCGTTGGTTCGTCCGGATCATTCGCGCTCACGAAAAAGTCTCATGGTTTTATAGTCCATGGCTTCTATAGGTCTTATCCCTGGAGTCATCACCTGTATATTCTCGGGATCGATCGCTGCTTTCGGGTTATATCTTCTTTCCCTCTGTGCTGCACAAGCTCCATACAGACGGTCCTCCTTTTATGCTATCTCGCAAATGACCTTCCCAAAGGCAGCAGTATTTTTTGACGCTGCTATCGCTATAAAATGCTTCGGTGTCTCGATCAGGTGAGCCCAATGCCTTTCATGCCTCGCCGTCAGCATGTCTGAATTTCGATTCCGTGTAGCTATTTAATAATAATCAAGGCGCTCATGCCGAATGTTGTCGCGTCCTTATACCACGATCTTACATCCCCTACAACAGATCCGCCCGCTTGGGCACTCTCGGGTCGCATCTGGATCTCATTATTTATGGTCGTTCTCATTCCATTATCGTTCCTTCGCCGTATAGACAGCCTTAGACATACGAGTTACGTGGCCCTGTTCTCGGTTGGTAAGTGAGCATTGTCGTGTGTCTAATACGCAATTAAAAGGGGACGGGTCGCAGCATATCTTGTGGTGATAGTCATCAGATGCTATTTCCAACCACCGCCAGGCACTGTTTCACCTGGAGAAGTTAGACTTGTGCATTTCACGTCGAGTTTTGTGTCCACATTCCCAGTTCAAGTCTTTGCCTTTACGTGTGCGCAGAATGTGAGTGACTGTTTCCCATCCTCCACTGCAGATGTCCCAAGATGTTCTTTGGAAAGCTGTTTCCTGTGTACAACGAGGTATCCAGAAACACGCAGAAGAGGATGAACACCGTGATCGGATCCTCTATAGGGCTGGCTGCTATGGCTTACGAAGTCATCGGCATTTTCGGCTACTTGACTTTTGGGTCAAAGGTGAGTTGTACATCCTGAACGGTGTGTTTGTGGTAAATCGTCTTTCAGGTTGGCGCCAATATCATCGCGATGTACCCTTCGACCTCCCTTTTTATTGCTGTTGGACAACTGGCCATTGTCATCCTCGTTTTGTTCTCATATCCACTCCAAGTTCTCCCTTGCCGTAACTGCCTCGAGAAGATCTTCTCCGTGGGTGACAGCGAGACCGTGCTCAAGCCCGATGAGGAAGAGGAAGACGAGGGTGTCGAAGACGAGCACGGAAGCACGGACACGAGCCCGATGAAACACACTATACTAACTTCGGCAATCATTGCCTGTGGCTTCACGGTTGCATATATTATTGATGATTTGAAAATCGGTGAGTGTAGTCCAAGCTACAGACGACGGGTCGCTCAATTAGCCCCGTCAGTTCTTTCATTCGTTGGCGCGACAGGCTCGACAACTATCTCGTTCATTCTCCCTGGTCTGTTCTATTGGAAGGTCACTACTTCTCTCCCTCGCTGGATGTTAACTCTGACGGGCCCGTTTGCAGCTGACGCGGAATGATGAGTCGAATCGCATGCTGAATCGGGGTGCGCTTGCATTAGCAATCTATGGCGTGTTCATCTTTGTCTTCTGGTAAGTTTCACATCGGATCTTGGTGTCTGCATGTCCTGAACGGAGAACACCAGCTTAGGGTTCAACATATACTATACCATCAAGCCACCAAAGGATGGCGGGGTAGTCCACTGATCTCCTCCCGTTGGAAGCTATTACATTTATTGTACACGTATAGCGAATGGCTTGAATTTATGTTTGCACAACTTTGGTTCCAGCCAGTTTTCCCTTTCGCCCTCAGACCTGACTCCAAACCTGAATGTCTTCACCCACCACCTCTCCTCCCCGCCCAAGAAAATAAAGGCAAAACAAAAAAGCCACAGCTCATTCTGCGACTACCACATCTTTCCACCCCCCTCAGTTCCCCCAAAAATTCATTCCCTAGAAACCCCAACCGCATAGCCAGATGGCCATCTTCACCTGGTAACTGAGAGCTACCTGGTTCCACGCACTTCATTCCACGGCACTGTCAAGACTGTACATTCTTCCTCAAGGCTGCGCAATCCACACATCACATCACTCACAGAACCGCCACATCGTTTCCCAATATTCGCTCCCCTCTCCCTTGGTACTCACTCCTCCTCATGGCCAGTCCAAACCCCTACACTCACTCTGGTCTCGGACCCACCGCACATCCACTCCCAATCGACCCGCAACCCATTAATCCACTCATCCCAACCTCAGACGCCCCCATTGGAGATCTCGACGTTACAGCCAATCAACAGCAGGATGTCGACCCTCAGATTCTGGAGGCGCTTAGAAGCAAGGACAGGTTATATGTTTTGAAATTAGGAGAGCTCATGGAGGGTCTCATCAACGAGCGCCGGTGAGCATCCTTCTCTTCCCTCATGAAAAGTTGCCTGTTCAAGTCAATGCCTCCCGACATGTAATTCATACGGGATATTGCTACACCCCATTGCTCTGGTTAGGTCGACTGATTATATTTTCTACTCAAGGGCACGTGTTGAACTAGCGCCCTCGACATCGTATCAGCGTCTTCTCGTTCATCGTTGCTCGGCATATTACAAACTTCAGCCCGAAAGTGACCCTGTGACGAAGGGCATAGCCGTTGTTCCCACACCCGATAGCCGGATGTAAGTATCTAAAACCACTAACTTTCTCTGCCTCCTGACCTGCAAATTCCTGGAATCAGCCCCGTTCGTCGCTTGTGCGAACTCGTTCCCGCCGAGTCAACCGCTCACCCTACTTTCAAAATCATGCGTCGGTCAGCACAAGACCGTTCCCGAAGTAAACCCCAGTCTCATACTGGGTCCGTTGCCGGCGAAGACGCAGATCTCTCTGACGTGGAACCATCGGAATCGGGAAGTATTGGCGGTCGTAGTAACGCCACTGGGGGCAGCAATAAGAAACGTATGACTATTGAAGAGCGAGAGGCCGCTTACAACGAAGCGCGCTCTCGAATATTTATGGATTTTGAAGAGAAGGAGAAGGAAAGAGACATGAGCGCTAGCTCTTCATCTCTTAGCCTCGTCTCTGGCTCTGCCTCGACGAACGGAGGCACAGGATGCAGCAGTATTGATGGTTTTGAAGATTCTGTCAGTTCTCCTGCAACCGAGAGCGAGTGGTCGGGCTCGATCGCACGAGACAAGAAGGACAGCAAGCTTGGCTTGGGAGGTGTATCTGCGACGTTGTCAAGATCACTGCGATCTGCCGCACCTCCATTCAACACCAACGGATCAGGCAGTTCTCGAGGATCGAGGGCCTCTTCCCCCTCATTCACATTCGCTTCTTTATATGAACCCCCCGCAGTCCCGTCACCGTACGATCCTGGACAAATTTCTGGTCAGGTTCCTGGTCCTGGCTATATGGCTCCATATATATACCCATACCACCCCCCTGGCCAGTCGCATCACCCACCGTACTTCCCCCCTTATCAGCTTTACGCACCATATTCTTATCAGCAGAATATGGTCCCTTCCGACACTCAGAACCAAGATGGTGGGAATTTATATTCACCTACACATCCCGTTGGGTATGAAAATCCCTACGGCTGGTCAAATCCGCCTCAACCGCCCCCGCCGATGCAGCATCCACCCCCGACAGCTCATTCTCGTCAGACTTTTAATCACACAGCTCCCCCACTTCTTCAAAGCCCCGTACAGTACCAACCGCCTTACATGGCACCTCTTTCACCGTACGCTCCTTTCCCAGTCCCTGGTTATTATCCTCCGCCGCACTCAGACCCGCACGTTCCACAACCTAATCCCCATATAGCCCCCCAGCCAGTATATACTCGCGAGCCCCCTCGATTCGTCAATGGCAATGGAACGAACCATAACAGTAGGAACTTACACGGGAATGGCGGCTCGAATGGGACAAACTCCAGTCGAACATCGTCCAGAGGCAGTTCGGGTCCTGGTATTAATGGAGGTAGTAAACGAAGTACGGTGCCGGTCGCACGGTCAACGTGGAGCTACGGTACAGCCGGAATGGGTCATGGTGGAACTGGTGCAATTGGTGTGTGTGGCTCAAGCATAAGTGGTAGTGACGTAGTGGTTGGGCCACGGCTAAGTTCGGGTGTGAGAAGAGGCTCGGGGACTAGCGTGGGGAGTACAGGAAACTGGACATCAACCGGAGATGAAGCATCCTCGACTACTGTGAGTGGTTGTCTGTTACTTTACCAACTTGACTCATTCTTCAACCATAGTCATCGTCAACCACGTCCTCGTCGTCACGGCGAACTTACACTTCCACTTCATCACATCATCCCTTGCCTCCCAGACCCGACTGGGCTGTCGGGTTGAAACCTCAACCTACACTGCATTCCACCCACCCCCGGCACCACGATTCTTCAAGGTCGGATTGGCCTGGTGGATTAAAGCTTCAATCTACAGTATCCCCACAACGTAATCCATTGAATATTTCCCCGAGTACTCCGAACGGGAGCCAGTCGCAAACCAATAACTCTTCGCAGCAAGCGCACGGTCAACAGATTCCACCTGCCTCTCCAGATTTCCCACCATTGACATCGGTCATGTCCTCGCCCGAGAAGCGGACGCCAGTCGTGACCGGTGCGTGGACGAATTCATCATCGATGCGGTCAATTCTTCTGCCTGGGTCTGGACGTGCCAATTCTCCAGGAAATGTGCTGGTTCATCACCCTAATTCGGGCGCTGGACCTAACACTATGCGACTCGAGGAATCTGATCGCGCCTCAGAAAGACCCTCGCCGAAAGGCAATGGAGAGCCATTCAGCCCCCGGATTGTTCGGCGGCCTGTCAGCATCGGGAAGCTCGGTTCACAGGTGCAAGACAAAGGAGAGAAAGATAACACTCGGGGAGATGTAGTGGCGAGTGCGATTTTAGTCGGCCAGGTGCTCTCATTGTCTCTCGACGATCCGAGTACCGATCCTACAAAGGAGCTCGTCGTTTGCGGTAATATCCCAAACGTAGCATCAGGTTAGATTGGAGTTGTGCGGACGAGTACTTGGGCCGCTGTCTGTAACCCTCCTTTGGTAACTCCTGTCGTGACATTCTGTCGCTACTTCTGGCAGTTCCGTCTGTGGTACATTTTATTGTCTTGCTATCAAGTTTGTTGTTGCGATGTTTCACTGTAATAGATGCCACACATACCTCACCACCGAAGACGGACAAGCTTAAGGGTACACTTTTTTCGCTCATGCAAAGAGGTGACATTGAAAATACAAATCTCACAAATTCGAACTACTTCCCACCACCAACAGAGCTCCACTGGATTGCGAATAGCCTTGATGGCAGATATGTGATCTTCCGTTCAGAATCCTAACCCAAAAAGGCAAATGCGCGCCTCTCTCACTTGTCTTTTGGCAGTCAGCAGTAATATATCTACGATCAAGGCGAGAGCTAACCTTTCTGGATTTTGCAGATTGACGCCCATCTTTGCTCGGGGAACGAGGTGTCGCGTCTTTTCCCTATTGGTTGGTTTGTCTACCTGGCGTTGCCTATATTTTTGACTTCAGGGTGACCAAAAAACCAGAAAAGATGTTGATAAAGTATAGGATCACCACCTCCCGCTAATTTAAATAAGGCATCAAGAGGAATTGAACCTCTTGAATAAGCCAATAATGATGCCTGGTGAGCCTATATAACTTGATTAAATTTCTCCGAGCGAACGGTCACTTCACAGAGCTTGATTCGCACCCACGTTCGCGGCCAACGACTCCACTCTGTACGTCCCCACCAATGTATATACTAATAATGCTGTTGAACGCAACCCTCCTCCTTCCTTACACTCAGTCCCATTCCTTGCTATCTGTTGTAAGTTTCACTACGGTAATTATCAGTGACAGTCCCCGGTCAAGGTGACGTTATGTTTCCAAATTGTCCGGTTGAAGCGTATTGCTGATATCACAAAAGATGAATATTGTCCGATCCTTTCTGTTGACAGTGCTCGCCTATGTGCTCAAGTGTAATGCACAAGTCAACTGCGTTGGACTTCTACTCAATCACCTCGAAAAAGACGGAAAAGAACTCGGTCCCGTGGGTACTTTCGTGGAGATCGAAGCAGACTCCGTCGAGTGCGCAAAGGACATTCACGAAATTAGTCCTTTCATCCCAGACATCGAACACTGTGTGCGGGGATGCAACGCCAATCACAACCCAAGTGTAGTATTCTGCATGCAAGGGTGTTTTGCGATGGGACCTCCTCCACCCGCAGCTTGTGCATCACTACTTTTCGACCTTCTAACTCTCGCTGTACCCGAAACAAAGTTATCAAAAATTGTTTTCGATGGCATCGATTTCATACTATGCGAAGCCGATCTATTAAAACACCTAACCCAAGGCATCGGTGGATCGACAACAAGCACCACATCCACATCGACGACCACGAGTACATCTACCACCACGAGTACATCTACAACCACGAGTACATCTACAACCACGAGCACATCCACAACCACGAGCACAACGACGTCCAGCTGCTCCTCCACCCTCCCAGCTACATTAACGTGTTCGCCTGGAGACGTACAGCCAACTGTGGTTCCGTGCTCCTGCTGCTTCCAAAACCTGTGTAGCAGCCATCCTATCCAGTGTCCATGCTTGTGCAGCTGTACTACTTAAATTTGTAGCACCCACGATAAAAACTAGTTGGATGTGTAACTATTCAATGCGTATCCCATCATGAACTGCTCACTCACATATATTATTGTGCATTCCTGAGAGGCGAACAGGCATAGCAATCCACAGTCAATTATCCTCCACTTTAGTGGGCATTGTTGGTAGAGTGACGACGAGGATCATGGACCAGCTGGGCCATTCGTCCCAGATAATACTCTTCCGCTCATTTCATTCGTTCGCTAGTACCGATTTACAGCGTCAGAGATGGACAAACCGCCGTCGTCGAGCCTGATCGATATGGGCGTCCCGGCAGTGAGAGCCTCAACATCTAGCCAAAACGATGAGAGCGGACTATCTTTACTTGAATGAAACTCGCGGGTCCGCAAATCTTCCTAAAATAGACCAATAATCTAGAATACGCCCTTGATATGGCGACACTCTTACCCCCACCAAAACGCGTCAAGGTGTATCACGGAGTACCGGAACCCAAGGTTGAACCCCAAAAACCTTCCCCGAATGTCGTGGTCCAATTTGTTTCCGAGGAAAATGGCGCACCTTTGGCGCCAGCTATCAACTTGCCGGCGAATGTCTCCAGGGACGGATTAGAAGAATTAGTGAACAAGCTTTCCGCAAAGGTGTGGTTTAAAATTTGTGGTCTATCATTCGTTTGTGACCTCTCGCATTAATAGGATGACGAACCCGTACCATTTGCTTTTCACGTCTCATTGCCAGAAGATGCAAGCAACCCCGGAGCGCCAACGAGAATCGTCATCTCAAATTCGCTGGAGGCTGACGTGCTTTTACATTCATCTAATGCCTTTTCCCAAGAAGATATTTTCCTTGTACACTGCTCTCCGCAGTCTGTGTTCAAAGTTCGTCCCGCAACAAGATGTTCCTCAACCCTTTCAGGTTCGTGGTCTACACATCTCGGCAAAGCTAAACACCAATGTGAGATCCTCTAGGGCACTCATCTCCAATTTTATCCGCGTCGTTTTCTCCGACTGGTAATCAACTTGCGACTGGATCAGGCGACACCAACGCCCGGCTCTGGGACCTTAACACAGAAACACCCTCGCATGTGCTCTCTGGGCATAAAGGGTGGGTACTGTGTGTTGAATGGGAAGCCATGGAACGCAAATTGGCAACTGGCGGCCACGACGGACATGTGCGTGTATTCTCTCTGGCTCTCATTGGCTTCGCCGTGACTGATTAGACCTGCATAATCATAATCGGGTGTCCTCACAACGTCTTTAGGTCCGTTTATGGGACCCGAAAACGGGCAAGCCCATCGGAGATGCACTAAAAGGCCATACAAAATGGGTGACTTCACTCTCATGGGAGCCAATCCATATGTATGTTTACGGACATTGTTCCGTGCCTATCTATACCAACAAATGTTTTAGAAATCCATCAGCGCCACGTCTTGCCTCGTCATCGAAAGATGGGACCGTGAGGGTGTGGTCCACCCTCACTCGGCGAGTGGAGTACACACTTGGAGGGCATACAGCAAGCGTAAACATGGTCCGCTGGGGGGGAGGTGGTTTAGGCGGGAAAGGAGTCTTGTATACCGCTTCCAGTGACCGAACTGTACGGGTGTGGGATGCTAATAGCGTAAGCATCGACAAATGTGTTCCTTATCTCAGTCTAATCTTGTCGATGACAGGGAAAATTACACCACACGTTGAAGGATCATGCACACTGGGTAACGACATTGGCGCTCAACACGGATTTTGTGCTCCGGACGGGTCCCTTCGACCACACGGCGAAAATACCGTCATCTGACGCTGAAGGTCTGCCAGCTGCTGTTCTCCAGATCCAGTGCTGATCCCTTCCGCACGCAGCCCAAACACTCGCCCTTAAACGCTACAACACACTCCTCTCCACCACTCCTGAACTGCTTATATCAGGCTCTGATGACCACACCCTCTTTCTCTGGTCGCTCTTCGGCTCGCGTACCACTGCCCCTTCAGAAGTGGTTGTCCCCGGCGGTGGGAAGCTCAAGCCCGTCGCACGACTGACAGGACATCAGCGGCAGGTATCCCATGTTGCCTTCAGCCCTGATGGACGGTGGGCTGCCAGTGCGAGCTGGGATAGCAGTGTTCGAGTGTGGGAAGGCCGAACGGGAAAGTTTATTGCCACGCTCAGGGGACACATCGGAGCTGTCTATCGGTTGACTTGGTCGGCTGACTCGAGGTTGCTGGTTAGCGCGAGCAAGGATAGTACGCTCAAGGTCAGTCGTTATTCCCTTCAGTCGCATGCTCCGTTTTTCAGGAATGTGTGCTTAACTTGTGTAATCGTCGATGTAGATCTGGGACCTCAAAACATATAAAATCAAAACAGATCTCCCTGGTCATACAGACGAGGTTTACTGTGTTGATTTTGTAGCGGACAAAATTGTCAGCGGTGGGAGGGATCGGACGGTTAAAATGTATGTTTGATCAACCGTGGTTTTTGGCAAGCTAATTTTCTTACTATCCACCTTTCCGACAGTTGGAAACACTGACACCATCTCCGGCTTCTATCTTGACCAAGAGGTTGAGGTTGTAGGATAAAAGACGGAAAGCACTGGACAGGTTCAAGCAAGGTGGCTGGAAGTGGTATGAGGCGGTTTGTCGCGAGTTGAGCGTGCTGGATTTCAATAGTACGCCGCGGACCATGCGGTGTTTCGTCTGCGTGAAGACGCCTCATGCTAATGATGATTGCCTTATAACAAGGACCAACGATCGAACTAGTGAATGTCCATGCAGTCCGTCAATGAACACTGTCATCCACGGATTGATGTAGTTTTATCCGCACTTGAAATGGTGAACCTCGCAACATTTGACAAGCTGATACTCGGACGGAAACCATGATCCTGAAAATTGAAATGTAACCTCAAGCAGCCTAAAATTCTATTGAGCTTGGAGACTGTAGATTTGTGGGCTGCAACAGATGGTGCCTGTTGCAGTTTAAATGGCGAAATGCTAATCGACTAAAAGCCGACTGCTAGCGGACAGTGCTCACGATAAGCAAGCTCTAGCAGCAAACTGGAAAACAGCGTTTACAGATTCCAAATTGTCGTCAGAGCATTCGACATAGCAATAAGCTCCAATAGCTGCCGCTCTTGCTTCCGCCTCTGGGATAGGGACACAACAAGTTGAAGAGTCAGCGTCAAGCTTGGCACGCATATCCGCCTTGCACCCAACGAGCAGGATGGGGAGATCTGGGAGGAATCGTCGTACACTCGATATACACTATCAGGATTGGTTTAGCACTCGGAGCAAATACTGTAGGTGAAACATTATTGCATCTGCACTTACCATACCTGTGGCATGTTCGAACGATTCTATATCATCGATCGCGAACACAACGAGAACTACATTGGCTCCATCGCGCGAGACGTAGCGTAGGCGCTGCATAGAGGAGAGAATGAACATCTACACGGTAGTAAGATAACCCGAACTACATATTCAGCATGCATACTGTGATTGACATGATTGTCAGAAAGAAAAATGAGGAGTGGGTGAAGAGAAAATAAAATTACATACTGGATGAGACAAGCTACCAATTCCACGTTGCATCCGTCAAACTGCACTTCTTTGGACCAAGGATCAAAATTTGTCAAAAAGTAACCGAATTGCAACGGGCTGATCTTGGGGGGCTAAATGACTATGAGGGTCTCGCCTGCAAAAGCCCTGGGATTCCTACCACGGGTTGCTCGGCCATGCGAGACTAGGTGTGACTTAAGTCTTGGATAGCTCACAAATCCGGAAAGAATTTACCCCAAGCATGAAGGCGTAAATCAGAGATGTCTTTCCACATCCAACTAGGACTTGTCAATGCAACATGAACCGAAGGGTTATATACCTACCATCACCGACCAAGACGGCCATTTTACGGATCTGTAGGTCAAAAGTGGGTGGGCATCGGAACGGAAAGGGTGGTACTCACAGATTCCTGGGGCATCTGACACTCGGGTTTCGGTTGAAATGGTGCTGAGTAGCACTTGACCAGCCGTATTTGGTAACGTCGATCTGATCTGATCAATTTGCATTTTCTGCAGTTTCTGCTGCGGCACCTCCGCAGCAATTCAAGTGCACAGTCGAAGCTTCGTGCACTCATGATTTTAAAGGAGCCCTCGTCCGAATTACAAAGGTTGGTCGACCATGATTTTCGATTCCACGACATCACTCAAGTATCCCCTCGATCAAAAATCTGACAGACTTGTAAGCATTTCCCTTGTCCTCAATTGTCACTGAGCATTAAGAAATTTAGAATAATGCGGATCGCCCGCCGCCATACAACACGACCGTCGTCCAATGCACCGAGACGGGATCGGTGAATGAAATTTCCGTTGTAACAAGGAAGGACGACATTACTGGTTTTTTCTTTTTCTCTACTCCCTTCTGGCAAGACTATTTATCGCTTCTTTCTAGGTACCTATTTCATAAACCCAGACCTTCCGGTCCCGGATGGGTCCACGCTTGGGAAGGGAAAGTGCTCAAAACGTTCCCGCAAGGCCCGCCCAGCTGCTTTGTTTCGAACAAAAAGTGGTGTCATAGACCTCAACCTTGCCATTCTAGGGCACCCTTCTGGCACATCAAAGGCCACCGTTGAGCTTAACAACCGCAAAAGCGATATCGCTGTCAACTTGGTAGCGTCATCCAATTATCAATTTCTGAGATGCGCATTCATTTTTCTTGCCAAGTTGACCCTGCAGCCATATAAGCACATAAGTCTTGAAGCTACTACCCGAGCTGGTGAGTCAAGTCCTTGACAATAAATACCCGCGGAAGCGAGGGTAGCTGTGTCATCTCAGGCTCCGCAGGCCGACTTTCTGATGGTATCAACGTGACACCTACCCGTAGTTTCAGGCGACACACCTAACTCGCTCTAAAATGCACCATACTGATATGACTACGAACAGGCAACATCATTGTTTTGATCCCGAGGAGTTTCTGCGGGGCACTCCAACTTCGCTCTCCAAAAGGGCGCGTGAAGTTCCTACCAGTACTCGCAAGCAATATGAGGGTTGTGGATAAGAACGATCAAGAAGCTTTGATATTCTTCGGAGATACAAGCCCCGCACGCCCGGGATCGCTCCCCCCCGTTGCTGACTATTGCAAGCTCACCTCCGTCAGTGGCAAAGTAATTGTAGGTTTGAGCGGGGAAGATACATATGTGCCAGAGCCGGGATTTTGGAAGAGGTTGGCTGGGAAGGTAACCGGTAGCTAGGACAAAAGAGAAGTATTGCCCTACGTGGTCTCTTAGAGATATGTTCTTTCTTTCCTTCTTTTGCATTGTGCTCTCGGCTAGGTGGACTAAGTTTATATATTACGATCTTTGTACAACGTGATACTAGGATGGGACTCTTTATTTTAAACTTAGGGCCGTTTCCAAGGTTGTAATGAAAACAAATTTCAGGTCCTCTATTCTCCATTCTCTACGATTTCCTCTTCGCATGTTCGATAAAGTTCTTGAAGTTTGTCATAGACTCTACTCGCTTCCTCCGATGGTTCAGCGGCACACGTGAGCCGGTTCGTGACTCCGGCATCCATCTTCCCAATGACCCCCGGTCCCCCATTTCTTTGCCCCCACCATGCATACTTCGCCAGGATTGCGCCGCCTATGCAAGAGGCTTCTTTACTTCCCAATCCGGTGGCTACGTACACTGGCATCCCAAATACATCGGCTGCGACCTGCTGAATGGTCGGGTTCGTTGATGATCCGCCAGTTAGGACTAGGCGCCGAATGGGCAGGGCACTAGTGGAGAGAACCGCAGATAAATGGGAACGGATGGCAAGAAACTGTGATTCAAGGATGGCACGAGGGTGGGCCTCGGGGGGAAAGGCCTCGACAGACAAAGGCTTACTGGGATTCTCCACACTGCCAAACGAGAATAAAAACTCGCCAACTGCGTTGGGTGGGATAATCTCAGGCAGTGGGAAGTATAGTCCAATATAGCCATTATTTCCTGGCGGTGATTCTTCAACGAGCTGATTGAATCGGTCCCAATTACCCGCCGTGTAGCGGTCACGTATCCCTTCCCGTACCAAAGCGCCATTCTTGTAGCAAAGCATGGATATGTGTCCACCAGGTGTCGTCGGGTGTGCCAATAGATGAGAAGTTGTCAATCGTTTGGGCGGGGTGTTGGATGACGGGAGAGAAAGAAGAAAGGTGGTTGATGTGCCAAGAGAGAGAATGGCATCTCCCGGTGCCGACAGCGAAACTACGGTAGCAGGGTTATCGCCCGTAAATGGGGCGATGATGCATTCTGGAATTTGTATGCATTGAGAGAGAGGAAAAGAGGAGGGACAGAAAGAGTACCTGGATGGAATCCCCATCGTTTTACCCACCAGTTGCTGACCATACCAAGCACAGTCCCACCGGGTATGGGATCGGGGCCCAGTTTCGAATGGGCTGCGCAACCACCACAAGCTTGCAGCAGTCGGTCGTCCCATTTGCATGTGAGCACATTCATGAGATTCATGCCGCTTGCGTCCGAAACCTCTATTGGCGCGATCCAGCCAAGGAACAATGAAGTGAGGAACGAAGAAACAAGGGAAATACGCATGGTCGATTTATAAACCTCAGGGTTTACACGACGCAGCTGAAAGCGTATAGGAGTAATTATTAGGTCTGTGATCGATGTGATCGAAAAAACATACTTTTGCAATCTGCGGACCTGTGAACCGTTCATGGGCCCGACTGCCCGTGAGATCTGCAAGGACCTGAGCTCCCCCGAGACAGTCGTGCAACATACTGCAGTCCTGCGTCGTGGAAGAGTCCTGCCAGATAGGAGCATTTGACAAAGAAAACGCCTTCGGAAACAATTGAGCGAGTAAGGACTGACTAGCATCCAGGGAAGAGAGAGATTCCTTTGCGTGTGCAGACCAGTAGACAGAACCATGTTGCTTGTCGAGTTAACACCGTTCTCTGATGTTAATCACGACACAAGTATGGATATTATCGCTCACTTGGGCTGCTCCACACACCGCAACTATGGAGCTGAAATCAACTCCAGAGTCCTTCATTCTCTCCATCAAAAGATCTATTGCTTCTAACCACATGGAGACGGGTGAGGTGACTTCTCCCATTCCTGGTCCTTGGTTAGTGCCATTTATTGTGCCATAACTAGGCAAGTCCCTGTCAAAGTGAACGGCTGCTTCGTAAACGGGAATGTTTTCAGACAACAAGACGACCTTGAGCTGTTGGGTTGAGAGATCAAGCCCTAGGAACAGCGGCGATGTTGTACTTTGATCGGGCATGGTTTCAATTTTTGGGGTATGGCCAGGTGCCAACTTGATTGAAATGGGATGCCGCTAACTTCTCCATGACAGTACAAGTCGCGTCAATCAAGATACGTCGAAAGTGGGGACCGAGACAACTACTTGCAAGTTGAAGGGGATGTCGTGCACGCGTTCAGGGGCTCCATGGCCAACAGCCGGAACGTCTAGTAATAAGTACACTTAAAAGTTACAACAGTTCCGGTCTGAACTGGGTTAACTAGAGGAATAAAGGTCTGCTGGCCGCACTGCGATTGAAGAATCGAGCGTCCTGGTAGAACGCACACGAAGAAGGCAGTTGTCAAGCAGCCCCATCAATACGGGTGGTACCCCTGTGAAGCTGTCATCCCCGTCTACCCGTCAACACTACAGTCAGTTACAGTCTCAAGAGTCTTGCTCCACGTGACGACTTTGGGATGCACCTTGACCTACAATAAAGTGAGAAGGCTTCCGCGACACATAAAGCCAGACATACCTTGTTGGGATCAAAATTAAGAACTTGAAGCCCTTCCAGAGAAGTCGCGCGGGACAGTGCAACGTATGCTTGGCCTTTAAATTGTTAGCGAACTGCCCGAGTTACCAGGTGGCAATAAAAAGCAAACCTTTCTCAAACACCTTCCCTAAATCAACTTTCACGCGATCGAGCGTCTGTCCTTGTGCTTTGTGGATTGACATCGCCCACGAGAGAATGAGGGGGAGCTGACATTAATGCATTGCGTCCAATTATCAAACGAGCGGCGCAAATCAAAGAAGACAAACCTGATTTCTGCTAACCTGTACCTCTCCATTCGGCAATTCCACCTTCCAAGTTTCAGGTAGCACAAGAACCCTTCTTTTAATCCCGTTCCGTAGTATGAATTCCACCACAGGGTATGCAGTAGTAGATCCCAAGGCTGCCACAGCCTTCTTTCCGTCCTTCCCTCCCCCCATCACCTCCTCCCCTTCCCTCCCGTACGTGGAGGGATCGGCGAACTGTACCACTTTGCCCATAGTACCATTTACGAGCATCTCATCTGTATTTTTGATGAGCATGACCTGTGCGTCAACGCGGAGGGTCAGGTTAGCGGGAGCCATGAAATTAGCAAGCATTTTTTCGCGCTGCTGGGGATCTTGTATTGTTCCGCCGTCTAGCGAACGGAAGGTTTTAGGTTCAGTCTGAAGACGAGCCATCCGGCTCGAGTTGGATTTATCGACATCTTCGCGGCGAGGGAACCTAGAGAATAATGAGCGGAGTGGGCAGTAGACGATGTCAACTTGGAAACTTGCAGCTCTGTTGGGCCCAACCCATCCTCGTACACAATTTCTCTTGACAGCGACTTGAATTTTGCGATCGACTGGTGCGAAAGTCGCCCGAATCGCATCTCATTAAGCATGTTAACAAATTCTGTGATTGATCAATTCATCTTCCTGAAAACACGGCAAAACGGATGAACGAACCCTGGTCATGTTGCCTGAATACTTTAGAAAGATTGAAAGTGCGCTTGATGGCCTGCTCCCATAGGTCTGCTTCGAATGCAAATTTGACCTGAGTTCTGCCCTTGGTGACAGGCGGCAGTTGGAAAAAGTCGCCAGTAACAACTACCTAATACCAATTGCAACGACTTAATAATGACCTAGTACCAGTGAGAAACACACGAACTTGAATTCCGCCGAAGGGTTCTGTCGATTTCTTCAACGCGCAGCCTATCTGCGCTAATTTGTCAAAGAGATCGCCATCCACCATAGAAACTTGAGCCAGAGTAACCCTTGAGATGATCCCACAAGCAAGCATGCCAACGCAAACACGCACTTTCATCTATGATCAAGACCTTTGTCCTCAACCATCTTGCGCATGCCTTTTTGTTTGTTTTGACCTTTTTCACCAGTTCTTCCGTGCTCCCTGTCCCCAGGCCGATTCCAGCAAATGAATGAAGAGTTACACCACCGATGTTGCATGCGGCGATACCTGGAAAGATATATATTGTTGGTACAGATGAGAAGGTGTCGCAGCCGTCACCCACCAGTAGACGCCGTGATTGCGACCGCATCTGGCGATTTTACATATTTCTTCCGCATTATCTTAATAATCTCATTCAAGAGAACCGACTTTCCTGTACCTGAATTGTGATCATCAGAAACTCTGTAGATACAGTCTGTGGGACAAGTTGAGCTCACCTGCACTTCCAGTGTAAAAGACGCTGTGACCATCTTGTACAAGCTGTGAAATCTGGGTCTGTTCTGAGCTTAAGAAGACAGTTGCCACTTTCGTTATTTTGGATGGCGGAGCGGAGCCGGCACTGCTACGGGAAGAGGGCTTAGAGGCTGTAATATTCCGAGAAAACGAAGTCTGTTCAGGGAGGGTTGAAGGGGGCGCAATTTGCTCCATAGAATGGCCCCAGGTACTCGGCAACTGTCGCACTTTTTTCGGCCGGGACGGCTGCTGTAGATTGGACAAAGCAGGTCGCTTATTGGTTACTTGATTGGTAAAAACGCGTTCAGTAGGGGTAGGAAATTCCGCCAGCGCATCCTGGATGAGCTTGAGGCGCCTTTCAGCGGGCGAGAGATCTGCCAGAGGTTGAATAGACGGCGAATGGATTGGCTCGCTGTCGCTTGGTTGTGATGACCTAGATTCGGACCAATCACGCGTTACGGTATTGAGGCCCGACAATGATGACTTTGAGGATTTGGACATGGTGGATGTCGCAGCTCTGGCGGTTTGAATAACCTAGGTCACGGTCACGGTCAGGAAGGTGTGTTGACTGACAAGATCGGTGGCTATCACATCAGGTTACCGCCAGTTAGTTCACATTATCTATGCCCTGAAAACGGCGGTTACAAGACTGTAGGAACATTGAATTCTCAATCTCCATGTACACAGCAACATTAATATTTATGCGATTGGATACACCGCGATGTCAATTTTACGCGTCGCGTCCATCACGTGGTTTGATGCAAACGTGTAAAATTTTAGCTGAAGGCTTACTTCTGTACATACATGCGATATTATGAAGGAGCGACTGTTTCGTAGGATGTGGGGCGATTACAATACAGTAACAGAATTAATGGTCGCAACCAAAGTCTGCACTTGTCGAAATCACCCTCAATCCATTTAATGGACTGAGCTGGTCAATATTGGCACTTCACCAGAACCGATACAGGGTGGATGCGTAATGCGCTGTTCGGGCAGAAAGATGCCAGTCAAGAGAAGTATACGAAGATCTAGCCAACATTCACTCAGATGGTGTTGGTTGAAGAAACAAGTTTGTCTAGGACAAACAATCACAAAGCACGCGCTCCACCATCGATCACGCTCATGAGCAAACCCTCCAATTTAAACGCTGTCCTGCATGATTTGAAAGGTGACAAAGTCAAGGAACGCCAGCAGGGTCTCGCTGCTTTGCGCAACGTCTTTGCGCGCGATGAACTTATCCTCAACTTTGATAAAAAGGGGACTGGTGAAGCCTGGCTCACCGTATTTCAAGCCCTCTTCGCCACTGTTGGCATTGAAAAGGCGACATTTATCAAGAGAACACCTACTTCCAAAAGTTCAACTTCTGGGGCTACGGCCACCCGACGCCTGAGCGATGCGGCGGCAACAATTCGTTGGTTGACCGAGAGATGCGTGCAGAGGATGAACAAGGCTGTAGTGAGGTCTCTTTTCACGCATCTGCTGCAGACGATGGTATACAATGGCCAGTTATTAGCGCCTGTCGCGTTGGACTACATCAAAGCATTGAGATGCGTGATTAGTTGGACGCCACATTTGGACCATCTGAACGAAGAAACATGGGTGCGAATGGCTGAAATGGCGTTCAATGTCATTTTAGGAGACCCGGTGAGGCGACCCCTAGCCGATGATAGTGACTCCGATCACCAGAGAGACGAGAGTCCAACTTTGGGCACGGACTTGGCAGATGCTGACTTTTACTTGGACGACGACACGGACGAAAACACTGACGGAAGCGTTGTCTCTGCAGGCACGCAATCTAAAAAGCGACGACGCTTGCAACCAGCCACTAGCTCGCGCCATCCAACACAATCACTTGCCGCCGACCGAAAGTCAAGACCAACGGTCCCGCGTTCCGTTTCTCTTGAGCAAATCGAATTCACATCGCTTCTTATCATTCTGTTGCGATCCCCATCTGCACCCTTTCTTTCGACAGACTCACCCGAGCTCGCACATGCAGTTCTTCAACGCCTGCGCCGCTTCCTCGAACTCTATCCCGCAGATACTTCACTGCATCATGACTACCTTCTTGCTCTCTCAGCAACTCTTTCCCACCTTTCATTAAACAAGAAATATGACGTAGTGAATTTTGCTCGTGAAACATGGGATAGCCTCGTACGATTGTGGGGGACAAAAAACAAAGCCATGAAAGAAGATCTTGTCGTTGTCTTGCGAGCTCTTTTTCCATATTATACCACAGATCAAGACGGCTCTCCCAGTTGGGCGGAGGGTATAAGGAAGCTTTGGCAGCTGCTAGAAGGAGAGGCTGGGAGCCGATGGGGAGCTGATGGATTATCTTTTGACTCGTTGAGGCTTGAAGTTGCGCCGACCGAAGAGGAAGAAGCAACGACTTCCCCCGTCTTTGTAGCTCGCACCTTTCAAGCTGGATGGCATTTTGACTCGGGGCAAGCATTGGCGTGGGCCATCCTCGAGTTACAAGCTGATTGTGCCGAAAAGGTAAAACTATTTGTATTCACGGTGGACTTAGAACTCAACGCGTGTGCACATAGCTTTTTCAATCGTCAGAAGCCATCCATTCATTCACGCCTGGGGCAAGAGGAAGCAAAGGAAAACGACTCCGAGTCGAGAATCCGGTCTCTTTGCTGCTCCGTTTCATAGAGTCAAGTTCTCTTATCATCCGATCTTATGGTCTACAAATCCTTCTTTTTTTTATCAGCAAGCACTGGTCCGCCCTCCGGAGTAGTCACCAGCAGGATGTCATTGATGCTCTTTCAAAATTTGTATCTGTCGAGGATGCGACCATTCAATCATGGACATTCCTTTGCTTGGCTGCCATTGCTGATGCTGATGTGAACAACCCACCGAAGGATTCCAGTGACGGGTTGCAAAGTGCCAAGCCAGACTATTCTTGTGACCCTGCCACTTGGGATCCTATCTGGACGCACGCGATACGGCGAACCAATTCTCCTGGCGTGTGTCGTGCCGCCTGTCATGCTGCACACATCCTCCTCTCCCACGCGAACATTTTTCTCACCTCGCAGCGTGTTCTGTACGAAATCGAAACGCTGGCGAAGGATCTTGATGTCCAAGGACCTGCCTTTCCATACGACACCGTGTGCGTGTTTTTTTCGCAATGCTTGAAAGTTGCCAGCCAAGATGTGAGGCTGTATCGCATGCAGTTGGAGGAAAAGGTGCTTAGTTGGCTCGTGGATTGTTGGAAGGTTGGAGGAGACACTCCGGCAGTCAAGGGGAGTGGAGGACGCTCGAGAATGCAACCACATATGGTTGGAGATGTGTTATTATTGCTGGAGAGTATTTGTACGTTCTCAAAGCGGTGCGACCTGGCTTCTCGAGTCTTGTTGCCAGATTGCCCCATCATGGATGCGATGATAGACGAGGATAACACAAAGATCATACAGGAATTTCAACTACATGGGCGGCTACCTTCATTTCGCAAACCATCGAAGGATCGTAGTTGCTCTGAGCACCTTGTCTCAGCTCCGGCAGTTTCCCAGGTAAAGGGAGATCTTACTCCACCTCGCGGACGCGAACGGAGAGTTTCCAACTTTCTTCAGAAGTCGCTTCAAGTTCTAGCTTCGGAATTTGAATCTATGAAGGAGACCAACGGACATCCTACAGTTGAACAAGCCCGCAGAGCGCTCGATCTAGCTGTTGTTGCCATGTCATTCGAGTCCCTATTGTCATTGAACGGGATACTATCCAATAGGCGAGTTATACAGTGCGCGTGTAGGGTGGTTACGCTAGTCACTGCGTTATTGACCGACTCAGGTTGGATTGATGAAGACAAGGCTCTCGTTCTCCTCGCGCTTGAGCCTCTCATTTCTCAGGGAAACGAGAGGAAAGACAGCGACCTTTGGATGGCTATGTTACCTCCTGGTACTAATACTGGCATCAGGACAAAAGTTTTGAGAAAGTTAATATCGAATCAGGCGAAACACAGGATTCACCGACAGACGGTGAACCGACTTTTTCAGCGGATTTTGTTCCTGAACTCGGATGTGAGTAAGGGGGCATATCATTGACCTGCTGGAATATTTATTCTGATTGCAGATCCAAGACACTTTCGCCACAGTTATGAGCATCCTGAAAGACATCCTGAAGACCGTGGTCAACCACAGACTGAGTGAATCGCAATCCTTCCAACTCACAGGGACCGACGATGGGGATGGATTTGAGCCAATTCGGACAACACTGCCGTTTCCTCAGACCCGCCAACAAAAGGAGGATAGTCGTGCCCGTCGCCGCATCGTGGAAGTCTGCGTGTCATTTCTAGCTATTGTTCCTATCATTCAATCTTCCTCAGGGGAGCCAACTCGCGACAAGGAATTAACGGAGCTCGTGCTGGGTAGCAATTCCAGTTTCTATCTCGTTGCTTCTGTCTTCTTCGACAAAGTTGGACAACGACTTTTGAAGTTAAGCAGCAACAATCTAGACGATTTCCTCCAAAAAATCGGCGCGCTTCTGGAGTTGTATGACCATTCGAGAAGCGAAAGATTGCAGCTATTGGTCATTCATTTCTTGGACTCCACAGCACACCTCTGGCTGCAAGACTCGGTGACGAATAGTAGGATTGGCGACGACTTCCGAACACTCTGTCACTGGATCACAGATATGCTAAAACAAAACAAGGTTCGGTCTTGGAAGTTACGTGATTACGCCGCTCGTTTCCTGGATCGATATATTGAGGAAGATCCAACACAAACGAGTTGGACACGAGAAGGAGATGCGTTCAAAGGCAGTTTCCCATCTGCGTTACTACCAAGGCTGGGGGCGGACAGGGATATTCGAGTTCGTTTCCGAGCCGCTGTCGCTAATGCACGACTTTTCTCGGTCGCTCACACAGTCGGCCACGATGCTATAATCCTTTATGATGACATCAAGAGGTGGCTTACTACAAACCTCGATGAGTAAGTATCTTTCTATAATATTCAGTAGAATCTAACTCCTTTTCGTAGATACGAACATATGCTTACTCGGATTCTTTCTCTGGGAAATATGATGGTCGTAAGCTCCGCTGTGCGACGTGCTCCGTATTGGCACCTATTGGAAATCTGCTTTCCTGGCCCTATCTATACCCAACACATCGAATCTATCTTGTTATCTGTCTCGGAGAGGCTTGGTCTGACTTCGTTTCGCGTGCTTTTTGAAGCTTACGCCTCTCAAATTGCGTTTTCCATCCGACAAGCTCAAAAGGATTTCCTCCAGCTTCCTCCTCATCTACTGGGATTTGAAAATCGTAAGGAATGTGCGGAGGCCGTGCTTCGTGCATTTACCCCAGCCAACCTGATTGCTGGGGGACTGCTCCCTGAGACCATACTTCATGGCAAGAGGTTGTTCGAGAGTCATTGTAACATGATTCAAAAGTCCTTGGATAATGGCATCCGTGAATGCTTTGGTGATATCATTGGTTTCCAGATAGCGACTTGCATCGACGAGAGCGGGGGTAACTCCAATGTGCCGACGGAAGTCCTTGTCAGGCGACTGAAGGATAATACGATGCTGAGTGATAGACCTGGGGAATTCGATGATCTTCTCCGTAGGAATGTTGATGGTATTGTTGCAGCCATTCTGCGTACCCTCGGAGATCAGGATTTTTCCCAGGAAGGTAGCATTGTTCAAGCTCTACAACTTTTCGATCATACTGGGAAGACTGCACAGATATTTCAAAAGATGACTCGTTATCGCAAGGCAGATGATTTCAAAACTCATTCGCCAAATCTTCCTTGCTTTTCCCCCAGTGTCATCTTGGACGCCTTTCTCTGGCTTAACGCTTTAGTTCCTGAGGTGGACGCGAGAGCAACTTCTTATCATGTATTAAACGAATTATTTGCGGATGTGCGACACTCGCCTCTGGTGAACGAACAGATCCGTTTGCTGAACGCAATCGCACTTTGGGTTGCTTGTCATTATAGTGATTTTGAAGAACCCACCCTTCTACGTGTGCTTATCCGCGGAGCGACTTCCTTGCTGGCTCAACCGGATCTGGTGCGGGCAGCCCAATCCCTCTTAGATTGGGCATTTGGTTGCTACCGCAAAATAGGCCAAAAAGACACCCGCTTTCCTAACATACTTATCCGGATATGTTGTTTGGCTTATGACTACGCACTCGATGCTGAGAGTGTTGCTATCGCCGGAATGGGAAACGACCTTCTTCAGTGGATTGACAGCCAAGCACTCAGACTCTGCAAGAACGTCAATCTCAGAGAACAGGTTGTCAACGCTTTCCCTGCTTTTCCACACAACCCATCGCCTGAATTGACGCGAGTTTACGAAGATAATGCACCCGAAAACCTTTCCGCCGTGCTAGACGACGGTCGCATTTCATCCAACAAATTCCGCTTGGTCAATCGTCTACGTGCGCTTTCCATCGAGAAGAAGTACAACGAAAAAGACTTCTCTTATACCGACTTTTGGCGTTTAAAGGAGTGTATCCCCCCAGTAGACCAATTACAAGACGACGATATTGTTGCATTTGCCTCTCTTCTGGTCTTAAACAAAGGAAGTGTCCACAACTTTGGAAGCCAACTCGCTGGCCCTCGGTCCTTTCCTGAGACACGGCAAAAAGAAACTCATTCTACGCCTCAGCACGCCATCGTCATAGCTTTGTTAACGATACTTGACGGAAATTCTACAACACACGTCCACGTCGCATACCGCACTCTTCGTTTTTTGATGTCGGTTTTCGATTCTGAAATACCTCAGTTCCAGTCTTGGCCACCCGAATATCGAACGGAATTAGAATATCTTCGTGCATATCCCCGCAGACCCGACACCCGACCACTATGCGATATAAACGAGCTCTCCGCTTTGGAACCTTGTCGTAGCTTAGCAATGACATTTGACGGATGGATCACAACCATCACCACGCTATTGTGTGATACACTGGCAACATCTACCATTTTTTATGCTCATCTGACACCTATTCTGCAATCTGACACCGCTTTCGCTGACCAAATGTTGCCGGTGTTGGTCCATTCCGTTTTACAGGCGGAGGACAACGAGGACGTTTCTTATGGCAGACTGTTGTCTGATTACTTTACCTCCCTTCTTGCCTCGGACACCGTTAGCACTGCGTGCCTGCGTTCCATTGTCAACACTGTTTTACACCTCCGAAAATTTCCTTGTCCTCGTGTCACCGGTGCATTGTCTCATGACAAATGGCTTGACATCGACTTCATGTTGCTTGCGCGAAATGCCATCAATTGTGGCGCATATTCTACTTCACTTTTATTCCTGGAGCTCGCCGCAGATCATACAAATTCTCCCGTTATCGAAGATGACACCGCCGAGAAAATTTTGTTCGACATCTACAACCACATTGATGAGCCAGATGGATTTTACGGGATCAAGACCAAGGATCTAGGCGAAATTCTAATCAAACGTTTCCATCACGAAAAGCAATGGGAGAAGGCTTTCTGTTTTCACGGCGCTTCCGTGGAAGCTGGTAATGCGAGCTCCACCGAAATAGATGGTCTCCTGCAGGCTTTTCATTCATTCGGATTCAACCATCTTGCCATCAACACACTCCAAGGGGGCAACTCCTTAGGAAACGGGTCCGCGTTGGGCTCGTCTGGTATGAACTATCGATTGGGCTGGAGGACGGAAACTTGGGATTTGCCAGACCAGACTCAACAACACAATCCCGGTGCTTCAGTCTACCGTGCACTTCGAGCCGTTCATCGTGAACGTGATACACAAACTATTCGCGGTGTCGTTCGTCATGCGCTCCTCGCAGAAATGGAATACCTCCGCAAGCTTGGAACCGAAAACCTTGCTGAGATACGCGCAGTCACCCAGAACCTGATGTGCCTCAGTCAAGTCACGCAATGGATGAGTAGCTCTACCCAAACCCAACTACAATGCAAACAGATTGATGTGAATGGATGGGCCGATTTTACTGACATACATTCTGATTTTGAGTACGCAACATCAAAGCCATCTATGAACCACACTAATTTGAATGACAGGTTTTCAGACCTGGAAAGCATCCTGGCCACGCGGATGTCCCTTATTCGCTCAATTAGACAGAAAGAGGAACGGGAACAAATTGGAACTCTTCTTACGCCATTTGCGCAGGCCTTGATAGACACGGAGAAGAAGTGCTTGGTCCGGTTGTCTGAAGCCGCTCGGGCTGGTGGTCAGATACAGATTGCACTCAATTCTATTATCCGGTCCCAAAATCTGGAAAAGGCTTCCACTTTCGAGGTGTCGCAAGAATTTGCCAGTGTGCTTTGGCTCCAGAAAGAGGAAAAGCTTGCTGTTCAATACCTCAGACAACTTGTTGCAGAGATGCCCTTAGACGATGGAATTAATGTTCCCAAAAAAGCTTTGCTCCTGGCCCGTTTGGTAAGCTTCGCTTGTGCCTCTCCATCGAGTCGGATCCTAATCGCATCATCAAAGGGGACATGGACATCCGAAGCCTGTCTAGAAAAACCAACAGACATCTTGACTCAGTTCTTTAACCCCGCAACAGACTTGGTTGCTGGGATCGATTCAACCGAACCACTAGACCCTGCATATGCTGGTGTTTATCACCAATGTGCCATATTTGCCGAGCACCAGTATCATGCTATACTCAAATCCCCAGATGCGATTAGGTGGAAGATGTACGCTGATCGCAAGATGAACGAAATCAAAAGTCTCCGGGAACAAATTTTCAAGGTGCATGCTGGCTCCAAAGAGCGTAAAGAACTTGAAGACGAACAAAGGAAAGCGGAGACACTATTGATAGAAGACAACGTCCTATTCCAGCAGCACAATGGTGCCCGTGACGCGTTTCTTACGCGAGCTATCGACATGTACTCGCGTTGTTTGGAAATCTCCGATGCTTTCGATGACGATGGATCGATTCGATTATGTTCGTTGTGGTTTGCAAATTTTGATGAAAACCCTTTGCAAGAGACTGTTCGTGTCGCTTTGGACCGCGTGCCGTCTCGTAAATTCGTATTTTTGGCACATCAGCTTGCCGCTCGGCTGTCAAAATCTCAAACCGGAGAAACCCCGACGAATCAGGAAAATCTCCAGAAATTGATCCTCCGAATGTGCGAAGAGCATCCATTTCACAGTTTATATCAGGTATACTGCCTCCTGCCCGGGCCACATCCATCAGCTCCCAAAATATCTACGAGACAGTCAAGTCGGCATGACCTCTCAGAATCCCAATCAGAACGTGCTGCAGCTGCTAGTGACATTTTCGATCGGCTACGCCGCAATACATCGCATGGGGGGCGAGTGCGAGACTTGGAGCATATTTGTAGGGCCTCTCTTGAATGGGCACAATACCCCATCAAGGACAACCCTCTCTACAAAAAACGGGGCAGCCCGCTAAAAGTCCCCGAGGATGCTCTGATCCGAAAAGTCAAGAATGTACAAGTGCCAGTGATGACAGCCCATACCCCGCTGGATTCTACGCTGCGGTATGACAATTGCGTCTGGATCGAGCGTTACGATACCACTTTTGAGACAGCTGGAGGAGTCCATTTGCCCAAAATTTGCATATGCCGCGGCAGCAACGGAGAGAGGTATAAACAGCTCGTAGGTCGTCCCGCACGTCCGTTCATATTAAGTGATTGTAAATCTTTATCCTCAGTTTAAAGGGGAAGGTGGCGACGATTTGCGGCAGGATGCCGTGATGGAACAAGTGTTTGATCTTGTCAATACCGTACTTCGTCGCGATCGGGAGACGAGACGACGAAACCTTCGAGTACGTGACTATAAAGTCATTCCTCTGGGTGCCCAGGCTGGTGTCCTAGAGTTTGTGGGCAACACTACTACTCTGCTCGGTTGGTTGCAAAAGGCTCATGCGAGGTTTGCGACACTTTCGCTCCTTGAGACGCAGCTGAGCTTATTTTGGCAGATACCGACCAAGTGATTTGAAAGCCCTAGAAGTTCAGAGCCTACTTAAAGCAAAACGTGATGAGTGTAAGAGCCGAGCAGAACCCCTGCTTGCGTTGTTCTTAGACATTCGAAAAAGATTCAAGCCAGTGATGCGCCACTACTTTACTGAATGTCACAAGATTCCGATATCTTGGTTCGCGATGCGGCTCAACTACACCCGTAGTGTGGCAACAACGTCGATTGTAGGGCATGTCTTAGGACTTGGCGATCGCCATGCATCTAACATCCTGCTGGATAACGTAACGGGAGAGGTTGTTCATATCGATCTTGGGATTGCTTTTGATCAGGTAAGCCGAGACTGTCTTCACCTTCTTTCTTTCTTTTTTTACGAATTGATGTGCTGACAGGGTAAACTTCTCCCGGTACCGGAACGTGTTCCGTTCCGGATGACGGCGGACATGGTAGACGGGATGGGTATATCGGGCACCCAAGGCGTATTCCAACGATGTGCTGAAGAGACGCTTCGCGTGCTGCGGGGAGGATCTGAAGTGATCATGACGGTTCTGGAAGTGTTCAAATATGATCCCCTCCACTCATGGTTCGTCATCCAATCTAAAATGATAGAAACGAAAGTGAACTTGACATTCTCGTTTTTTTTTTCTTCCCTCTAGGACGGCGAGCGAGCTGAAAGTGAAACGGGTGCAAGGCAACCCGCCTGAATCGACGGTGTATGACACCGCACGGTTCGGGATAGGCATCGACATGACGAGCGGGAGCGCTGAGGAAGCGGCGGACCGTGCGTTGACGTCTGTCGCGCGAAAATTGAACAAGGCACTCAGCGTGGAGTATACGGTCAACGAGCTGATCGCTGAAGCGACGGACACGACGAATTTGGCAACTATCTTTCACGGTGAGCACCTTGCAGACTTTTTTACTTTTTGCTAACGTGTTTTTTGTTAGGGTGGGCCCCGCATCTGTAATGTTTGTATACATAGGTACAATGCGTAGAAAACATTTTGTATTTTCAATTCCACACAACACAGTTCAATCAAGAATTGATTTCATTTACTATATATCGAGACACAGCATCGTCGAGTTAAATACATAAGGATGAACAGTCGGGACCCCCCCTTGAATCATTCTTCGGTATGGGAGAGAAGAAGGAGAGAGGGAATCGCTTGCCTCCTATATATAGAAACGCCACCAACGGGAATAACTAACGGGCAGGCCGAGAGAGAGGGTTATGGCGGGGAGTTTCGTCTAAAACGGCCGTCCAACGAGTCGCAAAGAACAAGAAAAGAAGAAAAAGTAAAGTAAAAGGGGGGACATTGTTTTTTGTTTTTCTTTCTTGTAAGATCGCATTGGATGCATATCGTCGAGTAATAGATGCGAGGGTGAGGAGAGAAAGGGTTCGCGAAAGAAAGGAAAGAGAAGAGGGACGGCTCTGACAGCAGATATAGATGACGAGAGAAAGAGCGACGGGTTGGGGGGAGGACGGGTGGATGTTACAAACGGACAGACAAAAGGCTTGAACCTCTTTTTTTTGTTTTACTTGGATTTGGCCATTTCCCTCGCGGCCTTTATTAGAGGGGACAACGTCCGAAGGGGCTCTGATAACTTGAAGAAGGGATGCTTTCGGTACGTTAGTGACCATTCATGGCACGGTGGGGCAGGATGAAAAAACCTACCTGCAGAAGCTGAGTCGCAGTCGGCCTCTTCTCGGCGTCCACTTCCAATGTCTTGGCCAGGTAATCGCTAAACACGGGTGAGAGATTCTCAGGATTCGCGATAGTAGGTGTTCCGTTTGTGGCAATTAAATACAATGCCTTCAACGGATTCTGGTTGAGGTAGGGTGGTTCTCCCTCGATCATCTCTGCAAGCTTATTGAATAAAGGGAAAGAGGGCAGGGGATGAGGATTGCACCTATTGCCATAATACCCAGACTCCATATGTCGACCTTGGGGCCGTATTCCTTCCGAGTGACGACTTCCGGAGCCATCCAGTAAGGTGTGCCTACCATGGTGGTTCGCTTGGCATGGGCCGGGTCCGAGATTTGCGCGCAAAATCCGAAATCGGCTAAAGGAAGGCGATGTTAATTCGAGCAAAAAAATGCAAGAAAGAAAGTACTGACTGAGTTTGATGTCCCCTGACATACTCAACAACACGTTGTCGCTTTTAATATCCCGATGGATGACACCATGACGATGGAGATGCTCAAGGCCCTGAGCAGTCTCCCTCGAGACGGCAGCGATCTGGCCCTCGGTCATGAGATTCGCGGTGACGACATCGGTCAAGGAGCCACCCTCCATGTATTCCATGACGACCCAGAGGTCGTTCTTGTGAAGGAAAGAGTCGATGTAGTTGACGATGTTGGGGTGTCGTGATGAGCGCATGACGAGAATCTCATTAATGATAAGGTCCTTCTTGGGTTGCTTTTCCAAATCCATCTGCTTGATGGCGACTGAAAGATTAGTGCCGACCTGGTAGGCGGTATAGACTCCTCCGGAGGCACTGTGATTCGTTGGCAAGTAAACGAATGGTTAGTACAAGGAGGACTCACCCTTGACCAATTTTGACAAGGTTTCTGTACAACCTGGTGGGGTCGGCATCAGTACAGATCTGCTGCAATCTCCTGACGATATCGAGTTCTTTGTCCTTGTCTTTTTCCTTTTTCTCTCTCCTTCTTGGTGTTGCGACACCGGCAGCGGCATTCTTCGCCAAACTGGCTGCGGCGGGACTTTGCGGCTGATTCTGAGCCTGGGCCCGAGGATCCCGATCTCTCCCGGATGGGGATGTTGGGGGTAGTTTCAAAGGTAGATCAGAAGAGGAAGAACCAGGCGAGGGCTTTGATGGTTTCTGGAGATGAGAGACTTGAGTGTGCGGTTGTGGCTGAGGCGTCGAATGAGGGGAACGCCTTTCGCGGTCACGATCTCGTGCGGTGTTGGCACGTTCGAGTTGTTCCGAATGCTTCGGTGCCCTCGATGGCGTGCGCTGGGACGTCGAGCGATCGAGGGTGGGGGTGACGGGAGTGGGAGGGGTCGGGGCCGGGCGGTAGGCGGTGGGTGGGGGGGTTGCGACCAAAGTGGAGGTGGTGGAGACGAGGGAGAGATCCGAGTGATGAAGAGAAGGAGACTTTTTGGGGGGTGGAGGGGCGGTACGCTGTGTGGGAGGTTAGAGCGGCTCTTCTCTGGGGGGAGGGGGAGGGGGAGGGGGAGGGGGGAGGAGAAGAGAGTGAAGTGCGCACCGGATTGTAGAATCCGTCCTGGACCTGAGGGAGAGAGCCGGATGGCGAATCGAAATTTGCCATTGCGCCCAACTTGTCCCAGACATCACCCCGGCCCTCCTGGTAAAACTTGACGATTTCCATGACGGCCTGGGGATTCTTCTCTTGCTCCGATCTGGAAATGCCTGATTCCTGCAAGAGTTGCTGCCACTCCTTGGGGAGACCGGTGAATTCGCCGGTGGAGGAGTTGAAGCCGACATGGGTTAGATGGACGGGGTCGTACGGGGTGGATATTTCAGGACGTTTAGCGGTGTTTAAGAACTCAGACATGAAACCGAGCATGCCCTTTTTTGACTTTGTCGCTGTACTACTTCGATGTCTAGACTGGATTTGAGAGTGAGGAAACTGAGCGGGTGGGAGAGAATCGATGGGGTGGTCGGAAATGGCGAGAGGAGAAGAAAGACGACGGGATGGGATGGTTGATTGGGGGGTGAAAAGGTCGTTCAAGGTTGCCGTATTCGCACGAGAAGGACGTGGAGGGGGTGAGGTGGATGTCATTCTTGGGGGAGAGGAGGCGAAGGGATCGATGGAGGTCGGAAGAGAGTGTTTACGAGATCGACGGTCAGGCTTTGACATGTTTGATCGAGGTTAAGGATGAACGGTCACTCGGATTGCTGCCAACGATTCACACTCGGTAACTTGTCTTCGAGCTCACTGTTCTTTCTGACATTCTTTGTAGGTGCATACAGGTCCCTTCTGGCTGTGGCTGGATCAGGCTGTTTCTACCATGCCAGGGCGGCCATCGCACTCGAAGACTACGCCGCAGCAGCTCAACTCTTACCGCCTGAGCAGAACATCGCCGTCAAAGCAGTCGCAGCCCTCGTTCGCTTCCTTTCGTCCCACGACGAGGCAGCACTCGAGGACCTCAGAGACCTCTCAGTCGACTTCGACGCCGATGACCAGGACAAGGCGCTCGTTCGTGTCCTCGCTGGCACGGCCTTTGCACGCGCGGGCGAGCTGGAGGAAGCCCTCGAAACGCTCGGCGCAAGCAGCAACACCGAGCATCTGGAAGCGTACGTCTACCTTCTTCTGTCCCGTATTCGCACCTCACCCCGTCCACCCAGCCTCGCCCTCATCGTCCACATCTATCTCTCCATCCACCGCACCGACCTCGCCAAGAAGGAGTTCGACCGGGCGAAACACTGGGCCGAAGACGACCTTCTCTTACAGCTCATAGAGTCCTCCATCGGCCTCGTGACCGGCAAGGATGCTTATTCCAACTCGTACTCGTTTTACACAGAACAAATCGGCAATCCTTCTCTGTCTTCCCCGCACCTTCTCACCGCGCGAGGCATCACCCGTCTGCTCCGCCACGAAATACACGAGGCCAAGTCAGATCTCGAGGAATCCCTCTCGCAACAACCCAACGACGGAGAGGCACTCGCTGCCCTCGTCGTCGCCGCCAGTCTAGGCGCAGCCAAAAAGCAGGACGCCGATGAATTGTACAGGTAGACCTGCCAACACTCGAGTTGACCGTCGTTGCTCACTTTTGACCTAGCCGTCTGAATCGCGACCATCCCGAACACCCCCTCGTGGTCGATCTCGTTAAAAAGTCCGAAGCATTCGACATATTTGCCAGCAAGTTTACAGTGCCATCCTTGGCAGTTGTAGTTGTCGTGCCGTAATACCAACCCTATTATTTGAACCGAATTCCAAAAGAAAATGAGATTGAATTAGCTGTACTGACCCGTTCAGCTATATCGTACCCGTAATTCGGTTCATCTCACGGTATAAAGCTCTTCTCATACATCATGGCGCAGCCACAAGGCTTTTCTTTCTCCCCATAACCCATGTCTCTCAACCGCCTCCCATCTGTCTTTGGCCCCACCCCCAACCAAAAACCGCTCGCCGTAAGTTTCTACACTCCTCACCCGTCTTCACCATTCACACCTCCCACAGTCCACTCAAGAGCATCAATCTATCCTGAACAGTTTCCGTGCTCAGGTACCGTTCCTGTGGCCTATCATCACTCATCCGCTCACGCTTCTCCCAGGTCAAATCTGGCTTGAGTGGTGTCGCAGTAGACCACTCATTCCTAGTCATTTCTTTCGCCTATTTTTGACCCCCTTCCCAACCGCTCATCACTCTCCTTGTAGTCTTCTGTCATTGACGCCATCAAACATACCGACGCCATCGATGATCGAAAGCTCCTCGTACGTCTCCGTCCATCCTGTCTTTTCAAATCTCCCATTTCCACCAGCTCGAGCATGTCTTGACTTTGCTCTCCCGCTTACCCCCGAGCGCCCTCGCGACCAAGCTTCAAAACTCAACCGTCCAACTCCGTAAGTCCCCCCAACCTTCTCCTTCCTCCATCCTTCTCATTTCGCCCCGATAGTTTACAATGACCTTCCCCACCCGCCCGCTACCTACATCGGCAACAAATATGCTTGGCGTACCGCCGATGGCGCTGGTAACAACGTCGAGATACCCGACATGGGCAGGGCTGGCACCCCCTATTCTCGCAGTGTCCAACAATCCCATGCCATTCCTCAAAACTCGTTGCCCGACGCAGGTCTTGTTTTCGACACACTCTTGAAACGAGACGGGGTCAGTTCTCACCGTGTCCATCCCCTCACAATTTCTCTTACACCTCCTTTCCACAGTTCGTCCCTCATCCCGCCGGTCTTTCCAGCATGATGTTCTCCTTCGCGGCCCTCGTGATACACACGTGAGCTCCTTCTCGTCGAATTCTTATAACCCCGTCTCATGTATTTCAGCGTCTTTCGTACTTCCCACACTGACGTAAATATCAACGAAACTTCCTCTTATGTTGATCTAGCCCCTCTTTATGGTTCCAACCAACTCGCTCAAGATAAAATTCGAGTACGGGATGGCAGGGGCCTGCTTTACCCTGACGTGTTCGCGGAGGATAGGTTACTCCTCCTCCCACCCGCCGTCTGTGTCATCCTCGTTTTGTTCAGTCGCAATCACAACGTCAGTATTTTCCTAGCCTGCCTTCGAAATAACCCACTCACCCTTTGGCCTACTAGTATATTGCCAAGAGAATTCTCGAGATTAACGAACGAGGGTACTACATTGATCCTTCCACACCGTCTAGTGACCCCAATAGGGCCCAGCGTCTGTTGGACCAAGAGGAAGAAATATTCCAGATTGCACGTCTCGTCAATTGCACTTGGTTCGCGTCCGTCGTATTTTCCGACTATTTCAGCAGCATTTTGGGACTAGTGCGTGAGGGAAACAATTGGATCTTGGGTCCGTTTGGTGTCAGTCGTCATCCATCGTTCTCCCTTCCCTTCCTCCCTCACCTGATTACCACAGGAAATCAGGAATGAAGATCATTCCATGTTTCAGCGTGGTCAAGGGAATGTATGCAGTGTCGAGGTATGGACTCGTCTAGATGATTTGGTACTTTCTCAACTCGTTGATTCTAGTTCAATTGCCTCTACCGCTGTAAGAATGCTTTGTCAGGACTGGGAATCGACCAATCCCCTGATTATTGTGGCTTGTAGGGCATGCTACTACCTCAGTTGAAGACGCGAAATGGGTCGAGGCTATATTTGGTCAACTCTTCCCTGGCAAAACCCCACAAGAGGTGACGGCTTTTCCTAAAACCGATTGGTTCTCACTTTAAAGCCGTTATCAGATAACTCCCCAGGAATTCAAGATAGTGGCCAAGAAGATGCAAGAGTCTGAGCCTGATATTAAACACTGGACTTTTGGAACGTCTGTTGTTTCGTATGATTGTGTTTGTTACTCTCAGCGCTCACAAGCCGTTTAGCATCCAGCGTCAGGCTGATGGCACCTTCAAGGATTCAGATTTAGCAAACATTTTGAAGAACGCGTCAGTTACGCATTTAACCATCGTCTTTTGTAGCGGGACTCATATCTTTGTAGCACGGATCATCCTGCGGGAGCATTCAGAGCTCGTGGAACCCCTGAAGTAATGCGCCTCCATGAGGTCATGGGCATCGAGCAGAATAGACGATGGGGCGTTTGCTCCTTGAACGATTTCAGAAGGGTACTCTACGTTTTGCATTTCTTTATTGGCGGAAACGGCTGATTGCTTTCTTTGAAAGTTCCTTGGTCTCAAGCGTGAGTGGTACGCCTGACTTTGAGGGTTGACTCGATTGAATTTGTCGAATTTGTAGCTTATGCCACATTCAAGGAGTGGAACCCCAATCCGGAAATCTACGAAGCCGCGGAGAAGTTGTATGCTAATATTGAATACCTTGAGCTTTACGTTGGTTTGCAAGCTGAGGAAGCTAAACCTGTCGTTGAAGGCGCCGGTCTTTGTCCTGGTGCGTTCCCTCCCCCCCTTTTTTTCTTTTCTTTTCTATTTAATTCTAATTCCACACGATGAATGGCCAGGATACACCATCAGTCGCGCGATTCTTAGCGATGCTATCGCACTCACAAGGGGAGACAGATTCTACACGTCCGATTATACTCCTTACAATATGACCGCTTGGGGTTTTGCCGACTGCCAGAGACAGCCTAATGGCGCTGGATTCGGAAGCACACTCGGGCGTCTCATGTTGCGAACGCTCCCGAACGACTTCACTTATAATAGCGTGTACACTTGGTTCCCTCTGATGCTGCCTCAGTCGATGAAGACCCATCTGACAAAGTTGAAACTATTGCCCAAGTACGATCTCGCTCGACCCGGGAGCCTGCCCTCCGCTATACCGGTCAAGGACTATAATACAGTCTCTCAGATTTTGAAGGATCACGCTGGCTTCCACACGCCCTACGCTGCCCGCGCATCCTCCGTCATCAAAGGGAGCGGGTTAGTCAGCATTTATCACGACTTTCTACAACCACTCTGATCTCTATCGCACAGATTCTTCCTTGCTACTCTCGATCCGACCCATGGGGAACGAGACCAACGTGGAGTGCTGGGAGCCTTGATTAATACTCCCCAAGCTGAGGACAAGATCGGACAATTCTTTTACAACAAGACTCGTGAACTGATCACTGCCTCCTCCTTCACGCTCGTCGATGGCAAGTCACGTTGCGCCGACATTGTCCAGTACGTGCTGAGGCAAGTTCCCATTTATTGGGTTGCGAGTGAAATAGTAAGGCCTCTAACTGCTTGGCAACATATTCCTTCCGGTATCTAATTTTGCCTCCCCCTGGTTAGGCTGGTATTCAGTTGAAGACCAAGCAAACTCCTCATGGCGACTATACTCCAGAACAGCTATTTGATATGCTCGCTGATATCTACTCGTTAGGATTTGTTCCTTTTGTGGTTGGCCCTGAGCCGCTGATATCCCGACAGATTCATCTTCCTGGAAGTCGAGCCATACAAGCTTGTGGTACTTGAAGGCACAGTCAAAGGGTATATCCAGGAACTGTTACGTCACATCAAGAACAATCTATCTACTTATGGTGGCCAGCGCGTGAGGAGACGGTTCTCCTGTTGTGCTATTGCTTAGTTGACATATATCTCCTAGATGTCTATCGCGGGTCTCGTTGACACTATCTCTCACATGTTTGCCAAGCCGAAGCTCAGCGAACGTCACGAGCTGGTCCAGCGTTTACATGATCTTGGACACTCCTCCGACGAGGTTGCGAATTCCATTCTTGCCATCATGGTCGGATTCTCTGTTGAGCTTTCGTTGGGTGGGTAAAAGTTGTCATGAATGTTTGGATCGCTTGCTCTCGTCTGACAGCTTGGATTGACAGCATTCACCAACGTCGTTAACACCTACTTGGGCTCCAGTCAGCATGCACAACTTTGCGCTTTGGCAATTAAACCCGAGCCCAAAGGTCAGCTGGAAGGTTTGGTGCATGAAGCTCTCAGTAAGTTTCTCGGTGGTGAATGAGCGCTATGGATGGATTTCATACTGCTTTTCAGGGCTCGATCCTCCATTCCAAGGCGTCTACCGTTCGTGCTCCCCCATTCTCCTGTGGAATACTTGACAGATTTATATTTGTGTAACAGGTATCGCCCAAAAAGATCAAACTATCGGATCGCATTCGGTTCATAAAAATGATCGACTTCTCTTGGACATTGCTAAGGCTAATCTTGATGTGGGTTCATCCTATGTTGTCATTTGGCCATTACTCAATGATAGCTTCTCTATAGGGGCATGTATTTGATAAACCAATGACGGTTGTTGCGAACCGCACCTTGGATCGATACCTTAATGGAGATGTGACCGTCAGGTAAGGTAGTCGTAACAGACGACACATGGTTCACCTCGCTCATCCCTTGGGCATACTAGATGCCTCGGTAATCAGTTGACCAACAAGGTTAGCTCTTTGGTTTTTATTAATGCTCTGGTTGTGTGTTGAAAAAAATTAGGTGATCGGAGAAGTCCTTCGAGCGGTCTTTGCTCTCCCCAATGTCCGCCGTGCGCCCGGCCAATCGGGGACCTTAACGCGGTGAGTGGGCATTCATCCTTATGCCGTCGGGTAGCATTCGAACCTTGGACTGCTGTTGGAACAGATTCCGAGACGGATCACAACCAGCGATGAATTATTCGTATCTCGATAGCAATCAGTTCTCGGCACCCTGGGCTACATCGCTTGTTATTCAGGTATGGGATTTCAATTTTGATGATTTATCACATATCAGTTCTGACATTGGTCTTTTAGTATGACGTGATTTAGGATGACTGTTGTCGAGTATCTGCCGAATCGTTTTCGAAAGCCGCTTTCGTATCTCAATGTCTGAATACTTGTACCGATTAGTTGCTGTGTTAGTTGAAGACATACGTGGATTCACGTGACATGCCGAGCGATGACAAGGTCCATTTAAATTGAGAGTAAATAGGTCCACAGCGTGTTCGTACTCCCCACTCTCCCTCTATGTCTTCGATACACCTTTTGGTTCTTATTCACGGAATGTGGGGGAACCCGCAACATTTGGCGGAATTAGCTCGCCTCATTCGGGAGCGGCATGATAATGACACCGAAGGCAACGGTGTCGAGCTTAAAGTGTTGTTGGCAGAGACGAACCGGGACGATTCTACTTATGATGGTATAGATTGGGGGGGTGAGAGAGTAGCCAAGGAGGTACGCCCTCATTCTGTTTTTTTCTTCTGTAAAAGTGGGAAAACCTACCCGGCGACGGCTGGTTATAGGTCGTTTCCGAAGTGGCCAAACTAGAGGAAACCGGGGGGAAAGTGACTCGGTTCTCTGTTGCGGGGTACAGTCTCGGCGGACTGGTCGCTCGTTATCTCGTAGGGTGAGTGAGCGGGGGTCCTCTCGGGGGGGGGGGGGGGGGGGGGCATTTATTTATTGTCGTCATTTAGGATCCTTCATCGGCGAGGATTTTTTGAGACAGTCACGCCTGTCAATTTCACGACGATGGCGACGCCGCATTTGGGCCTGGTTCGGAGCCCGCAGGTGTTTTCGCTGCTGTCGGCTGCCTTGGGCCCGACGCTTCTGTCGCGGACGGGAGAACAGTTTTATTCGGTTGATAAATGGTCGACGAGTGGGAGAGCGCTGTTGGAGGTCATGGCCGATCCGAGTATGTTTTTTATATATTTTGGAGTGGGTTGTGAAAATGGCTGACGTTTTGTTTTCATACAGCATATCCATTTTACCAAGGGCTGCTCAAGTTTTCTCATTTATCTATTTATGCTAATGCGTGCGTTTGTTCGTCTTTGAGGGTGACTGAATCGACTAACTTGGGTTTCTAGAATTAATGATGTCACGGTACCATACATGACCTCTGCGATCGAGACTGAAGATCCCTTCGCCGAACACGCGATCAATGGAATAGAAATGTGAGTTCTTGGTGATCATCTCCGGTGCCCAACTGACCTTTTCTCCCAGAGAGTTACATGAGTCCTACGAACCCATTATTAAATCGTACACTAAGCCGGAAACACCCCCAGTGAAACCGACGGTCTTGTCACTGAGATGGTTCAAATATCTCAAACCCGACCGACCTCTGCTGCCTCCGGCTTTGCAATTACGTTTCCCACTGAACGTGGTACGTATCATAAAGATTTTTGAGAGGTCGATAACTCAACGTGTTGGCAGGTGTTATATTTGTTCCTGCCGGTCTTAATTCCTCTGGGGATATCAGTGGGCCTGCTTCGGCTCGCACTCGCCGCCCGATCGTCGCGCGCGCGGATTAAGTTGTTGGAGGAAGATGCGTCTGACGGGGAGAGGTTGGTGCACATCCTTGCGGCGTTTGAAGAACAAGTCGAAAACGCGACGGTGGAACTCATCGAGGGCGGCGCTTTGCGATCAGAGTCGGACGGTTCTGCTGGTGCTGAGGTCGCGGATCTGGTGATGGAGGACAAGGGCAAGGAGGGCAAGGAGGTGGCGGTGGCGAGAGTGCGATCCTGCCAGGTACTGACGCCGTTGCAGTTACAGATGGCTGCGTGGCTGAATGAGCTGCCGAGGCTGAGGAAGGAGAGGGCGTTCATCCCGCGGGTGAGGAACTCGCATGCGGTGATTGTGTGCCGGGACGTGAAGCGGTTCCCTTTGCATCGGCAGGGGGAAGGTGTTATAAGACACTGGGCTGATCAATTTGTTTTGTGAGATATTTATTAGAGTTTTTTGCTCGGCAATGTGAAGTAAATTATGAGTGGAGTAAGTAAGTGGTGGTCGTGATGTCTAATGTATACAGTTTATGCAAGGGATGGGAACGTTATGCGAAAATCATGCTGTGCCTGCGGGCGTTGACGAAGACGAAACCTTGGGGGAGGAAGGAAGCGCGGGGGTGTTTTCGGTTCGCTTTGGTGAGTTTCTTCCAGGCGCGGATGATGCGGCGCTCGAGGTACTTGCGGCAGGAGATGGGGGGGAGGTTAATGGAACTGTGTGTGGGGTGAGATGAGATGATGGTAGATGAAAGAAGGTGAATTACATGGTGGGTTCTCGTGAAAGTGCCATGATAAAAGTAGAAAAGGTGAACAAGAAAAGGTCGTCTCAGACGATGTGGTTTGGGGATAGAATGAGGAAGTGAATGAGGAGAGAAGGGGGGATTATAAGGGAAATGGAGGTTATTGTTACCCAATTTGGAATTATTATTATATTATTTATTACAAGGGTTGGTCTAGAACATTTGAGATGAGCTCGGAAAGTGATGAGTTCTGATTACCGTTCGCGGTGATTTCCAAGAACCAGGGTTTGCTCATGTAATTGCGGATTCTAATCGTCGTCAGTGAAAGTAACAACAATAACAATGGAAATATTCGAACCCGTCAGGGAGTAGGATAACCACGTTCGATCCAGGGCTGTTGGAGATCTGCTGACCGTCTGCACTCTTCAGCCACTTCAACCCGCCGCTCAACGCGCTTCCGCTGCTGCCGCCGACAAGGAGACCCTCTGTCCGCATCAAGACTCGGACAGCCTCAAACGCTTCGCTGTCATCCGTCTTTATCCACCTGTCCACGACCGGGGGCTCACGTGAGAGGACGTCGGGGATAAAGTCGTACCCGATGCCTTCGACCACGTACGGTTCCGCGGTGCTGGCGGTGTTCATGCGATCAGGGAACGCAAGCAGGCTCCCTTGCTGAAAGGAAAAATTTAACAAGTGAAAGAAGAAGGTGAGGCCCGATCCATACCGGGTCGACGGCTATGACGGTGCAGGCTGGGTTGTGGGCCTTTTTGATCGCGCGCGAGACACCGGTAACGGTGCCACCGGTTCCGGCCCCGGCGACGAACACGTCTACTTTCTGAGAAGACGGCCGGGAGGGCGTGGAGGGCGTGGAGGAGACGGCGTCGATGATCTCTGGACCGGTGGTGTATTCGTGGGCTCGAGGGTTATTCACCTGTGAGAGGGTGTCAGCTGCGGATGGTGATCGAGAGGACGAGATCGGGGCACATTGCGGTACTGATCGAGGATAACGGCATGAGGGATGCTCTCTGCTAGTTTTTTGGCGACACCTGTTGTGGTCAGAAGAGGAACGGGAGATGTTGAGATCGGGTTACCTAGGTGGCTTTGGGGAGAGTCCCAGGCAGCTTCGGTGGGAGTACGGACGACGTGGGCGCCGAGGGCACGCAGGGACGCTTCCTTCTCCTGTCGAGTGGGAGATGAGAGAGATTCGGGAAGGATTGGAGTGAACGTACGAGAGACATCTTGTTGGGCATGGTTATGATGACAGAGTATCCCTTATGTCTGCAGTATTCAGTCCGTGTGCTGGATGGGGGAGATGGATAGACTACCTTGATTGCGCACGCCATGGCGAGGCCGATGCCTGTGTTTCCAGAGGTGGGCTCGATGACGACGCTTTTCCCCGGGATGAGTATGTGGTCGTTCTCGGCAGCCTCGACCATGGCCTTTGCGATCCTGTCCTTGACTGAGCCACCCGGAGATGTGAACTCGAGCTTTGCGACTGAAACGAATGAGCACAGAACGGATTGATGGCTGTAAAACGTACGAAGATTACATCGAAGGCGATGAGCACGGGCCACGTTATCAAGCCTGATGAGAGGAGTGTTTCCAACGGCGGCTAGTGCGTTATCGAGAATGATTTGAGGCATTGAAAGGGGTTTGATTGAAAATCAACTGACAAAACGGATTCATACGGTCAACCACAAATTTATTTTTATTATTTTCTCATCCTCATCCTCGTCCTCTCCTCGTCCTCTCCTCGTACCCCTCATCATCATCCCTCCCCTCCCCCCTCTTCGTATTCCCTCTTTTTTATACCTTTTATGAAGGGTACCAGTTCATCAAGTTGGTTATCCTCAAACCACCGTGAACCGCCTAAAGATCATCACCATCTTTCCCATCAACAGCCTCTCACGCCAACCTACAGTTCCCCTCGGCCTCCCCCTAACCCTCCCTCTTTCTCTCTCTCCGGCCTAAAAGCCCTTCGTTCCGTCTTCAACCGCACTCCCACTCGCGCTCCCTCCTCAAACTCAATCCGTTCCGACTACTCCCAATCTTCTGCCCACACTTCTACCCCGAGTCTCCACCCCTACGCTGCCATGCTTGCACCCGTTCCCGTCGTCTCCTCTCATGACACTCTCGACGATCAAGACGAGTGTCCAGTCTGTCTCGAGCCTCTCAGCTTTAGCTTCAGACTCCCGGGAGAGAAACCCCATATCGTGCCTGAATGTGGTCATGCCCTTCACGAGGTATCTCCCTATCCCTCTCATCTCCTCTCCATCCCTTCAATTCCCCCCCTTCCAGGCTTGCTTCACCGCCGTATACGGTCCCCCCCCCAGTCAAGCCAAGCACGTCATGCCTCGGAAATCCAACATGGGCGTGTGCGGTGTCTGTCGACGACCCATGAAAGTCGGCGATGGCGATGGTGGAAAAAAATCCAACAGTATATCTATCCTCCTCCCTTCTCTTCTCAAATCTAATCTCACACATCAGAATTGGCCGCCCTCACCGGCATGGGTGACCGCAACGCTCCCTCTGTCTACCCCGGTCGGGACACTCCCACTTCACGTGCACGCGGCTCATCAAACGCTCAACGACCCTACGACCCCAACGAGGATGATCCTCTCGATCACAATGGCTCCGTCAAGTCCGCCCCTGGAACCGAAGGCTACATCGTCTCTCCATCCATCCAAGTCCGACCCGAATTCCCCTCTCTCACTCGTACATCCGATTTGACCCAACCCATGACCTGCATCGTCATCATCGAGCTTCCCGGAAAGCGATCCGCCGGCTCCGTACCCGGCCCCGTCCTCCCCGATAATTACGGTTCCAGAAACAACTCCTCCGCTCACGTGAGACTTGACAACGGAGACCAGTCTCCCCTCCCGGAACACCACTCGCACCGCCAGCGTCAACAACAACAATCCCGTTCTCCTCCCGCTGAAACATCTCCCCCATCATATGGTCTCCAATCGCCCGCCTCCACCCCCGACCCCCTCGCCTCATTCTCCCAGCAACAACCGGACCGCCCCGAGGAAGAATCACCTTTCAGTGGCATCACAGAGGACTTGCGCAACCGGATCATTGACTGGAAGGGCCATCCCCTTTCGGATCTAGGCCCACTCCAGATGTACGATCTCTTGTCCGTCCGACGGGACTCTCTCGTCCGAGAGTTTTACGTCTACCTCTTCAGGGAGGCCATCATCTGTGTCGTCGAAGAGAAGAAGCGCTCTTTGGGTCGTCTTCTCTCCAGCGCCAGCGGCTTCAGCGACAGTGGTTCATTGGGAAACGGAATCCCAACAACCCAGTCCAAGGGCGTTCTCAGACTCAAGGGCAGAATTTATGTTCGACACATAAGACAGGTCAAAGCTACTTCTTCCGCAGGTGAAATGAGCCTCACCATCGACATGGAAGACGAGCTCGCCTCGTTCATCTTGATCTTCAAGGATCGCTCCTCTCTCGAAGCATGGAAGAATCAAATTCAAGCCCAAGTCACCGCCTTCCAATCACAGATCCCACAGCCACCAGTCCAAGAGGCACCTCTTGATATGGAAGAGTTTGGTGGTAGCGCAAAGGCAGCTCGCATGTTAAGCGGCAGTACAGGTACAACCGCAAGTTCGATCGATAGCATCCTGAACGGCTCCTCAAGATCAACCATGTCCTCTTCCACCTCGCATGGCTCAATGCCTCCTCGCCTCCTTCAGCAAAAGCTCTCAACCTTGGGCGAAGACGAAGAGATGACTGATTACGGCTCTGGCACCGGTTTGGTCACCCCACACACATCTTCCGGTCCTTCCAACTCCCTCAATCCCGTCCCTCACCCTCCCCTCGATCTCATCCTCGTCATCTCCATCCCACCCGCGACTGCCTCGGTCAGCACGGCCGCACTCAAAATTAGAGTCATCAAGACCTCTTTGGATTTCATTCTCGCTTCCATGGGCGCGAGAGACCGATTGAGTCTGGTCACTTTCGAGGTCGGCGTTGGAGGACATGTACGGAAAACGCCGTTTTTGAACATTGGCAAGATGCAGAGTCGGAATAGATTGGCCAAGTTTGTGGACGAGATAGGGATTAGGGAAGAAGGATTCGAGGACGAATTCTTGGTCCGGGCTTCGAAGGAAGAGAAGACGGATGTTGTCACAGCCGTGAATCATGGTCAGTTTGCCCCCTCCCCCCGTGATTTTTATGATTTGGCCCTATGAGAGAATACTCATCGTCCCGGAATCGCAGGGCTTGACGTGGTCTTACAGCGCAAGGCACGCAATTCTGTTTCTGGGATGTTGCTCGTAAGCGATGCTTCAGATAGTACCCGACGAGCCCAGATGGACCTCGTCCTTGCTCGCGCCGAGGCAGCCAATGTACCCATCCATTCCTTCGGCTACGGTCGATCCCATGACCCGGCTTCCTTATGGCTAATGTCAAACCACACCAGTGGGACGTATACCTTTGTGAAGGATTGGTATGATCTTCGGGACTGCATCGCAGGCTGCGTTGGCGGTATGATGTCCATCGGACTCTCGAACATGAAGCTTCACATGAAGGTCGTCGACGGCCATCGTTTCCGGATCCGCAAAGTCTCCGGCGGGCCCTCGTCTATTCTCGCTTCTGACGGTCAAAACGTGGACGTGGACGTGGGCGAGCTGCGGTACGGCGAACGCAAGGAGATGTTGATCGAACTCGAACTGGACAATTCCGATCTACAAAAGCCTTTGCCCAATGTCCGCGCGCAACAGCCCACCCGGGCGATGAACGCGACGGACCAGTTCGTGCAGAGCCTCGGTCTGGACTCGCTGGCGATCGACGATTCAGAGGACCTGGTGGACGGAATGATGGACCGGATGATCGACGAAGTGCCGGTGGTCGAAGTAGACGGGTCGTTCTTCGACCCCGCGGCGGGCAAGCAAGTCTCCCGCCTGGCGCACCCGGTTCTGCTCACGGTGACGCTACTGCCGATGTCATCCGGGAACGTGCCGCGGCCGTCGGCGGCAGCGAATAGCGCGTCCGATCCTGTGATCGTCCGGAGGAGGATGGAGCTGTTGGCGTCGGACATGATCACTCGCGCGCTGGTACTCGTGTCGAGGAAGAATTTCGCCCAGGCGCAGAAGATCATGAGCGAGACCAAGCGGATTTTGCAGACCGTGCTCCAAACTATCTCGCGCGCATTGCCACCGCCGGCAGGTCATCACCATAATCATAATGGCGGCGGGGGCGGGTCGATTCGGCATCGGAAGGAGATTTTGACGCTGGGCGCTATCAGGGCCATGCAGGCTATTCTCCAGGATTTGCAGATACTTGCTGAAGCCTTGGATGAAAATGTCGAGTTGTTTGGCCACGATCAACGGAATTTTGGAGCTCAACAGGTCATTATGATTTAAAAAAAATTTTGTTTCCGTCTTTTTGATTTCTTTTTTATAGGCTATGATCTTACGCGATCAAAAAAGTTGGAGCGGACGGAGTGCAACGGAACGATTGTTCTGGACGACGGACAATTCTATCGAACTGGTTTCTCGAAGTACTGACTGGATCGCCCGCGAGTGAGGTGGGTGTGGTGTCTAATGAGATGATGTCTGTAAGTTAGTATAATTATGCTTTCTCCTTTGTTCTCCCTTCCACCACCTTTATTTCCATGATGCATCTTGTTGGCTATTCAGAATCTGTAATCAAGTCTGTCTCATACAACGCCCCACACTCACACTCACACTCGCGGTCGTTCTCTCCCCTCCCCCCCTTTTTTTTCCACCACTCTCTCTTTCTCCCTCTTTTCTCTTGTGGATCTTCAAATTAACTATTATAAGGTTGGCTGGGCTGTCGCCCCTCCGCCCCTGGGTTTGCTTCTGTTTCCGTATTGTAATTGACCCCATAGAAGGCTCTGGGAAAGAGCAACTTATGCTGTCAATATACTTTTATATGCCAGCTGATTTGGATGGATTGATACAATGCACAATACTCGTGTCGACTGCTACCAGATACTGCACGCGAATCCTACCGAGTGTCGCTTGACATCGTGGGGCGACCAATGTGAGGGTTGACCACGATTTGGAAAGCTGGGATCTGAAGCTCTAAAGGCACGAACAACTCCTAGACTTGAGCGGCTAGAGTGGACATGGCTCGTATTGTATTGACCGGGCGAATTCTTCAAAAGCGTTGAGAATATGAATGTGATTCGAACTCGGAAGGAGAGCTATAACACCGTACTTACAGGGGGGTAAACCGCACGGAATGTGACAAGCAAGTACGTGTGCTTGTAATACGGGACCAACAGTCATTCAAAGCCGAGACGTCTTCGCTCTTCTCGCTCGCGTTCGATCTTGGCCAGTTTATCCTCCGTTTCGGTTATGGTGTCGTTCCAGGCGATGAATAATTCCGATAGGGCGTCCACCTATCAGGAAGGAGGGGGCGGTTAACAATTTTGAGGACATGGGAGGAGAGAAAGAGAGAGAAAGGATGAATACATGAGTGACATGCCGTTCCATTAGAGCCATTATCCGCCGCTCGAGAGAAGTGGCCAGCGCCAGGTTTTCGTCGTGGGCTTTGAGTAAGGCCGTCAAACGGGGCTGGAGGGTCTCGTAATCTGGGTCGAAAAGGTAAAGGTAAGGTTAAATAAAAAAAAGGCTGGATGGGTGGTGGTGGGACGGAGGGACAGACAGACAGACAGACCTTGAAGCTTTCCTGGGCCGATCACACCTTTATTCTCTAGTATCTCAATCTCGCGCATGTCCCGCTCGGCGCTCCGAATGTCTGGCTCCATTTCGGAAAGAAAAGCGTCGAGCTCGCTCGGGGACATGTTCTCGTACGGGGGCGGGCCGGAGACGGTGCCCGATAACGCGAACGAGGGGGTGAGTAGGTGGGCATATTGGTCATCTGCGTGCGTAGGAGGGGTAGCCTAGCAAAGAGAGAGAGAGGGATGAATGCAACGAACAGTTCTCCATAAACCGTCTGAGCCCGTCGTTCTCTTCGACGACGCTGTTCAGTTTCTTTTGAATGTCATTAGAAACTCGGGACAGTGTTTCGCCATTCCCAAGTTCGCAGACTTTTTCTTTTCCCTGGCGGGATTTAATATCTTGTCGAACGCCAAGGAGGATGGCTTCAAGCCATCGCAGGCGTAACTCTAAGGAAAGGGTGGGTTCCATTGATGGTACCGCATTCTCGCTGGGCTTGGCAACTGAAGGGGAAGGAGAGGGAAGGATCATGGTCGAAGAAGACGAATTGCCATGCGGGGGAGAGGAAGGTGGAGATGAGGGTGAGAGGAGACGGAGACGTTGTTGTATGTCACCGAGAAACACGCTTCCGAAGGTAGCCATGCCGCCGATTTCACCCGTCATACAAAGAATCAACGGACGAGGCGATGGTGAAATTAGGTAAGAACAACGACAAACAATTGTTTTGTACTGTACATTATTCAGTAGCTATGGTCATTCCGTTGCCAGAACAAAATTCGACTTGGGTCGACTGCCCAGACCGCACTGAAACGCAAGAGAAATATGTCAAGCGCCTGTTGTTGAGCAAAATGACACACCTTTGCGTAAACTTCTTCAATCCACTTCATATTCTCGACAGAGTCTTCTGCCGTTATCCAAGTTTGTGGTGTTCGTCCTTTGACTTTGTCGACAAACGCTTCGAGCTGGTAGCGGTAAGTCGTCCACCAAACCTCGCTTTTGTGTTTGTCGTCCTCAAACTTGTACTCTTTGTGCTGCATGGTTGTTTTCTTACCCCCGTCCTGCTTGGTTACCCGGATGTAATGGTAGATGGTGGGCATGATGAAATTGTACACATCAACCGACCCCTTCTCGCAGTCGACCCTAGCACTCAGTCGTGGTATCAAGGTGTACGAAACGGCAAGGTCGGCGTTAAGCGTCGCAGTTACCGAGTTCGGAAGTGCGAGTGTCGCTGTGATGGCACGATCGACTTGAGATGAAGAGGTGGAGGCGGAGGTTGGAGGTGAGGTTGCCGCGGCGCTAAGAACCGAGGTGGGATTAGAAGAGGACAGGTAACGAATGCAGTTAAGAGTATAACCTTTCAGATGCGTGGTGAGTGCCACGACAACAAAAGCAACAGAAACTTACAACCAAGATCCATCATGGCGCCTCCGCCAAGCGAATGATCGTAACGGATGTCACCATCTTTCACAATGCCCTTCGGTAGAGTTAAAGTAGCTGAAAGAGATTGAATGGCGCCTAGGTCACCGCTGTCCAAAATGCTTTTCGCGCGCTGGATAGCAGGGTGGAATCTTTCGTTTCAAATTGACAATGATCATCATCGAGTATGTTGCATTACGGACCGGTAATGAATGGCCTCGAGGAGGACCAAGCCTTTGCGTTCAGCAAAATCAAATAGCGCTCGTGTTTCCTCCGCCGTATCAGTGGACGGCTTCTCGAGGAGGACGTGCTTGCCAGCAGAAAGGGCTTTCAGTGTCCATTCATAATGTAAGCCGTTAGGCAACTACAGATACCCAGCGGGATCAGAACAAGCAGACTCCAGACGGGAAACGCGTACTGGGTTGTAAATGGCATCAATATCGGGGTCGTTTAAGAGTTCTAAAGAGGGTGCTTAACACCCTAGTCTACGACGAACAGTGTCGCTCCCGTACCTTGATATCCATTTGGCCCGCCGTAAACTTTCGGGATCCCATATTTCTTGGCAAACGCTTCCGCTCTAGTCTTGTCTCGAGCGGCAATGGCATGAACTACGACTTCCGGATGGCTTTTGACTGGCGCAATGAGTGCGGGAGGCGCAATGGCAGCCGCGCCTAGGACACCAAATTTGATGACATCGCCGTCAGACGAGACAGTGGGAGGATTTGAAGCCTGGTGGTTTGAGGTCAGCGTAGAAAGTTGCTAATAGACAGTACTGACGGTGTAGACTCGCTTGATGAATCCAACCCAAGAGGCCATTGCCTCGATTTGGTCACCATCGTGCTCTCAAACCTCAAAGGTCAAGACGCGCTTACATTGGCACCTCAAGCTAGACGAGCATCATGAGTGCAAAGAAAAAGTGAGCACCGCTTGAACCGAGCACAAACGCAGACTTGTTGAAGGCATTTATCACAGTAAACTTGACTTGCTGGTTCGCGTCCGTTACTCCAACCCTCTTCCTGCACCACCATGTCCACCGAAGCTGCTCAACATCCCGACAAATCCTATGCGTTATGCCCATCCGGAATTTCTAAACAATCTAGCCATTAACACACCCCTTCCCATGATTGTTGATGCCGAGTGTGGGATGCCGCTTGACTTGGGACAGTGGGAGTGTCTATGGGAAGAGGATGCTGATGACTCAGGTGGGATTCTCTCCCCCACCAATGTACCTTCCTCTTATCGTTTGGTTTTGAAGCGCTGAATCCGGATCCCAACAAATTACCCGTCCTCGACCCAAAGGATCTTCTCCTACTTGGTGATCCATCCACATCGTCATCACACGCCAATGGAGGTCATTCCGGTGTCGTCAGTGGTCCTTCCACTCCCGCGCCGGCGCACGTTCCATGGCTTCGTAAAACGGAGTATATCAGTCGGGAAGGCGTTCAGCGATCTTCAACTCAAGAATCGTACGTGTTTTTCTGGACGCTTCGCGAGCGTCATCCAATGTTGTGCACATTTCACCAACTCAACCCGCTAACAGAAGGCACATAATGCCCGACACGATAGACGTTTCTCGGGGTGCCCAAATGCGCGACATCGAAGCATCCTTCTCTGCATGCAATGACCAATTCAACCTCACTTCCATTCGCCACCCTAATAAGCCTGATTTGGTTGCCGTTGACTCCTATGAGATCTTTCCTGATGTTGATATTTGGGCCAACGCATACGATTTATTCCGTTTCTCGGAACGCCCCGGTGAAAGGCCGATCGATGTATGTAGAACCTTATTGGTATGCTTGAAGTGGGGTTGACTTCCTGCAGCATGATGATCCAAGATTGGATTGCGCCATCTTACGACCCATGGAATCTGATGGTGACCACTTCCTGGCGTATTACCTCACAAAAGACGACGAGTCTGCCCTGGCCTTCAAGAAAACCAGGTCAGAACACGCCCCATACGAGGCACCAGAAAACCAAGAGGCATGTTTCACGATGCCCAATTCGTTCAAATGACTTATTTCTGCTGTGTACACACAGGCAACCACTTTCCATTTCGTACGAGATTACGAAACCGTAAAAATTGAACAAGAGGTTCCCAATGAGTTCTTGCTCGTTCTAGATGACGAGAATCCGGAGCCGGCCGCTCAGAGCGACGCTGATCGAAAGGTCCAGCAGAGGGGGAAAGGCGCATATTACAAGAACATCGAGCGGAAGATGATCTTGAAGAAGAAACGCGTCAATGTGAGTGGTGCCTCACTCTCCATCGAGTTCATTACAGAGTTCTTCCGTATCTTAGATACTCGAGGCATATTACGATAAATGGGAGGTAATCAAAGTAACCCACTCTCCCATGAGTAAAGAGGAACTTGATGAACGTGGAGACATGTTAGCGGAAGTGGTCGATCCGACGTATCTCATGGGCCGCGAGGACGCCGATGCAGACGGAGAAGAGGACGAAGGAGGGGTGGGTTTCAGTGCTATTGATAGCCATGGCGAGGGAACAACGATTTTGTTAGATGGGGGTGATAAGGAAGTGAATGTCCTGGGACAATAGACAAACATTTCCCAATGAGATAACCTTTGCAAGTCATCAGAAACTGCCGACAGTGGAATATCACAAAGCATGCAAAGCGAATTCGCAGTTATATCAAGTCATATTGCCATCGCGGTGACTGCCCTTCATGTGAGACGAAGAACTTGCTTCGTCTCACAAGGAGTGGTCACCAGTCTAGATTATTGCTTCCTTCATCCACAACAAAATAAAATGGGGACACCCGGCTCCTTGCCCCACCTGCAACTTTGCATCCTCGCCACGCTTACAGTTGTCGTACTATCCTTGTTTTCGTGGCATCACCATTCGGTGTTGGCGTGCTTCTCTTCGGACTCCATATTGCAATGACCAAAAGCAATCAAATCGGTGAGTGTCAATGTTCGTGGATTCCTCATCCAAATCTCATCAAAGCCGTCAAGCCGCCTGTATTGTTTTTTTAGTAATAACCCTCGTCCTTGTGGGAGTAGGGATTGGTATAATATCATGGGGACATAGCTTAGATGCGCTTGGAGCAGGAATAGCCCTTAGTGAGTTTGCGTTCACTTGTACCAGTGGGAGGTACAGAATACTAACCTTTATCTCGTCAAAGTTGTCATTGGGATAGGAGGGTTATGTGCTGTCACCCGCGTTGCATGCACAATCATGTGTGCCCCTAACACCGAAGCCTAGAACACATATTTGTCCACTCGCCAACGGTTATAGTCATTCCAACTTGAATACCAGATGTACGCTTTGCCAGTGCAAACATATGCGGGTCCAGTCACTTGCTAGATTATAGGGGTATACTTACTAAATTGAGAAGTGGCGGCAGAACTTCGAACACAATTTATCATCACAAGTTGCCCGTTACTTTGCTCGAATTCGATTTTGCTACTAGGTGCTTTATTGGCCCGAATCAGCCTGACTCCTCGTTTTGCACCCAGACAGGGACATCGCTCTCACCGTCTAATCATGGGTCCAACTGTACAAGCCGATGAGGAGAAACTACTCTGACCTGGTCAGGCTGATTGTAGATCACTGGAACAGACAGTACAGACAAGGGTTTCTGTCCGAACAGCTGCAGAATCCCGCACTCAACACGTATGCGCCGATGATGAAAATGTAATATCTGTAAAGAGGGTGTATCAGTAACCACCACCTTGAGGGCACGCGTCCATCAAACTCACGAGCTCGCACCTACCACGGTCTAATGTGTGTACGTGGTCTATTCTAATTCATTCGCACCCCATTTTGTGCGAGGTGTCCCAACTCTATTACCGCCTGAGCACAGGGCATCACCAGAATTCTTTACATGAAGGGTGCCAAGATCCAATGATGTTATTCGTGACGGCAGCTGTTTCCCCGCCGGGGTGGAGGGCCTTCCTCTCGAAAATGGGTATGACGTCGGACGCTGGACGGCGCGCGTCCAAGTTGAGGCTTTTGCACACAATCATATTACTCCCAGGCAAGTGGAGTCATCAAAGTGCAGTTTTCAGCAAGAACACCCTTTACTAATAGGATTCATATGGCGTACGGATCGAATAGCCTCAAGACTAGTACAGGGTGGCCTTGCTGAAACTCCATTTTGATGGTGAGCGGCACTTTTTCAGGGCACTTTCTTGTTTTATCAACAAATCTCTTGTTTCCTCTCCACTGGGCGGCCAATCGAAACCTCTTCGTTCTACTAGCAACATACGAAGTGAAGTGGCTTCAGTTCCAGAGATGAGACCAACCGCGTCATCTCGCAGCTCTGAAATGGGTCTGTTGACCCTTTTCCAGGGAATGTCTCCCATTGGTGGAGTTGACCTCCCCAATGTCACTGTGGCTGAGTTATCACCATTCTCATCAGCTCAATTATTCAATTGCAATACCCCCGAGCTAACACTCGCCCTCAAGCTCCACGTATACATCTTGTTCAAGGCGTTCTGACGCATCATAGTTGGACTTCAATCCATAATGGGAAACAACATGCAGACCTGTTCGTCGTCGATTGTTCATTTGCTAGAACTGATCGAGTGATGAAGCGGTCTTGCAGGCGTAACCCCACCGGAGCCCAACAATTCTGAATCAACCAACAGTAAAGCACGATCATTTAACCTCTGTCATTCTGAAAATGCACAACACTCACAGTCGAACCTGATACTCCAATCGCGGACGCTGGTGACAGCGGGACTGACGTGCGTTTGGTTCTAAGCTTGTTACTTTGAAGTGCAAAGGAAATTTGACGAAAGCTACTTTAGTTTCAGCAGGGCTTTCCCGTAGGATTAGGGTATTTACGGGGAATTCACCCGTAATACGTGCATCATACCCAAATGAGAGGATTCGAAGGTGAGAATCTTCTCGCGGGGGAAGGTCTTTGGGCCAGCAAACGCCTTCTCTGGTCCAAGAATGCCTTCGATGACCAGTATTGGACAACGCCTACTCGGCTCTTATTGCAGCACTTCCGAACTATCTTTTGTGATGAGAAATATGCTGGATTAAGAATGAGTGCCATCCTAGAACACATCCATCAGCAAATTATCGTAATGAGAAAATTGAGGTCAAAGAGTCACCAAAGCACACATCACCCATGAGAAAAGTTACCAAATAGAACGTTACAGATAGTAGTAACAATCGCAGTATCAATGTCGCTAAACTTGTACATTGTAGATAATATAAATATCACAACAAGGTCAGATGGCCTCATCCATTTCTACAGGTAACTGGCTGTATCCGCGATTCCGTCTCCCGCGAATATATCCAGCTATTGAATCGAGCAGGTTTCCGATCGCATTCACTGACACGCTGTCGCCCGAAATTGACTCCCCAGGCATGAGGCTGCCCGCTGGCCGCTTCCACCACTTGAGCGTCAACGAGCTCGCTACTACGCTCACCGAGGAGAACGCCATCGCCGCGCCCGCCATCATGGGGTGCATATACAGCCCGAACGGAAGGAATAACCCCATAGCCAGTGGGATACCGATGATATTGTACACACATGCCCAGACGAGGTTTCGTTTAATGACTGAGAAGATTCTGCGTGAAAGATGCAATGCGGCGACGACGTCGAGGAGGTCCGAGCGCATGAGGACGATGTCAGCTGCTTCAATAGCGATGTTAGTGCCAGACGACAAAGCAATTCCAACCGTAGCGGCGACGAGAGCAGGAGAGTCATTGATACCATCGCCAACCTATTAGAACAACATCATAAGAGCATATTTTCTTCAGTGAATGAGCAACATACCATCGCCACGCCTACACCATCATTCCCTATTAGCTCAGTCACCAAAGATGCCTTCCCCTTTGGACTCAAGCTCGCCGTGACGTTTTCAGGTCTGATTCCGACCTGTTTTGCAACGGCGAGGGCCGTGGTTTTTCCGTCCCCAGTCATCATATAAACCTCGATTCCCATGTCGTGTAGGGCTTTGATAGCACGTCCAGACGACAATCTGGGTGCGTCGGAGAGTGAAATAGCTAAGATCGGGAGAGGTGGTGAAGAACTGGAGGTACTGAGAGCTACATGGATGACCGTCCGACCCGAGGCGGTCTCTTGTGATTCAAATCTTGAGAGGGGGTTTGGCAGATGTCCGTCTTTAGATTGGTTGACGAACTGTGCATTGCCCACAAGGAGGGTGTACTTGGAACCGGACAAGGTGATCAAGGCTTTGACGCCTTGACCAGTGAAGCTTTCAAAATCCACAATGCTAGGCTCTGGGACCTCCCTACCGAAGCGTGCGAGGACATCTTTGCCGTAGACTGCAACAGCTTTGGCCAAGGGATGTTCCGAACGAGCTTCAGTAACAGAAAGCATCGCAATAACTTCTGTCCTCGTAGTGCGTCCATCTGCACACACCTCCGACACCGAGCTAATCACGTCGCCCCGCGGTTCTGTCGAATCGTTGGACGGCAACCAAGCCTCTTCGACCACGGTGAGCATGCCTTGAGTCACGGTACCTGTTTTGTCGACCACAATCTTCTCGATATAGCTGCTGGCCTCAAGTGCTGCACCGGTCTTGATCAGGATCCCGTTCTGAGCACCCACTCCTGTACCCACCATGATGGCCGTCGGTGTACTTAAACCTAGCGCACACGGACATGCCACCACAATCACGGAGATACAAATCTGGAGACAAACGGCGAGCTTGCTCGCTCCGTGGTGATGGAACATGTCGGGTAGTGAATCATCCATGAGAAGGTTAGAGAGGATTACCCAGGCCAGGAACGTGAATGTTGCAAGAGAGATGACGGTAGGTACGAAGAATCCTGCGATGCGATCCGCAAAGGCCTGAATCGGAGCCTTGGAAGTCTGTGCTTCTTCGACGAGCTGGACAATTTGCGCAAGGGCAGTGTCCTTACCCGCGCGGGTGACAAGCATGTCAAAAGTGCCGAGTCCATTGAGTGTACCACCGATAACGCTATCTCCAATTTGTTTGAGCACAGGTACAGGTTCACCTGTCACTGCACTCTCATCTACGCTGGATGAACCCCGGACGACGGTACCGTCGGCAGGGACCTTGTCTCCCGGGACGAGTTTAACGGTATCACCGACCTGTACCAATTCTGTCGGTATTTTTTTCTCGACTGTGCATGCCGGGTTTGTGTAAATAGTAGCCATGGAGGGTGTGAGCGCCATCAGGTCGGTCAGGGCGGCACTTGTTCGACCTTTAGCCTTATTCTCCAGGTAACGCCCAAGTGAGACGAACATGATCAGCATGGTACTCGTATCAAAGAAAGTGAACGGTCTAAAATCAGGTGCAGGGTTGATGGTGGCCAGTATTATCGCGAGCAGAGAGTAGAAGTATGCAGCAGAAGTGCCCAACATGACCAGGACGTCCATGGTAGGAGTGCCATGTTTGAGCGACTTGTAAGCATTACGATAGAACCTTGCACCGATCCAGAACTGAGCTGGAGTTGTCAACAAGAAGACCAAGAAGTCGTTGAGATATATGCCATGGATAAGTCGGAAGTGAATTATTGGTACCAAGAAGGCGAAATGCGGTGCAATCATATTGATGAAGAATACGGGCAATGCAAACACCGAGCTCCAAAGGAGCCTGGAGCGCCATTCTTGGATCTCCTTCGTTCTCGAGAGGGATCGAATTTGAGTAGCGTCTTCCTGGTCTGACAGCATGGCGTCAAAACCCATTTCTTCAATGCGCTCAACCATTTCTCGTGGGCCGACGAGAGAACGGTCGAATTCGACTTTGCACGTTTCAGTAGCAAGAGAAACCGAAACACGATTGATCCCGGGAATTCCGCTCAAACCAGTCTCGATGGAGGAAGTACATGATGAGCATGTCATGCCATAAATGCGGAGGATAACGACATCGGAACGAGCTGGTGGAATCAGAGTAGCATCAAAACCAATGTCAGATATTTCCTGAAAATAGGTTATTCAGCGGGCCATTTGATTGTAGATGAATGATAGAATTTACATTAATAAGTTTATCGGTAGTCCAGGCGGTTGGATCATATTCGATCACTCCACGTTCGGCAAGGAGAGCAACTTTGACGGAGTAAATTCCTGGTTGAGTTCTAAGCATGCCTTCTATAGCCTGCTCGAAATTTAGTGAATGGTTCGAGCCTTCTTCGACGCGCATACCTCAACACAAGATCCACAGGTCATACCCTCTATTCGCAGCTCGCATGTCTGGGCGTCAGAATCAGGTGGTTTCTTCGTCAAGGCATTCTCCGCGGATAAAGGTAACGCAATGGATCCAAAGGATGAGGCTATGGGTGTCCGGTTCAAAATGCTGACCAACAATGTCGCCATTAATATTTGGGTCAGTAAACCTTCCTTAAACAGAGGGGTCAGTTAGGACACCTCCAGAAATCACATACTGACCAAAGATGGAGTGCGAGTTGAGTTAAAGGATGGGATAGACTGTAATCGAGCGCGCGGCGCAGGAAGAGGTGTGAACGAAGGATTAGTAGTAGAGATGGTAATGCACTGCCGTTGTCACGCTTCGATGATGTCACGTATCATTATCTCGCGTGACACTTCCGAATCTCTCCTCAGGAGACTCTTGACGCCCGTTGACAAGGGTAGCACTGCACGTTGAGGGTACCGTCGCCTTTGGGACATCTTCTTGTGATGGAATACGAACAGGTTGCCAGCCAGAACTCCCTCCTGGATCAAGGTTCTAGTTCAATTTGATGCTGGAAACCTGCAAAGGCCGTTGCTAGTTCCTGCCATGCAGATTTATGGACACTGTAGCCGTCGAGTACTTTCATGCGAGCGTTGGAGTGAGACGATGGTGGTCTGAGACGCGTGACTGTCCTTCTCACGTCCTTCATATGAGATTCAGAATTATAAGACCGTTCTCTCTCAGGACTCTCCACCGTTCCGCAACTACCACCGTCGATGCCTCGTCAAATTCAACAATCAATCCAAACGAGATCGCCCACTTTTCGCGCCTTTCGTCCCTCTGGTGGGACGAGCAAGGGGAATTCAAGTTGCTGCACAGAATGAACCCAATACGCATGCAGTTCCTGAGAGAAAAGCTTACGGAGCTGGGTTGGGAAGACCACGGTGAAGATCTCAAAAAAAGTGCCCTTGAAGGACTGGATGTGCTTGATGTCGGATGTGGAGGGGGATTATTATCTGAGGCAAATACTCATCGAATTGTCTGCCACTCTGGGCTGAAATCCTCTGCAGAGTCTCGCACGGCTAGGAGCCAGAACCCTTGGGATTGACGCATCGGAAACAAACATCGCAATTGCTTCTAGCCACGCGTCCGCTGATCCTAACCTTTCACCAGCCCTGTTCGCGTCATCAAGACCACCAAATGGGTCTCTCCGTTATCGTCATACTTCCGCTGAAGCCCTGGCCAAGGAAAGCCAACGTTTCGACGTCGTTTGTTCGATGGAGGTCCTTGAGCACGTTGACAATCCTGCGGGGTTTCTTGCAGCTTGTGCAGAGTTAATCAAGGTTTGTTCTAATGTACTTGAGGCTTCTATCAGACACTGCAATGATACAACAGCCTGGCGGACACCTTTTCCTCTCCACTATTGCCCGGACGCCGCTCTCCTACCTGTTGACAATCGTCGTCGCTGAACACATTTTGCGTCAAGTATCACCCGGAACACACACCCACTCCAAATACGTGAACCCGTCCGAGTTGCTATCATTTTTCCAAAATTACCCCACTCTCCAGAAGCACGAAACTTCCCCAACGACTGAGCCTGTACGATCGTCGCGGCCATATACAGATCATCGCGGCCTACCAATGCGTAGCGAGGCAGAAGTGCGAGGAATTGTTTACGTGCCGTGGAAAGGCCAGTGGACATTAATGCCGAGAGAGGCGAGTGCATGGGGTGCAGCCCAGTGCAACTATTTGTTCTGGGTAAGAAAACCAACGGCTCTCTGAATATTTTTGGTACACAATGTCCTTTGGCATGGAACCAGCCATTTGAATGGCTTAGATTTGGGATTGATCACGTGATAGAACCATGATTGACAGGGATCAACTACTCCGTGCTGCTCGCACGTTTTGCGAAGCCTTTGCCTCCAAAAAGGACGTCAATTTCGTGCTCGGTTTATTTTCTGAAACCTACCAAATCACAGTCATCGAGCACGGGGAGCCTTCCTTAGCCCCCTTCCTGGGTCGACGCTTCGTCGGACCTTCCGTTCGAAATTACTTCGCAATCGTCAGCGAGCTCTTGGATTACGACTCGGGTAACATGCGCTTTCCAGAATACATTGTAGATGTGGAAGTGCGCAAAGTGTTCGTCCGAGGAAACGGAAAGTTCACGTGGAGGAGTACTGGTGAGAGTTGGGATGAGACCTTTGCGTATGCATTGGATTTCGATGACGGGTTGAAGATAACGGATTGCCAGATCTGGTCAGACTCCGGAGCTGCCTATCTTGCGAGGGTAGGGAAACTGGAAGAGATCAGGAAGGTTCGTGAATGAATACTCGATCTCGTTGAATATTGTAATCTTTTGGACTGAACCAAGTTTGTATGACTTTCGTTATTGTCGTAGTACCCAGTCAAACACCCTTCGAGTGACTTGATGGTATTAATCCTTAAATTCGTCAACCTTCTGGGTGCAGAAAGCGGACTGGATGTCAAGTTTGTTCACCGCAAGATTTTCTCAATGAGCAGGCCGGTAAAAACAAGGCGACCTGCACTTGTCTTCGCTTCTATCCTTTGGTGAAATCGCTACTATTTCGATACGAGGAATCACAGCCGCGCTTCATTGCCGAGTCACGACTCACTGCAACTGATAACCGACAGAAACCAGCTACAGTATCCAACGTGTTCGGTGTACTTATGATGCTGTCCTGGAAAATCTGTTCAAAGCTAGCCGCCGCTTTTGAACAATCGGGTGAGTTGCACGAAAGTCTTAAGTCGCTTTCCTAGGAGTAACACTTTCTTTTCCTGTGGTCACATTTGTACCAATTAATGCATCCGATCGCAGTCAGATTCTAGAGATTCCATCCAGTTTGTAATCCTCGAAGATCAGACAGATTGCAAAGCTTTTCGACGAAAAGATGTACAGTAATGGTGATTTGTTAGTTGCTTCCACGCCGGTTTTTCACCAACCCATTTAGATTCCAGGCGGCTTCTTCAGGTCTGGTTTACATTTGTCCAAATTATAGTCACTAATTCAGTGGAGTTTTGTAGGAGAAAACCTTGCATACCCTGCGCCAAAAAGAGGTGCGAAACCAACCACCAGTCATCCACACTCGTCTTCGCACCCTTTTTGGTGCAGAGCCACACCCAAGCCATTCTCCCAAAAAACTCCCGTCAACTATGTGAACTTATTGAAAAAAAGAAAAAAAGAAAAAAAGAAAAAGAGACTTACTGGGACAGATACTTACATCCTTATGGTTGCAACTGCTTCCCTCGAATAACCGTTCCATTTAACTTGGCAATCTATAGGACTTTGACGCTGGGGATGGAAAGGCTCAAGCTTGGCTGGCCACGTTCACCAAGTAGTTTCGCGAGAAACTCCCCAAAGCGAACTACATCCTCGCCTATACCCATAGGTGTAAGCTCTTCACTATGCCAACACGAGTTAACGAATGCTAATTTGTAGCGGTTGCATCTTAGTGAGGTTCGCCTTGCATCGCGCTTCCCAAGATGTCCTTATTCTTACCTAGGTTCTCCCCTGAGAAGTTCGGGGCGGTACTCACTTGGCGGTGGATAATGCTGTCGGCAATTTGACTGATTGGGTACGCTTTCGATTCTGCCTCCGTTATGATTAGGAATAACTGGCGTACAGCATAATGTTCAGGTAAACACAATAGTCCAGGCTATACTTTATATCTCTTTGGATTTTATAACCGTAGGTGCTCGGTCATCGCGCATTCCATTGACAATCAGATTTAGGTTTCCTGTTTCAACAAAGGGCTCATCCGGGCACACAACCTCTCTAGGTCTCCCATCAGAATCCTAAGCGACCTTGCCCTCTTCTGCTTTCTTCCAGATTGCTAATCCAGGTATTCCACTCTATGTATTTGTTGGCAAACCGGTGGGAGATACAAATAGCGGTTATATGAGTCCATCGATCCTTGCAGGCCGTTTGGAAACAAACAAGGGACTTTTCCAAATTTCTAACATCATCTGCCCTACACGCGCTGGGGCTCTGGCCTGGGAGGTAGGACTCTATTTTTTTTTGTGACAATGGCCGAAATTAACAGGATCCATCTTTGCCTAGTTCCCTGACACATTCACTCGTTCCCAGTGCGATTTCTATATTATCAATAAAACACTTGAGGATTGGTACACGCATTGTATATTGGGCTGTCTGGACGACGCTTGTACATCTGGAATGCATTTCTCAATCATTCCACTTTTCAAGTCTGAAGAATGGCAGAAAGATCAGGCCAGTCATCTATGTACAAGAACATCATTTCAAGTTAATCAGTTACAATCCATTATTAAAAGACTTCAGATGTCTTTTTAGCCGCAAAATGCAAGGTCCACGAAGAAAGCAGCCTATGTCTGTTGACAGAATCTCCGTCCAAGCTGTAGCATGTGTGAATAACGCAAGTAATGCTCAATGTCATGAGAAGAGCTCACCCTGGAGTACCATACGTGAGAGGAGCCATGTACACGAAGAACGCAAACATTGCTATAGAGAACAAGACCATCGTGATTGGACCTCTCCAGCCCAAATCAGAGTAAGTAGTGGGACGACTACGTGTTTTCGGGCCTCGAATGGAGACCGGGTAGTTGATGGTCTCAGAAAAGATGAAATTAAACACTGCCCCAGCAATAAGAGCCGACGCAAGGTGAGATGGGAGATAGTGGTGGATGAATAACTGGCGATTCATCAGGAAGAATGGGAAATAGTGAACACCCCAGACGATCATGAAGAATCCAGCGGAATTCCAGAGGCGGTTGCGAACGGCTGTGTGCAATTGTAAGACCACGATGCCGAGGCCGAATATGTCACTTACGGTTTGGGATAGGTTCAACTCCTCGACGCCTAGCCAACATGTCTGCACCAAGGATTCCGATATATATGGAGAGTGCAACAACACATGTCCACCAACCGACCAGGTTACCGATGAGATAGATCTGTTTCTGTGGGTCGTTCTCTGTCCAGAAGCTGATCCCGCTCAGAAGGAAAGGCCAATTAATAGGGTTGCTTGCGTATGGGTGCGACGCTGTCAGTCCAGCATTGTGTTGCATCATCAACAACTGTAGTTCAGCAAACTTCCTGAAGAAATTCAGCGGTTTGGGCTCCTTTGACGCCACATCAATTGTTCTATTTTTGACATCATGGCCAGCTAATCACGATCAGAATGAAGAATTTCTCGCTTGGAATCTCAACTTACTTTCTTCTGATATAATCTCGTCGACAACCCACGTGGCAGTCTTCTCTGTGGGGTTTTTGTTGCCATTGACCTCCTGCTGCTTGAAAGCCCAGTCAGGAAGCTGCTTGGGATGTGTCCACATGGAGACTTTCGTGGGACCATGGACCAGTCTAAAATAACCCGATTTACTCTTCCACTGTTCGCCATCGTGGCCCTCAAGAAGTTGCATGTGGAAAAGGGTCTCGTTGAACCGTGACAGATCATCTTTGGCCCATGTAGTAAACTCTTGGTTCGTTGGCATGAGTGGTGACGCAACGTCGTGAGTCAGAAGAAAGGTTTGTGTGTTGACGTGAAGAAGCCGGATGACATCGTCGTGGCGAACAATACGTCCTCGCCCAGTTTCGGGAAGCGCTTTGGTAGGGATGATCTGCCAAAAGTTGTTTGTGTCGTTGTGGCCGTAACCTGTCACCTGCTGGCCTGATAATTGGTGAGAAAAGGTTAGAGGATGAGCAAAGGAGTAGGGAATCTACCTTGACTACTAATGCGACCATCATCGTATTTTAACGGATATCTTTCTACATGTGAGTGTAGAAAGACCTTGGTGTCTTTATGCTTTATTGTGACGGTATCGAAGTAACGTATCTCTGTCCGTCATTATTAATTCTATTGATGTTAGGTAGTAAAACCGCGTGCTTACCTTGACTATTCAAAAGCATTTCATTGCCTAGTAAGCTTTCTTGGAATGAAGGGCTCATGAAGGAATCGCCTGGCCCGGAGTGAATAAGAACAGCAAAATGTACATAGAAAAAGGAGAGATAAACGATGAACGGCACAAGGATCAACCCAAACGCTCTGGCGCTAAAATGTCTGGTAAAGTGTTCCTTTGGAGTGATAGATTAAGACCACCATCCTTGCAAATAGATTCAACTTACCATTGTATGGCCCTTTCGAATATCGAGAATGTCCCAAAGATCAATTAAGACTGCTATGCCGATGGTGATGACTGTGAGAACCCCATTGACTTTTGAGCCCCAGGCACAGGCCATGAAAACACCAGTCGTAATCAGCCAAGTCCACCACTCAAACGAAAATTCCCTGCTCAAACTGAATACGAGGCAAAAGACGGGAGAGGCATGCGTACCAGTAGCGAAGTTTGCGAAATCTGATATATGAATATATCGTGAGCGACATGAAGAAAATCAGTGCTGCGTCGAGGAGTATCAATCGTGATTGTGCAATATGGGCATTGTCTGCCCCAACAACATCAGCTAAGGTAGAAAGATCACAAAGGAGACGTACCGAAAAGGACGAGTGCAGCGGAGAAGGCAGCAACAATGGTAGAATATCCACTCTCTTTCATAATTCCATAAACGACGGGTATGGTTAAGCTGCCGAGGATCGCGGGAAGAGCCCTCATTCCTACGTACGGGACGTGGCTATTGGTGTAACTGTCGCCAATATTCTCGAAGGTGAAGTGACCATCGAAGCCAACAAACCAACCAGCAAGACCGAAGAGAAGTTTAGCGAACGGGGGATGGACATCAAAGTAATATGTTCGTGAGATGTAATACGATGCGAATTTTCCAAAATGAACCTCGTCGAACCTGGTTGATATATTTAATGTTGGGAAGGTGACGTGTAAACATGGGGCGCTCACACTACTTGATCTGGGTGGTTGATTTTGTAGAACCGCAAAGCAAACGCAATAGCAGTCAACACCGTAACAACCATTATGCTTGCCCTGCTGGTGTTCAGGACCTGCTCGAAAGCGCTACGGTTTTTCTGATCGTACTCATAGGTCAACATATGCCAGGAATTGAAATTATAAAGGTGCACACAGGGTTATGGTATATTGCTGAGACGTGCTCATCCTCCTGGTCATAGTGAGGAGCATTGCTGGGCCCAGCAGTAGGGTTTTTTTGCCGCAAACGTGGACCTCCCGCCATTGGAGAAGGAACGAAGATTGTTGAACACTCAATTACATAAGCCTGCCTCATGTAGACTCGTAGTTGTCCGTGACTGTACTGTACACACATACTGTATTTCTACTGAACAGATAAAAGCGAACAAGGAGGAAAGCAGTCTGGAAATTGCTGACTTGCCCTTGTTTTGTGGCAGAGGGAATTAAACTAAGCTTGGTGTCATCCTTGTTCCGGTAGACAGATGTTACCAGCTCTCATGATATCTGACCGCCCGTGAATCGTTTGAACGTGAATCTAAAAGTAACCAATAGAAAGTCAGACGTTGCGGGAAAATGTCCAGACCAACGAAGTACCCTAAGAATGCAAGATCTTTCTCAGCCCCGATGGACTCGACCTGATCCGGTTGGTCTGATACATTTTCAAGTTCATCGGTCGGGAAGTAAGATGTATCGGTGGCAGATCGCAAGTGAGGCACAAATGGAGGCTCTATTTGGCGAAGACTATTCCAATCTGCGCCATAAAAAAAAGGGTGTGCTTTGATTTGGTTGACGGTTAGACGGGACTCAGCCCATGTCATCATACTAAATCCTTATTAAAGCGTTTTGTATCTCAGAGAAGGAGGACAAGCATACCCGCGGATGAGAGCCTCTCCTTCCCGACTAATGAAAACTTCTTCCGGGAAATATAAATAGTTCGGCCAATCGATGATCTTTTTGTATGTATCGCCAGGATTCTCGGAGCAGAAAGGGGCATAACCAACAATACACTCGAACATAATGGCACCGAGTGACCACCAGTCGCATTCTTTGCCGTATCCTTTCATCAAGAACACCTCTGGGGCGATGTAGTCTGGCGTCCCGACAGTTGAGTAAGCCTGAGGATCTGTGGTAAAAACGGGGGAGGTATTTGAAATTGCCAATACGCACGAGTTTCCGGCGATTTGCCTTCCATGTGGCGATCTGCGCACGACTCATTGTGAGATTGATGGAGTTTACCTGGACACTATTGCGTGCCGGGTCTCTGGTTTTTTCTTGGTCTAGGAGACGTTTGTAGTATTCACCATCCGAAACTTTGTGGAGACCTGTCGACAGCCCGAAATCTGAGAGCTTCAGATGTCCATTTTTATCGATGAGGACATTGTCAGGTTTGATATCCCTGTGCGATCATAAACTAATCGAAAGTGGTGAAGAAGACACATGCACACCGATGGATATATCCAAGTTCGTGAACGGCTTCAATAGCGAGGATGCACTCTGCCATATAAAATCTTGTGACATCCTCCGAGAAAACATCATACTTCATCAACATCGTCATGAGATCGCCGCCAGGAAGAAACTCCATAATGAGGTAAAGGTACAGTGGGTCTTGAAACGAATAGAATAATTGTACAACCCACTGAGAAGTGGATTCCGCGAGAACGTCGCGCTCTGCGCGAACATGAGCGAGCTTGCGGCATGCATCTTTGTCAGACGAAAGTATCATAAAGGTTCGCTCGGGACTTTACCTGATCTCGCTTTAACATCTCCCCTTTTTGCAGCAACTTCATAGCGTAGACCTTCCCGGTGTCGACTTTCTGCACAAGCCGAACTTCTCCGAAGGCACCTTTTCCGATAACTTTAACGGTCCGGAAATCGGCCAACCGAATTTTAGTTCTTCGCAGGCGCAAATGCTGGGATTCTAACTTGCGATACTTGCGAATCTCACGTTCCTGCGCGTCGGGCGTTATTGATTGGGTTAGCTTCTGCTCAAGTTCGATGCGTCTATGGATTATGCAAGTCAGTGGATTGCATAGGAACAAGACTACCTGATACGCACCGAGAATTTCGCTCGATCGCGGAGTCGACAGCAACTTTGTAGTACGATTCAAGCTTTAGCTTTGCTGCCGTTGCGTGAGCTATAGCATCGGATGAGAACCCCGCGGTGGAGCGGTCAACATAGACATAATCCTCTCCTCTGTGTTTGCTGGAGGAGCTAGGACTCGGCTCTTGGGAATGTGGTTGTTGGGGGTAACCATCACTAGGACTAGATGGGCTTGGGACTTGTTCGTTCATTGGTGGGGAGGCTCTAATGGCGATGGGCTAGATCTCCAGGATGATCCAGTTGAGTTATGATGACTTTGCACAGGATAAAGAGGGGGAACGCCGCCGAAAGGGAAGGGAAGCAACCGTAGGCGAGCTATGGTAACTGATGACCCTCGTGACATACCGACTCAAATCAAGCATTGACTGGTCTGGCTCGGTTCGAAAGTATCTCAAAGACACGATTTTATGGCAACGTCGTGTCTTGAATAATTTATTATCGACCATACAGTAAGCTTGAATCCTCTCTTCGAGCATCGATATCATCGAGATACAGCATTAATATTTATGACTAGTCCCAATTCGGTTATTTGGTTGTCAGGCTGCAGCCAAACAAAGCCTCGCCCATCCTTAATTCCTTGTGTCCATCATGGCCGAACTCACATACGAAACGCTTATGGATGATGGAGGCTATTCCGAGAGAGCCAGAGCAGAAAATAAGATGATTTTGGATGAACTAGAACGAAAGAAGAAAGCAAGGGCTATGGCCGTCCCGACCGATGACAACCGTGTAAAAGCTCGACTACGTGAGATCGGAGAACCCATCACGCTATTTGGAGAGCGAGTGTGTTGATTGCCAAATGGTTTTTTAACAGCCCCGTTGATTCCCTTTCTTGGCAGGCAGCAGACCGTCGGGACCGTCTGATTTATGTTTTATCTCAAATAAATGCTGCCAGGGGAGATGACGCTATGCAGATGGATGACGAGGAGTCCTCAGATGAGAGTGAAGAAGAGGTGCCGTCTATTTTTCGATATTTTGGGGTTTGCCACCATTCTGATGAGCGGAATAGGGTGAAGAATTCTATTCACCAGGGTCTCTTGAACTGTTGGAGGCTCGGCGGCGAATAGCGGAGTATTCTCTCCCAAGGTCGGATTTTTCTACCCGCGTGCGGACTTAGTTAGGTGCTTATTGTATTTCTTGAACTCGTTCCTACCACAGAGCTCAAAAGCGAGTTGCCCAGCAGCTCTTAGACAGTAGGATGCCCCTTGGTCGTATTATCGACATCCGAAAAAAGGTCTTCGGTGATGTTAAAGTACGATTTTCACTTTACTATGGCATTGGAGATGGAGTGGTGATCTGCGTCCCCCTCAGAATTTTGCCAACCTCGGTTCACAGATTGGTGATGAACGACCTATATCGCAAGTGCGATTTTCACCAAACAGTCAAATTCTTGCCACTGGCAGTTGGTCAGGCACTGTGAGGCTTTGGAATGTACCTGCATGTACACCCCTTCATTCACTGCGAGGTATTTCTATGAACCAATGCCCTTGACACATTCCGACGATGTTACAAGGTCACAATGATCGTGTTGGAGGCGTTGCATGGCACCCGAAGGCAACCCTCACACATGGAGCAGACCTTGCAAATCTTGCCAGTGGGGCTGGCGATACGAATGTTCACGTCTGGTCACTGACTAGGTGAGCTATATTTTTTGCATATTCTCGCTATCTGAATCCGACGATGTATTAGCGAATCGCCGCTTTCTGTTTTAAAAGGTCATCAGGACCGCGTATGTCGGGTAGCTTTTCATCCTTCTGGTGACTACATCGCTAGTGCTAGCTTCGATACTACATGGCGCTTATGGGATGTTAAGACCGCACGGGAGTTGCTGTTACAAGAAGGTCATTCAAAAGAAGTTTACTCGGTGGAATTCCAGGATGATGGGTCCTTGGTTGCCTCAGGGTTTGTCAGATATTATGTCCATGTCCTGTCCATGATTTACACCTATATTATGGCTCAGCGGACTTGATGCCATTGGAAGGGTTTGGGACTTGCGAACGGGTCGGACCGCTTGGGTACTTGATGGCCATGTTCAGGCCATTTTTGCTATTAGTTTTTCGCCAAATGGGTGATGCCTTTTTTCCAGCCTCCCAAGCCTCGCTCGTTCTAATACTATTCCCAGATACCAAATTGCAACTGGCTCTGGGGACGATACTATTCGGATATGGGACATGCGGTCGCTCAAGGCTCTTTACACAATCCCTGCACATCTTTCCAACGTATCAGATGTCCGGTTCTTTCATAGTCATGATGTACCGTCCAAAGCCAGTGGTACACCAGTAGACATTGTCATGAATGACATAAATCTGGGTCGAAGTGCCGAGGGCGATGACGTTGCTGCTACAGGAGCAGAAGAATGGAAGTATCGCTCAGGATTATATCTTGCCAGTTCTGGTTATGACGGACTTGTGAAACTTTGGAGTGCTGACGACTGGCAGCTCCTTCGAACACTCTCAACAGACGCTGGCAAAGTAATGTCAGTCGACCTCTCGAGCGACGGCAAGCTCCTCGCTTCAGGAACGTATAATCGGAATTTTCAGCTTTTCGCGCCCGAAGAAACGGCGGCCCAGTTGTAATGATGGAATTGATGCGAGGCATAATACATTGCGTGCAAACGTTCGAACAGGTAGATAATAACAGCATATTCACGTCATTTATATAATGCCATCCCGAACCTAGTTGTCCCCACGATCAGTATCAAGAGCTTACAGTGATAACAGCGACATACTTTCTGCATGAAACCAGATACACGGCCAATATCGACAATCTGAGCTTCGCTTTCCACTGCAATCACCAGGTTGGCGAGCATCTAAAGGGAATAAAGTCAGAGGTGATTAGACTATAATGTAAATTGCCCACCTCCTCGACTTTGTTGATAGGTATGCCAGTGCAGAGCGAAACAATCTTTTTACACTGGTATTCCTTCTCCGCACTTGCACCCTGCAATGACTTCAAGCGAGCGGTCATCATATCCTCCATCCGCATATGCCATATCTTTAGCCTTCTCAGCCGTATCAAATTCGCCATGGTGTCAGTGGTAGGCAGGGGTGGCTCAGGGTCAACATTGAAGGAGATATCCATAGAGCCTGCCATGCCTACCATCGTGGAGCTCTGACCACGCCATTGGAAGGCCGGTCCAGCCGATTCCCGTGCATCTTTCCCACTGAGGTCTGAGCGGCCTGTCCAGTCAAACTGGTCCTCATCTTTGAGCGCCTTGTCAACGTTCCGGACACGCTGGTTAACTTGGTCAAGCTCTGCGCAACGTGTTTGCCATGCTTGGATTTGCTTTCGCTGCTCAGATAGTTCACGTGTTGCTGCTCGGAGCTGTGCCTGTGTAACATCGAGAGAATCTTGTTTGGCTTTAATTTCTATCGCGAAGTCGGAACTTAGCCCTTGGATCATTGAAGTCATATCTATAAAACTTGTATGATTTGTTGTCCGTTTTACCAGCATAAGCTACCTACCAGCGATTACATCCTGACTCTTCTGGATGGGGGCAGGCGGTCCGGATCGCAAGGAAGATAGTAGATCTTCTCCCCGTGGGGGTGCGCTCAATTCCTGCGTGAAATTCAAAGGATGAACGTCTAAATTATCCCGTTCTTGATGGATCGCCTCACCTCAGTCTCGACCCCGAAATCTCCCGGCCGCAAGCCTAACTTGTTCGACAATATTCGATTCGCCCCTACGTCCAATAAGGTTCTTACTAGACTCCGATTGCCTACCCTTGCCGCAATATTCAATGCCGTATCGCCATGTTCGTCCTGAAGATCTACAAAGGAACTGAAGTCTCCTCCTTGATGTTCTGCGATCCAAAGAAATATTTGATCCAAATAATATCTTGCCGCAACTGCACGGCCTTTTACGCCGGCAAGAGACACTACATGATGGATGACAGACTTTCGGGATGTATCGAGAGTGCGGATAGATTGACTCAAAGAAGCTACGAGACCGTGGAAAGTCTGTCTGTCGGCATTATGGGTGGAAAGGCATGCACGAATGAGAGGTGTTTCACCAAGGTAGTTTCCCCGATGAATGTCGGCACCGCTGGCAATGAGGGCTTCGACTGTATGTTGTCGCCCCAGACTGGCGGCTATATGAAGGGGAGTATGGCCTTGATCATCAATGATAAGGTCAACGTCGACGGGAAGAGAAGGGTCGATGGGGATGATTTCACGTAAAAGATCAAGCACGGGAATGGGATCATCATGTTGACAGATGGAGGCTAAAATACCCGCGCGTCTAGTGTCTTTGAGAGGAGAAGAAGGATCTAGAACAGAGGGAGCAGATGGTTTAGACGCCAATCGGACTGTATGAACATCGAGGTCGGGCATCTCATGGATTTGATCAGTTGCAGATATTGAGGCCAAAAGTTTGGAGACACCATTAAAAGATGGCGTAGGTGTGGAGGATTGAACACGCGAATCGGCTTTGACAGAAGCTTGAGCAGCCAAAGGGGTTTGAGACTGACTTCGTGAAGGCAATTGCCACGTATGCTGAGACGGTGGTGCTTCCTTTCGAAAACGTTTGGACGGCGAAGGGCCTTCTTCTCCGTTAACCTTGGGACCCGTAGATGATGGTCGCGAACTATCAGATATCTGAATGTCCGCGGCGGGGTCCAAGACTGCCTGAGAGAAAGGATGAATCGGGAAGATGGAGGAGAAATGATTTGGTATGGAAATATTGGCCGTATCTGCGTCCGCTTCAGAGCGGTTCCGTTTGAGAGATTGCTGACCATGCAGAGGTGGAGAAGACAAGCCAGAAGAAGGAGGCTGAGAAAAGCCCCCAGTGTGGCGTGGTGCAGGTGAAGCATAACCACCAGGGCGAGAAGGAACAAGGCTGGAGTTTGAGGGAGTAAATAGTCCTTGAGCGCGACCTTGGTTCAAAAGTCGAAGAGCAGAACCAGGCATGATAGGCGGTGGGGCAAGAGTAGATGGTATAGCGGGTATATAAGGAGCAGGTACGCCGGCACTACCATACGATGATGACGCAGATAAAGGACGTGGTGAGATCGTTCCGCCAGAATTTGCCCCAGGAAGGGATGCGAGAGAGTTAGTACTTGGGGTAAAATCAAACAAGGGCGCCAAAAGAGGAGCAACACCGTACTGCAGAGCAATGTCACGCCCCCTTTCAAGTGGTATCCTGCCATTTTCGTAAATGTCGAATGAGCGATTCTGAGTTTCCAGGTGGACTGAGACTGACCATGTTCCTTGGTACTTGCCATACCCACCCTGAACGATCTCATGCTTCCCGGGTAAGATCTCCTTTTCAAGAATCTTGGTGCGACGTCCTTTGTCAACCCCTGCCACCTTGAGGATCTGAGTGGCGTTCACGTAGGCATCCGCGCGCCGTCGCATGACAGCGATGCCTCTAACCATGCACTCGTAAACCTGAAGTGACGCGACTCAGATGGGGGAAACGGTTTCAAACCAAGGGCGGTTACCTGGACAGAAGAGTAGACAGCATTGTAGATTTTGACCGGAGGCGGCTGGCCTGTTGCTCTTGGAGCGCTCTGCATCTAGATTGAAGAGAGCTTTGAGGGTCGGTCGGAACGCGACACTAAAGAAACGCGTAGAGGCGGAGTCCTAACTGCAGTGATTGGTCTGTTTCACTCCACTCGTATGCTCTGCAACTCCCACATATCAGTGCCATGTCCGACTCTCAAACGGAAAGGCAGCCTTTGTTACCACCTTTAATTCAGCCTCAAGAGGTTGAAGCAACTTCCGTCTTCCCCATCATACACATGATTAGATCTGTATGATATTCCTTTTTATTGGCCTGCCAGCTTTTCACTAACGTGCAGACCCCAGGACATAGTGGTAAGCTTTAATGGCATGGATTCAAACCTGAGTGGAAATGAAACAGCATCATTCTCTTAGCGCTTTATCGGTATGTTCAGATCCCCTTATAGGAATGTCAAAAGTTTATGATGTCTTCAGATACCCCCTTAACTTACGAGGCTGTCAGTCTCTTCCCCTGAGGCCAACAATTCATCTCAACGGCTAATATCTTTTCAGTTAACAGCGCCTGATCTTACATACACCCTTGTTCGCCCACTCGTCGACAAATATGGTGCCATCCAACGTAACGGCAACAAATCTGTCGTCTTCTGTTTTCTAATAAACCGTGTACATTTTTCCCGTGACCAAAATCTGGCTTCGCGAACACTTTCACGTTCGCGAGCCGAGCTTTGTGAATTGCTGGCTATCCAAATATTACGAGACCTTGGCAATAGCGTGTTGGATCTAACCCTCGCCCTCACGACTAGTTGGCCCGTCTATTCGGGAGCCGATCCAAACATCGTAGCTTTGGCACAAGAAGATGGCGACGAGCTGGAGGACCGAGTAGGGAATGGAATAGAAATGGCTATTCTCAGCAAGGCGAAAAGGTTTATCAAATCATCACCGTGTCAGAAAGTGATCGATGGCATATGGAGGTTTGTGGTTTCCCTCCTCTCCGAGTTACCTTTTTATCGAGGCTGCAAAGTGGTAAATGTGTTTACCAGGCTGAAAGCAGCCATTCAATTCTTTCTGATGTGGGTATTTATCATCTGGATTGCCTACTTTCATTAAAACGTGGTCAGACCTACAAACGCACTCCCGTGCATTTCTACGACCCTCACAAAGCCCCCCTTTTGGATCACTATCGGTTAGTTTTACGGAGGCGACAGGTTCACCGAAGCCTAAAATATGGTTCACAGCCTAAAAGTTCCTGCCATCCGTTCAGTCTTGGAATATTCCAAGTGGGTAACATTGCCAATTGTTGGAAGAAATGAGGTGTAATTGACCGTGGGCAGTTTCATCATTCTCTTTGTCCTCTTTATTATAGCTATAGAAATGAACGAACGTGACTCCCTCAACACGGCTGAGGCCTTGTTCTTGGTGTATGGAGTCGGTTTTACACTCGAAAAGGTTGCAGCTATGCAAGAACACGGTATCAACGGTGACTCGTGTCGATATCATGTCAGATAAATCTATTGACATAGCTCAATGAAACAGTCTACTTTAAAGGCACATGGGTCAGTTCAGTCATTAGCCTTTCGCTTTCTCAATATTCTTCCTAATCCCACAAATAGAATGGTTTCGACTTGGCATTCGGTTTGTTTCTCTTATCCATTTTTCATTGTCCTCGTTTGATCGGCTTCCTGTAGTTACAACCTATTGTCTTTATGCATTTTTGAGAGTTTATGGGGTTTACTACGATCGTTTGTGTTTTCTCTTCCCCTTAGATGCGGTTTCCCACCCACTATTGCAGAATTGTGGGCTCGGTCCACAGGCGTGGATTGTCTGGCTCTGATAGCTTGCTTGATGTTCCCTAGGCGAGTTACGTTCGAAGCGATTTCTCTTTGAATCCATAGTATGAGCTGAAGACTGGATTAGATTGGCGTTTGTGACGCTAAAAAACAACCTGATGGTCCTCTCACTTCGAGCAATGCTTGTCCAATTTGTGATCCTCATGTTCATTGCCGCCTTTTGCTTCTGCGGCTTTTTATACGCTCTTTGGACGTGAGCGTAATCGGCCTTATTACGACTTCTTACCCTCACAATCTCTTTTATTTATGACAGGTTGAGTCGGAATCAGGCGGGGTGAGTGATTTTGCAGTCCCATTCAACATGAATCTCATTCAGACATTGTAGTTATACTGCGGGGTTTGTGGAATTCCGAGTCTAGAACGATTTTGCTTACTTAGCCAACTGAGCCAGTACCATTGCTTGGTGGATGCTCGACCTCTGGTTTGGGCTTGACGCTAGTGGGTTCGATAGAGCTGGTCTGTGGAATATTCTTTTCATCTTGGGCATAACTGACACAGCAAACGATTTTCCCAGACCAGTTTCATCCATTTTTTGGGCCTGTTCTCATGGTCACCTATGCTTGTCTGAGCAATACTCTACTTTTGACGGGTGAGCTATTCCAATATTCCCCTCTTCTGGTAACTGGGTTTGACGGTCGTCGTAGTTCTTGTTTCTGTAGGATATTTTTCCAACGTGAGCGAATGGGTTATTTACTGTTCCTTGCAGATATTATCACACACGTTCTCGACGATTAACGAGGACGCCGCTGCGGAGGTTCTACCCAAGTCCTTGAATCGAGATGTCATGCTGATCGATATCTCAGGCAATGTTCCGCAAGGCCGTGTCCACCATCGAAGGGTGTGTTATTCCGTCTCTCGTGGCGAGGGGGTGTCATCACATAACGTCCTTTCTAGTGTCAAAGCAGATTTTTTATTTTCATACCAACCACCTATCAATGTGGTTGCTTTACTCATAATGTTGCCTGCAAATTACATCCTTTCGCCAAGGTGGTTCCACAAGGTGCGGTTTCTCGTCAATGTATAATGACACGTGCTAATACACCGTTGCGCAGGTCAATGTTTTTATGATTAGGTATCTAAATTTGATCCAGGCCGAGAACTAGCTTATCGTGTACCTGGTACAGGGCAACAAGTTTTCCCATTCTACTGTTGATTGCTTGGTATGAGCGTCAAGCTAAGAAAAATGGCACCTCCAGTTTCCACGAAACATTCGCGTCCATCGCCGAAAAGCTTTTTGATACATTGCCTCGACAAATCAAAAGAATGAGTATGTTCGTTAGCTGTCCTTCCTTCCACTTTCCTGACGTGGCGATATCTTTTTCAGCTCTTTTTGAAGGTTTGGTCGGGTACGATGCTGACATTGAGGCGGTAAGAGCTTCTAGCCCTGCTATCTCCCAGAAGTCTGAACCGATCATGACGTTCACTGCTTTGGCTGATCATTAGATATTCGAAGTTGAAAACGAGTTTGGGGAAAGTACTCTTGACATGAACGAACCTGAAAGTCATGGGCCAGTCGACGGTCCTCGCCAACAGCAGGAGTTGACGACACCGATCCGATCGGTGAACCGTACGCAATCTCACAGAAACACCCTTCCCAAAAGGTCGGACCATCAACCATCCTCATCGCCTAGAATCATTACCCGGAACCAGTTACCCTCCTTCGGTCGTACGGGGGAGAGTTCTAGTCCTTTGGCCCAGATTTTTCAACCCTTAGTCGTGCAATCAAATGAAGACCCCGCAGATTTTGGACCTTCGACGATTAGTTTTGGACCCATACACAGACTTCGGCTGTCGTCATTGCAATCGGCGCACAAAAACACCAATCTCGAGTTTGCAGGAATCCAAGCACCATCAACGAGTCTCAGAAAGTTTCCCTCAATGGGCACCCCACAGCTATCGGACTTGCCGTTATCGGAAAGTCCTGACCAGCACCCGGTGTCCGAAGAGCCAAACACTGAGGATGAAGGTACAAACGACCCGAAGCAGTTGGTTGCATGTTTGAAGGCCCTAGAGCAGAGACAGAAAAGAATCGAGGATATGCTCATCGGACTTACGAACAGGTTGAAAGCGTGAAGGAGCAAATCCTGCCATCATCTACTCAGTCCACAGTCAGTCATCTTTCCTCCTTGTAACCCGAAACTTTAAATAATTATGTCAGTGCTTTTATCCGATCTCATATGGGATACCGAGTGTCGTTTTCTAATTGCAAAAACCACAAGATGATTAGTAAGTTGCTGATCTTGTCCAGCACTACGTTCGGAGATTTCAAAATAATTGTTAAAACACAAGGATAAATTTCATTGATGAGCACTAATGTGAAATCATTTATGTATCTGGGACCAGGGATCGCATTAACTATTATCTGTATGTGTCCAGAAATAGTATATGGAACATAGTGCCCGCAAAGATGGGTGAGAATCACCATCTAAAAACAGATGTAGCCGGAATTCACCTGGCCCACTTTTTGGGCCATGCTTTGCTAGTGGTTTTAGTGTGCTAGTGGTTTCAGTGTTCAAACTGAATTAGATGTGAGAAGATATACAAAAAATGTGCATACTACGCCAAAATCCTTTATGTATCACAAGCATGATCAAGTCCACATTCAGAACCTGGCGCTGGAATGCCCTGAGATCATAAGTGATAAGCGTAAAAACATTATAATGACTGGCTAGTATACGGTCAATAAGGTAGAACAACTCAGCGCCAAGACTCTCCCCACCGGCCACGAGTTGGACTGGAAGGGCCACCGCCACCACCACCTCCACGATTCCTAGGCCATCCCGAATCCAGCGGTTTCATAGGAAGATCGAAATCTCTTCCGCGTCCACGTCCACGTCCACGACCTCGTCCACGAAAACTACGGTCGCCTTGGTCAGCCCAGTCTCCACGATCAATATTCGGGCTTGGATATCCATGGTCAAATCGCCGAGCTTGGGGGCTACGGGGTGGCTGTAGCTGTAGCTGTGGCTGTGGAACTACATTGGGGTTCGGAACTGGATACGAAATTGGAAAGCTAGGCACAGGATTCAACCATGGCTGTGAAGGGTTTACAGGAGGTGGTGGTTGTGGAGGTGTCATCTTGTTCTGCTGTGGCGCGGTCGGCAGAGGGATTGGATTCGTCGACGCGAGTGTCTGTAACATTAGCTGAATTTGTTCAGGGGTTAGAGACGCTACTTCGGCTGCTAGCGTTGCCGGTGCAATTTGACCAATCCCTACAGGAGCTGGTGGTACCAGATTTGGCAATGGTGGTGGGATGGAAAAGGGTGGGTTGAACAACGCCGGAGAGTTCACAGACGGAACATCTGGTGCTGGTGTTGGTTGTGGTGGCGCGAGTTTCCCTTTGTTAAGGACCCAGATTCCAATTAGATAATTTGCTTTCCGAATCTTCGGCAGACGAAGGTCGTCAAGTAGCTCTATATAATCTGGCAGAGGATCACTAGAGAGCAAGGGGATAATGTATAGTTCTCTCCCTGGGTGAGATTCCTTGGGTCGACTACCCCACGGGAAGATGAGACCATGACGCCTGGAGGAGGAGTGACTAATCAGCGCCTGGCTGCTTGGTTACAAAACGCGAAAAGAAGCTTACCCTTTCGCGATTAAGAAATCGGACAGGATCGTAAAACCGCTTTCTGCGCCAGGATGAGGTGAAAACGCCACACCGATGAGTTCCTTGGCGGAATTCATCCGCATCTGCAGCAAAAACCGAGAAGAATTTTCCACTGGCACTCGGCCATCGATTCTAAGCAACTCGGAAGGGAATAATGTGCGCCAAAGCAGCGAGTCGAATCGCAAGGCTCGGCCGCCTATTTGTCGAGCGACCACACGTATCTCCTGGGGAATGGTGGAATCAAGGGGTATACCGAGCTGGGAGAATGCGCACGTCAGAGAACAAACCAAAAGATAAAGCAACTTTTACATACCATTCCCGTCCAAACATGGGGTAAGCCATCAAACACTGCTTGTTGTGTGTCAGAGAGGTTGTTGCCCCCGGTAGTGTTATTATTTTCGTCTTGGTCTTTCTCCAAAAACATATCGAAGTCTTGGTCATTAGCCTCTTCTCCCAATATCTCATTCTCTACAAAACCGTGCTTCTGGTCCTCATTGGGTGGCAGTTTGTCATGATGTACTTCCGGCTTGGGCGCATTCCATAGTGAATTCAAATCAAAAGACGATCGGGAATGTGGCTCTGGGTTGGGGGCGTTGGCGAAGGGCGATATCCCAGTTGGTGACTTGGGGGACACCACCGTAGGGGGACTGACTTGTGCATCCATGGCTGGCAGATTGTCCGTCGTGGGGGATAGCGTGGGCATTGGCGCTGAGCCATCTTGAGTAGGAGAGTCTTCGTCGATATTGATAAGATCTGCCAGATTCAGCTCGGGTTCGGCCATAACAAAGTCGGACGAGGTGGGCATGAACAAGTTTGCCTGCGGTCGAGAAAACTCCGGTGATATGTCGGATTCAGCCGTATGTGCCGTGGGTACTGGGTGTGTTTGTGGTAAACCCCAGCTGGGATGGTGTGGTTGAGTGGGTGACTCTGGTGAGGTGGCATGACCGACTGGCGAAAGAGGCGTCTGTTGTTGTTGTGCTTGGGCCGCTTTCCAGCGAGCCATACGCTCTCGTTCTCTTCTCTCCTCTTCCTGGTCGTTCTCGGGTTCGGGCTCGATCCGCACCTCACCGTCCAAGTCCTCGATATCCTGTAAGCCTTTGTGCGTAATCTTTGCACGAGGTACTTTGGTCTTTTGCAAGATCGAATGCTCGAGCGACTCTTTCTCCGCGATCTTGATAGACTGCTTCGTTTCTTCATTGGCCAAGTCAGTAGATGACATGAGGGAAATTTCCTTGGGCGTGATGTGCGCAGAGACAATGCGCCTATGAAGGACGACACGATCAGGTTTGCTGAGGTTGAACTGAAGCATACGAAAGCGTTCCCTGGAGATAGACAGGATGAATATGGAGCTGAAGGCCAGGCGAAGGAGAACGTACTTGTACTTTCCACCAGCTGATGGATGACCTTGCTTGTCTGGCTCAGAGTAAATGTCATACACACAATGCTCAAGCTCAGTAGCAAATCTATTCCCCTCCTCATTCAAATGTGCCCGTTCATCCTCTGTTAATTCGTCCAACCTCTTCTCAACCTTTGCAACTTCACCTTGTTCGCCTTGGGCATATACGAGAGGATACTTGAGAAATATTTCATCAAAAACTTCTTTCAACTTTCCGAGACAATATCTCCTAGTGGGATCGTCATTCGCGCTGGATTCAGACCCTTTCTTTCGTTTTTGTGGAGGTGCTGGAGTAGCTAGTTGCGGTTTTCGTTTCAAGTTGCTACTTGGCCGGGGAGATATTGACTTCCTGCGGGCAATGATGGTCTTGGAAGACTGACTGACTCGACGAGATCGATCGACGGGCTTTCGGTCATTCTCAGAACCCGAGGAGTCGGATGAAAGGGAGAGTCGACGAGTGGTGCGCTTCACCATATCGATAAGCTAAAAAAGCAGATTAAGACAACTGTGATGGAACGTACCTTTCCAACGGAGCCACCATTCCCCTTTGGCTTCTCCCCATCCGTGATATACTCATCTTCGCTGCTAACCTCGGATTCGGATGGAACGTCGGGTTCCAACGGGTCGGAGTCAACAGGTTCAGGGGAGACTTGAGATTTCCCTGGCTTGAGAGAATTGGAGTCTACGTCGGTACATTCCTCGACAGCATCAGGACCCTCCCATTCCACTGTGGCAGAAAAAGAAAATGTTAGCGACATGCAGTTTACCATTAAAACAACAGAAAGTGAATGAAATCGAAAATACACCAGACGTTTTGTCTCTGGTACTATCGAAACAACCTCAACTGCAACAGATTGCAGAGGAGCATACAACTCAAGTACAGCAGCAAATGGGACGGCTGCCAGGACATAAATCATATGTACTTGGGTGCACGCAGGATCGACAATTTGCCTGGAGAAGTGATTATAATGCAGAGGCGAAGGCCAACTAATGCATGAGGAAACTCGCGATGTTCTGGAGCGAAAGTTATAAGGCATGTTTTACGAAAACTACATGATGGTGGGGAAAGATGGACGATATGTAGCCAGAGATACTCACTGACTGTTCGACGTCCAGTTTTCACCGTGCAAGAGGGACAAACATAGATATCTATGGACGAGGATGAGCACGCGAATAAAAAGTTGAAAGTTGGGAACTAACCGATATCCTCCGCATCCCTTTCGCTAAGTTCTACACAACGAAAATGAAACCTAAATAGAGGTTAAATCGAAGTTGGAGAAGGGAAGAGAGAGGACTTGCCAATCCTTGCACTCGGAGCAATTGACCATTGGCGTGCCATCATCGGGTTGGCGGCATATACAATAGGATTTCTTGAAGCCAGATTTGGAGAGTTTATCCGGCTTTGGTTGAGACTTGGCGGCCGAGTCTTTCTTTTTCCGGTTTTCTTTTTTATCGAGATCTACTTGACTTTCATTGAGATTGGCTCTGCGCGAGCGATGAGTGGTTTTCGGATGACCGGTTGATACATTGCTTGGTGCAACTACCGTTGGCTTTGCTCTCGAACGAGTGCTCATCATAGATCTGGTCCTTGTGGATGTCGGGAAGATGACGTTCGGGATGTTTGCATGTTTGTTGATTGTCATTTCAGATTCCGCCGGTCACATGCCACGTCGGTGGCGACCGGCCACGGGGAATGCCGGCGGCCGATAGAAATATGAATGGTACGATTAAATATCACCGACACATGTTCATGGAACGTTTGATTCAGCGTTTATTCTCTGGATCTCAAAAGTCTCAGGTTGTCTCCTCTCTGGTCGGATGACCCATGGTTTGTTTCTCGGGTCTCCAGCAACTAATGAAGAGTGAAACTAATTTTCAGTGGGGGAAAGACAGGAGTATCCTGCATTCACACTATACGCGACTAGTCCCTCTCAGGTCAGGGCGCAGCAGTGACGCACGACATGATGCGTGATGGTTTGATGCGTCATCCCAATAAGCCCACACGTGGTTTGGTACTGAAGTCCGCCCAATGAAGTCTGCCATGTCTGGTTGCTGCGATAGCCTCGGAGGGCAAATCGCTAAACCAGCGGGCAACAGCGAGGTGCTTAATGGGGTCAATGACGCCCTGACAGCAGGCGCATGACCATCTATGAGACTCTGAGGGCCCCACTTATAATTATGTAATACCCAAGTGGTCGGGGTATTCCAGGGGTAGGTTGACCGATCGCATTTGATCAATCCCTCAGCTCATCTGTCCGTCCGCCATTCTAGTGACGGCTGACGCTCCCACCGTCTTACGCCCACCGACTCACGCCCACAGCTGATACTCCCACCACGGCCTCACCTCCAACACTCTTTACCAGATATCGTCCAATTATTTATTCCATATCCCAGTCAGGTTCGATCCTTTTCCTTCATCAGCCCACCCACCGTGAACCCTCTATGTGGAATGCGGTGAACAGTGTTTCGGGAAATTTCCGCTGACCCACATCTATCTGTAGCCTTGTTCCGTTAACGTCTTGGATATCCTCCAATCTCCTCCTCCCGGCAGGCTCATAACCCTCTCTATTTACTCGATTCCCGCTCTGCTTATCTCTCACTCGTCCAACCGGTCGGTCACCTCTCCCTACCTTGATACCTCATGGCAGTAGCCATTCTACCCATCCCGACTCCTTCGATATCCAGTCCTTTCCTTATGCCTTCCAGGCAACATATCAATGTCAGTGGTGCCATGTCCCCGGCAGCCCCATCCTCTCGTTCTTCCCAACCACCCCCTTCGGCTGTACCCTCCCCCTCCGAGACCCCAGGTCCTTCGCAAAAGCCCCTTCAACGAATTCGCTATTCTCTCGAGCAGAGTTTCCGCACTGCGACTAGGAGAACCAAACATCAACCTGCAACAACCGACGACGCTGCCACCGCCACGACCAGAGATATCAATGGGAGGCTGCAGGTGACGAAGGAAGACGCTCCCAAAGAAAGAGACCGTTCAAATGTGCTAAAAAGTATTGATTCAAAAGGCATATTTCGCCGAGGTCGTCGAGAGTCCATCGCACCTTCTGTCCCACCCCCGAAAGGCAAAATCCAAGACGCTAGCAAGAATAATGATCCAACTCAAGTTGCCAGCTCCAGCTTCGTAGGATCCCTCCGCCAGGCCTCCATCTCCTCGCCTACCTTATTAGCTTCACAAGCCTTTCCTGCTCCCATCTCCCGTTACGCTCACTCCCCTTCGCCATCCAAGGATAGTAGTCTCATTACACCCTCCCGAGACCGGGTAAGTGGACTGAACACTTCACAACGTCCTCCAAATGATGCCGCAGCGGCGGCTAAACGCCCTTCTCACACAAATGGCACGGCACAACTAAGTCCCAGCCGCTTAACGAGAGATCCTTCGCAAAGACATCAATCGACTCAGTCAGGCCCCGTAGTTCTTCCACCCTCACCGTCTTCCCCTTCTCTCTTGACCTTACAGCGCACTTTACCTCCAACGCCAACAAAACAAACGCGAGACCCCACTACTCCTCCACATACACCGACATACTCCCCCGGTTCCCGAAACAACCTCGCCTCTAGCTCGAGACGGCATGGTGCATCCAGCTCAAGCCATCTGCCTCTCGGCAGCCCACCTACCACTCCCACCACAATCCGAGGCCCGAGTCCCATCCACACACGATCCCCGTCTTCTCTTACCCGTGTAACCACTACCCCGCGTGGTTTCGCGTCTGCATCAACCTCCCACCTCCCCCCAAGTCCAATCGCCCCAACAACCCGAAGGGCCTCCGTCGACTCCCATCGGTATCCATCTGACGGATCTCGAACCGGCTCCCCTTCTTCTCCAAGTAGGCGAGGACCATCCCCATTCTCTGCCTCGCGCAGTCGACATCTCAACACTTCTACTGCTTCGCTGGCCTCACCATCCAACCCAGATCATCGTGAGCTTATTCGCCATGCGATATCGCTGCTTTGTAAAGAGCTGTCAAGGCCGCCACATCCAACACAGAATGACCCCTCCGCGAAGGAAGCGGAGGCGCGCATGGCGCCATTGTTGAGGCATGAACGAATATGGGGAATGACTAGCGGGCCGGGTACAAAGCAACCTAGTTCGGGTGAAAGTTCGGGCTTAACTAACCATACCCTGGGCTTGGAAGACAGGGAGAGACGGCTGTTTGTCGATGCTCTCCGGGATGGCGTCGTTCTGTGTCTGTGAGTGGATGAATATCATTGGGATATCACTGCTATTGACTCTATTTTTCTTCTCTCTTCTGATCAGACTTATCAATAAACTTCGATCAAAGCTGGTTGTTCGGCCAGACCTTAGAGAAGATGGGACCAAACGCTCTTCCAATGTCGACAAGTTTCTGGCTGCCTGTGCATCGCGTGGTTTATCCTCAGAAGAGATTTTCCAACCCGACGATTTGAAGCAAGCCACCAGTGAATCCCTTGCACGTGTAGCGCGTACAATTGTCGCCCTCATCAGGTTTGTGGATGCACCACCCGACAAGTCGAAGTATCTTTCAGGACAAGTGAGGACTTCCCACAACAGCCCATACAGCCAAGGGACAACTGGCGCAGCTGCCTCGACCCCTAATTTCCGACTGCAGACCTCGTCTTCACCTTCGACTCCTACCAGTCACAAGCGTCAGAGCCCTCCTTCTGATCCAACCGCCATTCGCCCGAATAGCCCAGACGATGGGAAATATAAAGAATCTAGTGGTAGAGTGGTAAAACGTGATCGAGTTGATCGGGTCTTGCATTTTGACGTTGGCAACGATCGAGCCGTCAATGAACCCCTGAGACCTCCTAGATCACCTCTGCGAGCTAGACGTCCAGATGACGACGGCACAGGCCTGTTTACTAGACCTGTGAGGCCCGCCTATCCGTGCTCAGATCAAGATTCGGTTGCGGATTCCACAGCAGTATTGGCACCGGAATCGATTCGAGAATCCCTGGCGGATCCCTTTGTGCAGCGACAGTCGACTATATCAGGGACGGCAACCGACACTACGATGTTCTCGAGCTTGCTGGAGTCTCGGCAAAATAATGCTGGCAGCAAAGCAAAATACGGAACGATACGAACAGTCACGACAGAGGCTACGTCAGAGTCACCATCTTTCGATGTAGTAGGCGGCTCTTATGTTGGATCCATGATTGATGAAGCCGCTAGGAAGCAGGTAGAACTCGGTGCCAAATCCTCAAGACAGTCTCGTCAAACTGAGACTCGTGTCATTGAAAGAGTGCCCGAGGAAGTCGACAGGAGCAGTTCGAGCTCGAAAGGAGGACAACCAATAGAAAAAGGAAAGATAGGAGTGCCGGAGCGGGAGCGGGATCGAGGTAAAGCCGAAAGGATACCTGCAATTCATTTGGGAAAAGGCAAGTGGCCTGATGACTTCATCGGGGCCATTCCAACCCATAATCAACCACACCCTAACCCTCCCTCATCACGTACTACATCAAATCCCCTGCCCACTTCTTTACCAACGAAACCTGCAGTTGCCAACGCTACCAATAATCTCGAGTGCTCTCCTCCGTCCCCTGGAGTAGCCAAGCATCGCGCCACACGTAGCATTGATACTGCTCTACTCTTGCCTAAACAATCGCCTTTCCGCGACCCTAGTCCTGATGGTATACCTTCCGCGTCTGGCAAAGTTGCGCTCAGACGTAACACCACCAAACCCAACGCTCAACGTAATCGCGTTTATGTTCCGCGGAACAGTATCGATGATCGTCGCAGCCCTAATAATAGCGGCGATTCCCTCGTTCCTTTCCCTCGAGGAATCTCAGGCGAACATGGCCCAGGAACCTCATCCCCATCTCTGTCCATCGATAGTCAACCTGGTGTAAGTCCTCCGGGCCCCCACGACAAACCACTTCTGTTCCGTGGTCGTTTTCAGAGCGACGTTGAAGGGTCGACGAGGCGTCCTCGGCCAAGTTCCTACGACGAGTTGGGCGCGAGACCAACACGGTCGAGATTCGAAAGCATGGTTAACCTTGGTGTTGCGACAACCAATGCGAGTGCCAGCGATCTGTTGACCAGGAATTCTATGGATGGCAGCGCGGTTCGAAAGACACTCATAGTCAGAGAACCAGGCAAGCCACCAACTCGTTTTGTACGCTCACTTCTTTCTTTTCATGACAACAGAGCGCTGATTAGTCACTTGAATGCAGCAATTAGGTAACTTTATCGGACGGGGACAGTTTGGTTCCGTTTACCGAGCTCTGAACCTGAATACTGGCCAGATGGTTGCTGTGAAGCGTATCCCACTGGAAGGTCTGAAGGAAGCCGAAGTGACACAGTTGATGAGAGAAGTCGATCTGGTCAAAAGTCTCTCACACCCCAGTATTGTCAAGTATGAGGGAATGACACGTGACGATGACACTCTCAATATCGTTCTTGAGTAAGCGAAGCTGATGATAATATTCTGTTTTCGAAGCTCACTTTTCTCACAGATATGCCGAGAGCGGGTCGCTTGGGCAAACTCTCAAAGCGTTCGGTAAACTGAACGAAAGCCTTGTCGCCAGCTATGTCGTGAAAATTCTTGAGGGACTTCACTACCTCCATCAATGCAACGTTGTGCACTGCGATTTGAAGGCAGCTAATATCCTGACCACGAAGAACGGAAATATCAAGTTGGCCGATTTTGGTGTTTCCCTTAACCTGCGAGCCATGGCGCGAGACCCCAAGGATGTATCAGGCACTCCCAACTGGATGGCTCCCGAGGTCATTGAACTTAAGGGAGCGTCGACAAAATCAGACATCTGGTCATTGGCGTGTACAGTGATTGAGTTGTTGACCGGACGTCCTCCATATTCCGAGATCACGAACGGTTTCGCAGGTATGCAACCCTCTTTCCTAGTGACGTCCTACAGTCTAACGTGTTACAGTCATGTGGAGAATTGTGATGGGCGGAATGCCTCCTATTCCCGAGGGATGCACCCCCCTTCTTCGCGACTTCCTCGTCCAATGTTTCAACAAGGATCCAACAAAGCGTCCTGATGCCGAGCAGCTCTGTGAACATGAATGGCTGAAGAACAGCGTGGAGGCTTATAAAGTGCGACCGTGACTCATAATTAAATCGACGACATAAAATTAATATGTTGTTCTTTGACAGGAATTACACCGAAAGGACAGTATACCCTTTTTACGTCGCGTCAGCCGTGAGTATCAGAAGTCCGGAGCAGTGCATCCCCCTAAGCTCGATATACCCGACCCGCCGGACACACCACGAGTATATGACGTGCCTGGATCGCCTTCTGGTCGCCGACTGTCAGATTCAACAACTCGTGAGTACGATCCTATCTCGCCTCGCGAACACTCTTTTGTAAAGACAATCTTCGGTAAACGTAAGTTTCATCCTCGTTAATTTGGGCTGCACTTAATGTCGAGGCTATCAGCTATGATATGCACGGTGTGTCATCAAGGCATCAAGAAGAACGCTGTTTTTTGTGGACGGTGTAGCCTCATTTCCCATACCAAGTGCTCTGACAATGCACCTCCAACTTGCAACCTCCGTGAGCAGCTGCTTTTATATGCTCAATACGCGGACAAGGGGAATCCTGCGACTGTATACTATAACCCTTTGGATATTCTGCGCAATGTTGTACCCATAAGCCCCACAAGCCCCACGTCGGAGAGTTCCCTCACGCCTGGCACCCCTCTAACAAGCCCTGATCATGTTGGTTCCCCTACCGCCTTTAAATGGTTCCCTCCATTCAGAAGGCCAAAGACGACTATATCATCAGAACAGGGCCAACCATCGTCTCCCCCTCCACCATCTGCCTTTCCACGGGAGGAGAGACGCAAAGCAGCTGTTCTGAAACGCAAAGAGACGAAAAGACGCCCCCAATCCGTTGCGAGCGATAGCACAATCACAAACACGTCAAGCATGAGAAGTGCCGCTACGGCTTCCAAAAGCTTTTCAAGCAGGCTTGACGCCCGAACTTCGGTTGTTTCCATCGAGACGGAGATGGGCATGTCGGGAAGCCGGGCTGGCGACTCCGAAGGCCCCAGATCGCCATTGATGTCGGGATATTTGGTTTCTGAACCCTCCACAAATCAAGATGCCGCGAGAATAGATAGCACACCTCCCGAAAGCAGTCCGCAAAAGAAACGCAACAAAGATTCGAAGTCAGGCTGCAACATACAATGAATTTGGTCCCACTCGCCATTCACTCGTGTTCCTCCTTGTTACTCACTCCCAAACCATACCCTCTTTAGTCAGTTTGCATTTGGTGCATTTGTACTCTCAGTTATCTCAGGACCTCACAATGTTGCATCTCCCCTCACCCTTATCATTGCATATTTTGACATTGGCCGTGTTTTCCACCTACAGACAATCTGCCAACATGTATAATGGTTGATAGTTACGTGTTATCAATCTGATTTCTGCTCCATCTATTTAGGTTTCAGTGTCTTCTATGCTTTGATCAACTGAGCAAGACTGTTTGCCTGCTTAAGCCTAGTGAAAAACCTGCCGATTTATAGGGAGTTGAAGCAACTGTAATCCCCTTGCTTGACCATGGTTCTGCACCCTGTTCATTAGATTTGACAATTACTAAGCTGGGTGCCACCATTGACATTAGGATAACTGGTATTATCAATGTGATATCAGCCTTGGATCTCAAGTTATACAATAATAATATAATATTCTGTAATGGTTGACTTCCTGTAAGAATTTTTTATTATGGGATATAATAAAATCGATGAGTATATAATATAAAAGGAAATTGGCCAACATGCCGTTCGGAGTTTGAGATCATAATCCTACCACCTGTCAAACATAACCCGTTCATAAACCTTAATCTGTTTGAGGGGGTCAACCCCCTCAAACAAATATTCCGCTTGCTCATAAAACACTTTTGGTAAGTGTTCATCCTAATCTGGTTGTCAGAGATATATTTTTTCTTTTTCCTTTGCTCGTCTATTGCCATTTACATCAGACAGTTTACATCAATAGCCGCTTAGCCACCCAAGCTCTGCTTAGTAATAGAAGGTGACCAAGCCATATCTATATTTAGTCTACCATCACTTTCCTTATCTACATGACTCATCCATAGTTATTACGACTCACATGTAGTCAGTATGACTCATACTTAGCTAGTATATAAAGCTAGCAGTAGATAGACTTAGGATAAGTCTGTTTCTTTCGTTAACACCCCAATCAGTAGTCTTCCAACCCTTTAAAACCCTACATCCAGAGCCTGAAGTAAAACCTTGCGATCAACCCTAGACTGCTGTCTAACAAGAAACAGACTTCCTTCTTGCTCACTCCACGCTATACAACCCCTACTCTGTCTGGCTAGCACTGAAGGTCTTCACCCACCAGATCAATTTCACCACCCAGACATCAACATCGATTAGGCTTGCTCTCTCCCCTTGTATTCCCATCAAGCCCCCCAATATCCAACTGCCACCGTTCCACCAATGGTTTTGACTCATTCATCATCCACTATCCCTCACCCTGCTATCCCTCTCTCCCAGGAAGGCTCTCTCCCTCCTGTCCCAGCTCCCTCCCATGATGAGATGGTTGACCCTGCCCAAGAACAAGAAGAAGAAGAAGAAGAACAAGCAGGTCCCTCTCACTCAAAAGGGAAAGGTTGAGCTGAGGACAATGATGAGGATGAAGAGGAAGATCCATGTGTAGCCTTCGAGATTATGAAGCAGGATTATCAACAATTGCTGCAGGTCCAACAAGACCAAGCACAAGCGAGTCATAGAATCGAACAACAACTTCAAGTATTGATGGCCAACCTCATAGGCCCCCAACCTGTCCCTGCCCCTGCCCCTGTCCCTGCCCCTGCCCCTGCCCCCGCCAAGATCAAGATGAACCCTCCTGATGAATTCTCTAGTGACCCCACCAAGCTTCGCAATTTCCTGCGTCAAGTGAAGCTGAACCATTTGGGATGACCAGGAATCTCAGAGGCCGACAAGATTATCTATGCCTTGTCGTTTATGATCGGAGGAAATGCAGAACCATGGGCTGAGCGTCAAGTAGATGCTTACACAATGTTGAACTGGGTTGGTGCCGATTGGGCTGTCTTTGAACAAGCCCTCACCCAAGACTTTGGAGACTTGGACCCCAAGTCAACTGCTCAACTGAAGATCAAGGACGTCAAGCAGTTCAACAAGAGCGCAGAGGAGTACAACATCAATTTCAATCGATGGGCCCATGATACTGGATACAGACAAGAAGCTTCAGTGACTTTATATAAAGACAGACTCAACCCCTCCCTTTTGCAACAGATCTACCTCTCAGATCGTCAACCCACCACCCTCTTTGAATGGCAGTCTCGTGCTGCAGAACTTGACAGATGACATCGAGAATTCCTAGCTAGAACATCTTCTAAGCCCCAGACTCATAACACTTGTATCACCAACACCCCCTACCAACAAGGACCACCTGCTGGTCCCTCCACCTATTCCAACCCTGCTGCCCCCAGAATCAAACAAGAAGAGAAGCCTGCTTCACTAGGAGGAATTCCCAAAGGAGCATGTTTCAACTGTGGATGATTTGGCCACTTTGCCAGTTCTTGTCCCAATGCTCCTAGGACAAGTACTTCTGGTTTTGGAAGCCACTCCTTCACCCCAGCAGCTAGAGGTCGTGGAGGAAAGAAACCTGGTCGAGGGAGAAACATTCGAGTTCTGGAGACCTCAGCCTCGATTGAGGAGGTTAACTCCAATGAAGATTCTCATCAAGACTTCGAGAAGTGTGGTATCGTCAACTGGGAGCCTAAGAGGAAAGAAGAGCTGAAGAGAGCTTTGGAGAAACAGGGTTTTTGAACAGTCTGGACAATAGCTCGTGCGTTGCGGACTCCTTTTCTATATGTACCACTACCCCTATGCAATCTATTTCCCAAATTCTTGGTGCACTTGATTCGAGCGAAGAAGCTTTGACCATACCCCTTTGGTTGGAAACCACAGACACTGGTAGACGAATTGCTGCCAGTGCATTGATAGACTCTGGCGCCTCTGGATGCTTTATAAACTGGAACTTTGTGCAGGAGTGCGATATCCCTTTTTATCAATTGGAAGGACCAATCCCCGTGTGGAACACAGATGGGACAGACAACCGAGGAGGTCCCATTGAATATGCTGTAGACCTGTGGATGGAGATGCCGGATTTTCCTAGGGAACGAACCCATTTGGAAGTGACAAATTTAGGAGATATGATACAGGTTATCCTCGGCTACCCGTGGCTCAAACATAACAATCCCCTGGTTGACTGGAAGGCTGGAACACTGACTTCACGTCAGACTGTGGCCCCAACCAAGACTTCTCAGGCTGGAGTGATAGTGTCGCAAGTAGGCTCTACATTGAATGGCGACTTCTACGCCAAGATTATCAGATTGGTGTCACAGACGTAAATTTTCATTTCCTCTCTATGTTAGTCATTGCTGCTTAGTCGGACAGGTCTTATCTCTACTTGGGATCCCCCAGGGATTCCCCACAATTCCGTATCTTTTCATGTATCCGAGATAGGACACATTTCATTTCCGACAATCATGTTTCATCTCTTCACATGCTCCAAGTCCCTTATCATGTTTATCTTTACTCATCGCATGTATTCCTCGTGTTTACACTGACTCATCCGCAGTAGCGTAGTCAGTATATAAACTCCTAGTTAGTCGTACTCAGACTTTAAGTCTGATTCCTCGTTAGCAACCCAATAACTAGGACTTGAGACATTATCATCGTCTTGGGACAGAGCTCTCCGAAGTAAAACCATCTCATCGACAACCAGTTTATAACAAGAATCAGACTTCCTTCTTGCTCTCTCCCCCCTTACTTGATCCACCCTTATCTCCACACTGGATGATGACAAGGAGGACCTTTACGATCCCTCTGAGCAGAACAACCCCCTTTCTCAGTCACTCTACTCACAAACCTGAATCTTCCCAGATCCAAACAAGGAAGCTAGTCAAGCTTCTCCTCTACCAAGTATCACACAAGCTCTAGGAAGAACTCGAAGCGAAACAACTCGCTTACTTGCCACCGCCCAGTCACAACGTCCCATCACTCCCCCTACTGTTAGGTATCTACCCTTCCCATTCCAACAACCGACTCGACCTTCTTCACCTTTAACAACACCTTCACCTTCACCATCACCAGATCCAATGGGTTCTCACGCTAACCCCCCTGTTCCCAACCTTAATGAAATCCTTGCAGTCATGAACGACTTGCGGAGGGAGATGGCCAATCTTCAGGCCTCAAACGCGAACCAAGCGGCGGAGATCCAAGATCTCCATCAACAACTTGCCACCCAAGCTCAAGTTCAACCCCCACCGGGACCTCAACCCCAACCTCCTGCCGCTCCCACCATCGAAATAAAGATGGCCAAACCAGACGAGTTCACTGGTCGACAACAGGACGTCGACAAATTTATTAACAGCTGCGAATTGTATTTCATGGGGAAACCATACCGCGATGAACACAAGATCCCTTTTGCCCTTTCCTTCATGAAGGGCATGATGGCCCAAACTTGGTCAGAAAAGGAGACCAATGACATGAGAACTGTCAACTGGACTGGCCCAACTGCTACCTGGGCCGCGTTTGTAACTCGATTCCGATCAACATTTGAAGGAATCAACAGACAGTCTCGTGCTCGCAATGACATCAAGAACCTCCGCCAAGGAAGAAAGAAGATTGAAGACTACAACCTGCGCTTTGGCGCTTTACAGGTCGATACTGGTTTCAATGACGCCGCCCTCATCGATCTTTACCAAGCTGGACTCGATTCCGAGTTCATTGAATACGTTTACCAACTCCCCGCCGTCCCTGCCACACTTCAAGAGTGGAAGGATGCCACGACACGCTATCAACATCAGAAGGACATTCTCGCCTCACAGAAACAGTCCTCTACATCCCGACCCCAATATTCCAATCCCTTTCCTACCCGAGGATCGTACGTGGCTGCGACGACGACCCGACAAACGTCAGCAGCCCCCACCGTCAAAAGAGAAGAGTCTTCCTCTTCTACCTTTACGATCCCGTACGGAAACTGCTATTCCTGCGGCCAACCAGGGCACTTCGCAAACACCTGCCCAAACCGTGTCGCCAGTGATGCGAAGAATCTACCCGATACCTCTTCCTCACATTGAGGAGGATACTTCCGAGGTAGAGGTGGTTACAGAGGACGAGGACGAGGTCGAGGTCGCGACATACGTGTCGTTACCACTGAGCCCCACGTGGAGAATGTCAGCTCGCCCGCTACACTGGCAACAAGCGAGGCTCCATCAGATATGGCGAAATCTGGTATGCGCAATTGGTCGGATGATTGAAAGAAGAGGCTGGCAGCGGACTTGAAGTCCCAGGGTTTTTAAGAGGTTTGGATGATATGCCCTACGTTACGGACCATACCACTCAATGTACCATTACACCAAGCAATCCATTTGGAACTCTTGGTACTATCGAAAAGGGCGATTCAGGACTTACAATGGACATTTGGATCAAAGCTTCAGACAGTGGCCGACGTGTCCCCGCCACGTGTCTTATTGATAGCGGAGCTTCTGGAAACTTTATGGACGAGAATTTCGCAACTTGTCACGAATTTACTCTTCAGGATTTGGAAACCCCAATCCCCATACGGAATGCCAATGGGTCAGAGAACCGAGGAGGCCCAATCATTTTTGACACAGATGTCTGGATAGAAGCTCCAGGTGGATACACTGAAAGGATCCGTTTGGAAGTGACCGACCTCGGATCCAAGTTTGATATTATCCTCGGCTACCCATGGCTCAGAGCTCAAAACCCTAGTATTGATTGGGAGAAGTCAACACTGGCTCTCAGAGGCAAAGAGACTTCTCGTCGGTATTGTAGCGGCGAAGCAGAGCCTTCTGTGGTAGAATCGGTCTTGCTGGCGATAACAAGTATTTCAAAATCAGACAAGTCTCGAGCCAGCACGGTGGAGGAAGATATGCGAAAGTTTGTACCGGAGGTCTATTGGAAGGACTATGCTAGTGTCTTTGCCAAGGAGTCCTTCGATTGCCTTCCACCTCATTCTGAGTTTGATCACATTATTGATCTCAAAGATAACTTCGTACCTCAGAATGACGCAACTTACCCGATGTCCCCTCGAGAGATAGACTTCCTAGAGAAGTTTTTGGAAGAAAACGTGGCCACTGGACGAATATTCAAAGGATCCTCACCTCAAGCCGCTCCCTTCTTCCTGAGCAAGAAAGCTGAAGAAATCAATGCGAAAGGACAAGATGCTGGATATAGACCAATCGAAGACTACTGTTATCTGAACCACTTTACTGTTCCTGACCGATATCCTCTACCACTTCTCCATCAAATCGTTCAGCAACCCAAGTTACGATCTGCTGCGCTATTCACAGTCGTGGATATCCGATGGGGATTTAACAACATTCGGATTAGGGAAGGCGACGAATGGAAAGCCGCTTTCAACACGGTCAAGGGACTCTATGTTCCAAGAGTGATGTTCTTTGGTCTACAGAATTCTCCAGCTACTTTCCAACGGATGATCGATACGCGATTTGCTGAAGTGTTAAAATCAGGTTGTGTTTTTATCTATATCGATGACGTTCTCATCTGCGGAGATGATCTAGAAGAATTGCATCACTGGACGTTCAAAACCCTTGACATCATGAAGAAGAACAAACTCTCCTGTAAACCCGTCAAATGCCAATCCGAGAAAGACGAGGTGATCTATCTAGGGATGACCTTAACGAAAGGTCATATCGGAACCAATCCTAAGAAGATCAAAGCCATAGCCGAATGGCCTGAACCTCGAACTGTAAAACAACTCCAATCCTTTCTTGGAAGTGCGAATTTCTGGAGAAAATATATCAAGGACTTTTCAAAGATCGCCCAACCACTTAACCAATTGCTCCGCAAAGATACTATATGGGAATGGACCCCCAAACGACAACACACCTTTGATCAATTAAAACACTCCCTCACAAATGCCCCTGTCCTCGAAGTACCGGATCAAGACCTACCATACTGCTTGGAGACGGACGCCTCTGGTTTTGCCTTGGGAGGAATACTGTCTCAGCTACATGAAAACGAATGGAAACCCGTAGGCTTTCATTCAAGATCTTTAACCCCTGCTGAAAAGAAATATCCAACTCATGACGCTGAGCTTCTAGCGATAATAGACTGTCTTAAGGCATGGCGACATCTTTTGGAAGGTTCACGACATGACCTTCTGATTCGTACCGATAGCCTCGCCCTCAAATATTTCAGTATTGCTCGTGTGTTATTTGGACGACGTGCCTGTTGGTCAGAAATTCTATCAAGATACGAGTACAAAATCGAGTACGTCCCAGGGAGAAAGAACAAGGCCGATGGGTTATCCAGGCGCCTGGATTATTTTGATGAGGGTAAAGGCGAGGTGGAAGATGAGATTTTAATCACGGATGAACATTGGATCAATTCGATTGTCAAACTTTCAGAACCAGACTTTTTCACAAGATTACGCTTCAAGCTACCAATACCGAACAAGATCTCACAGAAAATCGAGGATGCCTCATTGTTTTGGGACCAAGCCGATGGGTTGGTTCGCGATGTTGAAGGTCGAATTGTGGTGCCAGAGGAAGTATCTTTGCGCACAGACATAATATGACTGTCCCACGCCTACCCCCATGCTGGACACCCTGGCATTGAGAAGACGAAGGAGCTAGTGCTCCGAAACTTTGTTTGGGATAGCGTCTCTCAAGACGTTATCAACTACGTATGATCCTGCCCTGCTTGTCAGCAAAACAAGAACTATCCTTCAAAGCCGATAGGACTCCTACAACCTACACCCCCCACTACCGAACCATGGACTGAGATAACCGTCGATCTCATTGTTCAACTACCTGACTTGCTTGGATACGATGCCGTGATGGTAGTCGTCGATCGTTTCACAAAACGAGCCCACTTTATTCCGACGACTTCCAATCTCTCATCAGAAGGCGCTGCCCGACTATTCCGTGATCACATCTGGAAACATCATGGATGGCCAAAAAAGATCATTTCCGATCGTGGAGTCCAATTCGCGTCGAAATTCACTGAAGCCCTCAACAAACTCCTAGGAACCATTTCTGGATTATCTACTGCTTATCATCCCGAGACCGATGGTCAGACTGAACAAACGAACCAAGAACTCGAAGTCTACCTACGGTTCTACACCAATTTCATGCAAGACGACTGGTCCGAATGGCTGGCTTCTGCCGAATTTGCTTACAATAATCGACAACACTCTGCCACATCACAATCACCCTTCTATTTAGAATATGGCTGTCACCCTCATTTACCGATCACAATCGAATCCCCAAGTAACGTCCCCGCAGCAAACACCTTCCACGAACGTCTCACGCGTGCTCAGAAGAGTGCTGGCAAATCACTATCACACGCCGCAGAGTCAATGAAGAAATATGCCGATCGAAAACGGAAACTCTCTCCCTCCTTCAAAGTTGGAGATTTGGTTTGGTTAGATACCAAGAACATCAAGACGACTCGACCTGCCAAGAAGTTGGATAACCGAAGAACTGGACCATTCAAGATCCTGAAACAAGTATCGGATCTTGCGTATCTTATCGATATTCCCGGAACTTGGAAACTCCACCCAGTTTTTCACACATCACTCCTGAGACCGAACGTCGAAGATAAGTCGCTCCACCCTGATATTACTGATACATCTCGACCTCCACCAGATCTGATCGAGAATGAAGAAGAATACGAAGTTGAATCTATTCTTCAACACTCCGGAGCTCAGCGCCGACGAAAGTATTTAGTCAAATGGAAGGGTTATCCGATCGAAGAAGCTACTTGGGAAGAACGATTGAACGTCTTACGACACGCCAAGGAAATTGTGAAGACTTATGAAGACTCAATTCAAACAGCGACTTGATTCGTTTGTCATCATTCTGGCTGTCCATTTTTTGAATTCTATTTTTAGGTCGAGTTGGTGTTTATAAACTCAGAATCGTCGATACGATTCCATCCAGTCTTTCCCCACTTCTGATGGACTTACCCAATACTATTGTTTTCAACACTGACATCGTTGAACCATCGCTCATAATGCCCGCCACTCGATCTCCCTCTCCTCAAGTTGCCATTCGACGTGCTGGATGAATCCCTTCGTCCGCTGCCATCCGTTCCCCTACTCCCGGTCCCTCCACCTCTTCCTCCTCCACTCGGCAGTTACGCTGACAAGCTTGCGCACGCGCGGAAGATTTCTTCAATGAATACCCTACACAGACCCCTCCTCCCGAAGACCCCGCCGTCACCATCTCGCGTCTCACGGTTCACAGCAATAGCGTCAGCAACTGGAACCGAGAACTTCGTCAAGAACGCGAAGTCTTGAAAGCCGAGCTCAAGGCATCAGAGAAGAGCGCCCTGTTTTGGAAGAACCGTTGGGATGAAAGTGAGCTCAAAGTTTGGGAGCTCCAATGACAAAAGAAGCGAACATGGGTCGATTGCTACGATGTCACCACCCACGCCATTATTGTTAAGCTCGTAGAAGAGAGTCGTCAAGCTGAACGACTCTCCCGAGAAGATTTTCTTCGGGCCCAACAGGATCTCACAATGATGGAGACTATAATCAACTACGGTGCGTCAGTCGAGTACCCCATCAACCTCAACTTGGAATATCCGGATGAAGACGACATTGCAACAGTCCGAGCCCCTTCCCCCATCGAAGCGACCTCGGAAGCTACCCCCATCACTTCCCTCTCAGTGGTCATCGAGGCCCCTGCCACTGAGGAAATCCCGACTCAGGCCTCAGAGGACGAAACGACCGACACCGCCCAAGTTTGAAATTCGGGTCGAATTTCCCAAAAAACGAGGTGTATGTCACGGACGTAATTTTTCATTTCCTCTCTATGTTAGTCATTGCTGCTTAGTCGGACAGGTCTTATCTCTACTTGGGATCCCCCAGGGATTCCCCACAATTCCGTATCTTTTCATGTATCCGAGATAGGACACATTTCATTTCCAACAATCATGTTTCATCTCTTCACATGCTCCGAGTCCCTTATCATGTTTATCTTTACTCGTCGCATGTATTCCTCGTGTTTACACTGACTCATCTGCAGTAGCGTAGTCAGTATATAAACTCCTAGTTAGTCGTACTCAGACTTTAAGTCTGATTCCTCGTTAGCAACCCAATAACTAGGACTTGAGACATTATCATCGTCTTGGGACAGAGCTCTCTGAAGTAAAACCATCTCATCGACAACCAGTTTATAACAATTGGTCTCACTGGGAGACCATGCAAGACCCACTACTGTGGAGGAAGATATGAAGAAGTATGTGCCAAAGAAATACTGGAGGCACTGGAAGGTGTTTATGAAGACTATCTTCGATGAACTTCCCCCACGACGACCAGAATTTGACCATGTGATCGATCTCGAACCTACCTTTAGACCCAAGATCAGAAAGGTGTACAAACTCACTGAGTACGAACAGGGAAAGCTGAATGAATTCCTGGAAGAACAACTTGCAAGTGGACGAATACGACGATCAAATTCCAAACAAGCTGCTTCGTTCTTCTTTGCTCCCAAAGGTGAAGAAGTTAATGCCCAAGGACAAGATGCTGGACTGCGTCCAATCCAAGACTATCGCTATCTGAATGCTCACACAGTCCCAGACGCTTATCCCTTACCTCTCATCTCTGAGATCATTCAACAGACCAAGTTATCAGAAGTGGAACTGTTCACAGTCATGGATATCCGATGGGGCTTTAACAATATTCGTATCAAAGAAGGAGATGAATGGAAAGGAGCCTTCAACACTCGACGAGGGCTGTTCGAGCCCACTGTCATGTTCTTTGGAATGCGAAACTCACCTGCCTCCTTTCAATGAATGATCGACATTCTCTTCAAAGAGGTTATCGATTCCAAACAGGTCCACATCTATATTGACGATATCTTGATCATGGGAAAGGACCTTACTGAACTCACCTATTAGACAGAATGAACTCTAGAGATCATGGAGAAGAACCAACTGTCCTGCAAACCTGTCAAGTGCCAGTTTGAGAAAAAGGAAGTGATTTATCTGGGGATAATGATCTCTAAAGGCCACATTGCTATTAACCCCAAGAAGGTTGAGGCGATCAGAACCTGGCCTATCCCCCAGAAGAAACGAGACCTTCAATCCTTCCTTGGCACTGCCAACTTTTGGCGAAGGTTTATCAAGGATTACTCCCTGATTGCTTGTCCTCTTAATGAGCTCCTATGAAAGGATCAAGAATGGATTTGGACCCCTAGGCAACAACGTGCTTTTGATACCCTCAAGAATGCACTTACCTCTGCTCCTGTTTTGAGAACCCTGAAGCCAGACCTTCCTTACCTTCTGGAGACAGATGCCTCTGGTGTTGCACTAGGTGCAGTCTTGACCCAGAAAGAGAATGATGAAGAAGATTGGCACCCCATTGGCTTCTACTCCAAAACCCTCCTCCCAGCTGAACAAAATTACCCCACCCATGACCAAGAGCTTTTAGCCATCATATCTGCCTTGAATGAATGGAGATACCTCCTGCAAGGGACACGGCAACCCATTATGATCAAGACTGACAACCGGTCCCTCCAATACTTCATGACCAGTCATCAGCTCTCCAGATGCCAGGCTAGATGGTCTGAGTTTTTAGCTCGCTTCTGGTTCAGAATCAGCTACCAGCCTAGAATCAAGAATAAGGCTGATGGACTCTCCAAACGTCCAGATCATTACCCAGAGTCTTATGAGGAGGTGGAGGACAAGGTCCTTCTGCCAAAAGAACTTTTTGTCAATGCACTTTTCATCAATGCAATCATCAGTTTATCATCCCCCAACTTTTTATCCAAGCTTTGCTTCCATTCCCCCCTACCCCCTGAGATCATGGCCAAAATTGAAGATCCCTCTTCCGGATACACCCACGTAGATGGCATTGTGCGCGATGCTGGAGATTGTATAGTTGTGCCAAAGGATGTATCTTTGCGCACAGAAATTATTCGATTGACCCACAACACACCCACTAGTGGCTATCCCGGCATTGAGACGACGAAGGAACTGCTCCTCCATAATTACACATGGGAAGGTGCCCCACAAGATATCACCAATTACGTGAAGTCCTGCCTTGCTTGTCAATAGACCAAGGTTTATCCACAGAAACCCACTGGACTTCTCCAACCATTACCCCCTCCTACTAAACCATGGCAACAGATCACTGCTGATCTTATCGTGGAACTCCCTAACTCAAAAGGATTCAATGCCATTCTAGTTGTGGTAGACAGATTCACCAAACAGGCTCACTTCATCCTAACAACTGGAAACCTGTCTGCTAAAGGATGGCCAGAGAAGATCATTACTGATCGAGGAACCCAATTCTCATTGAAGTTTGCTATGTCATTGAATGAACTCCTAGGAACCACTTCTGGGCTTTCTACCGCCTATCACCCCCAAACAGATGGACAAACCGAACGAACCAATCAAGAGTTAGAGCAGTACGTATGGCTCTACACTAACTTCATGCAAGACGATTGGAAAGACTGGTTAGCCCCAGCGGAGTTTGCTTATAACAACCGAGAACATTCCTCCACTCACCAATCCCCCTTCTGGCTTGAATATGGTTGACATCCTCACACCCCCTTATCAGTTCCAACCCAAACCTCAAATCCCGATGCCAACGAGTTTTACGTGCAGCTTACTAGAGCTAGAGAGAACGCTGAAGAGTCTCTTCAAAAGACCGCTAACTCAATGAAGCTCTATGCCAATCGAAAACGTCAAAAGGAACCCACGTTTTACGAAGGACAAAGGGTCTGGCTTGATGCCAAGAATTTGAAAACTGGCTGGCCCGTGAAGAAACTGGATGTCCGCCGGCTCGGACCTTTTATAATTCTAAAACAAGTATCACCTGTGGCTTACCGACTAAAGCTACCGCTGTCGTGGAGGATCCACCCTGTGTTTCACATTTCGCTACTCAAGGCTCTAGAGGAGAATCTTGATCTCCACCCCCCAATCGGAGAAGACGATAATCTCTGACCACCTCCGGATGTGATCGAAGGAGAGCCTGAGTATGAAGTGGAATGTATCTTAAATCACACCCCAGGAAAACGAAATCGACAATATCTAATCAAGTGGAAAGGCTACCCAATAGAGGCAGCTACCTGGGAACCACGATGGAACCTCAAGCATGCAAAAGACGTCTTGATGAATTATGAAAAGTCTATTCAAGCAGCGACTTAACTCTCTTTCACAAATACTACCGACATCACGATCGTTAAATCTCTTTTTCTCCTTTTGAATCTCCAACGACTATAAGGACTTCCCCTTCCCGACAATCATCAAAAGAAGCACGAAATGCCCTGCCAAGTTCTTTACACCTGCAAGTTCACTGGGAGGCGTCCACCCTGAGGGAACCCCACCGCTTCTACCTCCAACCTCCCCCCCAATTCTTCTTCCTCCTCTTCCTCATCCGACAGTGTCTTGGTTACCCGACGGTTCAAGAAGCCGAAATGATGTACCGATACTATTGACAAGCCAGGACGAAATCGTAACTACCAAGGGCTCCCCTTTGCCAAGGTCGAGCACCTATCTGGGTGCCCTGAAACCTACATCCCTTTTATCTCTGGAGCATGTCGATGCGAACTTAACTACGACCGTCACTGGTACATGTTCGACAAGGACAGCGACTTTGACGACAAGAAGAATCAACTCGAAGATTGGCTGGAGGCATACCAAGTTGGGCGCCAACTTTTGATGGTTATACCGGACCAGGATGAATCCGACATCACCACCCCCACTATCCCCGAAGACCCCATCTCGCACTGCATCCATCGCGTTGCCGACCGACTCTATACTGCCTAGAACGGGTACTGCTCAATGATGGATGCCAAGTACAAAAGGATCCTTGACCTAGAGGAAAATGCTGTGATGTGTAGGGAGCTGGCTGAAACTTGGTTGCGACGTGCCCAGGAGTTGGATGGCTGTTACCACTGGTTTGACCCAGATGGACACCTGCTTCAACCCCCAGTTTATGATGGCGCAACCTAGGGACCGGATGTTGTTCCCAAACGAACAGTATTCCTTATGCCTCCCTTCTGGATGTGTGGTTAGAGAAGGTGATATCTACTGGAGAGTTGAGGAAAAGTATACCTAGTGGATAGTCTTTGATCTGACAACTATCCACTCATCCCTCCTCTTCATCACTCACCCATCTCATCACTCCTCTGCCCACCTCTACCATCCCTTTACACCTCCCCTTGACACCCTTCCTTCGCTTCGAAGGGTCTTCTCAAAATTCGGGACGAATTTCCCTTTTGTGGAGGTGAATGTCAGAGATATATTTTTTCTTTTTCCTTTGCTCGTCTATTCCCATTTATATCAGACAGTTTACATCAATAGCCGCTTAGCCACCCAAGCTCCGCTTAGTAATAGAAGGTGACCAAGCCATATCTATATTTAGTCTACCATCACTTTCCTTATCTACATGACTCATCCATAGTCGTTATGACTCACACGTAGTCAGTATGACTCATACTTAGCTAGTATATAAAGCTAGCAGTAGATAGACTTAGGATAAGTCTGTTTCTTTCGTTAACACCCCAATCAGTAGTCTTCCAACCCTTTAAAACCCTACATCCAGAGCCTGAAGTAAAACCTTGCGATCAACCCTAGACTGCTGTCTAACACTGGTGAACTGTAACTGTGCTGACCCCCTCACCTTTGCTCGTTGTCCCTGCCATTCATAGGGGGATGTATGAATGATCCTTCCACGCCAATCTGTTGGGATTGGCTGCTCCCGCCTCAAAGCTTATCAGTGAGGCCTCACTGATTTTTCTTCTTGTTTTTGTGCTCATCTGAAATCTTGTGGTGGGCCAGTGTCACAGTCGTAATTTTCTTTTCTTTCCTTTATCTTATCAATATGCAAACTTGTATCTTATCTTGGGAATCCCCACATTCTTTCGTTGGGATTCCCCATTGCCTTTCTTCGGGATTCCCCATTACTCTACCCATATGCAGATACCTTCATTTCCATTACATTTCAACCCCTTATGATTCATCATCGATCATGATGACTCATTCTTATCTCTACCTCATGTTATGTTGCACTGACTCACACAGATAAGTAGTCAGTATATAAAGAGTACTTCTTGTACGTATCAGACCTTAAGTCTGATTCCTCGTTAGCTACTCATAACAAGGACTTGGAACCATACCCTATATCTCTTGGGACAGAACACCCGAAGTAAAATGCGTTCCAAACAACCGGTTTATAACAAGAATCAGACTTCCTTCTGGTTCTCTCCCACTCGCTTATCCAAACACTCTTCGTCACTGTGATCATCGACATCACCCTTTTGACTTCTACCCATTTCCATCCTGGCTTCTACTGACAACTCAGACGTTGAAGAACAATACGAAGACCCTCTTTCGAGATCAACCTTTTCAGCTACAATTCAAGATCAAGAACCATCCTTTTCTTCTGCTCTTGAAGAAATGTTAGCTACCCCCACTCCTGCTCCTGCTCCTCTAGGACCCCGAACTCAATCAAGAACAAGAGGACTTTTCTCTTCATCTTCAGCTCCAGCAACAAGACCAGTTCATCAACGAACTGCTACCCCACCAGGACGATATGGTTCCCTTTACTCCCAGCTTTCCTCTGCAACATCAACACCAACACCAACAGTTCCAATAACTCCACAACAACCGACATCCACCGACATGTCAGGAATGTCCACCAATACCCCCGCCAACCCTACCATAGATGTTACGATGAGTCTCTTTTTTGGTTATTATTTCCTTTCTGTGTGCCAGTTCTCTTTACTATCATTTTCGATGCTGCGATTGTCACGCTGTCACAACGTGACCGTTACCCGACCGGTCGAGTCATGGTCACAAGTGTGTGACGTTTGTCACTCCTTCTTATCTTTCTTATCTTATCTTTTACACTTAATCATTGCTTACACAATCGTTCCATGGATTGATTACATAATCACATTTTCGGACTCAGCTAGGGTAAATATAGGCAGCTTGGAATTGCTTGTACTTCTCTAGGTTGAACCACAACTTGGACTTGCCAACTTCCTTGTTTGCATCGGCTAAGACCCACATTGGACCTCCCAGAGTGAAGACCTGAGTCCTGCTTCGCACCTAACAGCTGGTTCAACCTCCTTAACTCACCTCTTCAACCTCACTTCTTCCAGCACTTCCTTGGAACTGCTCCTTATCATCTTCCACGACTATTCACTAGTTGAAGACTGTCAGGAATCTGAAATTCGAGACATGAGATCGAGCGCGCTGAGGCCGTCTCCCATGCACGTCGAGCAGATTCAAAGCCAATCACGTGTAATCTGGTATATATACTGGGAACAACAGTATTGGGTAAGTCCAATACTATGACGTTTTAGTCAAGTGGTCTTGACTGTCATCAAGAGGCGCACGTTCCCAGTGCAATTCTTAACAAGTATTGGACTTCACATGCGGTCGAGAGTTCGAATCCTTCACATACCAGAATTAAAGTCCCTATAAAAGAATTCTGATATGCGCACGTGGTTGCGTTACAAAAGGACATAGGCGATTGGTCAGAGCTTACCTGACCTCTAACGAGACGTGTCTGAGTATTGAAGGTCTCCCTAACTCTGTTGAGCATGGTCCCTCTGATTACTGCAACTCCGACTCGAGGACCTCGAGTATAAATAAGCCAAGGCGTGTTTGATCGCCATCATCCCGGAGTTTAAAAGATAGGATGTTGTGGACCGTCGGTGGCGCCGACGTAAAAGGATCAGCTACTCCACTTATGGGTTGAGCGGAGTCCGCTATGAATGCAGTAGCTGGGCTTGGCCCTAGATAGCTAGTCTCTATACGGAGCAAGGCTGTCCGAGATGGACCTCACCCGAATCAAGGATTATGTGAAGGCTGATGGGTTTCACCCAAAGTATCATGCCGAGATGGCAGTAGACCGCTGGACCACCAGTATTGCTGTTTCCTCAGCCTCTGATAGGCGTCTTATGTGTACCAAGGAGTTTGACTCTGTGCACTATTGGGTTGGCCGTACCTGGTAATGTCCGGGACGGACATTCATAAAGTGGAGGTGAATGTCAGGAATCTGAAATTCGAGACATGAGATCGAGCGCGCTGAGGCCGTCTCCCATGCACGTCGAGCAGATTCAAAGCCAATCACGTGTAATCTGGTATATATACTGGGAACAACAGTATTGGGTAAGTCCAATACTATGACGTTTTAGTCAAGTGGTCTTGACTGTCATCAAGAGGCGCACGTTCCCAGTGCAATTCTTAACAAAGACAACCTTGGACGTCCTATCCTCTTTCATTTGGAACTACTTGGAAGACCCTAACGGACGTTTCCACTGGTTTCAAGTTGACCACTACTCTGGACTACTCCACTGATCCTGCCCCACCTTACACCCCTATCCCTATCTGCCCCCCCTTCTTCCACACAGCCTTCCACTGCTGAACTGTTGATCTTGTATCCAGATTTGCTAGTGTCTGAAGTGCTCTAGATCAATCCCCACACGTGCCACTACATACTCCCAAACCAGTCACCCACTTCCTTGCTTCATTAATCTGCATCTTTTGCTGATGTGGTACTGACCTTATCAGGGAAGTCCACATCCAAGACAATCTGCAATGACACCACCAGGAACAAGCTCGAGGGTTAGATACGGTCTCTTGGATGACGTAGAATTTGAAGACACCCCCAGCGAACCCCAACACACCCCCCCCCCCAACCTTTCCTACACCAATGACTGATACTACCCCCAATAAGATTAAACTCGCCGAGCCCTCCACCTTTGATGGTGCCCCAAAGGATTTCAGAAACTGGATGTGGCAGGTGACTATCTACCTCCGTGGCCGACAAGTTACTAGCGATGAGGAACGTATTCTTGTTACCCTTTCCTACATGAAGGAAGGGATGGCGGCAACCTGGGCTCAGCATTATGTTGATGAATACTTCAGTGTGGTAAATGATGAAGGAGACCCCGTTCCCCTTGGACCCTGGAGTACCTTTAGAGATGCCCTCGCTGCGAGCTTTGCGGATTGCATAACTGAGCGGCGGGCTTGTGAGGAAGTTGAGCACTGCCAACAGGATCGCCAGCGAATTGATGAATGGATCCTCAAGCTCGAGCTTCTCTTTCACAATGCTGGTCTTGAAAACTCTGATAAGGAGCAGATTCGCATCCTTGAAAAGAACACCCACCAGGCTATTATTCGCCAGGTTTACTCATCTCCTCCCCTCCCCACCACGTACCCAGCTTACCGCGACAAGGTCATGATGATTGGATGACTCTTTGAACAGCTCCAATCCCATGAACGCTTGCAAAAGCCTATGGCTCCTACCACCTTCCGTCCTACCCCCCACCCTCCTGCTCAGAACCAAACCTCTCCAGATATTAAGACCTCCTCTGGAATTATCCATGGTGGTCGAGGTGTGCCAATGGATCTGGACAAGACGCGACAGAGTAATCGTTGCTTCAATTGTGGTGAAGTTGGACACTTCCATCATGACTGCCCCCAGGAGAAGGTGAAGGTCAATGTTAGAGCACTTATGATGGAGATGGATGATGATGAACTTAGTGAGCTGAATGGGCTTTTAAACCAACAGGACCAGGATTTTCACGATAGTCGGTGAAGACACGTTTCCTTCATCTGACTGAATATGCTCTTTTCTTGCGTTGCTTGCAGAATGATTCGGACTTCCTCTCTACTCCCTCTATGATGCAATGTATAGTAAATGCCAATGCCAGCATCTCTTCACCTTCTCTAACAAGTCCGAATTCAAACTCGCAACAAGCAGAAACCCTGGAATGCACCCTACCCTATCCTCTCCCCTTGTTACCCACTACTGTCGCTACTACTCTTAGATGTAACCCCCATCAAGCAATCCCCATCCTCAAGCAATGGTCTCACCCTGTACGCTTCCGCGAGATGACTCAACACACTGTTGATGAAATCAATCTGCTGTCCCCCAAGAATGCCATCTGTGCCATTAACGAACTCAAGGACCCCCACGTGTTTGTTCGAGGCACCAAAGGATCCCAACTTGTTCTCAAGACCACCATTGTCACTCTTGACAATCGAGCTGAACATCAAGCAACTGCTCTGGTTGATAGTGGATGCGAAGGCTCTTGTATCAATGTGAAATATGTCCATGACCATGACCTGCACACAGTCAAGCTTGCACGTCCAATCCCTGTGTTAAATGCAGATGGCCAGCCTAATACTGAAGGACCGATCTCTGAAATGGTCACTCTTGAGCTCAGGGTCGGTACCCACTGGGAGCGAATCAACTTTGGTGTCACCAACCTTGGCAAAGGACAGATCTTCCTCAGTCATGATTGGCTCAAGATTCACAACCCCTCAGTGGACTGGAAGAAAGGAACCCTCATCTTTGACAGATGCCCTTCTGACTGTAACCCCCATATTGATTCTTGCAGCTTGAATGCTCTCACTCTTGAGGAGGGAGATCACATCCTCATGGTGGACCCTACCCCTGTAATCAATATCCGCCTCCTCACGACCAAGTCCCAAGAACTCGCAATCAAAGCGCATGAGGCTCAGGACAAGACTGCCTCCTGGAGAGAGAGTGTCCCTTCTTACCTTCATGAGTTTGAGGATGTATTCACCAAGGAAGAGTTTGATGAACTTCCACCTCATCGTCCCTGGGATCATGCCATTGAACTTCTACCTGGAACTGAAGAAGTACTTGACTGCAAGATCTACCCACTTAGTGTGGATGAATGAGCTCAACTCAATGAATTCCTTGATGAAAACCTCCGGACTGGACGAATCTGACCCTCCATCTCGCCTATTGCCTCCCCCTTCTTCTTTATCAAGAAAAAAGATGGAAGACTCCAACCTATACAAGACTACCGCAAGCTTAATGAAATCACTGTCAAGAACCGGTATCCTCTCCCTTTAATCACAGAATTGATTGACACACTACAGAATGCCCATTATTTCACCAAGCTAGATATACGCTGGGGCTACAACAATGTCTGGATCAGGGAGGGGGATGAATTCAAGGCAGCCTTTCATACCAATCATGGTTACTTCGAACCCCTTGTTATGTTCTTCAGTCTCACAAATTCCCCTGCCACCTTTCAAAATATGATGAACGACATCTTCCATGTCCAAATCCGCCAAGGTTATGTTCTAATCTACATTGACGACATCCTCATCTTCGACAGAGATCTCGATACGCATCACAAACATGTCTATGAAGTAATGTCCCTTCTTTGTAAACACAAGCTCTACCTCAAGCTGGAGAAGTGCGACTTTGACCAGAATAAAGTGGAGTACCTTGGTGTCATCATTTCTGAAGGAAAAGTTGAGATGGACCTGATCAAGGTCAAGGGAATCTCTGAATGGCCAATCCCCCAATGCAAACGTGATGTTCAGTCCTTCCTCGGGTTCTGTAACTTCTACCGACGTTTTATCCACCACTTTGCTGGAATTGCCTGACCTCTTAACACCCTTACTGGAAGTGTTCCTTTTGACTGGACTCAAGACTGCCAGAATGCTTTTGACCAACTCAAGACTCTCATTACCACTTCTCCAATTCTCTCTATTGCCAATGACCAGGACCCTTTCCGTGTAGAGACCAATGCTTCAGACTATGCCATAGGTGCTGTTCTCTCCCAACGACAGGACAACATTTGGAAACCAATTGGCTTCATCTCGAAATCTCTCACCCCTACAGAATGAAATTATCAGATCTATGACCGCAAATTACTTGCTGTGATGATTGCACTCTAGGAATTCCGCCAACATTTAATATTGGCTAAGCAAGATTTTGAGATCTGGACAGATCATGCTAATCTCCAATACTTCAAAAAGCCTCAAAAGCTCAACAAACGACAGGCCCGTTGGCTCACAGAGCTACAAGATTATCACTTCATGCTTCACCACATCCCGGGGAAATCAAACTCCAAGGCTGATATCCTGTCGAGATGACTAGGATTTGAAAGGGGGATGGATGACAATAATGATGCCATTTTACTCACAGATAATCTCTTCTCACCTTTCGACACTCTCCCTTGCGAACCCCTAGGCCCTGTCCCAGAAGAAAACAAACTCAATCTACGGCAAGTCCAACACGATATTAAGCCTGTCGACTTCCATTCCCGAATTGTCCGAGCTCGCAACAACCTGGACAAGACTATCATGCTTGTTTCAGAAAGGGATCAAAACTGGGAAACCTCTAATGATGGTGTCTGTACCTTCAAGAATCGGATTTATGTCCCCATTGACAAAACCCTCCGGGGCGACATCATCTCTCAGTATCATGACACCCCACTCTCTGGACACTATGGCTGGTACAAGACTGCTGAAGGTGTCCTTCGAGACTACTGGTGGCCCACGCTTCAACGAGATGTTGCAACCTATGTTGCTGGATGTGAAACCTGTCAAAGGACCAAAGCCTCTCGTCTCCCTACCAAGACCCCACTCCACCCCTTTGAACCACCAATGCAACCTTGGGAAATGATTACGGTCGACCTCGTAGGCCCCATACCAGAGTGTCAAGGCTATAATGCTGTCCTTACCATCGTTGACTGGTTCACAAAGGCTGTCAAGTTTGAACCAACCCATATTGAACTCAATTCTGAAGGCTTTGCCAAAATCATTTGAGACCGTGTTATCCGAGACCATGGACTCCCCAAACGAATCATCCATGATCGTGACCCTAGATTTGTATCAAAGTATATGACTGACCTCTTTCACCTTCTTGGAACCTCCCAAAACATCTCCACTGCCTACCATCCCCAAACTGACGGTCAGACTGAACGGATGAGTCAGACGCTTGAACAGTATCTCCATATCTTTATCAACCACCATCAGGACAACTGGAAGGAATGGCTTGCGCTAGCTGAATTTTCATACAACAACTCTATTCATGCTGCAACTCACCAAACACCATTCTTCCTCAACTATGGTCGGCACCCCTGGAAAGGAGATAGCTCCAAGAAGGAAGTCAGGAATGAATCTGCTCAAGAGTTTGCCACTCATATGAAGAACATCCACTGTGAAGCTGAATCTGCCCTTCGCCAAGCGAATGAACGGATGAAAGAAACCCATGATAGGCATGCCCATCAAGCTGTTGAATACCAACCTGGAGACTGAGTTTACCTTGCTTCAACCAATCTTCGCACTAATCGTCCAATGAAGAAGCTTGATGACAAACATTTTGGACCCTTCAAGATTGTTGAGAGGGTTGGTCACTCCTCTTACCGCCTTGAACTCCCTTGGCCTGGCCTTCACCCTGTGTTCAATGAATCATATCTTTCTCCATATCGTCCCCCCAAATTCCCGAACCAAAGAAAACCTCCCCCTCCGCTCCCTTTAGATATCGAAGGAGAACCTGAGTATATTGTTGAAGAAATTCGTGACTCCCGTTGATGAAGAGGACGTCTCCAATACCTAGTCCATTGGAAGGAATACACCTGTGAAGAGGACACCTGGGAGCCTGAACGAAATGTCAAAAACGCCCTAGATCTAGTCAGCAAATTCCACATCAAGAATCCAAATCGCCCAGCCCCTACCAATAATATTAGAGTGATCCAGACTGATGACTCCCCTGGAGTTGATCCAAGGCTCTATAACCCAGTCACTCATTCACCTGGCGAAGATTATTATCCACCTCAATCTAATGACAATCTCGATGCTATTGTTCCATTGTCTTCTGACATTGTTGACCGCCTCCTTGATCTCAAGCAAGATGCCTCCGCCCTTCTCCCTATCCTCCCCCCTCAAGTTCGTAGAGTTTGGGTTCATGAGTCAACCCCAGTCAATGCTGTCACGGCTGTACTTCGACTTGATGCTCAAGGCCAAACTCTCCGTGCCTACCAAATTGTGAACCCTCTTCTTGACATTGAGATCCATAAATGATACGAGTATCAGTCCCCAATTCAACCCTGTTATGCACCCCGTTGGCTCCTCCATGATTACTCAAGACATCTCTGACGTCTATTCTGAACATCGCGTGGACGCGATTCTAATGAGAGGGTGGTATTACGATGAGTCTCTTTTTTGGTTATTATTTCCTTTCTGTGTGCCAGTTCTCTTTACTATCATTTTTGATGCTGTGATTGTCATGCTGTCACAAGTGTGACGTTTGTCACTCCTTCTTATCTTTCTTATCTTATCTTTTACACTTAATCATTGCTTACACAATCGTTCCATGGATTGATTACATAATCACATTTTCGGACTCAGCTAGGGTAAATATAGGCAGCTCGGAATTGCTTGTACTTCTCTAGGTTGAACCACAACTTGGACTTGCCAACTTCCTTGTTTGCATTGGCTAAGACCCACATTGGACCTCCCAGAGTGAAGACCTGAGTCCTGCTTTGCACCTAACAATAGATCTTACTACCTTGATGGCCACCATTCGCCAACTTGAACAAACCATCACCCAACAACAACAGCTGATCACCCAGCTCCAGCAACAACCTCGACAATCCACTCAGCTGCCTATACAACCTCCCTTACCTCAACAACCCACTCCTCCCCCCATCAAGATAGCCAAACCCGATGAATACAACGGGTCTGCAGCCAAATGTCTCAATTTTGTCCAGGCTTGTCATCTAGTCCTTGACGACAGCCAGTGGTCTGACAGACAAAAGATTACTTACATCTTGTCATTCATGAAAATCAGTGTCGCCCAGTCATGGGCTCGACAGCAGACCTGAGAGTTCAATCGTGTCCAATGGGTTGGAGCTGACTATGAGGACTTTATGGAAGAAATTGAGGAATGCTTCGGAGATGTTGACGCTAAGGCAACAGCACAGGTCAAAATACAAAAGGTAACGCAAGGATCTTCCACTGTGGACAATTATAATGTACGATTTGGAGCTCTCACAGAAGAAACCGGATTTAACGATGACGCACTCAAAACTTTTTACCAGAATGGCCTTGATCCCTGGATCCTTGAAAGGATCTATGCTCTTGATCCCATCCCAGCCACCCTCAACGCTTGGAAGTGAAAAGCTTCCATCTTCGATCGACAATGTCTTGAACTCGCACTTGAGCATCGTGCCACTCCCCGGAGTAACTACTACACTCCCAGGGAAACCATGGCTCGAACGATGACCCGAACTCCATCCTCTGCTCCTGTCAAACAGGAGACAACTTCCTCTTCATCAATATCGCGTGTTCCGAGAGGCAACTGCTATCGCTGCGGAGAACCAGGTCATTGGGTGAACAAGTGTCCAAATACCCCTTTCACCTCTTCTTTGTCAGCGTGCCCACCGAGTAGTGCCCCTGCCGGACGATGAGGAGGAAGACCAAACACAGGGCGAGGTCGAGGACGAAGCATACGAGGTGTCGAGATGGAACGAGTCGATGAGGTGGTTTCCCCAACTACTATGGAGGAAACTATTCGAGTGGTGGACAACTGCGGGATCGATCGCTGGCTGAAAGAGAGAAAAGCTCAGCTCATCAAGGAACTGAAAGAACATGGTTTTTAGGGAGTCCAAACATTTCACCTGCCGTTACAGACATATTTACTCAAGAATGTATCACCACTTCATGCAATCTATTTCGAATTCTTGGTACTCTTGAAGAAGGCAATCTCGGACTCATTTTAGACGTTTGGATTGAAGCTACCGACACTGGTCGACATGTTCCAGCCACTGCTCTGGTTGATAGTGGAGCCTCTAGAAATTTCGTGGATGAATCCTTCGCAACTTGCCACAATTTTACTCTAACATGATTGGAAACTCCAATCCCTATACAGAATGCTGATGGATCTGAAAACCAAGGTGGACCCATCAAGAACGATATTGATATTTGGTTAGAGGCTCCTGGAGGACACAATGAATGGATCCGATTGGAAGTGACTGATCTCGGATCTAAGACTGATATTATCCTCAGCTTCCTGTGGCTCAAAAAGCACAACCCCAACATCGATTGGAAAGAGGCAACACTGGCTCTGGATAGCAAAGATTTCCCTCTTCCGCGATGGATAGTCGATGATGCAGAGTCACCGGGAATGGAATCAGTCACACTGGCCATGAATCGACGCGTTGATGCGATGTGGAGCTGTCTGAGCTCTGGGATCTGCCCCGAGAGATGATGGGAGGCACAATAGAAAGGAGCTATCAAAGAAATCGTGAAAATCGAAGAAATAGAAGAAATCGGAAAATCGGAGCACTCTCTAGAGTGCTAGAGGCGGTCGAAGAGGCTCAAACATGAAGGACTAGACGTGGGACGATGGGATCTATCTTCCTTCTCTATGATACAAACATATCTACAAGTAAATATATCTGTGAAAACAAAGATCCCTTTATATGCTATATAGTAAAGGGATGAGACTTCTGAACGAAGCCACCAGTGAAAGGGACGATGGAAACGATGAGGAACTACACAATGGACGTCTGGCTATCAGATGCATCCTTTGATATGGGCTGCGATCGCGGATCGAAGGATCGAAGAATTCGAAGAAATTCGCAGAAATCCGAAGCATTCGGAGATAAATCACTGGACAGGAAGCCGAATCGCGTAGTCGGGGACATCGTAGCAGTGTAGTAGACGTCTTGAGGATCACGTAGATATGTGGAACATGTCCTCCGGACCTCAGGGGACAAAGGGGTTGTATCAGCGTATCGAAGTTGGATGAATCCCGAGCTAGCATGGTGGAAGAAGATATGCGAAAGTTTGTACCGGAGGTATACTGGAAAGACTACTCTTGCATCTTTGCCAAAGAATCCTTCGACTGCCTTCCACCACATTTGGAATTCGACCACGCCATAGAACTGGACGAAACCTTCAGACTAGTCAAGGGCACAAAATACGCAATGTCCCCTCTTGAGATGGATCACTTACACAAGTTCATCGATGAAAACTTATCCACTGGATGAATACGAACTTCCAAGTCGAAACAAGTCTCTCCATTCTTCTTTGGAAAGAAAGCCGAAGAAGTAAATGCTAAAGGTAAGAATGCTGGCTTACGCCCTATCGAAGATTACCGCTACCTTAATGAACACACGGTCCCTGACCATTATCCCCTCCCTCTACTCCACCAAATCCTCCAACGACCAAAGCTTTTGACAGCATCTCTGTTTACAGTCATGGATATCCGATGGGGATTCAACAACGTCAGGATTAAGGAAGGCAATGAATGGAAAGCCACTTTTATCACTGAAGCAGGTGCCTTCGAACCCACCGTTATATTCTTTGGTTTGCATAACTCCCCAGCCACCTTTCAACGGATGATCGACACAAGATTCAAAGAAGTTCTAGACTCTGGAAATGTTTTCATCTATATTGATGACGTGCTTGTTTGTGGAGACGATTTACGAGAACTGCAATACTGGACCTTCAAAACTTTAGATGTTATGAAGAAACACGGACTTTCGTGTAAACCCGTCAAATGCCAGTTTGAGAAAGAAGAAGTCATTTATCTCGGAGTTGTCCTATCCAAAGGATGAATCACCACCAATCCGAAGAAGGTCAATGCTATCATGTCTTGGCCTATTCCAGAAACGGTGAAACAACTCCAATCCTTCTTGGGCAGTGTGAACTTTTGGCGAAGATATATCAAGGGTTTCTCCAAGGTCGCTACCCCTCTCTACGAACTCTTGCACAATGAAACTGTGTGGGAATGGACTCCCCAAAGACAAGAAGCCTTTGACAACATCAAATCCCTCTTAACGAACGCGCCCATCCTTCATATTCCTGATCGCGATCTCCCTTATTGCCTAGAAACCGATGCCTCCATCATTGGAATCACAGGAATACTCTCCCAGCTTCACGACGGACACTGGAAACCTGTTGGCTATCACTCAAGATCTACCTCTCCTGCCAAAAAGAACTACCCAACCCACGATCTAGAACTCCTGGTAATCATTGACTCTTTCAAACAATGGTGCCACCTCCTTGAAGGATTGAGACACGACATTCTCATCAGGACAGACAGTTTGGCTTTACAATATTTCTCCAAGAATCTTTGCTTGTCAAATTGCCAGACTCGTTGGTCTGAGTATCTGTCCAGATTCGGGTTCAAAATCGAGTACGTTCTGGGCAGGAAGAACAAGGCCAACGGCCTGTCCAGGTGCCCTGATTACTTGCCCAGCGTCGAAGCTGACGTGGAGAACGAAGTTCTGATAGCGCGCGATCGATGGATTAATTCAATTGTCAAGTTGTCGAATTCAAGCCTTCTCTCTAGATTACGCTTCAAAATCCCACTCCCACAGAAGATCCAAGATAAACTCGAGGATGCCTCACTCGCTTGGACCCAAGCTGATAGGCTTGTACGCGATGTTGAAGGTCAAATAGTGGTGCCAGAGGAAGTATCTTTGCACACAGACATTATACGACTGTCCCACGCCTACCCCCATGCTGGCCACCCTGGAATTGAGAAGACAAAGGAACTCGTACTTTATAACTTTATTTGGGATAGTGCCCCACAAGACATCACCAACTACGTTCAATCCTGTCCAGCTTGTCAACAAAACAAGAACTTCCCCTCGAAGCCGTCAGGACTACTCCAACCCATACCCCCTTCTACAGAACCATGGAAAGAAATCACCATCGATCTCATCATCGAACTCCCCAAGTCACAAGGCTATGATGCTGTGATGGTCGTTGTCAATTGCTTCACTAAATGTGCTCACTTCATTCCGACAACCTCCAATCTTTCATCAGAAGGCACTGCGAAACTCTTTCAGAATCACATCTGGAAACATCATGGATGGCCCCAAAAGGTCATATCCGATCATGGAGTACAATTCGCGTCGAAATTCACAGAAGCTCTCAACAACTCCTTAGGAATCATCTCCGGTCTCTCCACTGCATATCATCCCCAAACAGATGGTCAAATGGAACATACCAATCAAGAACTCGAGGTTTACTTACATTTCTATACCAACTTCATGCAAGACGACTGGTCGGAATGGCTCGCTTCTGTGGAATTTGCCTACAACAATCGACAACATTCTGCAACTTCACAATCACCATTCTATATGGAATACGGATGTCATCCTCACCTCCCCACAACTATTCCGGATCAAAGCAACGTGCCTGCAGCCAACACCTTTCACAAACACCTCACACGCGCACAGCAAAATGCCGAACGATCTTTACAGAAGACAATGGAATCGATGAAGAAATATGCTGATCACAAACGGAAACCCTCACCCTCCTACGAAGAAGGAGATCTGGTCTGGTTGGATACCAAGAACATCAAGATGACACGACCCTCGAAGAAACTCGACAACCGATGGACCGGACCATTCAGGGTCTTGAAGAAGATATCAGACCTTGCCTATCTGATCGACATCCCCAGAACATGGAGACTACACCCAGTCTTTCACGTTTCACTCCTGAGACCCAATGTCGGAAATGAATTGCTCCACCCTGATATCATCGACACATCATGGCCTCCTCCTGATCTGATCGAAAACGAAGAAGAATATGAGGTCGAATCCATATTACAACATTCTGGAGCTAAACGACGCCGAAAATACTTGGTCAAATGGAAAGGCTATCCAATCGAGGAAGCCACTTGGGAAGATCGATTGAACATTTTACGACAATTACATTGACAAGCTCACGCACGCGCAGAAGATTTCTTCAGTCCTACTTGAACTCCTCCCCCTGAAGACCCCGCTGTTACCATCTCCCGCCTCACAGTCCACAGCAACAGCGTTAGCAACTGGAACTGTGAACTTCGTCAAGAACGCAAAGTCCTACAAGCCGAACTCAAGGCATCGGAAAAAAGTGCTTTATTTTGGAAGAATCGTTGGGATCAGAGCGAGTTGAAAGTTTGGGAGCTCCAGCGACAGAAGAGATGAACGTGGGTTGACTGCTATGACATCACCACCTGCTGTCACGGACGTCTTTTTCTTTTTCTCTTAGTCATACCTGATTAGTCTCTATTCCGTCTATCCTTCCGTTTTACCATTCTATACATAGAGACTGATCACATGTACCTTCATTCCGACTCTTCATGAGTCACATTCCGTTTCCGCTATTCTTTTCGTGACTCTTCACTAGTCACATTCCGGATTCCACTTTGTAATCGTACATACGACTGACTCATGGCGACTCAGGTAGTTAGTATATAAAGCCTGATTTCTAGTCAGTAGGTTAAGTTCGATTCCTAGTTAGCTCCCCCACTCTTTAGTCGAATTCCATTTCCCTCATCAGCCCCTCCAACGCGAGAAGTAAAACCCTTCGACTACCGAATCATAACAAGAATCGAACTTCCTTCTTGCGCATCAAACCACTTCCACTCTGGATCCTGCCGAAGACTTAACAAGGTCAATCTTCTCATCTGCAGATTCAGATACTCCCTTTCAACCAATAGTATTCCAAACTCCCGCACAATCCATCATCCCCCTTTCCCCCTCATCATCATCACTGACATCAATGTCACAACAAGAATATGAAGCCGATCAATCCGTTCCCGCACCAGGACCCAGTAACATCCCCGCCACCATTCAAGAAGAAGAAGAAGACGTCGTCCCATTCAACATGGAACAAGAGCTCAGAGACTTAAGAGCACAAATCGACCAGTTCCGCGGTTGGTACTACAACGAAGTCGACGTCAATGATGAGCTCCGAAAGGAACTAAAAGCTCTCAAAGAAAGCCGACGCGAAGAATCTGAACCAGCCACCCCTCCCCCACGACGACGATCTGTACTTCGAGGACCTGGACTTTCCCCCTCGAATCCTTTCGTTTACCCCACAAGAAGAACCCAATCCGTCCAACCATCCCAACCAGCCTTTCCCACTCAACTACCCACCCAGACAACTGCTCCCCCCATACTCCCAGCCCCCACCAAAATCAAAATCGCCGATCCAACCGAGTACGATGGAACCTCCGAGAAGCTTGAAGACTTCATTCACCAATGTCGACTCAACTTTGTGGTCAAGGACTACAACGACAAGCAGAAGATCATCTATATGCTCTCTTATCTCGGTGACGGCAATCCACGGGCTTGGGGACGACTGTTCACAGAAGGAGTTGACAGGACGACGAATTTCGTATGGGACTACGCGACATTTTTGGACGATTTCAGGGAAGCTTTCGGAAGGATCAACCCAGCGGCGAAGGCGCGGATCGAGCTAGAAAAAGTGAAGATGACAGGAACGATAGAAGACTACAACCTTCGGTTCATGCAACACGCAGCAAGAACTGAGTACAACGAGACCGCTCTACTTCGGTTTTACAAAGCCGGACTCCCCCAGCCGATCCGAACGCGGATCTATTCGATGGACAATATGCCGTCGACTTTGCTGGACTGGACAACAAAAGCGGCCCAGTTCGAAGAACAGTACCAGGAACAACGAGCCGAACAAGCATTGTGGTCAAGTCGAGATCAAAAAGGAAAGAAGTCTGAAGCCAAATCAAGTCCACGAGGAAACCCTTCCCGCTCCATCACTACCACCACCACTTCATCCCCGATCAAACAAGAATCGAGAGAAGCCTCTCTCAAGACAGCGAAACGAGACAACTCCTCCATCACTTGCTACAATTGTGGCAAAAAGGGACACTACGCCAACGAATGTCGAAGCCCACGCGCTGAAGACGTTCCGGCACGTCAAGAGTCCTCAAACTCTACTCGAGGAAGAGGAGGAAATCGCGGTCGAGGCAAAGGACGGAATGTCCGAACGATCAATCGGGTCGATACAGAAGAATCGGAGGCGCGGATAGAGGAAGTACCAGAGGACGACGAAAAGGAAAAAAGGATGGCAAAGGACGACTTGAAGGATATGGGAATCGCAAATTGGAACAAGGAGAGACGGGCTGCGCTAGCTCGAGCGTTAAAAGAGCAAAAGGATTTTTAGTCCGGCCAAGTGCTAGAAGCCCGAGCACTTTGGCTGTGTCCCATGTATGTGTACCATCATCTATGAAAAGTTTTCGTTTTCTTGGCACACTTGAACAGGGCAAAGGCGCTCTCGAATTCTATCTTTGGATCATGAGTGCCGACAATCTTCGACGAGTGGCTATCATAGCGCTCATTGACTCTGGCGCCTCAGGGAATTTTATTGACGAAGCATTCGTTCGTCAAATGGAGATATCGACCTATCCGTTGGATGAGGTTGTACCGGTACGAAACGCTGATGGCTCCGAGAACCGAGGAGGTCCCATCACGCACGATACAGACCTGTTTATTGAGGCACCAGATCTATCTTTTCGAGAACGAATCCGGTTGGAGGTCACCAACTTAGGAAGAAAGCAACAGGTCATCCTCGGCTTCCCATGGCTCTTGCGACACAACCCCACCATCAATTGGACAAAAGGCACCTTAACATTTGCATCTGGTGACACGCTGTTCAGTAGTATGCGAGTCGGAGTGTTGCCCCCACAGGAAGAACTCTACGTCTTCGATTCGAGTCTGAAACATGACTCCTTTATCCGTTTGGTCGGAGTTGACCACTCCCGACCAGTTTCCATCGAGGAGGATATCAAATCCTTCATTCCCAGTCGTTATCACATTTTCTGGCGTGTTTTCCATACCGCAGAATTCGACAAACTTCCTCCTCGACGTTCCTTCGATCATGCGATCAACCTCTACCCGAACACCAAATTTCAAGTCGGAAAACTCTATCCCCTTTCCCCCTATGAACAGGTGGAACTTAATAAGTTTATTGACGAAAATCTCAGAACAGGTCGGATACGTCCATCGAAATCACCACAAGCTGCTCCTTTCTTTTTTGCGAAAAAAGCTGAAGAGATCAATGCTAAAGGTCTCAGTGCTGGTCTACGTCCTATCCAGGACTATCGCTACATCAATTCAAAAACCATTCCTGATCGTTACCCCCTTCCCCTTCTATCGGAAATCCTCCAAGTACCGAAGCTTGCTACCGCTTCACTCTTTACGGTCATCGATATTCGATGGGGATTTAACAACATACGACTCAAGGAAGGTGACGAATGGAAAGCAGCTTTCATCACCAATCGAGGACTCTTCGAGCCGACCGTTATGTTCTTTGGACTACGGAACTCCCCAGCATCTTTCCAACGAATGATAGACGTTCTCTTTAAAACCGTTCTGGACTCTGGCTGTGTCCACATTTATATTGACGACATTCTCATTATGGGCGACACCCCCGAAGAAATTCGCCACTGGACTGACGAAACCCTTAAACTCATGGAGAAGAATCAGCTATCCGCCAAACCCGTCAAATGCCAAATGGAGAAGACCTCTGTTACATACCTTGGTACAATCATCAGTAAAGGTCAACTCGCTATCAATCCAAAAAAGGTAGACGCCATCATCAATTGGCCGACGCCCCAAAAACTGCGAGACCTCCAATCCTTCCTTGGCACCACCAACTTCTGGCGTCGTTACATCAAAAGTTTCTCCTCAGTCGTTCGTCCCCTCTGTGGCCTTTTGCGGAAGGACCAACCTTGGGATTGGTCTCCTTTGTGTCAAAAAGCCTTTGAGCAACTCAAACATCTCGTCACTACAGCCCCTGTCCTTCTTACCCCACGGCCAGACCTTCCTTACCTCTTGGAGACCGATGCCTCAGATTTCGGAATTGGCGCGGTCTTATCTCAGAAACACGACAACGGTTGGCACCCCGTTGGCTTTTTCTCAAAGTCTCTACTCCCTGCTGAATACAACTATCCTACCCATGATCTGGAAATGCTTGCGATCGTCACTTCCCTCAAGTATTGGCGCTATCTTTTAGAGGGCGCAAGGGATACTGTGTTGATAAAAACGGACAATTTGGCGCTCAAGTATTTTATGCAGAACAGATCCCTCTCCAGACGACAAGCACGTTGGATGGAATTCTTAGGTAGATTCGACTTCAAGATCGAATATTCCCCTGGAATCAAAAACAAAGCCGATGGACTCTCCCGCCGACCCGACCACCGTCACACAGAAAAAGAAGAATCAGAAGGCCAAGCCCTCCTCCCCCCCGAACGTTTCATCAATGCTATCATTTCCATGTCCGAACCTTCCTTTATGTCAAGACTTCGCTTCCCCGACTTCAACGAAATCCCAGAGGACATTCGCATCAAGTTATCCGATTCCTCTTCCGGCTACTCCTTCACTGACGGAATTGTGAGAGATGCAGGAGATCGTATTGTTGTGCCAGCAGACGTATTGCTACGCACAGAAATAATTCGATTGACCCACTCCCTACCCCATGGAGGCCATCCCGGAATCGAGAAGACACGTGAGCTTGTGTTGCGGAACTACACCTGGAGTAGTGCTGCCCCTGACATCCGTGTATTCGTGTCATCCTGTCCGACCTGCCAACAAGTCAAGCTCTATCCTTCGAAGCCTGCAGGTCTCCTAGAACCCATTCCCCCTTCGTCTCGACCTTGGGAAGAAATCACCGCCGATCTAATCGTGGAACTCCCCCAATCATCTGGCTACGATGCTGTCTTAGTCGTTGTCGACCGTTTTACCAAACGCGCTCACTTTATTCCGACGACATCAAATATTTCTGCAGAAGGAGTCGCAAAACTCTTCAGGGACAATATATGGAAACACCACGGCTGGCCAAAGAAGATCATAACCGATCGAGGAACTCAGTTTGCTTCCAAATTTGCGAAAGCTCTCAACACTCATTTGGGAATCATCTCCGGTCTATCCACCGCTTATCATCCCCAAACCGATGGTCAAACGGAACGCACCAATCAGGAACTTGAACAATACCTTCGTTTATATACAAACTTTATGCAAGACGATTGGTCCAACTGGCTGTCCCCAGCTGAATTCGCTTATAACAACCGACAGCACTCCTCGACGAAACACACTCCCTTTTATCTTGATACTGGTCAACATCCCTTCGTCCCATCTATCCCTGCGACCCCTACTCCCAACCCCGCAGCAAATGCCTTCCACGATCATCTCGCAGAAGCCCGTGAAGAAGCCACAAAAGCTCTAGAAGCAGCGGCCGAAACCATGAAACGCTTCGCAGATCGTAAACGGAAAGATACCCAACTCCAAATAGGTCAATTTGTTTATCTTGATACTCGTAACTTAAAAACAGGTCGTCCAACCCTCAAACTTGATGTCCGACGCACTGGACCGTTCAAAATTCTAGAAAAAATCGGAAAAGTCTCTTATCGCCTGGCCCTCCCCTTATCATGGAAGATACACGACGTCTTTCACGTTTCTCTCCTGAGACCCGCTAATATTAACTCCGATCTCCACCCAGAGGAAGTAGACGATAATCTCCGTCCACCTCCGGATATCATTCAGGAAAAAGAAGAATATGAGGTTGAACAAATTCTCCAACATCACGGGTCCACCCGACGTCGTACGTATTTGGTCAAATGGGTCGGCTATCCCATTGAGGAAGCAACCTGGGAACCGAAGAAGAACCTCCTCCATGCGAAAGAACGAATTCTGGATTACGAACAATCAATTCAAACGGCGACCTAATCACTCTTTCACGGTATCAACTCCCCTCGTTTATATTTTCACTTTTGTCACCTTTTCCAAACTCCGACTCTTCCTTATAATCTCTTTCGTTTCCATCTTTCTCAAGAAATCGATCTCGCTATGCCCGCCGAACGCTCACACCAAACTGCCCGCAAGTCTACTGGTGGTCGTCCACCCCGCGCTCCTCGCATGTCTACTGGAGGGCAACCCCCTCGTCGCGCTCCCCCTCCGCTCGCTTCCACCTCCTCCGCTTACGGTGAAGCCGAGCTCGCCGGACAACTCGCCGGACAACTCTGGCAGCACAACCGTCGCGCACGAAATCGGGACCTTGCCATATGGCCAGAAGAAATCGTCGCTCCACCCATCCCGCCCGAGCAGATCATCGAGTCACTACAGAGGGATATCGATTACTACAAGAACGAGATCGCGAGACTGAACGAAGAGTTGTACAACCAAGGAATGAGTTTGGACGGAAAGAGAAGAGCGAGCGAGTACTGGCGAGAGCAGGCCAAACACTGGGAGGCAAAGTACGAGGAAGTCACAAAGGTACTTCCCCATCTTGATTCTCCAGTTCCCCCTGTTTTCCCGGGTCCGCTTATCGTTCCCCCCGGTTCGTCGTCGAACCCCATCACCATCCCCGATGACGACGACATTTCCCCGGTCGACATTATTTCCCTGTCGACCATCGCCTCCAACAAGGACTCAACCTAGTCCTTCCCCTCCTCCACACCCTTCAGCACTCTCGAAGCCGCCTCGAATTTCGGGACGAAATTCCTTTTAGTGTGGGTGTATGTCACGGACGTCTTTTTCTTTTTCTCTTAGTCATACCTGATTAGTCTCTATTCCGTCTATCCTTCCGTTTTACCATTCTATACATAGAGACTGATCACATGTACCTTCATTCCGACTCTTCACGAGTCACATTCCGTTTCCGCTATTCTTTTCGTGACTCTTCACTAGTCACATTCCGGATTCCGCTTTGTAATCGTACATACGACTGACTCATGGCGACTCAGGTAGTTAGTATATAAAGCCTGATTTCTAGTCAGTAGGTTAAGTTCGATTCCTAGTTAGCTCCCCCACTCTTTAGTCGAATTCCATTTCCCTCATCAGCCCCTCCAACGCGAGAAGTAAAACCCTTCGACTACCGAATCATAACACCTGCGCCATCATCGCCAAGCTCGTAGAAGAGAGTTGTCAAAGCGAACGACTCACCAGAGAAGACTTCCTTCAGGCACAATGGGACCTCGCGACAATGGAAACGTTGATCAAGTACGGAGCATCGGTCGAATACCCAATCAATCTTGACTTGGAGTATCCCGATGACAATGACGACGTCGCGACAGTCTGAGCCCCCTCCCCCATCGAAGCAACTTCGGAGGTTGAACTCATTGCTTCCCCCTCAGTGGCCATTGAGGCCCCCGCCACCGAGGAAATCCCGACTCAGGCCTCAGAAGACGAAACGACCGACACCACCCAAGTTTGAAATTCAGGATGAATTTCCTTTGAAGCCAAGGTGTATGTCACGGTTGTAATTTTCTTTTCTTTCCTTTATCTTATCAATATGCAAACTTGTATCTTATCTTGGGAATCCCCAGGGAATCCCCATTACTCTACCTATATGCAGATACCTTCATTTCCGTTACGTTTCAACCCCTTATGATTCGTCATCAATCACGATGACTCATTCTTATCTCTACCTCATGTTATGTCGCACTGACTCGCACAGATAAGTAGTCAGTATATAAAGAGTACTTCTTGTACGTATCAGACCTTAAGTCTGATTCCTCGTTAGCTACTCATAACAAGGACTTGGAACCATACCCTATATCTCTTGGGACAGAACACCTGAAGTAAAACGCATTCCGAACAACCGGTTTATAACAGAGCCTACCCAACAGACATGAATGGCCAAACCTGGGTGTATCATACCAATGCACCCGCGCCAGTTTTTCATGCCAATTCACAAGGGCTCATTTTACCGGTATATGATCAAACATATCTTCTGACATTCACTAATCTCTCTTAGCCTGTTGATCCATTTCACTTCCCACCCCTGTCTGTTGCCCCCCTCCCTCTCAGTCAAGCCACGAATGTCACTGCACCCACGAAATCCTGGAAAGTCAAAATCTGTGACCCACTGCGCAAACGCAAAGCCTCCGAGGAGTCCGACAACCTTGAAGACGACTTACCGGAGCTGCCATCGAAGCGCGGCTGCCCCTCCGGCACCGGAAACTATTCTGAGGGTGATGTCAAGGCCCTTCTCAAGTTTGTCGAAGCTGAACTTCCGCTGGGTGGCCACAGATAGCGTGTCATCCATTGCAACTTCTTGAAATGGGCAGCCAAGCATCGACACCCAGAGCAATCACTTAAGTCCATCGGGACAAAGTTTAAACAGGTATGTCTACCCTCCATGTATTATTCAATCTACTAACATGACCATTCCAATCAGCTTGTTAGGACACCCAAGCCAACTGGCACGGGTATCTGTCCCCCCAATATCAAGAAAGCGCATGAGATTGAATCGCTCATTACTGAACGTGCTGGAACCTGTCAAGTTAATGATTCCGAATTAGATGGAGATGGAGACGGAGACGGAGATGGAGAGGATCAAAATGAGCCTGGGGGGCTGAGTAGTAATGAGGATGAGGACCTTGTGCCGGATCTGAAGCTCGTGGTTGCGTGGATCACTCACCCATACGCTCCCCGTTCTCGAATCACCCACCATCCTGGGCCTGGGGTTGAAGTCCTCCAAAAGCTCTCGCAGACACTGGACCCCTCTGTCCAGCAAGCTCATGATGAGCAGCGCACTGACCGGTCTTTCCAGAACACTGGTTTCCTCTTGCTCTCCCAGCAGCTCCGAGATGCGCAGGGGACCGTCAAGTCCCTCCGAACTCAGCTCAGCTCCCTCCAGACCTGTTATCATGCAGCAGAAAGTGCCCATGATCGAGCAGAGCTCAAGTTGGAGATGCTGCAGATGTCCATACATCCACCCAAGTACTTCGCCCCCCCCGTCACATCCACTTCTCGTCAGATGGTCCGAATGAAACGCAAGCATGAGGAATGGTATCCTGATGGTGGCGGGTGCATCCAATGGCTCACCGATACTGACATCAATGAGTCTGACAAGGAGAACATCCCTGTTATAAACTGGTTGTCGATGAGATGGTTTTACTTCGGAGAGCTCTGTCCCAAGACAATGATAATGTCTCGAGTCCTAGTTATTGGGTGGCTAACGAGGAATCAGACTTAAGGTCTGAGTACGGCTAACTAGGAGTTTATATACTGACTATGCTACTGCGGATGAGTCAGTATGAACACGAGGAATACATGAGGAGTACATGAGGAGTACATGAGGAGTACATGCGACGAGTAAAGATAAGCATGATAAGCGACTCGGAGCATGTGAAGAGATGAAACATAATGGTCGGAAATGAAGTAGGTCCTATCTCGGGTAAATGAAAAGATAAGGAACGGTGGGGAATCCCTGGGGAATCCCAAGCAGAGATAAGATCTGTCCGACTAAGTAGCGATGACTAACATAGAGAGGAAATGAAAATTTACGTCTGTGACATACACCTCGTTTTTCGGGAAATTCGACCCGAATTTCAAATCTGGGTGGTGTCGGTCGTTTCGTCCTCTGGGCCCTGAGTCTGGATTTCCTCATCAGTGGGGGCCTCGATGACCACTGAGAGGGAAGCGGTGGGGATTGCTTCCGGAGCCGCTTCGACGGGGGAAGGGGCTCGGATTGTCTTGACGTCGTCGTCCTCCGGATATTCCAAGTCGAGGTTGATGGGGTACTCGACTGACAAACCGTAATCGATTATGGTCTCCGTCGTCGCAAGGTCTTGTTGGGCACGGAGGAAATCTTCTCGGGAGAGTCGTTCAGCTCGACGACTTTCCTCCACGAGCTTGACGATGATGGCACGGGTGGTGACGTCATAGCAGTCGACCCATGTTCGCTTCTTCTGTCGTTGGAGCTCCCAAACTTTGAGCTCGCTTTCGTCCCAGCGGTTCTTCCAGTACAAGGCGCTCTTCTCCGATGCTTTGAGCTCGGCTTTCAAGACATCACGTTCCTGTCGAAGTTCTCGGTTCCAGTTACTAACACTATTGCTGTGAACCGTGAGACGTGAAATGGTGACGGCAGGGTCCTCGGGAGGAGGGGTTTTGATGGTGTAGAAGTCCTCTGCTCATGCGCAAGCTTGTCGACGTATTTGTCGAGTGGAGGAGGAAGAGGTGGAGGGACCGGGGGTAGGAGAACGGATGGCGGCAGACGAAGGGATTCGTCCAGCGCGTCTGATGGCGACTTGAGGAGAGGGAGATCGAGTGGCGGGCATTATGAACGATGATTCAGTGGCGTTGGTGTCGGGAACAAGCGTATTGGGTGAGTTCGTCAAAGTGGGGAAAAGACTGGATGGAATCGTATTGACGATTCTGAGTTTATAAACGCTCACTCAACCTAAAAATAGAATTTAAAATGGACAGCAGCGGTGATGACAAATGAGTCAAGTCGCCGTTTGAATTGAGTCTTCGTAAGTCTTCACAATTTCTTTAGCGTATCGTAAGACGTTCGATCGTTCTTCCCAAGTAGCTTCTTCGATCGGATAACCTTTCCATTTGACCAAATACTTTCGTCGGCGTTGAACTCCGGAGTGTTGAAGAATAGATTCGACTTCGTATTCTTCTTCGTTCTCGATCAGATCTGGTGGAGGTCGAGATGTATCAGTAATATCAGGGTGGAGCAACTTATCTTCGACATTCGGTCTCAGGAGTGATACGTGAAAAACTGGGTGGAGTTTCCAAGTTCCGGGGATATCGATAAGATACGCAAGGTCCGATACTTGTTTCAGGACCTTGAATGGTCCAGTTCTTCGGTTATCTAGTTTCTTGGCAGGTCGAGTCATCTTGATGTTCTTGGTATCTAACCAAACCAAATCTCCGACTTTGAAGGAGGGAGAGAGTTTCCATTTTCGATCGGCATATTTCTTCATTGATTCTGCGGCGTGTGAAAGTGATTCGCCAGCACTCTTCTGAGCACGCGTGAGACGTTCGTGAAAGGTGTTTGCTGCGGGGACATTACTCAGGGGTCCGATTGTGATCGGTAAATGAGGGTGACGGCCATATTCTAAATAGAAGGGTGATTGTGATGTGGAGGAGTGTTGTCGATTATTGTAAGCGAATTCGGCAGAAGCTAGCCATTCGGCCCAGTCGTCCTGCATGAAATTGGTATAGAACCGTAGGTAGACTTCGAGTTCTTGATTCGTTCGTTCAGTCTGACCATCAGTCTCGGGATGATAAGCAGTAGACAGTCCAGAAATGGTTCCTAGGAGTTTGTTGAGGGCTTCAGTGAATTTTGATGCGAACTGAACTCCACGATCAGAAATAATCTTCTTTGGCCATCCATGATGTTTCCAGATGTGATCACGGAAAAGTCGGGCAGCGCCTTCTGATGAGAGATTGGAAGTCGTCGGGATGAAATGGGCTCGTTTTGTGAAGCGATCGACGACTACCATCACGGCGTCGTATCCAAGCGAGTCAGGTAGTTGAACAATGAGATCGACGGTTATCTCAGTCCATGGTTCGGTAGCGGGGGGTATAGGTTGTAGGAGTCCTGTCGGCTTCGAAGGGTAATTCTTGTTCTGTTGACAAGCAGGGCAGGATCGTACGTAGTTGATAACGTCTTGAGAGACGCCATCCCAAACAAAGTTCCGGAGCAGCAGCTCCTTCGTCTTCTCAATGCCAGGGTGTCCAGCGTGGGGGTAGGCGTGGGACAGTCGTATTATGTCTGTGCGCAAAGATACTTCCTCCGGCACCACAATTCGACCTTCAACATCGCGAACCAACCCATCGGCTTGGTCCCAAAACAGTGAGGCATCCTCGATTCTTTGTGAGATCTTGTTCGGTATCGGAAGTTTGAAGCGTAATCTTGCGAAAAAGTCCGGTTCTGAAAGTTTGATAATCGAATTGATCCAATGTTCATCCGCGATTAAAATTTCGTCTTCCACCTCGCCTTTACCCTCATCGAAATAATCCGGGCGCCTGGATAACCCATCGGCCTTGTTCTTTCTCCCTGGGACGTACTCGATCTTGTACTCGTTTCTTGATAAGATTTCTGACCAACAAGCACGTCGTCCAACCAATACGCGAGCAGTACTGAAATACTTGAGGGCAAGACTGTCGGTACGAATCAGAAGGTCATGTCGTGAGCCTTCCAAAAGGTGTCGCCATGCTTTAAGACAGTCTATTATCGCCAGAAGCTCAGCGTCGTGAGTTGGATATTTCTTTTCAGCAGGGGTTAAAGATCTCGAATGAAAGCCTACGGGTTTCCATTCGTTTTCATGTAGCTGAGACAGTATTCCTCCTAAGGCAAAACTGGAGGCGTCAGTCTCTAGGCAGTATGGTAGGTCTTGATCTGGTACTTCGAGGACAGGGGCATTCATGAGGGAGTGTTTCAGTTGATCAAAGGCATGTTGTCATTTGGAGGACCATTCCCATATGGTATCTTTGCGGAGTAATTGGTTGAGTGGTTGGGCGATCTTTGAGAAGTCTCTGATGTATTTTCTCCAGAAATTTGTGCTTCCGAGAAAGGATTGGAGCTGTTTGACAGTTTGAGGTTCAGGCCATTCGACAATGGCTTTGACTTTCTGGGGGTTGGTTCTGATATGACCTTTCATCAAGGTCATCCCCAGATAGATTACCTCCTCTTTCTCGAATTGGCATTTGACGGGTTTGCAGGAGAGTTTGTTCTTCTTCATGACATCAAGGGTTTTGAACGTCCAGTAACGTAGTTCTTCTAGATCATCTCCGCAGATGAGAACGTCATCGATATAGATAAAAACACAACCTGATTTTAACACTTCAGTGAATCGCGTGTCGATCATCCGTTGGAACGTAGCTGGAGAATTCCGTAGACCAAAGAACATCACTCTTGGAACATAGAGTCCTTTGACCGTGTTGAAGGCAGCTTTCCATTCGTCGCCTTCTTTGATCCGAATGTTGTTAAATCCCCATCGAATATCCACGACTGTGAATAACGCAGCTGATCATAATTTGGGCTGCTGAACGATTTGATGGAGGAGTGGCAAAGGATATCGGTCAGGGACAGTAAAGTGATTCAGGTATCGGTAGTCTTCGATTGGTCTGTATCCAGCGTCTTGTCCTTTCGCATTGATTTCTTCAGCTTTCTTGCTTAGGAAGAAGGGAGCGGCCTGAGGTGAGGTTCCTTTGAATATTCGTCCAGTGGCCACGTTTTCTTCCAAAAACTTCTCTAGGAAGTCTATCTCTCGAGGGGACATTGGGTAAGTCTTGTCATTCTGTGGCACGAAGTTATCTTTGAGATCAATCACATGATCAAATTCAGAATGAGGTGGAAGGCAATCGAAGGACTCCTTGGCAAAGACACTAGCATAGTCTTTCCAATAGACCTCCGGTACAAACTTTCGCATATCTTCCTCCACCGTGCTGGCTCTAGACTCATCCGATTTTGAAATTCCTGTTATCGCCAGCGAGACCGATTCTACCACAGAGGGCTCTGCTTCGCCGCTACAATACCGACGGGAAATCTCTTTGCCTCCGAGAGCCAGTGTTGAACTCTCCCAGTCGATACTAGGGTTTTGAGCTCTGAGCCATGGGTAGCCGAGGATTATATCAAACTTGGATCCGAGGTCGGTCACTTCCAAACAGATCCTTTCAGTGTGTCCACCTGGAGCTTCTATCCAAACATCTGTGTCAAAAACGATCGGGCCTCCTCGGTTCTCTGACCCATCGGCATTCCGTACGGGGATTGGGGTTTCCAAATCCCGAAGAGTAAATTCCTGACGAGTTGCGAAATTCTCGTCCACAAAGTTCCCAGAAGCTCCGCTATCAATAAGACACGTGGCGGGGACACGTCGGCCACTGTCTGCAGTCTTGATCCAAACGTCCATCGTAAGTCCTGAATCGCCCTTTTCGATAGTACCGAGATTTCGAAATAAATTGCAAGGAACGATGGTACATCGAATGGTATGGTCCGCAACGTTGGGCACATCGTTCGAACCTTTCAAAAACCCTGGGCCTTCAAGTCCGCTGCTAACCTCTTCTTCCGATCATCCGACCAATTGCGTATACCAGATTTCGCCATGTCCGACGGAGTCTCGCTCGCTGCCAGTGTAGCGGGCGAGTCGACGTTCTCCACGTGGGACTCAGCGGCAATGACACGTATGTCTCTACCTCGTCCTCGTCCTCAGCCTCTGTATCCTCCTCTACCTCGAAAGTATCCTCCTCGACGTGAGGAAGAGGTATCGGGTAAATTCTTCGCATCACCGGCGTTTCGACTTGGGCAGGCGTTTGCGAAGTGGCCAGGCTGGCTGCAGGAGTAACAATTCCCGTATGGGATCGTATTGGCAAAAGAGGAAGGTTCCTCTCTTTTGATGGTGGGGGCTGCTGTCGTTTGACGGGTCGTCGTTGCAGCCACATACGATCCTCGTGTTGGAAAGGGGTTAGAGTATTGGGGTCGAGACGTGGAGGACTGTTTCTGTGAGGCGAGAATGTCCTTTTGATGTTGGTAACGTGTTGTGGCGTCCTTCCATTCCTGAAGGGTGGTAGGGACGGTGGGGAGTCGGTAGATATATTCAATGAACTCGGGGTCGAGTCCAGCTTGGTAAAGATCGATGAGGGCGGCGTCGTTGAAACCGGTATTGACCTGTAAAGCGCCGAAGCGCAGGTTATAGTCTTCAATTTTCTTTCTTCCTTGGCGGAGAGTCTTGATGTCATTACGAGCACAGGATTGTCTGTCGATTCCTTCGAACGTTGATCGGAATCGAATTACGAAGGAGGCCCAAGTAGCGGTCGGGCCAGTCCAGTTGACAGTCCTCATGTCGTTGGTCTCCTTTTCAGACCAAGTTTGAGCCATCATGCCCTTCATGAAGGAAAGGGCAAAGGGGATCTTGTGTTCATCGCGATATGGCTTCCCCATGAAATACAATTCGCAGCTGTTAATAAATTTGTCGACATCTTGTTGTCGACCAGTGAACTCATCTGGTTTGGCCATCTTTATCTCGATGGTGGGAGGAGCGGCAGGGGCTTGAGGCTGAGGTCCAGGTGGGGGCTGAGCCTGACCTTGCGCAGCAAGCTGTTGATGGAGATCTTGAATCTCCGCTGCTTGGTTCGCATTCGAAGCCTGAAGGGCTACCATCTCTCTCCGCAAGTCATTCATGACTGCGAGGATTTCGTTGAGGTTGGGGACAGGGGGGTTAGCGCAGGAACCCATTGGATCTGGTGATGGTGATAGTGAAGGTGTTGTTAAGGGTGAAGACGGTCGAGTCGGTTGTTGATACGGGAAGGGTTGATACCTAACAGTAGGGGGAGTGATGGGACATTGTGAATGGGCGGCGGCGAGCAAGCGAGTTGTTTCACTTCGAGTTCTTCCTAGAGCTTGGGTGATACTTGGCAAAGGAGAAGCTTGATTGGCTTCCTCGTTTGGATCTGGGAAGATTCAAGTTTGTGAGTAAAGCGATTGAGAGAGCGGATTGTTCTGCTCAGAGGGGTCGTAGAACTCCTCGTCGTCGTCGTCCAGTGTTAAAGCAAGGGTGGATCAAGTAGGGGGGAGAGAGCAAGAAGGAAGTCTGATTCTTGTTATAAACTGGTTGTCGATGAGATGGTTTTACTTCGGAGAGCTCTGTCCCAAGACGATGATAATGTCTCAAGTCCTAGTTATTGGGTGGCTAACGAGGAATCAGACTTAAGGTCTGAGTACGGCTAACTAGGAGTTTATATACTGACTATGCTACTGCGGATGAGTCAGTATGAACACGAGGAATACATGAGGAGTACATGAGGAGTACATGAGGAGTACATGCGACGAGTAAAGATAAGCATGATAAGCGACTCGGAGCATGTGAAGAGATGAAACATAATGGTCGGAAATGAAGTAGGTCCTATCTCGGGTAAATGAAAAGATAAGGAACGGTGGGGAATCCCTGGGGAATCCCAAGCGGAGATAAGATCTGTCCGACTAAGTAGCGATGACTAACATAGAGAGGAAATGAAAATTTACGTCCGTGACAATCCCCCCGCACTATAGCTTATACCGCAAGATTCTCCAAGCCCCACATTGTCACTCTCGCCAGCCTCCCCACTCTCCACTTACATCCTCAAGCCTCCCTTCCCCAACCCACACATTTAGCCTTCGTCATAACCCCTTGCCCATCAATCCCAACCTCACCAACAACCTCAAGACATCTGATGCTGATGATGCAACAGGCAATACTGATTACCCCGATGCTATGAATATTGACAGACCAGCTGAAAAGGATATGTGAGATGTAAGAGATTGCAGCCATTCTGGCACCCCTCTCCCTCCTTTATTAATCTAACTTACGTCTGTCATTACAGTTTCATTTTGTTCGTTTTGTTGTGATTTGCACTTCCAACTATTGTCAGTCCTTACAGTACCAAGTACCAACTAGTTGTCAGTTGTTACAATAATATATTGTGTTACTCATACACAGCAGTGATATGAAAGCATGCTACATGATCGTTTTTGCGTTGCTCTGAAAACATTATACGTTCGAAGTTGTGCCATACCTCTAAACCACCAATATTAGCCTGCCATTGGGGTACATACACAGTCTGAATCTCATTGAACCCTACTCTTCGTGAGCGAAGACAAAAAGCTTGGACACATGTCTCCAAAAGATCCACATGGCGCTCAGTGAAATTGACCTCCAGGGGGACATGTAACCTCCCAAATGATCCCTGGAGGCCACGGTGATACGTCTGCTTCGTGTATGAGAACCGAACACAGAACAAGGTGCGAGGATGACTATAAAGAGTCTCAACACAGCCTATGATCGATAATCATGAAAAGGGAGTCTTCAATCGTTCGCGAACGTGATCGATCAGGGAATCGGAAGGATCGGAAAGTCGAAAGAGGAAGTCTTAGAAGATCTAAAGAGGATCTAGACTCGAGAGCGAGAGAGAAGCGAATATCTAACTTGTTGGATCACTAGCTACAACATACAGTATATATATCTTCTAGTACAAGGATCCCTTTGAGTGTATATGATAAAAGGGGAGCCTCTCTAATGATCTAAGGGAAAAGTAGTAAATGGGAATGAAGGAATCGAATGAAAAGGGAGAAATAGAAGAGAACCGATGCCTTTGAATAGTGTCTTCCCTTTGATATACAAACTTTCATTCGCATTCGGAAAGCTTCAATTGCGTTCGGAGCATTCGATGATTCTCGAAGTCGTTCGGGACGTTCGGGAGCTATCAAGAGTGTTCAGAGGGTTCGAGTTCATGTTCGAAGGACTTGGTAGGCATCTAGTATTCGTATAGTTGAATATATGGTGCTCAGGGGACGGAGGGGTCATATCAACGGTTCCCCCATTCAGCGGTTTGTCAATAGGAAAGAAGTTGTCAGTTGAAGAGAAGTGTTTGTTTGATTTCCTCTCGCGTTCCATTGAGAACTTGGCCTGCCTTGATTGGGGCACGAATCTGGCTATTGATATTCTGCATCCCACAAGGGAATGCTGTGTCAGCAACAAGGTAATAAGCCGTGGGTGTGTGATACTGCAGTTTTTGATAGATTGGCCGCGCGACACACAAGTTGTGCCAACTCCCAGGTGTATTCAAGTTGGCTGCAATAATTGTCCCTAGATTCTACATTAGTTACAAGGCAGAAAACGAGACATGAGACAATCACAAACCTTTGGGAGAAAAGACCAAGATGGAAGATACAAAATGCTCTAATAACCACCCATTGTAGGTAGCATTCTCAATGTCCTCATCGGCAGATGTTTGGAGCAGTAAATTAAGTCCATCGATGCTTGCAAATGCTCCCGTCAAAAGTGGATGGCAGGCCCAAATGAGTTGATTGAAGCATTTAAATTTGGATTGATCTCCATCAATAGCATCCTTGGGCCAACAAATGGCAGCATCAGGCATGCTCCACAAGGCTCGGAGAAGTAACTTGAGGCCAAAAGTAATGTAGCGCGACACTGATGAAGGGATTAGTGCAAATATCTCCTGTAAGCTCGTCTCTCAGATTGTGGAGTTCAGGTAATGAAGTACCAGACCCAGTGCACCTTCTGCATCCAATGAACGACCGTGGGGTCAAGCACGTCCACTCGCGTTAACATCAGCACGAGGAATTGGGGTCTCATACCACCATTGGCCAAAACCGGCAGCAAGGATGGAGTGGAAGGTGGGGACATCAATCCCCATGGTGGTGATATATGCACAATTGCTTTGGCTAGCACGCAAGCACTGCCAGGGTGTGTGGAGCTGAGGATTCGGGAGGAGCTGGGGACGAGTGAGGTAGAGGTGGCTGGGCTTGTGCAGTCGTGCCCACTTGAGATGTGTAACCTCCATACCACCCCAGATGAGGGCTGAAGTGAGGGCAAGTGCCCACTGTTGGTCTTCATCAGCCTCATCTTCATCCATGGCTGCTTGCTCTGTGATGAAGAATGTTATCACGTCCATCGTTAAAAGGATGTACCTATGCATCGCATTATGTAAGATGGAAGTAATTATATTTTTTATTTTCCTTATGGGAACGCATATTGAATATAATATTTTATATCGCAGTTCAAACTAGCTGTCAAAATCGGAGATTCGACAATAAACATATTTAATTCCTTATGGGAAGTCAACCAATAATGATGAAAAATGACATGATCCACATCATATGAAGGACCTTACTGGACAAAATATAATTTTGTTTAAGGCCCTTCATAAAAACAGCCAAAAAAAAAGGCTAGGAATAAATTTTCTCCACTAAATAATCCATTTGCCAAAAATAGGAAAAACAATAATCCCGGAACAACCCGATGAATTAACGAGGTACCAGAACCCTTGTCAAGTCAAGCAACTATATGATTGCCTCCAAATAGACGGGTTTTCACTGGGGCTTAAGTCTTGAGCCTAGCTTATTGACTGTAACCCGTTGGAGGCATAATTCTGCGGGAATGGGGTTTACTAGCTAACACGTATGTGATCAGTGTTCTCAGGCTCTTGTTCCTGACATATTCGGTAGGGAATTCGGTTCCAGTTTGGCCCCAAGTCTTTTGCTCGGGAGCCGCGAAAAGTTTCCTCGGAAGCATTGTCGTGATCGAACCCGCAGGAACGGTTTTTAAGTCAATCAACCATTTTTCCGTCCCCAGGTGTCTGTCAACATGCATAATATTCTTGTAGCTCTGGTCTTGGCCCTATTTGCCAGTGCCTTCACCTCCGCCGCCCCGTTAGAGTCCAACGGTCAAAGACTTGCTCGCGGCCTCCCCCCACTGCGCCCCAAGTTCGGTCAAATACTTCCTGGATTTGATTATGCTTTGGATGAACCGACCCCTGCGTTCGGTTTGTGAATTCTCTATCGCATCCCAGACTTTCCTGACCATACTCGTCGGCCTGCAGGAGCAAAGCGTAGTCTACCATCATCTTCCCCGACCACGTACCACATTTTCATAGCGTCCTTGTACTATTTCTGACCCATATGCAGATACACAGGTCAAATCGACGTGCGCAAAAAAAATGGTCCATCAATCGGAACGGTGCAAAACTTCGACGGACCTAATCCTATGTGAGCAAAGACAGCATTGACAAATTTCCACTTTATTCATGGTGGCTATAGTAATGGCGTTGATCGAGGGGATCCTCAGCATAGTCTCTACATCTCTTTCACGATATTGCCCTTCCAGACTAGTCCTTTCCATATTTCCGTCACAGTATGTTGCGGATCGTGTCCGTGTTTTTCCGCGATATTACCATCTTTTGCAGAATGCCCTCTTTCAAGCTCCATATTTTGTTGGGCTGGCGGGACAGGATAGCCTCGGTCACGGCTCTGCCAAGTTAGCTGTTTGGTAACAGCCGTCAAATTTTTGCTGACAATAAGTGAACCACAGCACGGTTGAATTGTCGAATGTAAACGAAACACCTCCTTATTCTCCACCTGTCCATGAAAGCGAGTCTGCCATTTGGGCATTCGACTCAAGCACAAATGAGTTGACTGGTGTGTTATTTATATGGTCTTCGCTTTACCCAGTCTTCACTGATATCTATTAGCTCACTGGGTCAATCCTGATGGGAGCACGCCGGAGACTATCGTTGGCTTTGACGAGACCCATAACAAACTTATTGTGACAGGGGATCTTAATGAATGGAACCAAGAGAACCCCGGTGTCAATGCCTATCCGGTTGTGAGTCTCATCCTCCACAGTGAAATTTGCTTTCGGATATCTCACGACTTGACTACAGCATTTCTTCTTGTTACCGATATGACTCCCCATTGATGCCCTTGGTATGTATCGAATCCTTCGCCATTCGATACTTTATGTCGGGTTTCGGCATGAACTCCGATGCGGCCACGAACGATTTTCATGCTTGTCTACCTTCACGAACTTTTGATGGACTTACGAACCCTTGATTCCAAACGTCGGACTTTTAGATTCTGGGCCCATTCGCCCGTCATACGTTAGTTTATTGTTGTATATACTTTATACTTAGACCTTTAACCCAAGTTGCCTTCCTGTTTCCTTATTTGGCTACAACCGTTTGAGGCTTTGCGATGTTCAACGCTCCTCGACCTGGGCAACGCTACGTAGCAGCTCCGAATAGCGGATTCGGTGGCAGCTTTGTTGACGAAAATCCTCTCGCCGTCTCGGCGTACGACGGCCTTGACCCCTGGAGTGCTGCTCCTAGCCCTTCGCCACCTCCAGTGCCCTCTGGACCATCAGTATTCAGCGCCGTCATTGGTAAGGTTCATCGCAGACAGCTTGATAGTATTTCGTTGAACAGTGTTATCAGCGGACGCCACAGTGCCGGTTATTTACAATCAAGCTTTTTCTGCTGTTGACCCCAGCGAGACGGGAGAAACGTCAGTCAATGCATTATCGCGCGTTCTGGGTACATCATCTCTCCCAGCCGCTACTATCGATAGGGTTAGTTTCAATGTCCACAACTTCATTCTAAAGACTGAAGGAACCTTCAGATTGTGAATTTAGTCAGTTCTCGGCCCAGAGTGTCCAAGCTCGAATTCTTCGTCGCTCTGGCCCTGGTTGCTTTAGCACAATCTGGAAAGGGTACACGTATATTTGTTGATGCAGATTCGCTTCCGCGCTGACGTCCTACAACAGATGTCAGCATTGAACAGGTCGCTGCCTTATCCTCGCAAAACACTCTTCCGGAGCCTCGCCTGGACATTGGCTCTTTACGACCTTCGACCATCACAGTGACATCCCAGATGAATAATGTGCCACCAACTCGTTCACCAGCTCCTGCCTACGCGTCGGAGGATCCCTGGAACAGTCGTTTTAATGCTAACGCAGGACTTGAGGCGGGAAACAGAGGTGTCACGAATGGCGCTCCATCGAGTCTTTTTGGCAGTGGGATGCCGAAAAACTGGTGGAAAAATCAAGAGCAGGTCAAGATTATCATCATCGGACAACAAGGATTTATTCTGAATCGTTATACTGTGTACGAAGTATCTACTGATGTGCGTACCCATCCTGTTTCGTTACCTTTCTCCCGTACGACTGACCTCTTGAGTAGAGAGGTGCACCCGTCCACCGGCGATACTCTGAATTCGTCTTCTTATGGGAGTGCTTGACTCGTCGTTATCCATTTCGTTTGTTTCCTGCGTTGCCACCAAAGCGACTAGGGCGTAAGTTCACACTATTCTCCTGGTTCTGTATTCTCAAGTACACCCGGTCATAGCGGATGAGTATTTCTTGGAACAACGAAGGTAGTTGTAATATTTCTCATTGTGCTCAGTACATTGAACCTTCGAATAATGGCATGCAGGAGAGGATTAACGAGAGCTATAAGTTTTGTCATGTTCGTCCATTTACCTTCCACTTGCCATATCTTTTTTCGGTCCTTATATTTTAACAGAAACCACCCCATAATCAAGAATGACGGGCTACTGTCAGTCTTTCTTACCGAACCATCTTTCGAAACATGGCGAAAGCATACCTCCATCTCATTGGAGGAAGAGTCGGTCAGCAAACGCGTGGATAGAATCGAAGAAATAGGCATTCCTAGTGACTTGGAAGACAAACTTGCGTGCGACTTGATATCTTTCCTTTCTTCCTACGCGGTTTGACGTTATTCTTTTCCTCGCTCGTACAGAATCGTCCGCGGAAAATTGGGACCTCTCATCGAGCATTGGCAGCGGATATGTATCCTGGCCGAACGCATCATAAAAAGACGAGAGGCTGCAGCGGTACGGTTCCCTCCAGCCTACCGACGCATCTACTTCCCGACTCATTTCCTCTTTGATCTCTATTCTTCCTCTCCGTCACTATCGGCGTCTGGACACTCCTCTGCGTGGTCAATATTTTCTGAATCGTCACTTATGCAAAATTTTATATCCACTATCATTTCATCCGATGAACAGGCAGATCTGGCGAGGTTGACGAATACTCTAAGAGCAGTAATCGAAGCAAATGAGCACCCCTGGCGAGGAGACGATTCTGAATTAGATAACGGAGTGCGCCAAGGTCTGCAACATGTCGCAACGCATCTGCAGAGTTATTCCGATTCGTCGGAGCAGAGGGTCCGTGGATAATAAATTCTGCTGTGCTCCCATATTCACCTTCGCTACAGACACATACATTATTCGATGGCACTCTCGAAGCTCTGAAAGTATGTATAGCCTTGCCGTACCTGACATCCTTAACCTATGGTTTACAGAGCCAGAGAGATTTGTATATTGCCATGCGCGATTTGTTTATCCGTCATGATCGGCTCTCGATTGATCAAGTTGAGCGGCTGAAGAAGCGCGTGGAAACTAATTCGTTAAAGTTGGAAGGGTGCAAGGCAGCCCGGTCTGAAGGATGGCAGGAGGAAGCTGATCGGATAATGGGGCTCATCGAAAAAGATCAAGCTACTATCTCCTCCCAGTTGCACAGACGGGTGTTTATTCGATCCTGGTGAGTGGGGGGGGGGGGAGAAGAAGTCACCTGCCTATCTGACATCTACCTTGTTAGCATGTGGCACGAACTTCGAGTTGTGTTGCACAATCGCGAGAACACATTACTCGCTCTGACGGTGCAAGCGTTTGCACGCGAGGAACAAGAACATGCCGAGAGTGTCGTAAGTAACTGGGTGTCACTTGCGGAGGCCATTGAGAGTATGCCGCTTGAATGAAGGAGCTTGCTCTATGGTATTGGTGATATTTTCTACATATAACATGAACCAAGAAAAAAATATATACATGGAGATATCATTTCTGGTGTAATACGTCTTGTTTGTTTGTTTTGATTCAGCGGCACCAGCTCCTGGCCGAGATGGATACTTTCGATGACTTACTTGAACCTTCTAGACGTGCTCTAGAGGAGAATCCTTTCGAAGATCCCTTCGCTAAGCGTTCAAACTCCCCGGATCCATGGTCTAACTATACTCAGCGGACCGCTGTCCTTACGGACTCAGAGGAAACCTACAAATCAGAATACGAACAAGGCGGAAGCACCACCCCGACAGAATCGTTTGTTACTGCGGATCAGGACGATCGTGCAGGGAGCGTCAGCACCCACACATCGGACCCATTGGACGCTGCTGCACAACCCACCGACGAGGATGATATAATTGTACAGTCCGACTCTCGTCCGTCTCCAGGTTTCATGGAGAGTGTTCCCAAAATCTTCTCCGAAACAGAGACTATCAGGCCTACACTGCCGGAAGAATTAGAACCGTCAATCCCTGCTCCTGCATTCTATCTGGACCCAGCCCCCCCTCCTCCATCTTTGACTTCAAAGAAACCTGTTTCCACTGCCAGTTCGTCAACATCTATTGTCTCTGCTTCTCCTTCGGCGTCCGTATTCGCTCGAGTCACCTCACCACTTGATTCCCCCACCACTTCAAGCCTTGGTCGTTCGTTTGCTGGTCTTGCGCTCGGCGGGGAGACTGTTGGCGGTTGGAAAAGCGCACATGGCCCTTGGGTTACCCCGCATACGCCACAACTCAGTGCTGAAGACAGCGACGATGACAAACCTATTGGGCAGACCCTCAAGCCATCAGAAGCGCCAACTAGTCCTGTTAGTTCATATATTATATATTGTCCCATGTCTGATGAGTCACGCAGACGGCAGCAGAACCGCCTGCCCCTCCACCACGAGCAGAGAACGGACTTCAACCTTTGTTTGTTATATCTGTTGAAGACCCCCAGAAAGTAGGAGACCCCATCCGATCATTTACAATGTACACTGTTCACACCCGAGTCAGTATTCCGTCTCTTTTCAGAATCTCTTCTCTGAAAGACTCCGGATCATTAGACTACATCTCCACTTTTTCAAAAATCATCATTTTCCGTTCTACGGCGTTACTCGGATTTCCTTTGGCTGTATGAAACACTATCTGTCAACAACCCTGGTGTTGTCGTTCCTCCGGTGCCAGAGAAAAATCCTTTTGGTCGGTTTGATGACAACTTCGTACGACAACGCAGACTCGCTCTCGAGAAGTGCATTCAGAAAATTGCAAACCACCCGGTGCTGGCTAAGGATGCTGATCTGAAGATGTTTTTGGAAAGCGACTCCTTCGCGTTAGATGTCGGTATCACGTCTTGTTGCTTCTGCAGTGTTGAACGTTGTCTTAGATAAAACACCGTAAAGCCGAGATCGCTCACGATCGTGGCGGTCTAATGGCTTCCATTGGTCAAACAATTGCCGGACCCCGATTTCACGAAACTGACGAGGTAAATATTCAGGATTACTTAGTTTTCGGTAGTCATTGACATGGCTTGCAGTGGTTTGACAAACAAAAGGCTTATCTAGACAGCCTCGAGTCCCAACTTCGCGGGTTAGTAAAAGCTATTGATCTAGTTGCGAAACATCGTGCAGGCGAGTCGCTTATGACTTGAACATTTATTCAAGTGGCTCACAATACCCTCTCTCATGTAGAACTTGCAGTCGCTACAGGGGAGTTCGCCCAAATGGTCGGCGACCTCTCCTCATCGGATGTCGGAAAGCAGTTGTCCTTTGCATTGGCAGGTCTAGCGGACGTTGAAAAGACTGCGCAGGATCTACAGAGATCACAATCAGAGCAGGATATGGTTGTGATCATGAGCACGGGTATTGTATACCGATCCTTTTGGATATTATGGCTACTGATAATTTCGCCTTTTAAGTTGATGAGTATGCAAGGCTTATTAATTCAGTGAGGGTGAGTTGGCTGGGCAGTGTCTGAACGCTAGTACCTGATACTGTTGACAGCTGGCTTTCAGCTCCCGTGTACGTACATATCAGGCATGGCAAACCGCGGACAGCGATGTCCGGAGAGTCAAACAAACGCACGAGAGAAACCGTGCCCAGGGTCGTATACCGCCCGAAAGACTGAGTTATTCGCTCAGCCAAATTGCCGAGGTGAACTAATTTTCAAGCTTCTCAAAATATCCAAACTTCTTTTATACCTCTCGTTAGGCCGAACGGCGGGCTTTGGAAGCCAAGCATGAGTTTGACCATGTCTCAAAGTTGGTCAAGTCTGAAGTGGCCCGATTTGAACGGGAACGTATTGAAGATTTCAAAATTTCTTTACACCAGTTCTTAGATGGGATGATTTCAAGACAGAAGGAAGTAAGTGATTACTCTTCCGAGCGTTGTGCTGACTCGAATTTTCAATTGATTTTTGGTCACTATAGCTCATCGGTGCATGGGAGAGTTATCAGCAAGCTCTCTTAAAAAGGGTTGGAGGAGGTCGGCTACAAGTCTCGTCCACTGTGTCAACATAATTTGCACAACCACATTATAATAAATTACTACTAATGCTTCATTATTGTGATCTGAGGAATACAGATGTGTGAGTAATGAAACATGGACCTATGAAGGCGCTCGGGACTCGTTCAAAGTTTTTCTATCATTCCCAATACCTCGCGACCTTTTCATGCTCGCCAGTGACTTCTAAGAAATCGGATGGGCGTTCTCGTTTGAGGTTTCTCCGCCGATTATTGAGTGGAAGTCGCTGGTAAGCTGAATCTTGCCCTGCAGGCTGCTGATTCGAAAACGGGTTTGTCCACGCGCGATAGTCAGGCCCTGGGTAGACTGGCATATTATACATCGAGACCCCGCCATTCTGAGCTTGTTGTTGTTGTTGTTGTTGTTGCTGCTGCTGCTGGAAGCTCGATACAGCGGCCAACGCGGCGATGGTCTGAGCGTGCTGCAGTTGCATCTGTAATTGTTGGTATTGCATCTCTGTTGTGTGCCTGACTTGGTTTGGCAGGGAAGGGTTTTGCAGCATTACTGATATTTGGGAGATCTGGGCTTGGAGTTGGGGGATATTATCGATTAACATTTGGGACATGTCCAGGTCGGCACCCGGCTGTTGATCGGAGTAGAGATCGAGGTCCTGTTGAGAGTGATCCTGCAATTTAAGCCTTAATGAAGATCCTACATTCTACCACTTGACATGCGTTTGAACACGTACTTGGTCATTAGATGGACCACTCGAGTTGTTTTTTGCCTCTGCTTCCTTTTCACTTTCCTGGATACCCTTGTCAATGTAGTCGTTGACTTTCGTACGCATTGGTTTGTCGATAATCAGCTTATCCAGAGAAGGAATTTTCTTTCCGCAATGGGGACACACAAAATCTCGTTCAAGTAGATGTGTTTGAATACACTCTTCGCAATATGATGTGTCACAACATGGCGTCTTGACAGCATCGCGAAAAAGTTTATTGTCTATCGGACAAACCAATGACGGGTCCGTTGGAGGGCGCTCACGAAATTCCGCTATTGTTAGTCCTTTAGGTCGCGAAACTTGTTTTTGCCATGATACACTGAATACACTCTTGAGTGCATTTGATTGAATATAAGATACAAGTGGGAACGCACGAATCGGGCTGCGCCACAACATAGCCTCCTTCTGGGGTGACCATCACACCTTGTCCTGGTTCGCCGCTGTTTGGGTCGTCGACAGCCTTGAGCATACTACGCGGGATACCAGTTGTACGCTTTATACGTGGCCTGTTGTCGAATTCACGATCGTTGTTTGTTGGGCAATCTTGTATCCAATGACCTTGGAAGAGTGAGAAAACTTATGAGAAACGAGGCATGAAGAGGACAGCGAACCTTTCTGTCGGCAACGATAGCAAACGTAGCTCGGAGGTAACGGTCGCTCAGGTTGATGATGTTGGATATGAGGCTTTCCACCACGAGAAAAGCCGCTCCCTCGGGAATTAGTGAAGATGGGCACGGCACTGTTTAGTTCGTAAAACCGTCGGGAAGGGGAAAAACAAATCGCGTTCATGAGACATCACTCTACTACACAGGACAATAAAACCGCATAAGCGCGACACAAACTGGGTCATCTTTTCTTGGGTTTCCTCCCAATTTGCAGTTTGAGCTTTGAACATAGCCGCCATGGCGGCTGCTTCATCAGGATTACTTGTTACGGAGCTCGCCTGGACATCAACCAAGCGGTGATGAGATGAACTAGTCAATAAAAAGTTGAATGCGCACCACTAGCGGTTTCGTGCTAGAAGACGAAGGCTCTTCCTTTTTGTCGAAGCGTTTGGACATCGCACCCTTATGCCAAGTTGTGGAGCCGTTCACTTTCTGAGGGTCCGAAGCGGCGGCAGTATTACCGACGCCAGCAATGTACATCATGGCCTTGCCCTTTCCAGGCCGGGAAGAAGGCAGGCGTCTGACAATTACAGAAGAAGACCGTCGTATGATTTGGGAATCATCCTTGTACTCTGATGGCAGAACAAAGCTGAAAAGTGTCGAATATGACCGCACGCACACAACTCACCTTGACCAGAGGAACTATCGGAGATGACTAGGTCGAAATCGTTTGCCTTACCAAGGTTGTTGGCCAGAATGATCTCTCTTTTGAGGTCAAAGACGGATATGCCAGTGCCGTCGAAAGTTACCCGAGACTCGTCCTTTTGGGATTTGAATTTGTAAAAAACAGACGATGCCATACGTGTAGGTATCGGAAACTGCTGCTAATGTACAGTACAAGAGTGACGATGGCGGTTAAGTGTGGTCTGAATCAACCTTTAAGCGGAGTTTTAATTCCGGCAATGAAAATGGCAACTGGTCGCGATCATGTGACCTCTCATAAAGATGGCTGGAAAATCAGGCGATCAGCTTCTTCACTCCCGCCATGCTAGAACCAGCCAAGGCGGCTCCCCAGCTCGATAAAAATTCTAGTGATAAAAAGTCTAAAGTTTTAACTACAGCCCAAGGCCAAAAGATAGATGAACTGATCGACCACCATGACCGGTTAAGTGTCCAGTTGACCTCTTTTACCTTCCACTCACCCGGCTTCTTAAGGTATGAGTTTGGGGGACCACTCGGAGTCGCGGCTATGATGATTGGCTTCCCAATTCTAATGTACTATTTGTGGATTTGTGTGTGGTTCTACGATGGCAAACTGGTTGGGCCCGAGTCATTCGACGAAATTCAACCATTCCTTCGCCAGATGTGGGATCACGTCCGAGTTGTGAGCGATATCTTTATTTCAGAAGCGCTCCACTTTCAACTATGAGAAGGATGCTAGCCCGAATCTATACGCGTGGAAGGTGTACTCCGGCCTCTTCTTCTTCCAACTAGCTCTGGCATGGGTCATGCCAGGGTACCAGCAGGAAGGCCTTCCTGTCCCGTCCCTGGGCTATAAAACCCTCATGTACAACTGCAACGCAGTCGGTTGCCTTTATTTCACCATGATCACCGCCGCAGTTCTGCATTACACCGGCGTTTTTTCCCTCACGGAAATCATAGATAATTATGGACATCTTATGTCCGTCTCTATGATTTACGGCTTTGGGGTGTCCTTCGGGGTATATTTTGTCACAATCGCCACAGGAACCCAAATCAGGATGTCAGGAAATTTCATATACGACGTGTTCATGGGCGCAAGTTTGAATCCTCGTATTGGGTCCGTAGATCTCAAGATGTGGGCCGAAGTCCGCATTCCGTGGGTCACTGTATTTTTTTTATCTGTGTCTGGAGGATGCAAACAGTATGAGCTGTATGGCTATATCACACCAGTGAGTAACCGCCCAATATGCTGGCCTAACATGTTGAATCGTACGGTAATAGAATATGGCCTTCATGATTTTGGCGACATGGCTTTATATTAATGCATGGTGCGTACTGCAGTTTCGTCCAAGGTCAGGTGTCCGACGTGTGTCTGCAGTGTCAAAGGCGAAGAATGCATACCCCAAACTTGGGACATGTTTCATGAAAAGTCTGCTCTTTTTCGATGCTTTTGGGAGTATGTTTAATGACGCCTCCTACACAGATGGGGATTCATGGTTATCTTTTGGAACTTTTCCGGGGTCCCATTTGTATGTCTGAAATCTTTCTTTCTGCACCCTCTTACAATAAACAAAAATCTTCTTCAGACATATGTATACTCAGTCGTATACATGGCTTCGCATGACCCTTCGATATACCATTTCTCCACTCCAACATACATTGCCTTCTTCATCACGCTTCTCACAGCTTACTATGTGTGAGCCCCCTTCTATATTTTCTACGGTCTTAGGCTGACAACTTTTCAAGTTGGGATACGTCTATGTCGCAGAAGAGCCGATTCAAAATGCAGAACCAAGGAATCCACACATTTCGTAAAACATTTCCTCAACTGCCATGGAATGTGGTCAAAAACCCCACCTACATCCAGACTGCTCATGGGTATGCTTACTATCGACCCCCCACCTTACTGCTCACCAATGTCGACCACTAGCAATCGCCTACTGACAAGTGGGTGGTGGGCTTACTCTCGGAAACCCGTAAAGTCCTATTATTTTCCATTTACATACTCGCTGACTGTTCATGACAGAACTATGTCGCCGACTGGATCATGAGCCTCACCTGGGCCGCTATCGCAGGCACCTCCTCGTTGATACCATTTTTTTATCCACTTTTCTTCATCACAGTTCTTGTTCACCGTGTCGGCCGGGACTTTGAGCGGTATGTTACTCAGATCGGCCTTTATTTACTGACTTTAATGAAAATCTCAGATGCTCAATCAAATATGGAAAAGACTGGGAGCGTTATTGCGCCGTCGTCAAGTACAAGTTTATACCCGGTATCTACTAGGATAAATAGCAAATCCTAAATTCATCTCGTCGTACAAAAGAGTATTGTCCGTATATTACTCACTTGTTATCCTACAAAAAATCGATCGCTAATTACTGACACCCCAAAACTTCGAGCGTAAAACTGAGCGACCATCGCGCCAGGTGTGGTAGATTATTACTAGTATAACCTAGAGAATATTGTCATATGGTCATGGTTTCTATTCGTGTATGGGCACCTCGAGCATATCTCTACTCAGTTGACATAGGACCGGACCTTTGAGAACCAAAAAGGTCTTTCGTGCCTCAACACAATCGGAATACATTCGCCAGTCTCGACGTTCAGCGAAGTGTACTCTATAAAATCCAACCTATTCCACCGTCCAAGTGGACGTGAACGCAAATCGAGGGTCATTTGGTAGATGTATCGCAGCGAAGGGACTTCGGTAGCGGACGGCGGCGTAGCGTGGTGATACTTGCCGCTCGCGTCTATCAGATTGTCGATGTGGGCAATTGTGTTGCATAGATGCCATGTCCCAATGAGTAGACCCTGGAGTATGAACATTGGAAATCGATGGGCGACGCAATGCAAAGGTTCTCATACCTTCATGCGCAAAGTTGGTTTGAGAAGGGGAACGATGGATTGAGGATTTAATTCCTCGTTGGCAAGAAGGGAAAGGACTTGGCCGTTGGGAAAAAATCGGCTGGAAGTGGAGCAAATGAAGGGGTTATTTACGAGCACTGTGACCAGAACTGACAGATATCGATGGTAGGTAATCAAATAATCCACCTAGGTGACAATTTAGCCTGGACAAATGTGAGAATCCAAAAATTGACTGCATACATTCACCCACGCTTTTTCGCTCGATCCTGGGCGACTGGATAAATGCGATAAAACTAAATATTTCTCAATTCTGAATGATGCGACACACGTACACGTAATGGCAAACAGATATATACACACCGTCTGTTCGCAAGCGGGGATGCTCGATGTAAACGCGACGGAAATCAAAACCATGGCTAACCACAGCCGCTTGCGTGACCTCCAAGTCGGGTACTTGTGGAGGTACATACGTTGTCTCCACAAGTTCCCTGTGTTGCCAGACTCTTTGATTCAATCAGAGGGGAAGTGTTCGATGCCGGCTCACCGCCATATAGCAGAGTCCAAACTTAGGATGCGTGCCTTGCGGCTCACGGCCGCAAAACGCTCGATAGTGGTTGGATCGAGCTTGCGTAGAATGAGAACAAGGACTTCGTCAGGAAGTGTTTTGAACGGAGCGTGTTGCTGCTCGTCTTCGCTATCGAACGCGACATGGAGGGGCAAAATCTTCAGCAATTCATCGAGAGTCCCAGTTACACTACCCCCTCCGGTAGTGTTTATGATGGACAAACTCGGGGAGTTTCGGGTAAGTCCATTAGTTGAAGGTGGATCTAAGGATGGGGATGTTTTACTCGTATCATCTCGCACATGGAGGGACCTCAAGGTTTGAGAGATGGCGGCGATGTTCTCTTCTTTGTTGTAGATCCTATCAACTGAAGCGTCCATTCGAAAAGCCTGTGTGCAGTGATTTGTGCATCCTGATTTTATGTCATCCCTCTTCAGAGACACTTACGCACTTGGCGGTAGAGACGCAGTGCATCGTCAAGCTGGCCCTTCCGCTCGAGCTCGACAGCTCTGCGGTATATCTCAACTGCCGCGCAACTGGATTTAGATAACTGGGAGGAGCTTTTAGAATGCAAAAGCGGAGATCCCGTGTGAGTGGGGCTTGGCCGAACGATGGCATAAGACGATTGAGATTGAGTAGCAACAGCTTGGTGAACAAGACTGGTGTTAGCATTCTTCTGCTGTATCTCGGCTTTCCATTCCTCTCTGAACCGAGCGAGCTCTCCTGTATCCTGGTCTGGGTGTAGGCTTGGGACCTGTGAAAGGTGCATCCGATCAGTCAAAAGTAAAGGCAGGATTGATTACATAATAATCACATAAATCATAATATTACATAATATAGACGCAACTGCCCTCGATCACCACGTTGGCGAATTGGAAGGTCGGCCCAGCATCAAGATGGAAGGCAACAAGGACGAAGCCTTGCGGTGTCTAGCCATTTCTCAGCAACACAGAGATTCTGGGAATTATGCATCTGCCCGTAAATTCTGCCAGAAGTCCATAAACCTATTCTCCACGCCTGAGGCTATTAAACTCCTCGCCTCAATAAATTCAGCGGAACGGTCGGCTAAACCAGGTCGTTCAGCGTCTGCCTCTGCCGCGGAAACCAATCCTTCTGCTTCTGGGGTAAAACACCGTCACACGATGTCGTCAGCAACCAGTAATGGCACACCAAGTGGGATTGGCGGGGAGAAGAGGGATTACACTCCGGAGCAACGGGATGTTGTGAAGCGTGTACGTGCATGCAAGGTGACTGAATATTATGAAATATTGTCGGTGAAGAAGGATTGCGAAGAGGTGGATATTAAGAAGGCTTATCGAAAGGTGGCCGTACTTTTCCAAAGTTGCATGGATAATGATCCTCAAAACTGTCCCGCTCTAATCCGTGACAGTTGGCTTTGGCGTTACATCCAGATAAGAACGCGGCGCCGGGTGCCGACGAAGCTTTTAAAAGTGAGTTGGTTCATCCAACCTCGGTTCCGGTCGTTGCAATAACTCGGGTCTTTGTGTAGTGGTCTCAAAAGCGTTCCAAGTGCTGTCTGGTACGTATCCACTCTTGAGTATTTCAATACCTCTTTTAATCTCAACACAGACCCGCAAAAACGAGCGGCATACGACCAGTATGGCTCAGACCCAGAATCGCGTTTTGGTGGAGCAAGTACCCGACCAGGCTTTCCTCACAATCCATTTGCTGGTGGCGGAGATATGGCTTTTGAGGGCGAAATGAGCCCCGAAGAGTTGTTTAACATGTTCTTTGGGGGTGGGCGTGGGGGAGGGTTTGGCGGCGCATTTGGTGGCGGACCTGGTAAGCTTTGATGAATTCACGCTGTTACTGGTTCTCTCATATTCCCGGGTCGCTCGCCAGTGTTTACAGCTACATTTGGCCCTAGAGGATTCCGCACAACACGGACGGCTGAAGCCCACCGCCCCGAGGCAGCCCAAGGACGGTCACTACTCACCCAGCTCCTCCCTCTCATTGCCATTTTTGTCTTTTATCTCCTCCCTTCCCTCCCAGCGCTCCTCAGCACTCCACCTATACCGGATCCTCATTTCTCGTTCACTCCTTCCGCACAATTTAACGTCGAACGGCAAACGAGCGGACTAGGAATTAAATATCATGTTAATCATCAAGAATTCATGACACACCCACACATCGCTGCTGAGTTGTCCGCAGAGGATGCACGCAATAGGAGGAGCGCAGCGTTGGGCCGGTTCGAAGGAATGGTTGAAAAGGCGTACACGCGGGAGTTATTCAGCCAGTGCCAGATTGGTTTGCAGAGAAAGGAGAGGAGGAAAGATGCCGAGATAGGGATATTTGGGTTGGGGACAGACTGGGATAAGGTCAAACGAATCGAGGGGGAGTTGATAGAGAGCTGTGAGGAACTGAGGAAGTTTGGGTTTTGAACTGGGCCAGTACCGTATGGCATCGCATGTTATTATACCTAACATCACCACCTTGGTTATTGGACGTGAACGTTGGACGTCGTTCTGATTTATGATGAAGACCGTCTATAAACACAGGAACTATAGCCCCACTCTACTGCTGCTCCTCTGACCGCTTCTGTCTCTCGAGTTTCAAGTAAAACTCCTCCTGCCGCTGAACTGCAAGAACCGAACGGATAGATAGTCAGCAACAAGACGAGGGCGCCTTGAAACATTACCTCAAAACTCACCGGCCTTGAGATGATAGCCATACCTGAACGAAAGAGTAAGATAAGAGAGGCTGGCAAACACGGTTAGCGTACCAATATGCATAGCCAGCTGCGACGCCGAGACCAAGGGCACAGGTTAAATCAAGCCAGAGTCTCTTTCTGAGTTTGCCGGTGATGGGTGCGATAGGCATGGCTCTGCTTTCAATCGATGAGATGAGAACAGGATTTGTACGTTGTTTGCCAAACAGGATCAAGCAATCGTAGTCTTGTGGTAAACCCTTTCCGTTCACCTTGTGCTTTGCTCGTGTTCCTTTGACTGTCCTGTCCTATACAAAACGCGCTTTACCCGTGTTATTCTTACCCTGAACCTCAATCGTCTCCCTATCCTTCAGTTCAGCGACCCCAGCAACCAGTTCTTTTCCCCACACAAGCATGGATACCGACCCTTCAGGATCAGGCGGTTGGCGCTTTGCACAGTGTTTCGGAGACAAGGGTGAGGTAGAAGATATCACAGAAGGTAACACAACCCTTCGCCATATCTCCTGCGATCTCCCACTCATCCCTGCTTCGTTTGTGTCCTTTCTAGCCGACATCATCTCCACGGTCGAATTCGATTCCACAGGGAATTACCTCGCTACTGGTGACAAGGGCGGTCGTGTTGTTCTGTTCGAGCGCAACGAATTGGTTTGTCTTGGCCCACTTTATCATATCACGCCTTGATCTGATCACCCTTATGGTGGTCCCAATCCGCTCCTCACCATTGGTGCATCCGCTCCTCTCATCGTTGTACTATCTAGAAAAAAGGATGCGAGTACAAGTTTTACACAGAGTTCCAGTCTCATGAACCCGAATTCGATTATCTCAAATCCCTGGAAATCGAGGAGAAAATCAACAAGATCAAGTGGTGCAGACGGCAGAATGCTGCGCATTTTTTACTGTCAACTAATGGTTGGTACTTTCAATCTGTGGCATCCTTAGTCATCTCTCTCCTAATCGCGATCGACATGTGCTGCTCCATCCGAACATCCAGACAAAACCATCAAGTTGTGGAAAGTTTTTGAAAAGTCCCTCCGTGTTGTATCTGAGTCAAATCACTATGATTCTGGGCGAACCTTGCAATCACCTGCGTTGCCGTCTCATCTTCGCCTGCCGCGCATGATGCAACAGGACAACATCATCGCCGCCGTCCCCCGCAAAGTCTACTCGAATGCACATGCTTATCATATACATTCCATTTCTGTTAATTCGGACCAGGAGACATATATTTCCGCTGACGACCTTAGAATCAATTTGTGGAATCTGAACATCAGTGACCAGAGTTTCAGTTCGTGCATTTTTATCTGTCCGCTTGCTCCAGTACTGATGGATTCCTCCCTCACGTTATGATTATGTCGGTTAGACATCGTGGATATTAAACCAGTAAACATGGAGGAGCTCACGGAGGTCATCACAGCTAGCGAGTTCCACCCAACGCACTGCAGCTTCTTTATGTACTCCAGCTCAAAAAGTAACATCAAGCTTGCAGACATGCGTGATTCGGCCCTTTGCGACAAGCACGCAAAATGCACGTCACCTCACACCCTACCCTCGGAAGAAGCGCTGACACTATATCTGCAGGTTTTGAGGAGGAAGAGGATCCATCGACACGATCCTTCTTTTCAGAGATCATATCATCCATCTCAGACGTGAAGTTCAGCCATGATGGTCGTTTCATACTCTCGCGAGACTATTTGACGCTCAAGATCTGGGACATTAATATGGAGTCGCGGCCCGTCAAGACGATCCCAATCCACGATCATCTCCGCGGAAAGCTTTGCGATCTGTATGAAAACGATTGCATCTTCGACAAGTTTGAGTGTGTGTGGGGTGGTGATGATAAGTGAATGTCTTGCCATTCAATTTTGCCACAGTTTCTGACTTAAAATAGACACGTGTTGACTGGCTCGTACCATAACTACTTCCGGATATACGACACCGACACGTTGAATGATGTCGTACTGCAGGCAGACAAGTCGGCGTTTAAAGCTAAGAAGATCGGGGGACCATTACCAGGTGGTAAAGCTGCGGCAAAGAATGGGACCCGGACGACTCCGCTCAGGGAGGCCATGCAGATGGAGACCCCGGATTTCAACAAGAAGATCTTGCACGCTAGTTGGCATCCAAGAGAGAATACCATCGCTGTGCGTAACAACGTCCACTTCGCATGACGTTTCTTCTGATCAGCCCTTGGGTGGATACAGATTGCGGCCACGAACAATCTGTTCTTGTACAGCGCTGCATGATGGAATCGATCTTCATGCTCTCATTCGCTCCCTATGAATCCTCCATTCCCCCCCCGCCCGCACAGAATCTCAAAGAGATCGAGGCCCTGAGATACAGAGGCTTGCGAACAGGAAACCACAAACTTTTCTCTTTTTCTGCAGATGCCCATTAATTTCACACCATAGTGTTTCCCCATCTTCGTTAGCTTGTTTATCGTCCATCAACATCTCTGCCCACCTCGCCATCCCTCCTTTGTGTCATTTCACAACAGCGTTTGAAGATAAGAAATAATAGAAGAAGCAAGGACAATAGTAATGAAAATAAACGGTTTTTTTCAACAATCCTGAGCGCTCTGAGGATAGTAAATGTTGAAGTTTATTCACGGTAAGTTGTGGGAAGGTCAGGTGAAGCAGTAAAAATGCCCGGTCGTGTGCTTTTGGCTTACTCTGGAGGACTGGGTGAGCATTAAGCAGAGGATGAGCATTCACCAATCAAACTTTTTTTGAATGCGACAGATACATCATGGTTCATTGAACAAGGATACGAGGTTTACGCGTTTATGGCCGATGTTGGTCAAGAACAGGTGGGCTTTCCATTCGTTCCTGAAGCTGAAGACGTCGAGATACCGTTTCGCCAGGATTTTAATGCAGCACGGAAAAGGCACTTGCTGTTGGTGCCAAAAAGTTTTTTTTTGGAGGTTTGTGATCGACATCAAAGCGTTGAACCTTGCTTTCTGATTATTTTCGCCTAAGGATCTCAAACGTGAATTCGTAACCGAATTGTATGATCTACCCAGCAGTTCAAGCCAACTGTATTTACGAGGCATACAATTTTGCCCCGCGTATTTTATCGTGTAGAACCGTTGACATCTTGCTGATTTCTCTATAGAATGTCTATCTCCTTTGAACATCCCTCGCTCGTGGCATGATTGCCATTGCAGACAAGGAGGGGTGCGAGTGAGTGCATTTGCCCCTTTCTCTCGCCCCTCATAAATATAATTATCCCAGCTTCGTGTCTTACGGATGCACCTGCCAAGGGAATGACCAGGTTCGTTTTGAACTTGCATTTTATGGCTTGAAGCCAGACATCAAAGTAATCGCACCATGACGAATCCCTGGTCTGCCCATTCCTCTCTGTGATTTCTAGCATTTACCTTCACTTCATAGAATTCTACAACCGTTTCCCCGGCCGCCAAGCTCTCTTCGCTTATGCATCTCAAAAACATATTCCAGTCCAACAAACTACTGCTAAGCCTGACGAAAACCTTTTCCACATTTTCTATGAAGCAGGCATTCTGGAAGATCCCAATGTCACTCCTCCGGCAGATATGTGGAAGCTCACTACCGCCCCAGAGAACGCTCCTAAAGTACCGGAACACATTAGTATTCACTTTCAGCACGGCCTACCCGTGAAGGTCGAAGACAAAGGCGATATGATAACATTCACCGATCCCGTCGAGATATTTCTTAAACTTAACGCTTTGGCCCGGAATCATGGCGTAGGCCGTATTGACATTGTAGAAAATCGGTTCATCAGCGTCAAATCGCGTGGCTGTTATGAATCGCCTGGAGCGACCATTCTTCGGGTTGCACACATGGATCTCGAAGGCCTCACGTTGGATAGAAATGTGCGTGCCTTGAGGGATCAGTTTGTAACGACGGAGTTCAGCAGGATATTGTACAACGGACACTTCTTTACACCGGAGCGGGAGTTTGTAACCAGTGCAATTCCTGCTAGCCAGAGGACGGTCAATGGGGTGGTTAGGCTGAAGCTGTATAAAGGAAATGTCACTGTGGAAGGCAGATCATCCGAAGAGGTGAGGGTTGGGTGCATTCACTTCAATGAGTGGCTCCTGATCAATTATTTTTTCGCGCCAGGGTCTTTACGACGAGCAACAGTCATCCATGGATGAACTGGGTGGCTTCGAGCCAACTGATACCACCGGCTTCATCCAGATCGAGTCTATCGGAATCAAAAAGTAAGGACTATCTTCCATATTTTCCTAATGACACTTAGGACAATTTCGCAGGTGGGCACAAGCAAACATTCGAAAAGGACAAGGTGGGGTTGATCCTAAGGATGTCTATGGAACTCGCGTCTGATCGTCGCAGAGAAAATTTTATCCAAATTAAAATTCGTTATCACGTGACTCGATATTGAGTCGCAAATGCGACCAACGAGGATGAGTTCAAAAAACATCAGGCCAACAAGTTCTACAAAGCTCAGAGGTCGCCCAGAAGATCTCCCAGATGTCCGTATCTCGAAGACTGTATCGTGGCTCCTCCGGCACGCTGCCCAGAATGAAGGTCTGCCAATGCGCAGAGATGGATACCTTCGTGTGTCGGACCTAGTGCGTTATTGCCTTTTGACGTTTGTTCGGCCAACGACATTCTTGTTCTATAAGCTAGCCCATCCAAAATTACAGTCCTTGGACTTTTCATCACTACGAGAAATGGTGAACAAAGATGCCAAAAATCGGTTCGACCTCTTACACGAGCCCGAAACGTGCGAGGCTGAGATATCAGGTTCGACTCTATCAGACGTCAGATTGTGGTGGATAAGAGCCAATCAGGGGCACTCTATGACGGTTCGTGGGCTTCAGAATCGGCTGGCATCATGCTAAACACATTCTTACAGTCCGTAGAGCTCAACCTCCAGCCAGTTCTGAAAGCCACGGATATCAGCATGGCTGTCCATGGGACGGGTCGGAAAGCATGGGAGTCCATTCGTACGAGTCTTGTAACCTCTGCCAACATTTCGATCTCTTATCTTTGTGCGCATGCCTAGTGAAAGAAGGATTATCAAAGATGAACCGCAATCACATCCATCTAGCCCAAGGAATCGCTAGAAATAGCGTCGTCAGCGGTGGGAGTTCATCATACCATCGATATCTCCTTTCGCTGAATGTCCACCCAGGAATGCGAAGCTCCTCCCAGATTCTTATTTACATTGACGTAGCCAAAGCCATGTCGGCCGGAATCAAGTTTTTTCTATCCTCAAATGGAGTAGTCCTAACGGAGGGTGATAGTCGTGGATTCTTAGATCCGCAGTTTTTCGGTCGGGTAGAAAATGCGAGGGGTATGGCTCTCACCGGTTGGGAACGTTTGGCCGTCGAACCAACTACGGATTCGACTTAATGGGGAGAAGGAGGGTGCTCTACATGTATTGACTTTTTCTCCCGCCCGTCGAGACTCAAACACCTTCACGAACACAGAGGGAATCTAAGGTATATTAAATTGATAATTATGTGCTACCCAATCAAAACGTCAAATCCTGGTAGAACAACATGGCAGACGATCTGCGAGGGTATGAATTACTCTGGCCGCGTCGTTTAACGTCCGTGTGAGTGGAAAATGGTATCCACGGCGTAGATAATCGCGGCCAACGAAGAGGACTTGTAAAGAGTGGTGAGGTAAGGACTCGGGATGAAAGGTGAACATGAAGACAACTAATAGTACCAATCGTGTGGTAGACTTGTTCGAAGAGATGCTTGTAGATAGCATATTCGCTATTCTTCTGCTCGCCAAAGAGAGCGTTGTCCATCTGGGATGCGACGAAACGGAAGCGGAGGGTGGCGATTTATAGATTCCATAGACCAAAGCATTTCGAAGGCCCATTTCACTTTCGACCTGCGGGATTTATCCTGACGGGGGGACAGTACGACTCCGGTCCAAACAAGAACAAATATAACTACCCTCACCATGCCAAGGAAAGAGACGAGCACAGGGCAGATATCAGCTCAAGCCCAACAGGACCTTGTTTCTGAAGGAATCGAAAACTTTGAACTTCCAAAGTCCCTCGTAACAAGGATAGCAAAATCAGCGGTACGCACCTCACCTATTATTATTTTACAATTCCTCACACAGGAATAGGTCCCTCCCAATGTAAAACTGCAGAAAGAGACAGTTCTATCGCTGGTGAAAGGCTCGACCGTGTTTATCAACTACCTTGGTGTGTCCTTTGTCCGTCTCTCCGTTGCCCTGTTCTTACTATATCCCTCTTAGCCGCAACGTTGGTCCTTCATATTTTTGCAATTTGCGAGGCTAACTTCTTTCATTTCAGCGCGCACGATGTTGCTCTCTCCAAACAGCACAAAAGCATCTCGGCATCTGACGTCTTGAGGGCGCTCGAACTCATCGAGTTCGCTGATTTGGTGGATTTGCTCCAACCTGAACTCCAGAGTGAGTTTTCCTATTCGCTGCTTGCCTCCTCGTCGCTGTTCTAACCGAACACTATCCAGTATACCGACAGTACGCCAAGACAGACAAAAGCAAGAAAGGCAGCACAAATATCAACAATGCTAGTGGCAGTTCAGCGACGTCTGGAAGCAAGGGAAAACCTAAAGATGTCGCTTCGGCGGCTTCTGCATCAACCAAGTCAAAGGGCAAGGAGAAGGAGAAATTGGCTGCTCTTCTGCCGCCATTCACATCGGTACCCCTCCCGCCTACGGTCGGTCCGTCCAGTGAGTTTATCACCAGTGGCCCTGGCGTGGGAGGTGTGGCTGGGGGCGAGGAAGTGGCTAGGGGGGAAGTGGAGGGTGACGAGTTCATGGAGGAAGACGAAGGACAGGAAGAAGTTGCGGAAGAAGTCGCGGAAGAAGACTATGCTGTCGATGAGGAGGAAGAGGAAGGAGAAATGGAAGGTGGGGAAGACGAAGAAATGCAAGACGTCGTGGCTCTTGAGCGGGAGGAGTTGAGGCAGGATGCGCAGATGCTAGAAGATACCTCCCCTGCAAACATGGACGCGTAGACTCCGGAGAAGGTTTCTCGTGCAATTCCTTTATGGCAGGCAATGATGCGCTCCATCACGCAAGCGTGTAGCCTTACATTGGTGCCCACATCTTGGATCTGATAGCTGGGGACGATCATGCATCTGCATCGCCCACTCCTCTTTTCTTTCTCCCAGGCATTGCTGCTACTTTTCCGCTCCGGCTGTTGATTCGGTAGCTTATAGATTCACACAGTAAAGAGTTTGCCAAATGATGATGGATGAGGATGATACAACTACGAGACCAGAGCCTGAGTGAATGAAAGATCAATTGCTGTGGCTGCGTGACCTGATCATTCTCCGCCTTCAACTTTTCGCGGTCATCTCCATGGCTCGCCGACAGTATTCAGACAAACATACACTACCAGCGGACCCATCTTGGGTCGAGTTTCCGAGATCTGATGGTGATGAGAGTCGTTGGCCTCACAACACAACTTTCGAGGTCGACCACGAAGGACAGGTGAACTTCATGCGTCCTGTTCCTCTGGACGAGCCAGGTCCCAATGTAAAATGGCGGGTAGAAATAGCAGCTGCTATGGCAAGAGCGCTGAAATGGCCTGGTGTGTCCTTGATTCAAATGACTTGAAAAGTGGGTCTATGGCTTATTGACACCTTAGAGGGTCCCTCATATGTGCTCAAGGAATGGCCACAGAACTATCGTATGTTCGATCACCACAAAGGCCTACAGGCCGCTCTCCGACATGATTATTATCTCATGGGTAGGTAATCACGGTTTCGCATCATCCGCTCAACGCTCACCTCGTCCTCTAGGCTCAAAGTCTCGTTTTCGCTCGATCCCGGAATTCGTGCCCCATGCCATATGGCTGATGACTGACCCCACTTTGGATTCTTCGAATTGCGGGTGTAAATATTGTGCCAAGAAGGCACAAAGAGAGATAACCTCTTCAATGGATTTTCTTTCTCAGTCTCCCTCCTCATCCCGCACGTCAAAGGTCCGCGAAAGAAATATGAAGGATCGCACAACGGCTCTTAGGGGGACAGGTCGCGACCAACGTGTATTGTACAAACCCTATGCGGCTGTACAGAGAATGCCCAAGCCCCCAAAGCTCGATCATTCAGCGCCCACTTTGCCCATGCTTCGCGAGCGGAACAGTGATCTGAGGGCGGCATACTCATCCCCGAAATCGATCCGTTTGTTCCGAGAGGGCGAGCTGCTCTGGTGTCATCTGGACCCACCCATTCGAAGGAGCAAAGATGGGATTAGCATTGACTTCTGGCCGGGCATCGTTGAAGAGGTCAAACTAAGATGCGAGTCTATGCCTCGAACCTCTGAACACGAGACCAAAAGTGAAGCCGCTTCGGAGAACGAGAATGTCATTGGGGACCCACCATTTGGCGACAGTAACGGAGACGATTCCCCAACTCCGTGGACCGTCCGGCAGTTGGTGGTATACAAAATGAAACTTCTGGCTGTTTCCTATTCCTACACTGTCCTCGATGACAAGGTCCTCCCATATCAGGGGTATGCACCTTCCAGTGAGGTCATTCATGCTCTCCGACAATCGTCTTGGAGAGATTTAGATACCCGGCCCGAATCACTCGCGACCTTCAACCCATGTCCCTCGTTGTCTCCAGGGGCTCCAGGGTCAGACTTTCCGGACAGTGAATCGATGTTTGCTGCGGCCGTAGCTCCATATGGCCTAGCAGTTCAGATCGCAGCCAAAGTGTCGGGATACTGGTCTCTTACCGATGAGTGGGACTTCAAGTATTTAGTTATCCCCGGCGCGGCGGCAGCAGGTTCTCGCCCAGAACCATCACATTCCGGCATCACAGTAGCGGCAACGAGTTCTCGAGAATCATTACATAACGTCATCGCAGCAGCGGCATCCAGGAATGCCGCCTTTACAGGGGGAGAGCCTGTATCCTCAGCACCCTCACCGACTCCCAATATATCTGGGCCAAGCCATGACTTGACACCATCGGAACTCCAGGATCTCGGTACACGAATGGTTGGTGCCCCAGCATATCCCGCTCAGACCGTCACACAAAAGCGATATCAGGGACTCTGGTGGGGTGGAGAACGAATTTGGGTAGATGAACTTGTGAGATTGAAGTTGGCGCGTAGGCAGCTTGCGCCCGAAGGAGCGCCAGCCATTTATCCGCCCTCGGGACCGTCTCAAAGCACCTTGGAGTATAGCGCGGAGAGCGTTCCTGGGTCAGACGCCGCCCAGGATCCTGATCTAGGGGCGGGAGGGAGGGGCGTATTCATGAAGCTGGAGGGGCTTTTTATCGCTGATGTTCCCAGTGAGGATGGAACAGGAACGAGGAAAGAGTGCAGAGCAAGTGGGATGCTATATGAGCTTGCTGATGAGGACTGGGCAGACCCTCACGCCGAAGAACATCGAAAAAACAAGCGAAAATCAGGCCAATCGCATCTTGGTGGTGCAGACTCCGCAAACGGCTCTTCGTCGTCGGGGAAATCCTTTACTCCAAATACCGGACTTTCCCAACCCACCCTTTCTTGGCCTTATCCGCTACCAAATCCTCCGACAGGTTTCAAGTTCAGACCGGTTTTGCCACCCGAGCACGAAGCTGTTGTCTCTCTCACGCTTCTTAGCGGAAGATACTATCCTCAAGTCCTCCGCCATCCACTTATGCAACCAGCGGTGAGGGCATGCACAAACCCTCAGGAAAACGGGGGCGGACTACACGAGGGCCATCATTTGTGGGCTTTAGAAGGGCTCTCACCCGGGTATTTCAATTCGGTGGATCCGATAGAAGTGAAACGGAGCCGATTGACGATGCTGAAAGATGGAGATAAAGAAGCTCGAGTGGATCTGGAAGAAGCTTGTAAGGTCGGCGAGGAACACTGGCAATTTGGTGAGGAACCAGTACAAGGTAACGATCATTCGGAGCACATGGATGTCGATGGGTGATTTAGGAATATAAATCGCTGTAATAATTTTTGGCTGGGCTAAGCAGTTCGCCTGACAATTTCCGTTTTGGCCGTCACGGCTTCACCACAAAGGCGGTATTGAACATTCATTCCTCGCCGAGCATCGAACGCATTCCCGGTTTCCCTCTTCTGTTCGCCGTCCACCAGCATCAAGTCAAGTTCCTGTTGATTATCTCATAACTTTCACTCTTTCTCCCAAACATGAACATGGTCTCTCTTACCCTCCCATCTTCATCGTCTCGCGCCTCTCTTCTTAGCGCCTATTCTCAGCAAAGCTTTAAATACGCCTCGCCTTCTCAAGGCGCGTCTAGTGCAAGCTCTTCACACCCGCCTTCTAGGGTTTCCCCGGATGTTGACGATGAAGGTCCAATTCTTCCCGATTCTTGGAGTCGCGTTATTTACTCATCTTTCCCCCCCAAGATGTTACCGTCACCTCCAACCGTACAGCCAGGAGACATAGCAAGATCGAAAGCCAAGAGTATGTTGCCATTCTTGTCAACGCGGGCTGTACTCATTTTGGCGGACACGCTCAGGGATCTGCGTCTTTTGGCTATTTCTACCCATATCACAGAACTTTCATATAGTATATCTGATATCCAGACACGAATATTTGGCGAGTTGTCTCTTTTCTTCAGTGCGTTTCAATCTGACCATCCCTCTAGAAATTCAAGAACTTCGACACAAGTCACAATCCTCAGGCGATAGTGCAGGAACAACCGGTGTCATCGACCAGTCATTAATGAACCTCGACGAGAAGCTCGAGTCTGTATCGAAAGGGATGAAAACTGTAAACGATGCGTTAGCTCCCTACTTGCAAACCGCGAAAACCCCTACCCTGTCGACGAATGGCGGCGCGAGCGACAGTGCGACGATTCTCAGGAAGCATGTTGCGCTGATGACGGAGTGGGAGGCTGTGCAGGACGAGAGCGATGTCTTGAGGGAAGAGCTGAAGGAGGACAAGTGGTTGACTGTATTTCGGACGGTGACTGATCAGGCGGATGGAATGATGTCAAGTCTGGAAAAAGCTGTGAATAGATGTCAGGTGAGTGGACGTTCATCCCCTCTGGCACATCTTTTTTACAGTCACCGGGAGCTAGGATTTTATCTGGCAAATACAGCGGAATGGACCAGATATATCAACATCTTCAGTCTCTTTGTCCGGTTCCGTTCGGAGTGACAAGTCGCCATTAAATGTCGAAGTTTTCAATTCGCTCCTGGAATCATTCGAGGCTAAGAAAAAGTACGAAGTTTGTGCAACATTAACCAACTCGTCTGACGTTAGTCAACAGACACTACGTACCAGCAACGTCCAAAGTCTTATCTATCATCGACAAAGGGGTCCAGGATCGTGTCACGAAGAATGGTGAAACGCTTAGACGACATGCCGAGTCTTCCCAACGTTGGCGAAATCTGCGAGAACGCATTGCGAGGACGAACGCTGAAATGGAGGGCTTGCGCAAGCTTTTTGCAGGAGGGAACACACCAAGCGAAGAGTCTCATACGTCGGCTGCTACTTCGTTCTCATTGAGGAACGGACATCTCGCCACACCACCAAATGCTTCGCGTTCTTCGCACAATAAAGGACAAATGAGTGCAATCTCCCGATCAATATCTCCCTTTCGCAAATTTGCACGGAAAATCACTGGGGCAACCAAGCATACTGCCGTTCCCGTGACCCCTCTCACAATAACCAAGGTTTCGTCTCGCGAACCATCATCTGACCCCATGCCGACGATTCGACGCCAACGCTCATCGCTCTTCTCGTTCCGCAGCACTCAGCCACCGACACCAGTAACTCCCGACCGGCTCGGCCACCGATATAGTCATAGTTTTACACCCGATCCATCTCCGAGGGAGACCAAGTCCATTGTGGATTCTTCTACTATAAAGGTTCGGCAGCAGGTGAAACAACCGTGGAACAGTTCGACAAGAATTTCACCCGACGATCGTGCATCGACAATCAAAGCAACTCCTCCGAAACGACCTTCTATTGGCGCCCCGCGTAAACAATCGGAGGATATCCCACCAGTTCCCCCCCTTGGACCGCAGTACAGTCGAAGTATATCCAGGGCTTCGATGACATCCTCTCGGCCATGGTCGCCTTTGATGTCATCAGTTTCTACCACCGCTTCTTCCAATCCTCCGACCTCTATGTTCCGGCCTCCCTCTCGCGCCCAGACGCCATCGCAAACCTATATCCCAACCTCGATGCCGCGACCGAGACCAAAGACCCCCAGCCACATTCCCGCTCCTGCAAAGTTACGCTCTACTTCTGGGCGACAGTCTGAAACCGGATGGTACGAGGACGAGAACACAGCTACTCTACCACGTACGTTCTCGCCCTCGGGTACTGCATATCCTCCGCGCCCTCCCAGTCGGTCGATGATACCTCTTCCCAGCCTCATGTTGCCATCTACGTCGAGACCATCATCGGCCATGTCCCAGTACACTGGCGAATACTCCGCGTTGTCATCTTTCAGGTCCTCCGCAACAAGGGCACAAACGCCGGAATCGGCTCTTCGAGCAAGAGCACAGCAAATTCCTTTTTATACTGGTTCAAGGGCAGCACGGCTGTCACTGCAGAAGTTACCTCCTTCGAGCTACAGGGATTGCCGCACACCCAACGGTTCACGGCCTGCGTCACGAGCGGGAGCGTACACGCCAACCTATGAGCAGAACCCAGTCCATGAATACATCCCAGGTAACTCCAAGGATCCTTTGGACGTTGAGGTGGCTGCTGTGGCCAACTCCATTCCCCATGGATTACTTGTGGAGCGTGTGGATCCGCCGCTTCGAACGATACCGCGTGAAGGGGTAGAGATCAGGGCTCAGTATGCCTTTTCTAATGCCTTGTCTCGAAAAGTTGTCACCTGTCGATTGACAACAATGACTCGGTCTGGCACAAAGGCAAACGGAGACATAGCCACAACGACAAAGAAGGTCATGTGTCGTGTCGGGGGTGGTGAGTGAAAGGGCTTCAATTCTCTTTATGTGATTCTGAATACCTTGACGATGTAGGTTGGCAGGATCTGCAACTTTACATGCTTTCAAGATTGGACGTTTAACGCCGTGTGACAAAGGAAAAAGCATAGCAAAGATTACAAGTTTTCATATTCATATACATCACCACACAACTGTATTCACGCTAAATCCACTCGTTATCATGCTATCCTATCAAATATGTTCTCTTAATTTGATGGCATCTTCAAGCATGTGGTTCTCAAACCATCACCGCTCCATTTTGCCACCTCGATCAGCAGTTGCTGTTTATTTTCTGTGGCTGTGGCAGAATGCAATTCGTAGAGTGTTGCTAAATGAAATGATCCGTGAGGGAAGGTCCTTGTATTGGGAAGTAGGGCTTACACAGATTGAAAAGGAACGGTTCTGCCACCACGACGCTTGAAGGGGAGGATGCGAGAGCAGCCTCCAATACCGCGATGCCCTACCAGAGACTTTAGAACCGAGGGGAAATGAGAGAACGGGATGACGTCGGCACACCTCTGTCAATTTTCCTTCGCAAAGGAGGGCGACGGACAGATTGTTTGCAGCCTGAAGTCCATTAGTTGGGCAGCTCAGGACGGCGACAAGGAAAAGTCGACATGTACCACATAATTCTCAGAATCTTGCGCTACCAAGCTGGCGAGTAATTCTCTCGCCTCTGCCCACTCACCCTCGGCGGAGGCCAGTAGGGCAGCGTTCATGTCTTTCAAGGACCGTTCGGCGGCGGGGTCTTTGGCGATGGCAGCAAAATGTTTTGCCGCCTTGCCGATGTGGCCCGCTTGTAAATATATCCGAGCAATCGAGGAACGGAGAGCTGGGGACGAGACATTCGGGCCCTGCAGGCAGAGTGGTTCGAGCAGATTTGCTGCTGCCGTGAAATCCTATGCACAAAAGTGCTAACGGAGGGAAGAACGAGGTATAAATTGGAATTTCAAACACACCAACCTTCATTTCCACTAGCTGAGAGGCAATGATGAGACAGATTCTCGCGCCCCTCTCTTTCCACATCGCGACAGTCGGGGCATCCGACTTGGCGAGGCGTGCCTTCGTCTTGCATTTTTTGAGTAGCGCATATAGGTTGTCCAAGTATGCCATGTGATCGCCTGCCCAATATTTTAGTCGCGCCTGCATGACCTCGAGTTCGAATGGCAGGAGACGATCAAAGAGGTGTGCGTGCGTGGAGGGGGGTCCGACGGCGTTCAGGACGGAGAATAGATTCGTACACTCGGCAACAGTCTGGCTGTAAAGACGAAGGCGGGCGAGACATGCCAGGCGGAGATACCAGAGCTGAAGAACCGAAGTGAGCGTATGATCAAATTTTGCTACAGAGTGCTTACGCCTAGGATGAGAGGCAATGCCTCTGGAGTTGTTGCGACGATACGGTCGCGGGTCATTCTCGCCAATGCTCTCCAGCTATTGGTCATCTGGGAAGTGTGTCAGTGTGATTTCTTGTAATGCTGCGGTTTAAGACGCACAACTAAAGTATGGAAATCGGTTTGTTGCCAATCGCCCGTCACGTCTCGCGTAGGCCGTTTTTCAGGAGGAAATATATATTTGGCGAGGAGGGTAGTCAATGGGTCCGTCTGGTAGTATGTCTGGATAACTACTATATCAAATGAAAATGGAGACGTACATTCGGAATTGGCAAGAACATGGTTGGGATGACAAGCCCTGGAAGGTAGAGCTCTGGTGTTTCTTCTTCTTCCTCGTCGCTGCTGTTGGGAAGTGGAGGCGGGTCTGCTTTTCCAATACGCGGAAACATAATTGGGGGAGTGGCGCTATTAGATGAGTGTGAAAGTGGGATCTCTTCTGCGACTGGGTTCGATTGCTCGGGAACGGACTCTAGCCGACGCAAAGCTGATAATGGTTTCGCATCATCATCCTCGGACACCGGGTCGTCTGGGTCATCGATTAAAAACGAATCTGGATCAGCGGGCTCCGTTGGAAGACGGGAGGCGTCATCTGTGTTCTCCATGAGTGTCCTATCGGTGATGGATAAGAGGGAGGGCGAGCCTGCACCCTCGCTAAGACTAACGGAGGGCTTTGGAGAGCGCTTGGATACCGACGAAGGGGAGGGTTCTTCTTTGGAGGGGTCCGAGGAAAGCGAAGAAATATCTGCTGAAGTGTTCATCAAGTTCGGTTGATCGGAGAGGTCGCCCTCTCGAGAATTTGACAACGTAGAATTTGAGAGAGCATCTTCGCTGCTGGAACCAGATCTCAGCGATGCTGGCAACGTTATTTGTGGTGCCTGTTGTAATAAATAGTCGCTCATCGTGCCCAGAGCGGACTCAGAGACGGAGGTGGTGTGTGGCACGTGACCGACAAACGTTCGGATCAAGCGTTTCCAGTGCATTGGTGACCGTTCACGAAATCTTGAACTTGAGTATCTTGCTGTCGACTGTTTTAAGCTGTGTGTGGTCGAAATGCGACAAAGGCATGGCAGTGGACACTTTCGGTGCCCCACGACACGCGGGCGCAGTGAATGATCCCACCGATCGATCATATTCATAGGTAAAAAGTACAACACATTCAGAATGGTACGTGTATACGCATGCCCGGAAACCAAGATCCCTAGAAGCTCATGACAAGGCGTTAATATGCAACGTAGGCAACACACAGCAATGGGAATCCAGCATAGAGTCCCAGCCAAAAAACGACATTACCCAAGAGTTTGTTGCGTCTGATAATGGGTAAACGGCTGACGGCGATGAGAGGGAGTTGAACGAGCTGCAAGAACATCAACAACTGCGTGCCTCTTCCAACGCGTGCTTACCTGTAACAGAAAAAGATACATACTAAATGAAAATTGCCAGCAGAAATGTCAGGCATCGGAACGGTAGCAACAAAAGCTTTTCATGACCCACCGGATCTTCCGTGTTACCACAACCATGACCAGTTCGTGTACTGCCGCGCTTAACAAAAATGTAATGAACATCGCGGTCGTCCGCGATATTTCGTAGTTCGCGATCGTAGACGCATACACATGTCTCAATAGAAACGTATGCACCGGTTTATTCCATTTGCGAGAGAATTCTGGTCCTTAAATTTAGTATTCTCATCGCGCGCTCGATAGTGAATGTGTCGCACTATAAGAGACATAAACGGATGGATAAATCCAAAGTGTGGAACGCAACGTACCCCTCCAAAGATGTCGAATTCCACCTACAACGACCGGGTCGTTAATAATCCCCAGAACATGAGGAATGCCTGTTACGCACTAATGTGGATTGGTCAAATTAGTTGAAGTTTTGCATAGGTGCGGAACAAAACCTACCCAGTCCTCATAAAATTGCCTGTCGGCAAAGCTAACAACGCGCGAGGTGAGTAGCGAATCGCGAGTACCATGAAGTTTGAGGCACATACTACGATAATTCCGCGAAACAATTACATATACATTCTTCCGCTAGTCAGATACGAGGCAAACATTCAAATCCAACTGGTGCTCACCAAATATGATATAGAAGAGGAGAAGATAAGATATCATGAAAGGAAGCGCAAGATCGATGAGAGAGCGGAAGAACGATTGATCAGGTGTCGGCGTAAGTGGTAAAATGAAGCTTTCCGCTACAGTATAAAGAAGCGCGAAGGTCCCGAAGGTTGCGACAGTTTTCTCAAATATGTATATCGGCCTGATACTGTAGAGGGCCAAAAGGAAAATGAGTGATACAGATTAGGATTCTCGACACGGAAACCACAAACCGATCGGTGCGGGGGTATTCCAGTTCATAGACAAGCGTAGGAATTAACTGATAGATAGCGAAATTTTTTAGGGTGATGTTATTTGGCCATTGCACGGGGTAGGGACCAGAACTGGTCAATTCACTCTGAATTTCCGAGAACTCTGTTGCGAGTGTGGATATTTTCGCGTTGGGATGGTCAATAAGTGGATGGACGACGAACCCGGCCTCTAGAATTCGGTCTTTGAGGGGGGCGGAAATTGTTTCAGATGGGGGCATTGGTACGGCAGAAGCGTCGGTAGTGTTATCGGAGGAGATGGCGACGAGGCGTTTTCGAAGCGCGGCAGCCGTAGGTGCGTCCATAAACGAGATGCTCGTACCCTCGGCACTTGCATCCGGGGTACCATTCATGGTCATGTCAGCCGAGTCGCTCATCCCGGACAACTCATCCAATTGTGCACGGCGGGCTATGGCAACTGATATAGCCCTATCCCATCCTCCTGCGTCCAGTGTGGCGACCTGAAGTTGATCTGAAAGAATTTTTGCATAATCAGCAGCCGTCTTAAGCTGGCCGTTTGTGGTGATATAAGAGTGCATTTTCATTATCATAACCTAGTTCACAAAAATTCAGGCAAAAATACAAGATCAAGGGTGGGCTACTGACGAGAGAATGAAGGGTCAGAAATCCCGATTGCACCCACGGCCATTGGCTGAAGGTTGTTCGTTTGAAAAATGATCAGTAGAACATCGGTTTCACGCACCGATTGAAAGTCCAAGTGACGGCAGCAAACAGAATGAATGTTTGAAGCAGATGTTGCAATATGACACCGGTCCAATAATAGGATATCCAGCCTTTACTGAGGACTTTGGCGAAAGGGACGCAAATGGCGGTGCTGGCAACCATGACGGCATCACTCAAGGCAAGTGTAATGGCATCTCTTGACAACATTGCTGCAAACGCGAGACTCAAGGCGTAACCGTTGGTTTCCAAACTGCGAATGTATGTCCGAACGGCGAAGAGAAACATCGATATCCAGAAGAGGGAGAAGAAGCCCTGAGGTATGGGAGGCACACGAGTTGGCTTTACGAGATGCGATCATATGCGCAAACTACCCACCCGAAATTCGTTTGCACCCGAAGATTCGTTGGTCGTGTCAAAATGCGACGTGCGCGGAGTGAACTTGATCATTGCTCGTAAATCTTTCGAAGCCTTTGAGCGGAATGGTTTCGAAACATATATGGTACCCTCGGTTGTGTTGAACCCTCCGCTGGCGGTGCGAGTAGAGAGAGATACGCCCAAACTTTCAGCCTGGGACATAATGTTGCTTTGGTAAGTGGGGTGCGAACTGAAATGAAAATTTCCTATCAGTGCGCATCTGTCTAACACCTAAGTACGTGGACATACCTCCCAAGATCGAAATAATGATTAATAATTAATTACGAGGATGACTGAGCGGGAAACGTCATCATCTTGGCGGGCCGGGCTTAACGGGCCGGAGTGGGCCGCTTTGTACCTTTGCTCGATAAATGTCGATAACGTCGATAACTTCGGTATTCCGCGCATATTCACGTGCACTCAATCCTTGTTATAATATCAACCGAAGGCTTGTTGGGTTCCCGCAATTTCTACCATGGGCGTTCTTGATATTGTACCAGTAAGTCAGACTGGTGAGATATCTTGGCCAATAACCTTAGTGCTTCAACAAAGGCTGGCGTTCTGACCGGAGATGAAACCCGCAAATTGTTCGACTACGCCAAACAGCATCAGGCAAGTCATTCTATCAATTTTGGACCGTGTCACTAAAGTTTCCTCCAGTTCGCGATTCCCGTGAGTCCTCTTGTAGGTTCAATCCCGCCTGCTCATCCTCACTTTCCCCAACTTGCCAGGCGATTGTAAGTCTTCGACCCCTCCCACGTATTTCCCTTACTTGACAATCCCCACAGAACGTAACTTCGTCTTCGACTGCCAATGCTGCCCTTGAGGCTGCTAGGTTTGTATGCGTCTCTGGGCTCTTGATGACGGTTAATGAAACCTCAGAGACATCAAGTCTCCGATTATCATCCAAGTTTCTCAGGGAGGTTCTGCTTACTTTGCCGGAAAAGGACTCGCAAACGACAAACAGCAGGCGTCCATCCTTGGTGCCGTCGCTGCTGCTCATCATGTCCGAACCGTAGCCAAAGCATATGGCATGTGAGCCTTGTTCCTCCCTTTACAACTGCAACTATAACTCAACTTGGGTTCACCAGTCCGGTAGTCCTCCACAGTGACCACTGTGCTCACAAGCTCCTCGATTGGTTCGAGGGCATGCTTGCGGCCGACGAAGCGTACTTTAAGGAGCATCAGGTTGCCCTCTTCTCCTCCCATATGCTTGATCTCTCCGAGGAACCGAAAGCGGAAAACATTGCGACTTGCGTCAAGTACTTCAAGCGGATGGCACCGCTCGGGATCTGGCTCGAGATGGAGATCGGCATCACGGGCGGCGAAGAGGATGGTGTGGACAACACCGGCGTCGACAATGCTAGTCTGTACACGCAGCCTGAGGATATTTGGGACGTGTATCAGGCGCTTAGCAATGTAGGGAAGAACTTTAGCATTGCAGCCGCATTTGGAAATGTGCACGGTGTGTACAAGCCAGGTAATGTCAAGTTACGACCGGAACTACTGGGAAAGCATCAGAAGCTCGCCAGCGACAAGTTAGGCGGGAAGCCAGAAAAGCCCTTGTGAGTCCAGTAGTTCTGTTAAAGTTGACACTGCCAATGCAATGTGTCGCCAATCAGGTACCTTGTGTTCCATGGTGGGTCAGGATCTACCAAAGAGGAAATCAAAACGGCCGTCGGTCATGGGGTCATCAAGATGAACATCGACACGGGTAGGATCTCGATTTCTTACTCCCAAGTATACCTCTTGCCGACCGTGACACAGACACACAATTTGCCTACCTCTGTGGGATTAGGGTCAGCCCGTCCTGTTTTGTCAGACCGATTTCAAACTTTTGAAGTACAATCCAGGAGTTCTTCGAGAAGAAGAAGGATTATCTCAAAACGCAAGTTGGTAACCCTGAGGGTGCCGACAAACCTAATAAGAAGGTAATGCTCGATCGGTCTAGGCTGGCCAAGTTTTTCACTTAGGTGTTTTGCAGTACTATGACCCGCGAGTATGGGTTCGCGAGGGCGAGAAATCGCTTAGCGCTCGCGTCAAAGAAGCCTGCATTGACCTCGGGAATGTCGGTGAGCTGGTTCGACGATTAAATTATTTATCCAGCTGCTCATGCAGAGACCACAGACAGGTTGTAATTTTGGGGCAGTCCCCAATCCAGGCGTTCGCAGTGAAGAATTTGTCTTGTACCTTTTAGTTATCGCACTCCTCAGTTGTTTTGTACATCTTATCCAACTCATGCATTTGCCTTTTACGGTAATGAACCTTCCTGATAAATTGACGTCACGTTGATCTGTCATATATAACCCGATCTTGCTGCGATAATCGTTTTTCCATCCTTTCCCCCCTTTTACTCCCCGAAAAATGGCAAAGGGAAAAAAAATTCAGTCCGGCAAGCCCAAACCCTCTGTGATTGTTCCGAGGAACAACAAAAATACCCAAATACCATCCAACCCCAATCCAACCTCTCCAAAGGATTCGCTTTCGACTAGTCCCATTACACCAGTCACGCCAAAGACGCCCGCAGATGAGGGAATCGAGTTTTTTCAATCCGATTTGCACGCAGGAGAGAGTCCCATCCGCGTATACGAGTTACCTTTAGATCCGGACGGCGGTCCTAGTAAAGAGCGAACAGTAAGTGAAGGTGTTCTGGGTGCCAAGCATTCTATCGACCTGCGCCCTACAGTACATTCGCTTGCCTCCCGCCTATGTACCATATATTCTCCGTGTTACTATCGACGCTGGCACGCCTGCATCCAAGAACGGCCTATTCAAAACCAACTTTCCGCTCGATGGCGGGACGTTCGGTCGCGAGAATTTTACAGAACGGAGGTGAGGTGTTCGCATTTTCTGTGGGGGGTGCTTAAGAAGGACTCTGGCGTCAGACTTCCCTCGGACTTTTCCAAGTCGATCTCAGTCGATCTACCGATTTCGCATGCTGGAGCGTTTGTGTATTGGGTCGAGTACGACGGCGAGGCGTCAGGGGCACGCATAAAGGGACGAGAAGGATACTTCAACATCGATCCAATTCTCCGCGCGAAGGCGCGAACTTCCATCCTTTCGGCCCATTCCAATCCCCTCTCACTTGACGCTGGCGGTGGCGCGATCACTCAAGAGAACATCAAAATCCCTCTTGACGGCCTTTCTATTCTTACCGTCGTGTCTAAATGGATGGGCCCGCTCTCTGAATGGAAGTCTTATTTTTCGGAGGCTAGAGATCGAGGATATAACATGCTGCATTACACTCCTCTGCAGGAGAGGGGAGAAAGTGACAGCCCATATTCAATAAGGAATCAGATGGAGTATGATCCTTCTCTCTTCGCTTCGCAGAAGGAGAGACACCTCCAGATCGAAGGCATCTTGAGGATCGCCAGGGAAGATTACGGATTGCTGAGCTTAACTGATGTGGTTCTTAATCATACGGCCAATGACAGTCCATGGTTAAATGCACATCCTGAAGCTGGCGCGTGTATTTTCCTGTTTCATGCTACTTCTGGTTGACAACGTGAAATAGGTTATAGTCCCGCTAACAGCCCGCATTTAATGCCCGCTTTGGAGCTTGATACTGCTATGCTCGCGTTCTCAGCTTCCCTCTCATCCAAGGGTCTCCCCGTACGCGTGAATTCCCAAGCGGACCTTGACATGCTCATGAGTGCGTTCGGTGAATACATCAAGTCTCTCAATCTATGGCAATACTATGTTCTCGATGTCGCCCGGGAGAAACTCTCTGTGAAGGATGCACTTTCCGCACAACTCATCCCATGGGATGGTCCTGATGTGGCTTCCAAGTCAGTCGTGGAGCTAGCGGAAACACTCAGGCGCTCAAATAAAGTAAACGGTTTGGGGAAATATGCCTCCCGTTTTGGTGTTCACGTGGAGGGAGGAATCGCTGCAGGTCTAGTCAAGGCGGCATTTTTGGACATCCATGATAGAGACGCACTCGTTGAAGCATGGGCGCGGATCGTGGACGTATTGAATGTTCCACTTTACGAGGAGTGGGAAGGTGACACTAGAGCCGCTCTGGAAAATATAAAGAACAGAGTGAAGTATACGAGACTAGACGAGAAAGGACCCAAATTAGGGGACATAACCGATCAGTGAGTTTTGGCTTCGTGTATCTCGCAATAGCGCTGAGATGAGTACTCAGGTCACCTCTTGTCGAATCATATTTTACTCGTATACCTTCAAAAGCACATTTGGATCCGTCGAAATATTCGCTTGCCAATAATGGATGGATTTGGAACGCTGACCCTTTGCAAAACTTTGCCCAACTCCCATCTAAAGCCTACTTTCGTCGCGAAGTTATAGTCTGGAGCGACTGCGTGAAGCTGCGATATGGTGAAAGACCATCTGATAACCCATGGTTGTGGTCGCACATGACAACCTACGTCACATCGCTTGCACGGATGTTCCATGGCTTCCGCATCGACAATTGTCATTCTACGCCACTACATGTAGGCGTTACACTGCTGGATGCCGCACGGGTAGTGAACCCCGATTTGTATGTGTGCGCAGAGCTCTTCACAGGGAGTGAGGAGATGGATATTATATTTGTGAGTCGATTAGGCATCAATAGTTTGATCAGAGAGATGGGTAATGGGTGGAATCCGGAGGAGTTGTCGAGGCTATTGTACGTATATGGGATCGGGAAACCTTTCGGTGAGTATGAATCCTCGGCTTTGATGTGTGCCCGCGTCTTGACACCAGGAGTTAGGGTCAATGGATGACGCATCCATGATGGTTCTGGGAGAACTGCCACCTCCCACTGGTAAAGGTCCCATTCGTTCCTGCCTTTCCATCCAGTTAAACGGATCAAAGCCACACTCCCTACTCTATGACGCTACTCATGACAACGAGTCTTTGCTTGATAAGCGTTCAGCAGAAGACGCTTTATCCACTGGGGCATTGGTGACTTTTTCGTATTCGGCTATCGGGTCCATGAAGGGGTTCGAGGAACTATACCCTAAGCAGCTGGATCTTGTGGCAGAAAAAAGGCGGTATGAGGTTACCGGCGTTGGGGAAAGGAGTGGGATTGCAGCGGCTAGGAGGGTATTGAATGCGCTGCACTTGGAGATGGTACTAGGTGAATTCAAGGAAGGACACGTGCATCAAGAGGGCGATGTGAGTGGTCCGTTATCGCTCTGGCACTAGCTGATCTTGGATATATTTCCTTGTGCAGTATATTGTTTTTCACCGTCTCCAACCGGGTACTCAGAAAGGGTACTTGTTGATAGCCCATACTGCATTCTCGAAAGGCTCGAAGGATCGTGGTTCTAGTACGCCGTAACCGTCCGTTCGCATCCAGATCCTGACCTGTTTTGGTCTACAGTCAATCCAATCAAACTTCGTCAGACGAGGGTAAAATTCATCATGGGCGCTAGCATCGACATTGCCTCGTACGAGATCGACAAAGATCCGAAGATTATTCGTGGTCTTCCCTCAACATTGGTGCACATCCCTCACGTTGTCGTCCCCCAGGGCCTAGATAACGAAGGTCCCTTTTCCGAAATTATTGTGCCCGAAGATTTTCCTCCAGGCAGCATCCTTCTCTTTGCAACCCAACTCCAGGAGCTTGACACGTCGCTTGACAGTTTCTGCACATCAGGTGCACAAGATATATTCGGCTCACTGGATCTCGTTGACTTGAATATCGTATTGTATCGTGCCGATGGCGAGGAACGTGACATTACTCAAGGCGAATTTGGCGTGTATGATGTACCGGGGCTGGGCAAGATGGTTTATTGCGGGTTGGAGGGATGGATGCATCCACTGAGACACATCATGCGATTTAATGATTTGGGCCATCCGTTATGTGCACATTTACGAGATGGAACATGGGCGCTGGATTATGTGCATGCGCGACTGTTCAAGTATGTCTCCGTTCACTCGATGTGGGGCTGAGGCTGATTACTTGTCATAACTAGACAAGCGGGAACTTTAGCGAGGCTTGAGAAACCTGCGCAATGGTTCAGAGAACGATTTGAGCGGGTTAAGAAGAGCGCTCCACCATTTCTGCGGCCAAAGTACTTCGCGCTCGTCATTTCAGAAGCATACAAGGCCTCCCGGCGTGCTGTGATCGAACAATGCTCGGAGTTCGTCTTGACAGGGCACGACTTCACGCAAAACCTGGCCATGTGTACTGTGCAAATGCATGGGTTGGTTCTGTCTTCCTCTCTTACTTCCGGAAAGATAACACCGTGTTTGGCGGCGGGGTTGCCTCATTTTGCCACTAATTGGGCAAGGTGCTGGGGACGTGATGTGTTCATATCTTTACGAGGACTTTTCTTGACAACGGGCAATTTCGAGGACGCGAAGAAGCATATTCTGGGATTTGCATCGACTTTGAAACACGGGTTGATTCCTAATTTGCTGGACTCCGTGAAGAATCCAAGGTAAGTTTTGATTCCTCTCGAGCTTGACTTCGGCAATGAATTTAGTTGTCGCATAGGTACAACTCGCGTGATTCGCCTTGGTGGATGTTACAGAGCATCCAGGACTACGTTCTGAGCGCTCCAGATGGACTTTCACTTCTTTCAGAGCGCGTAAGGCGAAGATTCCCCAAAGACGATTCGTGGGTATTATGGAATGATCCTTCCGCCTACAATTACACTAGCACCGTGGCCGAAATAATACAAGAGATACTGCAATGCCACGCGAAAGGAATTTCTTTTCGGGAACATGGGGCTGGTCCGGATCTTGACACGCAAATGAGCCATGAAGGGTTCAACATCGAGATCAAGGTCGACTGGACGAATGGGCTCATCTTTGGCGGGAGTCGTTACAATTGTGGGACATGGATGGACAAGATGGGCGAGTCACTAAAGGCTGGCACCAAAGGAGTTCCTGCAACCCCGAGGGATGGTGCGCCAGTCGAGATCACTGGTTTGCTGAAGAGTACGCTGAGGTGGCTGGGTGACTTGTCCGATGCGGATAGTTTTCCATTCCAGGGCGTACGAGCCGAGGGCGAGTGAATTTAGCTGCGTCTCGTGGTCTCGCTAACGTTTACCATCTGGACTTCTAGTTAATGGCCAGGTTCGTTTGGTCACCTACAGAGAATGGGAGACATTAGTGCAAAACTCATTCGAAAAGTGCTACTATATACCGTTGGGTACGTGTTGATGCACTTTTCCGCTTTGCGAGATACAACATTTCTCTATAAGACCCGAAGGATGACGAGATGTATGATGTGACACCCAGTCTCATCAACAGAAGAGGCATATACAAGGATGTTTACGGGTCTGGAGTTGGAAGGGAATGGTCGGATTACCAGTTCAGGCCGAACTTCCCGGTCGCCATGACTGTTGCGCCAGAGCTGTTTGACGACAGCCATGCTCTACACGCTCTTCGGCTCGCTGACCAAGTCCTCCGGGGTCCGCTTGGAATGAAAACATTGGATCCAAGGGATATGCAATATCGGCCGATGTACAACAACTCGGATGATTCAACCGACGCAACCGTTGCAAAGGGGTGGAACTACCATAACGTCAGCCTTCTCTCTCTGTGTGTAGCGAAACGTCCTGATAAACTCACCCGCTAGGGCCCCGAGTGGTGTTGGCTTCTTGGCTACTTCCTGCGAGCGTATCTGCATTTTGATACGAAAGTCGGGGCTGGGAAAGAGGTGCGAAGGTTTATCTTACATAGGATTGGTATTAAATTTGTCCCAGGACCCCAAAGTGACACTTCACTACCTCCATCGCATCCTACTCGCTGCTCGTCAGCATATCAAGAACGACGCTTGGGCTGGTATACCCGAGTTGACGAATGAGGACGGCCAGCTGTGCGCAGACTCCTGTAACACGCAAGCTTGGAGCGTGGGCACATTGCTAGACTTTTTAGAGACTGTGCACAAGATGCAGATTGACTGAGTGTCGTGTGGGTGTAGATTATTTTTGTTCTAAACTTTTTTGGGCTGTGGCTGTACAGCGTTTTTTTTTACGAGCTACTTTACATCACACATCAGCCTTGCGCGAGGGCTTGTACGTTTTAAAGATTTCATCTTGCTCGGGCTCTCATCCCTCTCATGTCTTTCTTCGACTTGGGACAAGACGATCTCGAACAGGAAAGAGTAAAATTTTTGGAAGGTGGGCTGCACGAATCTGAAGACGTCGCAGTCTACACTTGGGGGGAAGAAAGTTATGACGGTCTCGGAGATGCACTTCAGGAAGGTCGTGATGAACTCAATGACGAGACTTTTGGTCAAACCGGCAGCATCGGTGAGAGGAGCCCATCTCTCGGTCCTTTATAACCATTGACTACTCTCTCTTTTGCTAGGGAAGGACTTTGATTTTTCGCATCCTGCCCTACCTCCTCTCGACCGCATACCAGAAAATGCCTCTATCCCAAAGGAGCAGGCTCCTCCATTTGACCTGCACACCGCTCCTTCAAGATCAAGCCTTCCCCGTACGGCATTCATGCAATGTTTCCATTCCTCATTAATCATCGTTTTTAAATACAGCTCGTTCCGCTAACCACTCTATAGAGTCTATATGGGACGATAAATCTCCTTTTTCTGTCCTACCCCGTGTCAACGGCACCAACCGCGTCGCCGAGCATCAATGGACATCATCTTCCTCCAACATCTCTCACTTGTCCGCGGGCGAGCTTTCATCAACAAGTCACCAGTCTGTTTCTCAGGGGATATCACAAACCGGCGTTAGGACACTGCAGGAGATTGAGGCTGAAATGCTTGCGGCTGCCCAACAATCCCGAAATGCTGCAAAGCGTCAGCATGAGCTTCAGCTCCAACAACAACAGGAGTTCGAGTTTCATCAACAGCGTCTACAAATGCAGCACCTCCAGAAGCAGCAATTGCAATTGCACCAACATACACCACCACCGCGAATGCTCCCAGCCTCTCAGTCGCCACGGTTCCATGACCATCAGAGACAGCTTCTCCTTCGTCAACAGCAACATGAACAACAGCAGCAATTGCGTCTTCAGGAGCTTCAAGAGCAGATTCGTTCAGAAGAAGCCGAACGTCTGCTTTTGACCCAGCAAATGTTGCGGAGTCAAAATCAGCCCTCACGTCCTACCTTGGCAGAGATACAACATCGCCGACATTCTCCAGCCTTCGTTGATCTAGGATTGCAAGCCCCATCGCAACACTCACTGCAGCATCTTTCACAGACCGTACAATCAGACCACCTCCAGTCAAAGTTGTCTCAAATGGACATGCTGCGAGGTATGCAGAACGAGCAGGGCGCTATTCGAATGGAGGCCATGCGCAAGATCGGGGAAGCCGAAAAGATGGAAGAAAAGAGACGTCGAAAAGCCGCCAAGATCGCTCATATGGTTCGTCACTTTCTGTTCATTGATGACAATATTCATTTTGGACATTCACTAGGCTCGATATAACGACCTCATGACTCAGTCAGACAAAGATTTTATCACACGCATCCAAGTTTCCCAACTGGTTACCCAGGATCCTTATGCAGATGATTTTTATGCTCAAGTACATGGCGCCATTGTGAGGTCTCGTTTGGGTTTGCAATCTCAGGACGAACGGGTCCTGAAATTTGGCTTTGGTGGGGGCGTCGGTCTTGGCCTCCCCCAAAAGAGCGGGACTCGACGACCTAGCGCCATGCAGAAAATGGAAGCTCAAGTGGAGAGAATTGTCAACAATTCCCGAATAAGAGAGAAGGAGAAAGGTTTGCATTGTGCGTATCCTAACTCTTCGCTAATTTTTCTAAAGGACCACCAACACGAATGTGTTTCAATAGCACTTCACAGCCTCCAGGGAGCCCTTGGTAAAACATCCGGTAGAAGCTACAAGGCTGCCCCCCGCCAACTTCTCCAGGTTGACCCCAGTGGCACCGGAACATCCCCCACACTTTCTAATGCCCATGCTCACATTTCCAAAGAAGACGCTGTGTACATTAAAGGTGAAGGCGCTGCAAGGGAGGCCGCGAAACTTGGTCGTGAGGCCCTTGGGAATGCCGCACAAGTAAGTTTATCACACAGCGAATGGCTTTAAATAACCACGATCGCTTGCAGACGGACGGGCTGGTTCGCCAAGATCCGCTTTCACACAGACAAATTCTCGTAATCCTGGAGAACCTGTATGATCTTGTACTGAGAGTGGAGCAGCTGAGGAGAGATCAGCCTGCAGCGGAGGAAGAAGAGGATTTTCGTGAGTGGTAAGTTTGCGTACGATCAAAGAGACTTCATTCCAGTCCTCACGAGCATCCAGGGAAATTTCATATGCGCAACTCGTCACGCAGATATGGGATGGCTTAAGAGTCATGGTCCCTCTGGAGACTAGGTAGATCTTCTCACCCCCATTCACAGCACTCAAAACTGATGTCTCTACTCTAGTGATCCCCATCCTTTTGTTTCCCTTTTAATCCCAACTAAGGGCAAGAAGATACTGCCTCGGCTTTCACGTCATTTGAGCAGTCAACAGATGCTTACCATGCTTACCCTCCTTGTCGCCTGTTTCGATCAACTGGATGTTGTAATTCAAGCTCCCTCGCTGGATTCTTTTCGAGACACCGCTGAACGTAAGGAGGTGGATCGCCAGACACAGGCATTTTTGGGAAGTGTTTTGCAGAGCATACTTCCCGTTGTTGCCAAGGCCAGTCTACGACTCGTCAGTGGACTCCTGGGTCTTTTGCTCGATCGAAGTGATATCGCCGTGATCACACAAACAAGGGTGTGTAGATGGTGAATCCATTGTCATGAATCTCGGCTCATAACATACTTTCAGCCTGGTTTAGCTCTTTTAACTCTGTTCCTCAGTCGTGTGGAAGTAATCAAGCAATCTATGTCAAGCGCTACCGACCTCTCAGAACTTCCATCTCCAGAAGAGACCCAACAGTGGTAAGGATGATTCCTCTCCTCAGCTTCTTGTCAGAACTAAACATTGTGTAGGCAACTCATGTTGGATCATCTGTTCCAACTCCTTACTCCCCACCTTCTTCAACTTTTCCCCTCTACCCGCCTCGCCTCAGGGCTTCCGCCTGGGTCTAACAGTGCACCTATAGATATCATCGATCAACCCGTTTGGCAATTTCTGGCTGCACTAGCATTGCATGCCTCTTCGGAGCAACAACAAGTCTTGGTTGCCACTTTGCGTGAGAAGGTGCTGGAGAATATTGCGAACGCTAAAATGAGTCAAGTTGCCGATGGCGAAGATTCCCTGACGAAATTGGCGAACGTTAACTTATTCTTGAATGCACTAGGAATTCAATTCAGCGGCAATCAATTTGTTTTCAAGGCCTGTCAGTTATCGTCTTCCTCAGCTGAAGGACTAGCTCACTGATACCTTCTCGCAATCTCCGCAGAGGAATCCACTAAGTACTAACGTTAGGCCACTCGAATATGATCCATAATCTCTATTTCGGGTTTCGCTTCCCATGACAAAAGCTAGTACGATATAGTACTGCAGCGCCGGATGTAATCAATCTAGCCTCTTAAATGTATTGCCATGGGTACACATAGGGTCTCGCACGTTATGTGGGGTAGAGATGCATACAGAGAGTTCCATCGATCGGGTTAAACCACCACTGATCAATGTCTCCAAGGACGTCGGTGATCCGGTGAGGTTAAGAATTGGCAGGGCGCTCCAGCCAGGAAGTGTATTGCCTGGAAGATCAAGAAGTCCAATGGACGCTGTATCTCGAGTGTTGGGCAACTTCATCAACGGTAGGAGGAATTGTTCTCTTTTCGCCTCCGAGCGATCTTTGACGTGAGAACCGACCTCGACATGGTTAGTCGACAAAGAAACAAAATGCTCGTAGTTGGGATATAGCATGACATAACCACGAAGATAGGAGAGCTCGATGAAATATTTCTTCCAGGATTTCGTCCACTTGTTCGATCGGACATTAGGTACAACAGGGTCGCTGAGTTTGATTGCCGATTCCGACAGTCTCCAAGAAAGGTACTCGTGGAACTCTTTCCAGTGTTGTGGGAAGTAGACTGCTCCCCAGCTGCATGGAATTTGAGATAAGTACGGGAGAGTAGGTTGAATACCAAGGCTGGAAAACAGTGTTCTTGCATTGAACGGTCGTCTGCCTTCCGGCTTCAGTTCAAGAACTTTCTGTTGATATAAACTAATTCCGAATAGCTGTGGTGACCTGTTCGTTTCTTCGCCATACCTTGAAAACAGAGATAAGATTCCTGCGTAAGGCGAAAACGAATGCCTACCTATACCGTAAGACAGCCATTTTTATCCAAGCATAGAAGAACGGAGATAGTTCGACGTCATCTTCAAGTAGCAAACCATATGTATCATTAGATTGCGGATACCAGGACTCGACCACGGCAGGAAGTAATCCGCCAAGAATCACGCGATGATGGACAAAGATGTCGCCATGTTCCCAGAGGATACTTTCTGCGATTCGCTTCGTTTCGGAATCGCTTGACTGTTCCAAGTTCACGCGAACGTTGACGGTGTCACCATAAAATATACCCTTAGTTAACGAAGATAGTAAACGCTCAAGGGAATGAGGTCGGTCGTCGGTAATGATACTGATGTCGATACGAGGGATGCTCCAGTCTACGAAACACATTAGAAGGCGCAACTTGAGATTGGACGAAATCTGACGGACGCTTCCATTCCACGACAGACAATGTGGACATCCACAAACAGTGAATTAGATCAGTCCGAGAGAGCCGGATAAAGGAGGAATCTCCACGCCAGAGGTGGGAGACGCTTGCTGTAAGTTCATCCTCGGCCAACGTTATGATCACATCAGGGACATAGGTCAGAGAGCCCATCCACTCTGCAATGAAATCGTCTCGCTGTCGACGCAGTATGTCAGTGGGGATCATGTCATATCGCCAAAGACATTGTTCTGAGACAAATTCATGGGAGTCGCCCTGAAATGACCTAGTATCCGGGAGTTGGTCGGTCAAAAGGATATCTACCGTATATCCTTTATCCAGCAGCTTGCACACTAGTGAAGATAGAGATTCAATATCCTCTGTGGATGGAAAAAGTAGCGCGAAGACTGCTGGCGGCTTCGTGGAGTTTACGGCATGGCTTGGATGGGCAAGGTATGGTGTATGCAACCTGTTGCCCTCGATGGGTGTTTGGGGTTTGTTGCTAGAGGATTGTGTCTCGTTAAAGGGAAGCATGGCTTCTAGAGGGGTAAGATGGCATCCAGTAAGGCTTGACGGCCCGGGCAAGGTTACATTCTCGATTAGACCTTCAACAAGAGATTCAGATAATTGTTTACTAAGGGTGGTCCAGACGTTGCCAGATTCTGAAAACATCGGAGGGAAAAGAGCTGTAGGCATGACAAAAGGGGGAAGAAGATATGGTTGAAGGAGGTCCAGGATAACAGCGCAGGATCCATCAGATGACGAGCCAGTTCTGCTTCCGCGATCAACCAAAAACGACGACAGTTGGGGGTTAAGTAGCATCTTCCGCGTTTGGTTATCAACGCGTAAAAGGCCTGTGTCATCTAAAAGCAACATCCAATCTGTTGTAACCTGAGATGCCGCGCGGGTCACAGCAACGTTCTTGTCCAAATGACCGATCCAGGGTCGCAATGATAAGTCCAGGTGGGAGTGATCTCCAAGAGCAATGACAGCCTTTCGCACCAACCGCCGAGTTTCTGAGAGAATTGACTCTGGACAGGTTACTATCACTTCGCGGAGGTTTGGGCCAGAATTGAGAAATGGCTCGAGTATAGCTTCAATCTCGCGGAGAGAGCTGTATGTTACAGGAAGAATTGCGGTCAAGGAATTCGAGTCGACTAGACCGGGTCGCATTAACAGTTCTATCACGGAGTACGAGCGAGTTTCGCTGGGGATGGGCTGAGACAGAGAGGTTTGATTGACAGAGAGGGCGAGCGTTGCGGTTTGTATGATAGGAGGCTGCACAAAGCAAGTAACCCAAATGAAATGAACACAAGAAAAGGCCAAGAGACAGAAGAAAGTGTGCTGCAAGCACAGGCTAAGCCCTCTCCTGTGGGCGCTCATGGGGAAGACGAGATGGATGCTTCACGTGATCATCATCAGGCTTTCCAAAGGATGTATATTCTAGTTCGAGTTGAAACTGCAAAGATAGATAGATACAAAATGCGCAGCAATCCAGGTTACTTTTGGGTCGACATCAATCAAGGGGACTCGCGTATAGCAGCCTCTGCAGAAACAATTAGCACGTTAAGGAATTGTAAACGAGAATATCAAACACTCACTAAAGAATTCATAAGATAGCCAACAAAGCGCATTACTTGGCATGAAGGTCAACACCCGCGGCGCCAGCCCTCTCGTGAACCCTCTCAGTCCATGTCTATACCAAATAATCCGGAAAGCATCTACCATTCCTCTCGCGTGCCGTATATCCGGGTCATGGGACGTCCCTCTAGTCTGCAGAAGGGTTTTTGCGACATCCAATGGCGTCGTCACTCCAGCCGCCACACCACCTGCCAGACCACCCGCAATGATATGTGTCACCGGTGAATAGGTTCCAGAAGGATTCAGCAGTCTTTTCAGCTGCTCGTATACAGTAAATTGGGCTGCCGTGAACGGTATCGACATTGTTAGCGTTGTTGGATAAGATACGTAGAAGGCCCCCAGGCCTTCGTTCCGGTATACGGTGTGTGCACACCTAAACACCGAGCGAAATTCGGATTTATGAACCTGCATCCTTTGCTTGATGACTATAAGCCAATGGTCGCAAGCATAGTCGGCCGAAGAATGCAAAGAGATGTATTACCCAACTTACCATCAAAGGGATTCATGAGGGCATCACTGGCAATTGTAGCGGAGGCACCTGCCAACGCTATATATCATGTGTAAATTCGGAAATCAAGCCAGCGAAAGCGAGCAATCATCGAGAACAAGACAACTTTGAGTCCGATGGGCGCGAATGGAAAATAAACAGGACATACACGTTGCAAACCAGTGATTTCCTCGCTCATTGCCACCAGCCAGCTCCTTGATTGCTTCATACATACCAAAATGAACGGAATGAGCTGGACCCGCACCCAAAATCACGGAGGACACTCCTCGCCAGAGTGCTCTCATCCCTTCCGTTGAAGATATCCGAGTAAAAGCGTTCCCGATTCCGGTGTACACTGCTGCCGGGGATGTTGCAAAGACTTGCATTCGTGTCTAAAAACATAGAAACTTGAGGAAAGATTGGAGTTCTCCTGCTGACTTACTTTGATGCTATCGACGGGAAACATGACTGCGTGTTCTGTGATTCCGGCCTGGAATACGCGGAATGAAAGGTTGCTTAGTCTCTCTCCCGAGCAGCGGGAATGCGTTTGTCCGTTCCTCCTAGAAACGACTCACAAGAGCACCTGCCAGCATACTGACCTGAACAAACGCGGAAAAATGAGCCGTGCACAAAGGCGCTAAAGAATAGAGCTCACGCCAAGTCCTGCGTTGGACGGCAGTGCTTCATACTCAACCTCGCCAGACATGAAAATGAAGAGCGGCACCCTTCAAAGACAAGGTGACCAGATTTTGAAGAAAAGTGACCTCGGAACTTTTTTCGTGACGTATCGATTTGGTGATAAAGACGAGCAGGACTTTTATGTCTTGGCTCGAAGATCTCTCTCATTTCCTAAAAAAAACATATTGCAAAATCTGTTTCTTTGCAAGGTGTATGATGATTGAGTAGCTATCACATGTACAACCAGGCTTCAACCGAATGCAAGGACGTGGACATGCGTTTCCGAGATCATTGTCAGAGAAACTGTGGTTCGATGGTTGCACGACAATCGATCATCGTCTGTGGACTTGAGATCATGCGAGAGATCAAGCATCGTTACTTGGACGTCTGCCACAGCGAAAGAAATTGATGTCGAGAGAAAAAGGGTCTTGTTGTGATAGAGTCCAGATCGTCACTCAGGGAGATTGGTCGCGCCATTGCATTGACACGTCTCCGCTCGATCCATGATAAGTCAGGGTCCCGATCGCAAAGTCTATGAGAATAGTGCCTGGATAAACTGGCTGGTTCGCAACCGCCTTGTCGTTGTAACCGCGTCACAATTCAATGATTGTATCAAATGTCCTATACGCTTGCATGCAAGACAGCTTCAGGTTGCAGAACAATGCATTGTTGACAGATCAAGCATCCGACCTAGAAACAAAAGACTTTCAAGACTGGTGGAATTCTTGTTCCAACGGATGAACGATTGTAACACCTGTCGGTAGCTCCCCACCAGTAGTTAATTGGGTTGCCTGGCATTAAGTAGGAATATTGATTTTGTGCTCGTTCTCTGTACAATTCAAGGTTATCGTCGTGAATCTGTTTTAAGAATGACGCCACCTGAAGGACAAGAAACGTCGAGGTAACCCGGCAGCTTCTCTGCGTGGGTGGTCACGTTGACGATATCGATGCCTACATCAGGCTTGTTGCACCTCATAGTCAACGCTCCTTGAACTTCGATGTAGATTCCCAGTTTCTGGCCTCTTGTACCAAAAGTCCGGCGACGTCTATGCTGCTTTCAGCGTCGTGAGGAGAACATTTACTCGCGCATTCCCTCAGGGCGGGGGGCGCTAAGAACAACCTTGTCATCGAAGACGAACCAGAGTCAGAATTTTGCCTAACAATCCTGCAGATAGAGGCCATTCAATGAGACCCATCCAGAATACGTACAAGTCATGTCGAGATTGAATGCGTACAATGACAGCGGCGACTTTCACGCACAGCAACTCTGCAATGTTTAAGCGATCTAATTCAATCTCTCGACCTGTGAAGTGCAGTGAAAGGTATCGTTAACGAATTGTAAGGAAGTCAGAAGAAGTAGGCACTGGGATATATGCGGTGCACGGACGAGGCCATGGGACTTTCCACCCGGATTCATGGTCACTTGGTCAGTCATAACCAACCTCGATCTGCAATCCAATGTCTGAATATTTGCCAATTAGGCACAGCACTTTTGAGGCTGTTTTTGGTTGTACGTCGCATGACATTTTTGAAGGCGGTGCTGATCTTTCCCGTTATTCCCCCCTGTTTGTTGAAGGTCCGCTCTTATAAAAGGGCTGGGAACGAACGCTTCGAGGTAGCTCTCATGTCATATTATCCCCCTGAAGAACAGACTGGTTTCAACCCAGGGCATAAACCTGCTGCTCCGCCTCCCCTCGGACCCCCTCCGGGTCAACCCCCACCTCCTGCTTACTTCACGGAAGTGGAGGCTGCCAAGTCCAGGCTTGATCGTGACAATAAGCAACACCAACTGGTGGTACTCAGTCCCCCCGCTGAGTCCGTAGAGTATCCTACTCACGCGCCCGGGTTCGCTGGTAGTCAGTATGCCTCTCCACCGTCTCAGCCTTTCGATCGTGGACTTGGTGGGTCGCAAGTCCAGCATTACCCTAACCAACCAGACTCTGGTGTCCAACACGGCCCTGGGGCACCTATACCTAGCTATTCAGCACCTCAATACCCTAGCCAACAACCTGGCCAGCAGATGTCTGGAACCTACGCTGCCCCATATTATCCGCAGGCTGGTGTTGAAACCCCTCAAGAACATAAGAAAGGTAAACATTTAGTCTGTCGTGCCCTCCTGTGCGAACCATGACTAATTCCGGACCAGAACACCACGAACATCACGGTTTATTCGGCAGTATCAAAGATCATTTTGCTCACTCCGCCGAGAAGAAGGCCATAAAGAAACTTGAGAAAAAGTCAGTTTCCGATTTCCTAGCTCACTGCAAAGTGACCGACCTGCTGTTCATCTTTCCTAGCCGAGAGTATATAGAAGAGTGCATGTACGAGGAAACCCAGCGGTGGGGAAGTGGTACGCGACTTGAACTTGTGAGAAGGTACCAGGCGGTTATTGGCGTATCCCACTTTGCGACGGAATATCATAAAGATTATCTCAAATACCTCCGCAAGGGTTATTTCGAACCTATCCCCCTCTCTTGGTCTACTTCCAATTACAATCCTCTCACGGCCCCGGTACCATTTTCCAACTTTGAAGACGGTGCAGGTAGGCCATCGTCGATATAACCATCCTAGCATGGAACCTCATTCCTACCTTGTCAGAGGAGCGTCTTTATTGGGTGCTCAATAATTCTTACCACGAGGGTAAGCAGCGTCTGCCCAAAATGCGGCCGTCAGAGGTAGCTGAGGTTCGTTATAAACACCGTCGTCGTCTCGTCAACGGCCTGATAACCACATCCGTTCAGTTGGCCATGGCCCGCAAGCGCATGATGCAAGCGAAGGCCATTGACCAGAGCTTCGCCTCGGACGGGGATCTGTTCCTCGCCAACCCGAAGTACCGTAGGTTGGGCTACACCCCTCAAGTGATCAAGCCCCCTGTTGGGAGGCAGTTTGCCGAGATGCAGCATTCGGCTCATGAAGGCAACCTCGAAGTTGACACGATGATTCTTCTTGATGTTTCTTCCTCCATGGGGTGGGACCATAACGGCTTTGATCAGCCTCGCCACGTTGGTATGTTGGAAGTCTTACTGTCGACACACTTACCAGACATTTATATCTAGATGTTGTTCATAACATACTGAGGAGGGCGATCTACCGTATGTTTTATTACTCTACCCGATTTTTAGAGATGTTCATTCGTTACATAGATATGGGATCCCGAGATCATTACCCTGATCCTAAAGGGCACCACGGCGTAGAAACAGTTCTGTTCAACTCTACTGGTTTCCAATTGGGGAAGATCGGACCTAAAAACTTCGAGCGACAATGGGGACGGATACAAGATGCAGTTTACAGGGGTAAAGCCAGCTGATGATTGTTTTTCTTCCAGGACAAGTCTCTGATCTAGGTTCTGATTGACAGGCGGCGGAACTCAGGTCATGAAAGGCTGGCAGCTGATCAAGAACCTTCATTTCAATTTACACGGCAGCAATGGGAGGGCGTGGTATGACGAAGTCTAGTGAGTTGATTCTTCGTATTTACTTTAAATCCGTCTCACCTGATCGCGTTCTGTTCTATTCCAGCGGATGGCGTGAGTTTCACATGGTAGACTATCGCATTTCGGTGGTGCTAACATTGCCTCGATAATGTAGAGGCGACGCCGCAAATGCCCAAGCTGTCCCTACTGGTCATGTTAGACGGTGAAGCAACGGACAGTAAGTCGAGAGGCCCTTCCCTTTCCACTGTGCCATCTAACAAAATATACACACACACAGTGGATGAATTCGAACTCGAGTGCGTCACTAAAAAAAAAATGAATGATAGATTTTCCCTTCCTAACGTTTTAACCCGCTCTTTTTTTTTTTTTTTTTTTACGAACGAAATAAAACAGACTCCTGGGCGAGACATGGTGCTACGCCACCATCCTCCTGATCGGGCAAGAAAACTGTCCGCACCACCACCGTCACGCGAACGAACTCGATCGGATCAGCAGGGCGAACGACCACATCCAGTATTACGACTGCCACGGCCGGCTGTGCGAGCGCCTGGTCGTGTACGATGTTCTCCAGCGGATCTATGCGGAGAACGCGCCCACCCGCGAGGATATCATGAACCCCGCGTACGTTTTTCTCATTATTATTATCCCCACTGTCTTTCTTGTATCATTGACTTCTTTTTTGTTGTTTTCTCTCCCTCTTCTCAGCTACGACCTACCTCCCCCGTCGTACTCGTACTAGTCCTTTTCTTCGATATATAAGGGCTTGTGTTTTCTTTTGTTTTTGCGGGTTATATATGGACATCTTGGATATGGTTAGCATCTAGCACTCGAGAACAGCTTGTAACTTATCTATCGAGGCTGTTAGAGTGTTGAGAATACTGTAGTTTCAGTTGTAACTTAAAAGAATCTTCTTCTCACACCTAGAGCTGGCTTTAGGGGGAGCAGACAAGGAAGGGGATTGACTTGTCGGGATCAATACCATGCTCGCTCTCATTGCTAGGCCCAAAGGTGGAAATTCGCCAAAAAAACATTAATTTTCTACTTGTATATTGACACAAATGAATAGTACAGTACAGAACATGCAGACACACATATATGCAGTACGGTGTTGTTGCCGTTGTTGTTAGCATCGCCAACAACAATAGATAAGGGGTTGGAGTTGGAGGCTTTGAGTCAAAATGAGAGGAAAAGATGAATGGGATTGAATGGATGAATAAACTTGAGAATAAGTATTCGGAACGGATTGAATGGAAAAAAAATCGCATGATCACCGGAAAGAAGAAACAGAATAGTGATAAAAAAAAGATGAAAATGAGAGCCCAAGCGTAAGGTAAGAAGTTTCGGACGGTAGCAAGAGGGAAGAGGTGGGGGGGGGAAGGCGGAGGGGGTATGTGCGTGGCAATTGGCCTAGTCCAAAGTCCATGGCCCAAGGTTGGAAGGGGAAGGAGTGAGGGGGGAAGGATTGCGAAATGCGTCTAAGTAGCACTGCTATGCCAAAGACCCAAATATAGCCCAGCCGACGAGACGAGACGGCCTACAAGGCCGGCATGCTCTGCATCATGTGCATATCCGTGTCCATGTCCGTCTGATAAGCCCGAACACAAGCCTCCACCCGCACTGTTCCTCCTGTTAAGCATCGTTACGGGAGGAGTGGTGACTAACGGCACACGGCTCGTATGCGCCCGCGGGACCGACACAGGAGAAGATGATAGGGTGGGTGAGATAGGACCTGCCGTGGGCGAGACAGGCGGGGTGAGGAGGGAAGAGATTGATGACCTGGATGTGTGTGTGGGGTGGGCAGGTGTTGGATTGCGTGACTTGGGGGGTTCCGCCTCCTTCCGGTCAGATCTTTCAAATGCAGAGGTATATGAAGAAATCGTGGTGGTGATGGTGGTAGTGGTCTCGAGTATCGGCGTGGTCGCCATGATATCCTGACTCCTGGAGTCAGTGCATGATGGCATCACTGTCTCGGTGCTTGAAACAGTGGAGAACGAGGATGAGAGGGATTGCTGTCGCCACTCAGTAGCGCCGCCATTGACATTGTCAGGACTTCGACTGCCACTCAACCGCCTCTCAGTCCGTTCCCGCCCTCTTTCACCACCACTATCACTCCTGCCTCTATCCCTACCATAGATCGATCGTCCTCCAAAAATCCCTACACCCAGTGATAAAGGGGCGTCTGGAGAGACAGCCGATCCACGGTTCGAGCGCTCACGCTCTGAGACGGAGGACGAAGTTCGGGTGGACGAGCGACCACGCGTTTGAGGCTGAGAGTCGCAACCAAGCTGAGTAGCCGATACCGACCTTTGCGGAACGGTGCTGCGGCCCCGAGTAGGTGGAGAAAGTAATACTGGAGGTGAGTATGAAGCACTCCGACCCCGCGGACGCGGTACGGGCAGACTAGAAGACTTTGGTGATGTGACGATAGATGATGGCGGGAATTCAGCAGGTGAAGGAGTCCTCGATCTCGATCTCGACGGTGCTCTGGTGACTAACTCGGTACTGCCGCCGTTCACAACCACCTCTGGATTGGGACGGGGACCGTTGACTGGATCATCAACCACCTGACCCTTCCGAGAGCTTGTCGGAAGGTCATCTCTGAGATCAGGGCCGTGGAAATAATCAGATGCCTCTTCCGTTTCCTTCGCAATAGGGTGTGGTGGTGACACCTATTGAACATGAAAATTCAGAAAAATTTAGAGTGAGGGGGGGGTGAAGTGAACTGACTAGGGCACCGAAGTTGAGAAAGGAATCGGAGTGATAAATGTCGCCATCCTCCGGTTGGACTTGATAGTTGCTGCCAAGGGGTGGAACGTAGACGAGTTCAACAGGGGTTCTTCCACCACTGTCCTTGCGGTCCCTATCGTAGACAGCGTTGGCATCATTGGAATCAGAGGGGGAGGAACCAGGCCAGCTGTAGAGGTCATCATCGATGTCGGTGGTCTTGAGGATGGTAGGGGCGATAGGGGCGATCGAGACGTGCTCTCGATCGACGGAATTTGTGCGTATGAGTGGAGGACGATAACGGGTTGGATCGGAGGAGGAAGAGGAGGAGGAGGAGGCAGAAGAAGCTTTGGATTTGGAGCGTGCTTTGGATACGAAATTGGAAGGTGTGCGCATTTCGAGGACGTCGTCGTCGTCGTCGTCGTCATCATCCTCTTCTTGGCCATCCGAGTCTGAATCGAGGTGCTTACGGCGATTCCAAAGGGTAATGTCATCGGCTTGGCCTCGATCAGATCTACAAGCGCGGAAGAAGATGAGAGGAATGGAGAAGAAGAGGGGGGATAACGTACGGATCCAGCTTCCGGAAAGAGAAGGACTTCTTTGGTTTTTCGATAGCGATGCATTGCTCGACAAAGGTGTTGAAACTGATGTGTTTCTTCTTGCCGGTGCTTGCGGAGGCAAGAGGGCTGGAGTGAAGGGGGCTGGAGTCCCTGTCATTGCTGTGAGTAGAAGTAGATGGGGATCTGGAGGTGGAAGCGGGGTGGAAGTAAGAGGTGAGGTTCGAGTTGGAGTGAGGGGGGGCGTAGTCAGTGACGGCAAATGAGGGGGACGGTTTGCGGCGGGGGCGGATAGTGCTACAGCGGACGATGTGTGTATCGCTCTTGGTATGAAGCAATGGAGGTTTCTTTCTCGGGGGCTTATCTGGGCGGCCGAGTTGGGCGAGTAGAGAGTTTGTGACCGGCTCGTCTTCGTCTGAGTCGGCGGGGGTAAAGAGGGGACTTGGGAGATCACTTGTGAGGAGTTGGCTGATGCTGCGATGCTTGAGGATGGGTTTGAAGTCGAGACGGTCGGGAGTGGAATTGGTATCGTTGGGTGGGGCTGGTTTTGGTCTCGGCGGGGGAGACCAGTCGACGGCGGTGTGGAGAGGGCCGTACAACCAAGTCACGTCCGAGTCTTTTAACCTGCGAAAAAAAATGAGAGGGAGATGAGGTGCGGAGAGGGAGACGGACCAGTTGAGAGTCTCTGGAGTGACTGTCTTGAGCTTGTTCCTCTGCTTCCACCAGGTGCGCCAGCTCGCATTCTCGAGTCTCATACCGTTCGCGATCTCGTTCTTCTGTTTGGTCATTGTCCTCCACGAACGCCAAACATCCTCCTCCTGCCAATTATGGGAGAGGTAGTCAACTTGACCACGGGGAATGGTGATGATGGAAAGGTCATCTGGGATGGCATTCGTGGTGCTGAAGGAGATGAAGAGACAGTCCATGGAGAGAGAGAGAGGGACGAAGAGGAAAAGGCGGGCCAAGCGGGGGTCCAACAGATTCCGAATTGCACCGGATCGTGACGGGTTATTCCGATAACCCCAAAGGACCATATCCGTATAAGATCCGTATTAGGTAATTTATTTTATTATGTAATTAAAAAATCTATTACATAATAAAATACCTTTTTTTACTTCACCGATCGAATTTAATTTAAATTTTTTAAACCGTTTTTTTTTTAATCGTACCATTTTAATTCTTCACAACGACTGTCATGTCCCCGCTCGACGTTGGTATCCTCGCTATCGAAACGTACTTTCCTCGCAGAGTATGCCCTCTTTTCTTCTCTCGTATTTCCCTCTCACATGCTTTCCGTTATCAGTGCATTTCAGAAGCCGATCTCGAGCAGTATGACCATGTTCCATCCGGTAAATACACCATCGGTCTCGGCCAGGAATACATGGCCTGCTGCGACGATCGCGAGGACATCAATTCCTTCGCGTTGAACGGTACTTTTATCCCTCCTTAACCTTCTTCGTACTCATCACCCCGCCAGCCGTCTCCGGTCTTCTCGAAAAATACAACATTGACCCCGCCTCTATCGGCCGCATCGACCTCGGCACAGAGACCATTATCGATAAATCAAAGTCCGTCAAGACCACCCTAATGGATCTTTTCGCTCCCTCTCGCAACTTTGACATTGAGGGAGTCGACTCAAAAAACGCGTGTTATGGCTCCACCGCCGCCCTCTTCAACGCCATCAACTGGGTCGAGTCCTCATCTTGGGACGGCCGAAACGCCATCGTGGTCTCCGCCGATATCGCCATTTATGCCGAGGGTAATGCCCGGCCGGCTGGTGGCGCCGGCGCCTGCGCCTTGCTCATAGGCCCAAACGCTCCGATCCTATTTGAACGCAAGTACCCTACTTTTCCTTCACCCCCCCCCACTGACCTTTTTTTAGCCATCCACGGTAATTATATGGCCAACACATATGATTTCTACAAACCCCAGCTGTCCTCGGAATACCCCCAAGTCGATGGTCCGCTGTCAGTAGTGACCTATGTCACCGCACTCGATGCTGCCTACTCCCGCTTCAGAGAAAAGATCGCGAAACGGGTCACTACCTTAAATGGCACTTCCCCAAATGGTATAAATGGCCACGATCACAAGCTGGATGATGTGAAAGCAGCCTTCTCCCTTGAAGCCGTCGATTACGCCATCTTCCACAGTCCGTACGGGAAGCAAACCGTAAAGGCACACGCTCGTCTCATGTACAACGACTTTCTTTCTGCTCCCGACGCCCCCCGTTTCGCCAACATTCCCAACCGAGACGCCATCCTCTCCATGCCCTATTCATCCTCTCTGACGGACAAGGCACTCGAAAAGACGTTTATCGCCGCCGCCAAGTCCGGTTTCGCCAAGCAAGTAGAACCCTCCATGGCCTGCTCCCGCCGTCTCGGTAACATGTACACTGCCTCCCTCTATGGCTGTCTCGCCTCGCTCGTGTCCTCCGTCGAGCCTACCCACCTCAAGGGCAAGCGTGTGAGCCTGTTCGCGTTCGGGAGCGGATGTGCCTCGAGCTTCTTCACACTCCGCATCAAAGGGGATACGACCGAGATACGAGAGAGAATGAACCTGCTCGATCGATTGGCGAGCATGAAAGTCGTCCCTTGTCAGGAATTTGTCGATGCTTTAGCGGTGAGTAAACAAAAAGACGAAACAAAAAAGTCCATTGTGTTGATCCGTGCCGGTTTCTTTAGCTCCGAGAGAAGAACCACAATGCGGCGTCGTACGTACCCTCAGGATCTATTGACGATATCTGGCCAGGCGCCTACTATCTCGAAAGTGTTGACCACAAGCACAGGCGGACGTATTCCAGAGCGCCACTCGAGGCGTAATAACAGTTAGATATCATTCTCACATAGAAACTATACATGCATGCACTTTTTCATTGTATATATCCACTCGGAGACTACTCTGTCATCTTCCATAATGATCATATCCACCGGGTCTTTGCTCAGCCCCGCACTAGCACTTGGCGAGCCATCTTCACAGCTCGATGTCGTTTTTCCTTCATCAGGCGATCAACACCCGCTTTCGGCGGAAAGTACGTCGTATGCCAAGGCTGCACTCGGACTGTGCGATGCCATCGAGTATGCGAGGACGTGGAACGATACACACTCTCAGGGACCATGGGTCATTCTAGCCACAAGTCGCTCCGGAGAGGACGCGTGGTCGATCGACGACGACGGGGTGTTGACCGTTCGGGTCTGCAAAGCGACTTACGAGCGGCTCGGGCTGGTCGGCGTGCGTCGCCTCCATCGTTACGGTACGTAGAACGCAACACACAGCACTATTACTTTTAGTTGATTTTTCGGGATAGATATTCAGATCTCGTTATTTGAGCCTGCAGGCGATCGTGCGAGGTCTCGCGCCGCGTTCGAGGCGTGGGACGCGAGGAGAAACGCTGAGGGCATCGGACCCTGGGATGTGTTATACCACTGCGCGTCACCCGGTATGTATCTCACCATACAGCCGTCATCCGTTGACAAAGGAAAAGATATGACAACCCGGTGGGCAACCGAGCGAAGACATGAGGTTTGCGTGGTACACTGCGAGACCTTCCAGATCCCAGATATCCGTATCCCTCTCACGATAGTCCCACCCCCTCCCTCGAACGAGGATCTCGACGACGGCAACTGGACATCCGCCGTGGCTAGCTTATCCGAATGGGTCGGGATCGTCACACTCGGCAGTGACCCGGCCAGCACTCACAGGTGAATGACTGAATGACTGTCTCACCATCTTCATACGAAGCCCCTGCCAGGCTCCAAGCGACCGATTCCGTGGATCCTTACGTGGCCATGTACGACCCGCCTGCACCGTTCCAAATCGGCCACGTTACTCATCTTCGGTGGCGAGGATTACTTTCCGGCTCGTTTGTGCAATCCGTCATCAACTGTTTGATGTAAGTCATGAACAATTTAGAAAATCCCCCCATAATTTAGTTTTGCAGGGAACAGCGTTCTCAATTTGTGAGTATTATTTCCCATGAACGTAACGGGCACACGTCGTGCTTGTTCATTGAGCGCGAGGGGACAAGATGGCTTCATACAGCAGATATCACGTGATGTTGATCGAATTACAATTAAAAAATACGAAAGAGAAAGGCATGGAAGGGTATACTATCTAGCTAGAGGATCAAAAAAAGATGTTTTTCGTGTGGCAAGCACAGGTCATTTTTAGAGGGCATCGCTCACGCGAATAGCGGTGGGTGCGATGTGAGCGAGTGACATCCGGGCATCAGGGTTCGTGAGCGGGCCAGAGGGGGAGGGGGATGGGGATGGGAACGGCGGACGGGAGGACCAGGTGAGGATCCGGGGGGAGGGGGACCCGGGGATGAAGGGGATGGGAGCGGGTGAGATGAGCTCGAATGGAGGGGGGGTCGGCGGAAGCGAGGACTCGGGTGGGGGCGTGGTCGAGCGGAGGAGGATGGGGCGGGAGGGTATAGGGATCGGGGTGATGGTCGACGTGCGGGGGAGGATGTCGATGGCGGTTGGGGCGGGGAGGACGGTGAGAGTCGCGAATCGTTGGCGGTTGCCGCGGATGAACATGGGGGTATCGAAGGAGGGAGAGGTGTGGGTGGGTATGGCGGAGAGGTCCGGGTGGCTACTCGGATCGGAAGTGGTACCGTCATCGGGATCTAGGATGAAGGCAAGATCGGGCTGTGGTGAAGGCGGTGGGAGGATGAATGCCTCGTAAACTGGATCATTTTCGCAAAATTCGTCTGAATCTGGGTCAAATGGGTTCCAGTAAGACCACTTTTCGCACCGAACGGGTGGGATTGGGTCTGGTTCGGTGCGGACGAGGGGGATTGAAGGGTAAGAATGTGAGAATAGAGGTTGACCCATTGTTGTCTTTAGGGCAGGTTATAATGATCTTTTTAAAATCCATTCCAGAATTGAGATCTTGGAAAGTGAGAAATGCAACACACTCACTCGGTTTCGTGCCAACCATGGGTGCACTCCATCAAGGCCATCTCGCACTCGGTATACCCTTTCATTTCTATACTCTATCATCCCTCACTTTCATCCAGTCCAGGCATCTCTCGCCCAGAACGAGCGCACTTTGCTCTCCATCTTCCTCAACCCCGCCCAGTTTGCACCACACGAAGACCTCCACTCCTACCCACGCACCCTCCAGTCCGACCTCAACCTCCTCTCCACCCTCCCGACCCAGCCCCACGCCGTCTTTCTCCCATCCGTACACGACATCTACCCTTCCGGCATCACCCAGCACATTTCCGCTCAACACGGCACTTTTGTCCAAGTATACGGCTACGATCACCAATTGGAGGGCAAAAGTAGACCCACCTTCTTCAGAGGCGTCGCCACAGTCGTCACCAAGCTCTTCAATCTCGTCCAAGTACCCTTCTTCCTTTCCTTCCCTCTCTCTCATCATTCATACTCATACAGCCCACCAACGCCTATTTCGGCCAAAAAGATATCCAGCAGGCTCTCCTCCTCCGACGTCTCTGCGCCGACCTCTTCCTCACCCACCCCGATCCCGACCATCTCCACATCGTCCCCACCGTTCGCGACCCGTCCGACGGGCTCGCCCTCTCCTCTCGCAACGCCTACATCTCCCCTCTAGAAAGACCCGTCGCGGGCATCCTCCGCGCCGCACTCACCGCCGCCGAGACCGCCTGGACAGCAGGCTCCACCAAACACCACGCCCTCAACGCCGCACTCGACCTCGTCCACGCAAAGCAGAGAGAAATACAGGACGCTCGTCTCGATGTACACATCAACTTGGATTACATAGACATCAATCACCCCCACACATTCGAATCTCTCGACCCCACATCTTCCCTGAACGACCACCCGGATCCGGCCATCCTCAGTGGTGCCTTGTGGGTCGGTAAGACTCGATTATTAGATAACATCATCCTCGGCAACGCAAATGAAATTCTATTCTGATTAACCCAACTGACTTGCGTGACATCATCCCATAATACTTTCACTTTCACGACCCGCTACTCACCTCCAAAAGCCCCTCTATACTCTTCCCCAAATCACCCTCATTCGCCTCCAACACCCACTCCACAACTTCCCTATCCACCCCGGGGAAAATCTGGAAAAGCGTCTCTCTCGCAGCCGCAGCCGCCTGCTCATGCGCCATATCAATCTGCGCCTGCATCCCCGCAATGTCCAATATCGGCGTCGGCGTCCGAGATACCGACGACACCGGCGCAGACACCCCATCCGTCCCACCCTGTGACAGCGACTGCACCCGCGGGTGATACGGCGGCGACAGCATCTGCGAGGGACCCATCGTCAGCGGCTGATGCGTATGCGGCCCACTCGGCTGCCGCGTCGGCGTCTCGTCCGGTAGCGGGAACCCCGGCGACGGTAGCGGAGACTGAAGCAAAGACGGCGACGGCGTCCTCCGCACCCGCTGCTTATACGGCGTCTGCACCGGCGCTTGGTACGTCCCCTCACCACCACTAGGCGTCTGCAAAAATGGCCCAGGCGACCAATTCCCTCCATCCTTTGCTGCTGCTGCTGCAGCCTGGTGTTCCATCCGGCTCTCCCTCCCGAGCTCGATTGGTGCGAATGGCCCAGGTAGATACAGCAGCTTCCCCTCGTCCAGTGCACCGCTGAATATCCGGCTTATCGCGTTCAGCGGTCTCGAGATCGTGTCGCCCGTTTTTTGTAGCAGCCGCCGGGCGTCGTGGCTCAGTGTCTGGGCAGGCGTGGGCAGGGCTAGGGGGTGCGCGGATTCCTCTCCGGCATGGGGTGACGCGAGTGGGGTAGGGTTCGCAGAAACGTTGCGATGGGGTGTGGAGGGTTCAGAATGGGAGATCGTAGGGGATTCGGGTTCGGAAGGCGGAAGGGACTGGATAGCCTCCTCGACGTTGCTACAACCAGAGGATGAGATAGAACCTCTAGAGAAAATTTATAGTACCTCTCGAATTCCTCCTGCGATATGTTCGAAAGCGAGCTATGATCCATCGTCTCGATGAAGGATACAGCACCCATCTGAATTCAAGATCAGCAGATGAAGTATAGGAATAATAGCACGCACGAGACTCGAGAGGTAATACCCAGCTTCACTTTGCAGCTTTTGGGGATTCCGGAACCTGTTGATAAACCTTGTCGCAGCGTCAGCACTCTCCCATTCACAGCCCATCGGCGACAGGAAATACAATTCACTCAACGTTCGACAGTAAATGATCTGGATTGGATTTGATCACGACGAAGATCAGTATCGGGACAAACGCGTCAGCGCCTTCGTCTTTCCGCAAATGGCGGATTAGACCTATACAAACTCGCTTAATAAATTGTACAAAGACAAGACGGAGGTTAGCGGACCGAAGATAACCTTGCAACAGTTTAGAATGCAGATGAGTTTATCGCGTGGGGCTTTGTAGTGGTTAATCTTTACGAGTTCTTGGTGTGGAAAAAAATTAAACAAGAGGCATAAACCGACAGGGAGGGCGAACCTTGTTGTGCAAACATCAGGAACCCCTTACTGCCTTCACCTTCTGGGATGTCTAGATGTTTCTCCTCGACCCATCCAAATAGGGCGATACGTTGACTGAGAATTCGATCTCGTTCGAGGTCATCAGCTGTCACGGGTCGCCGCGGGACTGCAAAGGCCACTTGAGGGGTGAATGTGCTTCAGCGAGTAGAATAATCGGTCATTTGCCTGTGGAGTCTGTCAAGAAGAGAAACTCACAAATCATACAATCGGTTCATGACTAGTTTCTCCATTCCTTCCATCGCATTATCAAACTCGCTCTCTGTCGCATTCCTCCAGACGTCTGTATTTCGCATCTGCTCGGAGATGAACTAAACTTGCTTGTTGAGTTTTATAACTGGGAAAACGACACGCGGACACACATGCAGGAAATCGCCGATAATCTTGACTTGATCATTAGTGGTAAATGTTTTCTTTGCGAAATTGCTCAGGAACCTACGGAAGGAAATGGTAAACGATCACAATCGGACGAAAGCCATACGCACGACCGGAGATATTTAGCAATAGGTTCGGCAGCCTTCAACTTCATCTGATCCAGGAACTTTTGGAAGTCAAACGGTCGCTCCGCTTTATCTTTATTCTGATCCCTACTCCCCCCAGGCTGCGGAGACTCAGTTCCACCGTCATTGCTCTCCATCTTACCATCTGCCGTCCGTGTCCGCGGAGTGGTCGGCTGCGACTCCAACGCAGACAACGTCGCTGGGGATGGAATTGGCTTGGCCATGTCCAGCGACAACGGCCGCGGCCGGGGCAAGCTCGGAATAGCGAAATTTCGGGTGAAAGCAGCAAGAGACGAGAAACTGGACGAAGAGGCAGCCGTCGGCGGTGGGGACTCGACCGAAAGCTCTTTAGCTGGCGGGGTAGTCGCGGCAGAAGCCGGGGTCGGTGGTGGTGGTGGTGGTGGTGGCGGTGGATGTGTCTCTGAGTTCTCCCAAGCCTCCCGAGCTTCGACTTCATCCCGATGCGCGAGTGGATCGAATTCGCCGAGGATCTCAGTTAGTGGTCTAGGTTTGACGTCCGACTGTGAGTCCCCTCCCAAGTTCAGCCCGCCTACTACTGATTCATCTAGAGATGATGGATCTGGTGTCCTCAGCCGATGCGTCTGTTGTTCGATTTCCGAAGAGGTGTCATTCCAAGGATCAAGCGAATCATTCAAATCCTTGGGTGCAGTTGACGAGTCTTGTTCAGCCATCGTTCGCAGCAGCAGCAGCAGCAGCACAGTAACACGTGATCTACGCGTCATTTTGTAAAATAAATATGTCACACACATATATGTCACGTATGTCACATGTCTGTCTTTCAAGCCACAGCTTCTGCACCGGTCAATATCGCGTGTATCAAGTGAGGATGTCAAATCCTGGCCAATCCATCCTTGACATCTTTAATCAGATACTGGGGGAAACGAGACACAAAACTCATTCTTCCAACCAACTCCTCTCTCTCCGTCACCCTTGACCAGGATCACCTCCGATCCGTAACAACATCTCGCGCAGATCCTTCTTTCAACCAAGATACGCTTTGGCTTAATGGAAACGAAGAGGTCATCAAGCATGGTGGCCGGATGGCTACCTGTATCACCGAAATGAAACGGTTGCGAAAACAAGTCGAACAGCAGAATCCCGACGAACCCAAAGTACGCCGTCCTTCATTCTCGATACGATCCTAATTCATGCCCTTCGTTAGTTGTCCACGTTTCCCGTGCACATATGCTCACATAACAACTTCCCAACCGCCGCAGGCCTTGCATCTTCTGCCTCTGGCTTCGCAGCCCTGGCAGCCTCCCTAGCAGCCCTTTACGCCCTTCCTATCTCCCCCTCGGCCCTATCCCTTATCGCCCGTCAAGGCTCCGGTTCCGCCTGTCGATCCCTCCTCGGCGGCTTCGTCGCCTGGCAAGAAGGCACATCCCCGGACGGCTCCGATTCCCTCGCCGTGCAAGTCGCCCCGCGCGAGCACTGGCCCGACATGCACGCCCTCATCTGTGTCGTCTCAGACGACAAAAAGGGCACGTCCTCCACCGCAGGCATGCAACGCACCGTCCAGACTTCCACCCTTCTCCAGCACCGCATCGCCCACGTCGTCCCCGCACGCATGCAGGCCATCTCTGCCGCCATCCTCGCCCGCGACTTTGACACGTTCGCCCGGATAACGATGCAGGATTCGAACCAGTTCCACGCCGTCGCGCTCGACACCGACCCGCCGATTTTTTATATGAATGACGTGAGCCGAGCGATCGTCGCGTTGGTCGTAGAGTACAATCGTGTCTCTGTCGAGAAAGGAGGGAAGGTCAAGGCGGCGTACACGTTCGACGCTGGGCCGAATGCCGTCATCTATGCGCTCAAGGAGGATATTCGTCAAATCGTCGATATGATTGTCAGATATTTCCCGCAGGCTGAACCATTCAAGGACCCGTTTGGCCTTTATGGAGGTGCGGCAATGGGTGGAGGAGCGCTTGTGGATAACTTTAATGAAGGGGTAGCGAAGAGGTTTGGTGTTGGTGCAGTCAAAGGTCTCATTCACACTTGCGTCGGTGACGGTCCGAGAGTGCTGGGTCCGGAGGAGTCCTTGTTGGGAGTTGATGGCATACCCAAGTCCCTCGTGTCGTAAATTAAATTCTATAAAATGTACATAGCTGTGTGGGCGCGCTGTAACAATCATCTCAGCACAAATACAACCATTATTACAACAGAGACCGAAAGAACTGCGAGATTCGGCCATTCTGTTCTGACAGGTGCACCACTAGCCTCTGCCCCAGAGAGCATAGGAGGCTCCGCACCGATATATTGCTTCCCTAGATCATTAATCTTCCCGCTTCGATCCATCAATGCATTGTCCTGGTAGAGGGAATCAACCTCCCTACTTGAAAAAAAGAGTGACAAGTTACCTGATTGACGCTCCCGAGGTTCTCCATCGCGCCGAACCATGCGTAGCGCTCTACCCATGGGGTCGTGTCCATGAAATGTTGAGTCTGATTTAGAAAAAGGACGACATCATCCTTTGTGCACTGTGCGTTCGCGTTATTGTAATTCTGGCAAGCCCACTCTGTCACCCATATCGGACGCTGGAAGGTATCGTAAAAAGTCTGCAAGTAGGACTGAAAGGCAGTTGCATTGACGTCGTACCAGTCTGCAATGGCAGGGGTGGAGGGGGGGGATCGCTCAAGTTATTATGGGGCACGAAAGAAGATGGACGAACGGAGTGCGATGAAATCTACCGTGCAATGACCTGCACATGCTGTGAAAAAGGCTTGAAGCCAGGTGAGGCCTGAGGGCGCACTGGATGGCGCAGGGCTCCCGAGCTGGACACTCTGCGATCGATGCGGTTCTAGATACGTCATCCACATTTGCGCGCCTTGTTCCGGAGTGAGGTTCGATTGGGCTGGTTCCTGTGGTCTTATTTGGAGTCAAAAAATTGGAGGTGAGGTGTCGAAACGCGAACGGACGCACTCGTTCATACCCAGGATGGCATGAATGTTCCCAGTGGCGATCGTTTGGCCAATGGAAGATGTAAAATCATCGACTTGGGCCTGACCCCATAGCATTGGCACAAATTCGAGGTTGGTGTCTATCCCGTTAGGCGACCAGGTGTAGTACCTTAGCGAATGGTTGAGTGAACCATCGAGATGGAGTAATATATCCGTACCAGGAAACCTTATCCGTGGATTCATACTGGGTTATATCGATACCGTTCCCATTGGGCCAGGCAAGACCAGCTTTGGAGGCGTTGGTGACGGATCTTGGGGAAGGACGAGAAACGGTGGAATGTGTTAATGCATATGTGACGATGAGAGCGACGATCACTATCACTGTCGCAACTAACATCGCGATCCTCTTGCGTGTTGAAGAGAAAAAGGAGTCGGCCCTCGGTGGTAATACCAACGGGGAGCGCTGGTACAGCTTTGGGCGTCATTTTTAATCGATAAATGGATAAGCGGTATTTAATTGTTACTCACTGGCCATGAGGGATCCATCACTTGTTGCAGTCGAGTCTGAGATGGCCTACGACGAGCGGCATTCCGACGGGTTTCTTCCATTATTTGAAGCCTTCCTCGAAAGATGATTGAACGGGGGATTTCGGCTTGAACGAGGGTAAATATGTCATGTCCTAGGTAGCTCTCTACAAGCTCAAGTACTTATTGAGGTATCTCGTAAAACTTCAGCACTCTTCATTAGTTATCTACGGTAAACGTCCATTAAATCGTGATATCAAAGTCAGTGGCAGAGGTCCGTTGATCCAAAGCCCACCGACAGGATTAAGCGTGCCAATCCCACCTGTAAACGCCTGGTGGCGCATGGACAGGGAAAAAATAAAATCACCCTAATCCTCCTGACCACAGCGTTTGGTCTCTGATGCGTTCGGAGCAACCGATGTTTACTCCACAGGCTTGGCAAATGATGCTTTTTTCTTGGCCTCCTGCTCCGCCATTTCCTTCTCGACCCACCCACTAAAGTCCTTCACCGCGTCAAACGGCCGTACCTTGTAACTCATCAGGTAACCTTGGAGGGCTGCCATCGAGAATTGCCGTTCGGGTAACGATTCGGCAAAACGAGCGGCAAGCTCATCGACCTGGTCTCGTGAGAGGGTTGGACAACGAGCTCGGTGAGATTTCTGTATAAGAGCACTAATAGTATCAGGTTCGGCGGCTTCAGGTTCGGGAGTTGGAGTTGGAGTTGGATCGGGCACTTCAGGTTCTTTCTCCGAAGTGTTGAGCTCGATGAGGTCGGGTTCAGGGCCACACGCTGAACCGTACCCGGAATCTTCACTGCTCCGCTCGCTCTCGTCCTCCTCAGCATCGGTGTACGGGAGGTAGAAGGAATGATAGAGTTCTTTCGCTTGGTATTTGCTTGCCAATTTGAACTCGACATGCAAGTCCATACGCCCTGGCCGGCAGAGGGCGGGATCGAGAGCTGAGTACTTATTTGTGGTGGCGTACAGGATACGACCCTCTTGGGCACCGACACCGTCCAGGGCGTTCAGCAGGCCGCTGAGACTGATACGGCTGGATGATGTCGGGGGCGGGCCACCCTGGTTGGGTGGGGGTGGGGGTTGCCCACCATTCTGTTCATTTGGGTTGGGAGGAGGTGCGGCGGGGGTATCGCGGTTCAAAGTGTGATGAAAGGCGGCATCGATGTCCTCCATGAGTGCAATACACTTTTCCGGAAGTTCAAAAATGAGTTGGTTGAGGGCTTCATCATCAAGGCCAACTCGCGAAAGCGAGACCACGTAAACATCGAGCCCGAGTTCGCCAGCCATGCTGTGAATCATGGAAGTCTTGCCTGTGCCTGGCGGGCCATACTGCATAGTACGGTTAGTGCCAGAACTAAAACGAAACTGAATGGGTGCGCACCAGCAAGTAGCCACGACGGAATGGGATACCACGATCGGTGTACCAATTCTTGCTCTCCAAAAAGTCCCGTGCGTCATCGATGAGGAGATCTTTGACGCCAGGGTCGAGAACAATAGAGCGAAGGGGACGCTTGGGACGAGAAGCAACGTGACGCCAATTGCGAGAACTGTGGCAATAATGTTCGTGAGTTGGTCAAGAAGATGTTGAGCGAGATAACTCACGAATCAGAGATGTAAATTGAGATGCAGTTGGGTTGACTGGTCATGTAATCTTTTTTGGCTTCGAGAAGAATCTCATTAAGGAGTTTATGGCTACGGGTCAAGATACTGAGAACGGGGATTTCAGTAACATACGAGTGACAGTCAAGGTTCATTGCGCACCTAATCTGAAGTGTTTCTTCCCTCCGTCCATAATACCCTGTCGTGTTCTGGGTGCGAGTGACCGACATCATCCGCCTTTTGTACCAGATCGTGTAAGAGGAAGAGATGCTGAGATACAGTGGCATTAGAATAGCATATGGATTCAACGTGTAAACTTACTTGGGAAGATAGGCAATCCTACGACTGCCAGAAAGTATCGAGCTCGTGTCCTCATCCTCGCCATCAATGACGGTTGCGGAACTACTGAGGCCAAAGTTGTGGGTGCTGATTTGTATTTCCCTTGCTTTCTCTGTGTGGCACAGCAGGGTGAGAAGACTGCAAGCTGAAGGCAGGGGAGGGGTGCTTACTCCACGACGATTGTTTGGAGAGCCAGACCATCATCCAATCTGGGGAGAAGATTCAATGGAGGGACGACGAGAGGCAGGTGGACACATACCGTAACTGGAGTCGTCCTCACAAAAATAAGCTGTGATCCAGAAGGAGTCGATGATATAGTGAAAGGTGGAAAGAGCATAGCGTCGGATGGTCTCAAAGATGCTCCCGATGACGATGAGCTTCAGCCAGTCGCGCAACGCAGAGAAGGAGAACAAGAAGGTGATGAAAGACGATATGCTGGTAGGCATCGGTAGCGGTTGTGGCTCTGAAGCATCAGCTGATGAGTTGCTAGGTGTCTCTTTAGTAGTGCCAGCCAAGGCGGAAAAAGCCTGCTCGAGCAGTTGGAAAGAGGCCATGATGGGTGTTTGAATGTTGGAAAGATGGCGAATGAACGTGTTTTATACGTGAAAAAATAAAGGGACCGTATCCGTCTGACTCGAAGATGAGTGTGTGTACTCAATGACTCGCGATGATCACGGAGGATACGTACGAGCGAAGTGCCTGCATGGTGGCATTCATCATCATCGATTTGGCAGTGTAGCGTAAACGCACAGCTTTTTGTCCATTTTCGAGGATTATCGATGCCAGGGACGTCTTCGGCCACGCTGGATCTCACCCAAGTCCATTGTAAGCCGTTTCCAAGCTCGATGGCTGTCGCTCACACACCCAGATGACCAGTCCTCTCTTCTCTCTTTCGTACTCGCATTGGTCACCCTTAGCCCGATCCTCCTCATGGTGCGTGTCACCCATCGTCAACACAAGCACTGCCCAATTCACCCCAACCCACAAAGCCGGCCTATGCCGCGCTTGCGGTGCAAACCAGGGAGCTGGTCATTATCAACATGTGGGCCGGCCAGTTTCTTTGTGAAGCCTTCAATTGGGTCCTCAAGCGAGCAATCAAGCAAGATCGACCGACAGGTGCGTCTGATACCCGTTTACTTCCTGAGCCTCGCTTACCTCCCCCCTCCCTAGATAGCCTCAATGGCTACGGTTTCCCCTCCTCACACAGTCAGTACATGGGCTTCTTCTCCTCCTTCCTCGTCTGTCATCTCTATTTCCGCCATCGACTCCCGACAACCGGGTTTCCGGTCCTTGACAGAATATTCAGGACAGTATTGTACCTCCTCATAACAGGATGGGCAGCCGCCGTCGCATACTCTCGGTAAACTTTCACCTCAATATCCGTCCAATGAAAAGTTTCCCCGACAAACTTTATAACACCTAGATTTCATCTCACCTATCACACGCCGCACCAAGTCCTTTGGGGACTAGCTATCGGCACAGCCTTCGGAACTTCCTTTTATGTTATCTCGGAGCTGATTCCTGCCGTCCGACCTGACTCCCCTCTCGGACGCCTACGCACCTTCGTGCTAACCAATCCCATCTCTACGTGGCTGCGCATACGCGATGGCTGGCTCCTATGGCCAGATGGAGGCCACGAGCAAGAATGGAAACGGTGGAGGGCTGAGCTCGACGCACGGGGCTCCACGAGCGCTAAACGGCATTCTTAAATTAGACGGTACAGATATTTTATATCCAGCCGAGCCAGCAATGCACACTGGCCTGTTCACCAATTTGCGGGGATCTCCGTCTGTTGTATGGCTCCTCAACCAGTATAATCGTTGTCAAGGCCAGGAATCAACTTGAGCAAGACAGACGAGACTGATCGATTGACATGACTTTCCACCCCCGTTGTCCAGTTCCCGGAGATGTTACCGATATGTCTTTGACAGATGCACAGCTCAACAATTCGGGCAATCTTTTTGAGTACTGTGTTGATGACCGGCCAAACTTATATATATAGCTCAAACGAAACTAGACCCAAAATGAGATGGTGCATAATATCGATATCCGAAATTTTTTTGTCCAGTCCTTTCCTGAGAACAGATCAACAGCAGCAGCAGCAGCAGCAACCGCCATCATCATCATCCCCCTTACAATCCTTCTCAATATTGTATCCGATTATTCCAAAGATCAGCGCTGCGATCAATCCGAGAGGTTTCCCTCCAGATGTCTCGTTGTTCGCGTTGGAGAAAGGCATAGAGAAGCCCTGCCCGTCTGCCACCGGTTGTTGGAAGGGCGGCTGGGGGTAGTTTATTTCGGCTGGTTCGGGAGGTTGGGCCGGTTGAAAGATCATGTCAGGCTGAGGTGGGGGTTGATAGCCATTATAAGAATTCTCATCAGGTTGAGGGGGCCGAGAGTCAGAGAAAGATGGCAGGTTCATGTGCGGAAGGTGCGCCCCAAATCCTCCAGGAACAGACGTCGGAAGATGATGAAGAGGGGATGACCCAAATCCTCCTCCGGTCGGAAGATGAACTGGAGATGACCCAAATACTCCTCCGGTCGGAAGATGATGCGGAGACGAGCCAAATCCTTCGGGGGCAGACGAGGGAGGGTAGTATGCTTCCGGGGACTGACCCTGGAGGAATGGTTGATTGGGCATAGTGGGTAACGTGTCACGGGGAGGCCGGGGCTGGTAGGGTGCTTTACAATCGTGCGCAGGGAATCTGGAAACGGGGGGGAAGCATTTAAAAAAAATAAAGATGCACTACGGATGGCACTCACTCTCGGGACTCCCCGTTGTAGAAATGAATATGCCCGCCCTCAAAAATATTACAGCGTCCACCGTCTGGCAAACCTTGCTGGTCACAGATTGGTCTACCGTATTTCGAGTCAGACCCGCCAGCGTCCCACCAGAACCTGAAAATGCCGCCGTACACGGCAAACGGCGCCATAAGTTCCAGGGGTGTGCCCGGTGGAGCAGGACGCATGTCATGCGTATGACTGCCAAGAAGTCCATTGCTGAAGGTGAAGTAGTGTCCGGGCTTGTTGCCGTTCCATTTTTCATGGAAACAGTCGAGATCTCCCAGTTCTTTCATGCAAAGAGTCGTCAGCTTAGTTTATGAGAGGAGGGGGGGGATTCAGTACCTAAAGCAATGGGTTTTTGATTGTCTGGCTTATTCACGAGGAGAAGTTGGCTCCATTTATATTGATAGAAAGGGTTCTGTTGTGATCGAGTAAATACAGAAGAAAAGCCAAGCGTAAATGTAGCGAGAGAAAGAAAGAAAACGTGAAAGAATTTCGCAACTCACCATCCTATTGAAAGCCAGGCCAGGCCTTGGCAGCGGCCTAAATCTAGCAGTACATCTTTCCGGGGGGACACTGTCCAAGGGATGTGAAGTAATAAAAAGAGGGGAACTACTCAAAAGACTCACGGTCCAGCGGTGTCACCATATCGATGAATATGTCCGCCTTCGAATACCTGACAGCGGCCACCGTCTTGCAGCTCTTGTTCATCAGTCATAGGACGACCCCATCCTCCGTTGACACCAGTCCAATACTTGAATATTGGGCCGTAGACTCCGAAACCTCTGTTGTCATGAACGACGATTTCCCCTCCGGAGAACACGATTCGCTGTCCTCCGACGTCGATATTACTCACATCGTAGTCGATAGGGCCGAGTTTTTGGCCGACGGTATGACCGGTAAGAGGATCGCGTATTAAAGCAAGCTCCTGCCATTTATAAAGGAATACAAGGGGCTGTATGGGAAGGGGGTTATTAAATTGTTCGAGACCATACTTCGATGCACTCACCATATTATGCGGCCCCATACCGAACGCGAAAGGCGGGGGAGGTGGTTGCCAAGTTGCCATGCATTGAGAGGCCGGGAAACTGGAGAAAAAGGAAAGAGGGTTTGGTGCCCAAGGACCGGATCAAAAAAAAAAAAAAAACACACTGACCAGTCTACGTTGTCCGCCCACTGGTGAAGGTGGCCGCCTTCAAAGACGGCACATCGACTGCCGTCCGGGAGGTCGCGCACGTCAGTCAGGGGTCTTCCGAGCGCGCTCCTCTCGTGTCCTCCGAGCTCGACGTAGCGCTTGAATAGAGGGCCATAAATACAAACGATGGGGTATCGGTTGGTATGATCGAAAGAGGCGATATCGCCTTCGGAGAAATTAAATCGGCGAGCGCCGTTCTCGTATTCCTTAAATCCCCAAAAGGAGCCACCCATAACGTCCGTGACCGACTTTTGGGTGAGAGGGTCTATGACCGTACGCATCTGGTCATATTTTACGCGAAAATCCGCAGGCTGGGGGGTGGGGCGGTATCAGTCAACATTAGCAGGGTTGAAAACTGAGGGGGCTAGCAGAACTTGCCAGTGAATCCATGTTGGCAAAACACGGGTGGGGGTAAACTTTGACAGCGATAAGGAGAGGATCGGTGGCGAGTTTAAATGGTCAACTCGAGGCACGGGGTAACCATACGGTAACGGGGTGGACAAGCCGCCGACTAACCCATATAAGGCAATTCTCCGGTTTTCTGTGGCCACAGATGTACCTGCTCTCATTCACATCTGCGTTTCAGAAATCAACGAGAATGAGTACAGTTCCTAAAGTCTGCGGTATGCATTATGAGATGGATTGGCGCCAAGGATTATCAGCGGCGGTGTTGTCTAAAGCTCTGCACGGTTGATCTCGACGAGGATTTGATGTTACAGTTCTAGTACAACAAAGTAAAGGTGAATACGGGGAAATTCTACAGACTTACAATACAAATTTATTTATACTATGTAAACAGACTATGTAGGCAGAGAGTAAATGAGAAGCGCTCTAGATCCAAAGGAAACCAGTCAGATACCCCAAGAGGTCGCGTATGTGTATGGACTAGTTCGATTCCAAGTAGTGTGGGATATGATACCAACTCGAGAGCGAGGCAAAGCGTGTGAGCGCAGACAGCGGTGCTAGTAGGGTGGATTTTCTTGACGATGGGGATGGGTAGAGGTCGTGCCACCTGGAGGTTGACGAGGGGGTTGGGTGTCCACGTCATCATCATACATTTCAGTCTCGTGGAAGTCCCAAACGGCGGGTTTCAGCTGGGACCAGGACCACGACCGCCAGTTACTGGGAGGATAGATCTCGTGAATAGTTGTGCGGTGTGAGTTGGCCATGTAGTCCTCGAATGCCAGGTCGCGGGGTCGGAGTGTGGCGATCAGCTTGGCGGCAGCGGCAGATGCGTTCAGTCCCGGCGATGGGGATTCCTTCTTCATCCAATTGTACCCAAACTCCTCTTCTTCATCTGTTGTGCGTGAAGAAGAGGCGGTAGAGCCGACGGCGAACCTGGAGGTGGATGCCGTCGGGGGATGTTTGCTGTACAGAGGGGGCTAAAAACAGAGGATGTCGATCTGAGAAAGCGTATGATAAAAAGGATCGATCACGAGACTACGTACGGTGTAATGACGGGGGAGACGTCCTCTTGGCTTCGCTGTGCCGGCCGGCTTTTTGAGGCATCGTTCTTTGTGCTTCTGCCAATGAAACGGGTCGTAGGTGCTCTTCGGAGACAACTTGATGCGACTCCCGCATCGGTTACAGATCACAAAGAGGGGGCCAAGCACGTAGGCCATGGGGTCGTCACGGAGCCTCTTCTCCCTCGCCTTCTCCGCCGCGGTCTGGACGACTTCTCCGTGGCTGAAGAGGAAATATAAGAGGGGGGGAGAAAGAAAAAGACCGTTCTCGAAGGGATTTACCCAGAAGCAGGTTGTGAGCCATTGGGGAGATTCCCCCCCGCACTGTAGCGAGCGTTTGCCGGAAGTGAGGGCCATGGTGTGAACTGACTAATCGGGGGTGGCTTACCTTGTCATCATGCTGGCTGAAGGGTGACAGTTTTGAAGGAAGTTTAAGTGAAAGAAGGCGAGGATAATCTTGGGTGACACGTACAATTTCTTCTGTTTCCGAACGCGGGTTGGCCACGAGCCTGGGGTGTTCGCTGAGTTGGATGCCACCGGGGGGTTGGCCTGTATAATTGTGAGAAATAATGTGGTCGGCGTAAATCACGAATTGGGGGGATTCCTCGAAGGGAGACGGGATCTGAACGAGCTGGTGGTCAGTGGAGAAGATTTATGAGAGCAAAGCGGTCGGAGGGGGACTTGTCATTCCACCGCCGCTGGTCACGGTAATTGCCGGCAAAACAATGGTCAAACAAAGCGATGGGTCAAAGCGGATGCATTTTATCATATAGTATACAAAGGTATTAACTACTTCTGGTGTGTGCATCCCATTAGGTCGCCTTTTTGGACACAGGATCTACAAGGCGGGTCGCGACAGTCATATCCTTTTCGAATGCAAGCCGTGCACGGTCTGGGAGTGGGGGTCAACCATGAGCGCAGTTATTAACCTTGTCATACCTGATACCGTCACACCGAATCTTATCACGTCTGTAGGACAGTCAACTACGAGGATAACGTAATGAAAAAAAGCATGCCTGCAATGGGTACACGCCTGGAAAGAAGTCAAACACGACTGAGAGAGAAAAGAGGGTCACTGACCGATTTCACTCTTGGCCATTGACTGCCGCCTCGCCTGCCAAAGCTGACACACTCGCTCCCGTTGTCGACACAATGGCTGCACGGCCTGGCCTCTTCGCACTTCCTATTCTCCCGCCTGCATCTCATACACCGGAGCATGGCCAGTTTGGGTTCGCGCCCGACATGCACGCACGCCTCTTCGCGAGCGACGCACCGAGCACACGGGCGCTGGTCATCACACTAAAAAAATATCAAATAACGAAAAAAAAAACACATAAATACATCACTCACCTTTTTGTTATCCCGGCGACAGCTCTGACAAGCCAACTTGGCACGTTCATTCCCACCTGACCTGCGCGGGGCCGAGACCGGGACGTGAGGGTGAGGAGCGTCTTGCGGGGCGTCTCCGGGATCGGGGGCGCCCGAGCAATGAAGCGCCATCTGGCGGCACCGCCTGCACGGCGTCCCGTCTTCGCACCGGACGCGAGCACGCCGGCAGGGATCGCAGCCATCGACGCACTGCGCGGCCGTGAGCCCCCTTTTCGCGCAGCCGCCGCAGGGTCTGTGTCGTGTTTGTGTGTGTGTGCGGGCGATGCGATGCGATGCACTTGACTTACCTCGCCCCGTCGCATCGTGTTTTATCGTGTCTGAAGTGACAGATTCGATTTGGACACAGGATATACCACGACATGGCTTACCTACAACCTGCGCAGGCCTGGTTGATGTCAACGTTGTGTTTGTTTTTGAAACAGAGAGCACGGCACCTTTGATGCCCTCCTCGGCCATATCGTTGGGTTTTCGGAAGTCGGGACTGAGCCGTCCATAGCGGTTGAGGGAGTTGTCGGAGCTCTAATTTAGATCTCCGAAATCCATGTCGATCATTCGTATATCATCTCCTGCAGACTTTCACGTCCATCTCCGTCAAAATGCGATGGCAGCGCTCGTTACTCCTCATATCAGACAAGGGGGGTTCGGTGTTGCCTATGTCATGGTTCGTTATCAGCTTTCTGTTTGCTCACTCATTCATCACACTTCACAGCCCAATCTGATACCACCCATCACAACCACCGAGCAGGCACTGGCATACAAAGCCGAACTAGAAGCGATAGATCCCACTGTCGAATATCTGATGACGCTCTATCTCACCGCCGAACTCACCCCTGATGAAATCAAAAAAGCAAAAAAAGCAGGGATCGTGGGTTAGGTCATATAGCCCAAGTCTTTTTCTTCTGAACCTGAGTCGAGCCCGACAGGGGTTAAATCGTACCCAAGGGGAGTGACCACCCATTCTGAGAGCGGGGTCGACTCGTACGAGGCGTTCTACCCCATCTTCAGTGCGATGCAGGACGCGGACATGGTGCTCAACCTGCACGGCGAGGTGTCGGACACGGACACGGACACGCACGTGCTGAACGCGGAGCCACGCTTCCTGCCGCACCTCCTCGCGCTGCACGCGGCCTTCCCGCGTCTGCGGATCGTCCTCGAGCACGCGACGACCCGGGCGGCCGTCGACGCCGTGAGGGCGTGCGGGCCCACGGTGGCGTGCACGATCACCGCGCACCACCTCGCGCTCACCGTGAACGACTGGGCGGGCCAGAGCTGGAACTACTGCAAGCCTGTGGCAAAGTACCCGGATGACAGGGAGGCATTAAGGAACGTGATCAAAGAGGGCAAGTTGTGAATGCTGGATTCCAACTCATTCATTCACACCGTCTTCAGGTCACCCTCGGTTTTTCTTAGGGTCCGATTCGGCACCGCATCCGCCAGAAAGGAAATCAACCTGCTCACCGACCGATGGCTGTGCGGCAGGAATATACACGTCGGCTATTCTGCTCCCACTGGTGGCGGAGCTATTGGAAACGTTTGGTGCGGTTGAGAAGCTGGAGGGGTTTGTGAGCACGTTCGGAAGAAGGTTTTATAAGCTATCGAGTGGTAAGGAGAGAGAGATTGTGAATTTGGGGAGGGTAGGAGAGGGTGTGAAGGTACCGGATAGTTACAGTTTGGGGGAGGAGAAGGTTGTACCCTTCTGGGCAGGGAGACGTATTGGGTGGGAAATTGTTGGGAGAGATTACATGTAACTACCCTCCTTGCCAAACCAGTCAGAAAAGGAGGTTCCAATCTCTGGAAGCATGTCCTGAGTGACGAGGCTCCTGCCTTGATTGAAGTAGGCACGGCGACTGGCGGTTCTGGTAAGCATGCTCCCGCCGACGGCGGCAAGGAATGGGATGCGGGAGGGAAGGATGTGTGGATGGAAACTGGCGCGGTCCTCGTAGCATTTTCCCCAAGCCAATATGGTGCCGACGAGACCGCTTAAAATATCACCTTGACCACCGCATCTCTTCATTCCACCGGGGACATCGACTTGGATGGTTTCGAGGATGGGGTGGGTCGTCAAGTGGGTGGTATCTATAGCTATGGTGTCGATAGGGCCCTTTTGCAACACGGTGACGCCACCGAGTGCCTTTGAAACCAAGGCGGCCATTTTGTCCTCACCGGCGTGTTTGTCGATGCGCAAGGCTTCCAAGAGGCGGTTGAACTCGTTGAGGTTTGGGGTGATGACGGCGCGGGGGTAGCCGGCGATGGTGCTGGGGTCTTGGCGGACGATATCGAGGGCGTCGGCATCGATGACGATGAACATGGACTGCTGGCGGGCGAGGGAGATGGCGGTTTTGGCGTAGGACTGCATGTACTGTTCGCGACCGAGACCAGGGCCGATGATGAGGACGTGGAGGCGGGAGAGGATGGAGATGATGTCTGATCGGACTTGGTCGAGTGGCCTGGAGATGATGAGAAAGAGTGGAGAAGTGGAGGAGGAAAGGCGTACGCATCAGGGTCGAGAGTGGGGTGGACGATAAGATCGGGGGAATATGATTTGATTGGGAGAGCGGCTGAGGGAGAGCATATGACATGGGACAGGTCGGCACCCTACTGGGTTATTGAGTGAAAAATAAGAAATATGATGAATGATAAGAACGGACGAGTCGTAAGGCAGAAATGGCAGCAAAGTAAGGTGCACCGGTGTACTCTTTTGCACCACCGAAGACGGCTACACGACCTGATTGACCTTTGTGAAGAGAACCATCAAGAGGTGGAATAAGATATTTTATAGAATCGATTATATGTTTGGGAATCATGAAGAGATACGGTCTCATATTTTATTCACCTCCGACCCTATCACTCAGTGAGCTGATCAAAAAAACTATGATACTATATTTAGCGTCGTTCTTCGACGGCAGTGAACCTTGTTGCCGAAAGATGGTGGAGAGATACGCAGCGAGACGTGAAAGACTCCCACGAAAAAATGCATTAGTTACCTCGATGATTCATACAAAGTCACGTGTAAACACGTGTACGGTTAAAGCACAATGCTGACCTTAAAAGGACTCGATCATCCATTTTCGGTATAAAAGCCCGTTTCTACCTCATTTCCTTCTTTCTCTTACCCACCACTCACTCACTCACTCACTCACTCACTCACTCAGCTGGAACTGATCATGTTCTCTATTCTCTTTCTCTCTCTTCTTTCTTCATCTCTCGCTCGTCCTCATTCTCTTAGACCACGACACCACCATAATCCGATCAAATGCCACTCTCATCATTCTAACCACACGACTGCTACGACTACCACTACTTCTTCGTCTTCTTCTTTGCAGCCCACTTCCACCTCAACACCATCTAATGCCTTCACCCTCACCGACATGTACAAGGGTGCCAATTTCTTAGAGTACGTCCCCCCCTCTTCTTTCAAATCAGTGGCCTCACCCCCCTCTCTAGCGGATGGGAGTTTTTCACTGGCTCAGACCCCACTCACGGTCTAGTCACTTACGTCGACCAGGGTACCGCCACCTCAACTGGTCTCGCCTACGTTCAGCCAGATGGCACCGCCGTCCTCGCCGTCGACAACACAACTCATGTCCCCGTAGGTGGAAATCGCAATTCGTACGTCTCTCACCTCCCTCCCTCCCTCAACCCCGCTCATCCACCTCCTCAGTGTTCGGATCAGCACCAAGAAAACATACAACGGAGGTCTCTTCATCACAGACGTATTTGCAATGCCAACAGGCTGCAGCGTTTGGCCTGCCTGGTGGTCAGTAGGCCCCAACTGGCCAAAAGGCGGCGAAATCGACGTCATCGAGGGCGTCAATACCGGTTCTCAAAACCAGTACACCCTTCACACCGCCGACGGCTGCACACTCGACTCCGCCGTATCCAGCCGTCTTCACACAGGTCAGATCGTCAACAATCAGTGCGCCAGCAGCCCACAGAACAACAACGGTTGCGCCTTCATCGACTCTGATTCCCGTAGCTTCGGTCAAGGCTTCAATAATATCGGCGGTGGCGTCTACGCTCATCTCTGGGACAACACGGGCATCAAAGCCTGGCATTTCCCCAGAGACAATGTCCCGGCTGATATCAACTCACACCAACCCAATCCTTCCACTTGGGGTCCTCCCGCTGCCTTTTGGTCCGCTCAATCTTGCGACATTTCTAGCCACTTTTTCGATCACGTCTTAACCTTTGATATCACCCTCTGCGGTGACTGGGCTGGTTCCGTTTATTCGAGTTTTGGATGCCCCGGCTCTTGCGCCGAGGCCGTTGCTGACCCTTCCAACTTTTCTGGTCCGTATTCCCCTTTATGCCACTAACCCCTAACTCACCTTTCTTCAGACGCGAAATGGAAGATTAATTACGTCGCCGTATTCAACTAGATCAACTTACGACCCCCCGCAATATGTATTTCGTTCGCTGTTGTATCCTTAACGCACATCATTTATGCTGTCACTTCGGGTTGGGCAGTGCCCCCCCACATTGGCATCCATGTAGTACTAGCTCGTGTTATAACATTCACTGTTCATCTCTCAACATCAGTTCGTATAGAAATCAAATCAATCCGACTTACAGTTATAACCGTCGGATGTTCTCTTCCCAAGAATTCCTTCAATTTACTCACCTCTAATGCTACCTCAATCAGTCCCTTCAGTCCTTCCGCCGTATCCCTCCCGAGTTCCTCGTTTCCACTCTCAGGCCCCACGTACCTCTCCACATACATCCTCACCGTCGCACCCTGACTTCCCGTCCCGCTCAATCGAAACACCACCCTCGACCCGTCCAAAAACGTGATCACCTGGCCTTGGTTCTTCGACACCGATCCGTCGATCGGGTCCACGTACTCAAAGTTGTATATCCCACACACAGTGAACTCGGCCGACGTCGACGGGGAGACATGCGTCGTGTTCAGGAGCGCCCCCGAGCGCATCACCCCGTTGATGTGCTCTACCATCGCCTGCGCGTCCGCCGAGGACACCTCTTCATAGTCGTACCGGCTGAAGAACGACCGACCGTAGGTCTTGTAGTGCGCCCACAAAATGTCCTTGATCCCGATCAGTTTCTTCGCTGACTCGCGGTTGGCGGCCGCAATAATATTCAGCCAAGCTAAGTGGAGAGGTGAACAAAAAGAAGAGAGAGAGAACGGAACGCGTTTCACCTATCACAGCCCACAGACCGTCCTTCTCGCGAATATGATCAGACCCAGTCCCGAACGATTCCTCCCCACAGATAGACAGCCTCCCCGCGTCCATCAAATTTCCGAAAAACTTCCATCCTTAAACGAAAAACATCAACCGAGGGCAACACCACTGTTCATTCACCCACTCACCCGTCGGCACTTCGAAACACTCCAAGCCCTTTTTCCTCGCCACCAAATCGATCGCCTTGCTCGTCGGCATGCTCCTCGCCAGGCCCTTCACCTTCCCGCCGCGATCCCTAAAATACGGGAAGAGCTCGGCCCAGTCCGCGATGACCGCGACCGAGTCGGACGGGGTGACGAACGCGGCCCCCGCGCCGTAGATCATATTCCTGTCCCCATCCCCATCACTCGCAGCGCCAAACGCGATCCCCCCGCGCTCGACGGCGTCCACGAGCGTGTGCGCGTACGTCAAGTTCGGGTCCGGGTGCCCGCCGCCAAAGTCCGGGAGCGGCACCCCGTTCTGAACCGCGCCCGCGGGTAGCCCGAGCGCGTCGACGAGGAGGGCGCGCGCGTACGGACCCGTCACCCCGTGCAGCCCGTCGAAGAGCACGTGGAACTTGGACCGGTACGCGGACAGGAAGGACTTGATGAGCGGAAAGTCGAAGATGGATTCGAGCAGGGCCACGTAGTCGGCCACTGAGTTGATGATGCACACTTGGGTCGGACCGTACGCGAATTCGCCCGTTTGCGACAGGTCGATCTGATCATCATCATCACAAAACAGTCTGATTCGAAGAGATCGAGCGCTTACCGGAGGAGCCTCGATGATCTTGTAGCTTCCGATCTTCTTCGTCCTCTCGTATATTTTGTCGGTCACACTCTCCGGAGCCGGTCCACCGTTCCCGACGTTGTATTTTATGCCAAAATCATGGTCGGGTCCTCCCGGGTTGTGGCTGGCGGTGAGCAAGATCCCACCGTCGGCCTGGTACTTCCTGATGGTGTGGGATGCTGCGGGGGTGGACAGGATGCCGTCCTGCCCGATGATGAATTTGGCCACGCCATTAGCGGAACCGATCTTGAGCACGGTTTGGATGGTTTCCGGGGAGAAGTAACGGCCATCGCCTCCAAGGACGTACGTCGATCCCTTCGGTTGGACCGAGTCGAAGATGGCTTGGATGAAATTTTCGGTGTAGCGCTAAACTGAGGGTGATTAACGTCCGCGAATTTATCAGACTGACTTGCCTCTTGCTGAAATACTTTCACTCTGTGAATGAGGATGAGAAACGAGCGAAGATGAGAGTGTTCTGTCCTCAACCTTTTCCTGAGACCAGACGTTCCTGGTTTCTGTCCTTCAAAAGGCTCGCTCCTGATTTCTTTCACTTCAAACGACATTCGATGTGGTTGCGGGTCGAAACGCGGATCGATGCGGTCCTCCCCGACTTTCTCCAAACCCATCCAAAATGGCGGTCCCTCGCGGACCCCCATCTGCACTCCTCACACCCGGTTTCGCGCACTATTCGTTGGCCTGGTCCCCGTTCCATACCACCCGTCTCGCCCTCGCCTCGTCCGCCAACTTTGGTCTCGTCGGCAACGGACGGCTCCACCTGATTTCCGTCGCTGGCGAATTCCTCAACCTCGACAAACAGTGCGTTCGTTCTCCCATCGATCCAGCTGAGATCTCAACCGCGCCAGGTTTGACACCCAGGACGGCCTCTTTGATCTCGCGTGGTCTGAGATCCACGAGAATCAGCTGGTGACCGCCTCCGGGGATGGTTCTGTTAAACTCTGGGATGTGATGTTGAATGTGAGCGTCCATCGGCATGCTGTCCCCTCGTTAAAATATCCACTTAGGACCTCCCCGTCCGTGCCTGGCAAGAACACACCCGCGAAGCATTTTCAGTCGACTGGTCCAACTTAAAAAAGGATATTTTCGCGTCCTCATCGTGGGATGGCACCGTAAAAATAGTACGTACCCTCCCCTCATCCCTTTCTCTCACCTCACAACCCGCAGTGGGCCCCGGATCGGCCGCACTCTATCACGACTCTGCAAGCCCACACCTCTTGTGTCTACCAGGCCTTGTTCTCTCCGCACGAGCCCGATCTCATCGCGACATGCTCCACAGACGGCACCATGAAAATATTCGACCTCCGTACCCCCGCCTACGCACCAGGCCCCACCGCAAACACCTTCACCCACCCCCTTTCCGCCGCCGCCCTGACCGTCCCCGCGTCCGCCACGGAAATTCTCAGCCTCGACTGGAACAAGTACCGTCCGCTCGTGCTCGCCAGCGCCGGCGTGGACAAGCTCGTCAAAGTCTGGGACTGCCGCATGATCAAAACAAGTTCTGACCTGCCAGGGCGAGCCGGCGGGACGTGTGAGCTCCAGCTGCCCGGTCACGAGTATGCGGTCAGGAAGGTCCAGTGGTGCCCCCACCGCCCGGACGTACTCGCAACGGCGAGCTATGATATGACGTGTCGCGTGTATGTCCAACGAGCTCTTCCCCGTTCAAGCTTCCCCTCACGTATCATAATCCAGCTGGAGTACAAATCCCGCCCCTGGACAGCCGCCACTGCTCCATATTCACGATCCCCACACCGAATTCGTCGTCGGCTGCGCATGGTCACTGTACGATGAAGGTGTTTTGGCAAGTTGCGGTTGGGATAGCCGATTAAATGTATTTCGTGTTTGAGTAAACAGATATCATGGATCCCGAAGACATCTTGTCCGACGCACACGAATGCTTGTACGACCGCACACCGATAGCTTACTCCTCAGCTCGTTCTTTATTCACGTACACTACAAGCGCACATACCATCACCCTCCGTACACCAGACACTCACTCCCAAAACTGGTCTTTGCACGCTTCCTCCATCTGGCTCTCCTCCCTCCACTTGGCAGATCACATCGAACGTCTCGGCCTACGCCACACCCGCTCACCAACACCCATCAATGTCCTGGAACTCGGCGCAGGCGCAGGCCTCCCCGGAATACTCATCTCAAAACTCTACGGGCACGTCCTCGTGACCACGACCGACTACCCAGACGATCTCCTCATCCAAACCCTCTCCGCCAACGTCGAGCGGAACCTCGCCGGCCGTCGTTGCCGGGTCGCCGCCTTCGCCTGGGGTTCCTCAGATGTGCCCAAAGCCACCGATCCCGCCGGCTTCGACCTCGTCCTCGCAGCAGACACCCTCTGGAACTCTGAACTGCACCCCCCGTTCATACAAACGCTGCGGATGACCCTGAAGAAAGCCGCCCACGCCCGCGTACATCTCGTCGCCGGACTGCACACGGGCCGGTACACCCTTCAGGCGTTCATCGACGCCGTGCGGTGCGGATCTGGGCTCGAGTTTGAGGACATCGTCGAGATGGAAGTGAAAGGAGATCGAGAAAGGGAGTGGTCCCTCGCCAGGGCTGACATCGAGGACGACGGTGAGAGAAGACGGTGGGTTGTGTGGATGTCGTTGAAGTGGAAAGACAATAACAAATGAGTCCGTATATTGGATGTTCAACATCATGTAGTACTATTTCTACAAGTAACCGTTCTACTTATCAATCAAGGAGGGAGACAGGGAGTCCGTCAAGGGTCAGGATTTTGACCAAGGCTCCGGGGACATTGGGGCAAACCTAGAACAAAAGTGAGCGTCGCGTCCCAGGTGAATGAGCACCACATACAAGGAGGAGAACGAGATTATCTTCCGTCGCAAAGAACTTGGATATTTCATATGAATCAACGGTCCGCGTCCTTATATGGGGGAAATCTCGTATGGGTTCGATGGCGGTGATCGTTGTCCAACGCCCCGTCCATGTCCACGGTCCTGCCGATTTCACGCTGGGCCTGATGCATTCAATAGCATGGGGGTTAAAGTCGATAAGCCGCACATGGCTTCGAGGAATATGGGCCGTCGCAGAAGGTCTCTTGCCATCCGGCACCCATTCGGAGAACAAGATACGGGTCCCAATAACTCGAAGGGAATGAGCCGCCTGTGATAGATCTCGGAGAAGACAATGTCGGCGCCATCGATTCCAGGACATATCAAATGGCCCTGGCTCGGGGGATTTGAAGACCGATTCTTGAACGATGAGAACCGTCCGGGGTGAATATTTGACACGCGCCTGTCCAGAGTGGAAAATGGCGGAGAGAACAAAGATGCGGCAGGCTGGGTCAGGGTAGAAGAACGTTCCAGCCATGACATGAGATTCGGATTTGGGTGAGGTGTTGGGCTCGATTTGAATGCAAACGGCGTGGCCCCATGTGTCAGGTAAATGGTACACACGAAGCTGAGCACCTTCAGAATCTCTCAGATCGATGAAGCTATGAATGGCTAATATCGGGCCCGTAGTCTCGTCCTTGGCTAAACAGGGAGACGAACAATCCGATTGAAGGACGCAATCGTCGCTTTCGTCGTCTTCTTCGTCTTCATCAGGTTGGACAACCACGATAATGCGAGTCTCGTCGAGGAATTGGAATGACAACACTTCCGATACCCACTGAAATTCCATATAGTTAGTCTGACGCTGGAGGCTGTCTTGTTAACCGAACAAACCATTATCGCTTCACCAGTGCGCCAATGCACGAGTGCAAATTTGTTGGTCCTTTCGTGACCGATATCTAAGCCGAGGGACAGCCCTACGATATCTCCGCAAATTTCAACTTGGTGGATGGAAACTTTGTGCTCGGGATCGTCGCCCCAGTCGAGGGAAAACGTGACTCGTCCGACGGACGATTGGGGATGGATTTTATTGATAGAGAGCTGTCGAAAATGGAGCCGCACGGAGATAAGACCATTCCTGATACCCAGAATAAGATTATTTGCGGTTTAGTGGCAAAGGATACGAACATCTGAAATATTTCCCCAATCACCATGAGGTCTTGTGCGGCATCGATCGTAATGCTCCGAATGGCAAAAGGAACGGGATAGCTTAGACGACGCCGAGAGGGATAGGCACGGCCTATGCGGAGAGAGGGTAGTTCATACAGTTCTAGATGAGATTGGAAGGCGATTGCGCCAGCATAATAAAAATAACCACCCGATACCCCCACCAGGGCGGGCATAGGGATTTGGAGATTCTCGTCCTGGGACCAGCATAACGTGGGTAGAGCCCTTTTGTATTTTAACAATTGCCGGAGGCGAGAAGAGGGAGGGTAATTGCTCGGCGGACCATTTTTCATGCCGGATAATGCAAGTTCTAGTCGATACCGCAGCGGCCTAAAGTTCAAAACAATAACAAGAACACGCTTGGATGCCTGAAGAATTAGAGGGCATCAAACAGAGGTCGTTTCGGATAAGGAAAGGGACCCCAAACCTGAGAGAACCGACAGAGCGATTCGGGATCCAATTCTTCTAGGATTAATATGAGAAGCTCGTGCGCCAGTTTGGACAAGTCCATGGTCTGTGTCGGGAGGAGAATGCGTTGGAGAAATCCCAGCCATGGTGAAATAATTTATAGTCCAAGGATACGTAGGCACTAGCGGAGAGAGAAAAAAAAAAAAACCTCTAGTGGCTTCACCATGGTCGCGAGATAAACAGACCTGAAAATGTTTTGTCTTGAACAAGAAATGAAATAACCGAGGGAGTAGTAGCTTCAATCCGATTGTGTAGGGTGCATCGTCTTTTGTGAGCGCGCCCCTTCCTCACCAGGGGAAGGACAACGGTTTGTGAAGACTGCCATGTCGACTGCCCCGACCAACTAATCTTTGGTCTAAGAATTTGATGAGTGTTGGTTGGTAAGTTGGATGAAGAATAGTTGGATTCGCAAACAATAAGCTCACTCACCTTCACATCAACCCAGGGGGTTCTCGTCCCTCAAGACAGCACCACGACAGCCCCATTGAACCTGGGAATTTCAACAATAATTCATGCTTTTCAAATCAGCCAAGGTCGAGTGTTTGCCCAAACGCTTTTGTTTGGGTGGCTGAGTTAGCAGCGTAGTCATCAACCGTCAACATGGTGTGCAAGAAATGTGAAACGGTGAGCTTGCGCTTCCTCTTCCACAGACCCAATTAACTTGCTATCTCGGTAGAAATTATCCAAGGTCGCTGCTCCGGACCCGTTCACATCCACGTCCAAGAGCATCAAAGATGGCTCTCGGAAAGTTGGAGAGAACAAACTACTCACCCGACCGAAAACCTCCAAGAATCGATTTCAGGTTAGCATGGCCGGATCGCAATCTATTCTATCTCGCTCATCTGTCGTAAAGCCATACCAGGGCAAGTGTAAGGACTGCAAGCAACCTGTGACACAAAACAAAGCGAAGTATTGCCATGGTACTTTTCGTCCCTCGCTTTTTGTCCGTTTGCTGATGCTGATCCTTCGCGATCGTTAGGTTGTGCGTACAAGAAGGGTCTCTGCTCAATATGTGGCAAGCAAATACTGGATACATCCGCCTACACGATGTCAAGCAAGTAAAACCATCAATCAATCTTTTCACTCCAGTCGGGATCTGTAGGAAGATAAACTGTATGGTTGTCACTAGGTTATTTGTTTCGCGGGCACTTCATCTGTACGCTAAATGTATCTGGTCCAGTCCAGCCATTCGCCTATCCATAACCGATTATGTGTGCTCACCGAATTCAAGAGCCCCCGTCGCATTCAGCCTAGCTTAATCCGAATTCCGGTGTATATGATCTCTAGATGGCGACATATCTACAGCGTTCGAGAAGCAATGTGTATCCCAAGCTCTACGTGTATCCTAAGCTCGGTTCCAATATTGAAAAATCCAACCTTCATACATTCCTCCTATCTTTTGTCCTCTCCTTGTAAATCTCCTCGTCGATGGTATTCAACGTCAAGAATTTCCAGATATAAACGTGTTTCGTCTGACCGTACCTCACAAGTCGACCCACTGCCTGTGTTTCGCAGGCATCATAAATTTCTTTGCTCGGCGCAAGAAGGGGAGACAGGAATATGGCATGGTTGGCGGACGTCAGGTTAGCACCACTAGCACTCTCGTCCATGACATTTAGCAGCAGCACACGCTCTGCGCTTTCGTTTTGGAATTTCTCTAGGTTATTGCTCTTTTGCGTCGCGGAGCCCTTGATTTCGAGGAATTTAATTTTATGAACCGTCAATGCTTCCGCGAGCTTCTTCATGAGGTCCGGGAATTGGACGAAAATGAGCACTCGTTCATCTTTCGGGATTTTATCCCTGAATGCACGACTCGTTAATACGGGAAGATTATTCAACGAGGAGGACGCACTTGATCAGCTCAATAACTTTCTCTAGTTTAATCCCGAAATGTTTCCCACTCTCGTCACGAACGCGATCATCGACTCCCAAGGTTTCCCCTCTCACAACGTTAATGACACGGGCAGCGGAGTTACAAGCACCTGAGGCCGCATAAACACACTCCTCTTTCTCAGCACAAGTCTTGACACATTCAAAGCAGCCCATGTGCCCGCAAGAGGATAATACCGCCACTTCACTAATAGGTATCTCCTCTCGTCCGCAGCCGGGGCAAGAGACTTTCGGAGGCAAGGTCGATTGCTTTTGGAGGTCCCGGACAACAGTGAAATATCGTAACGAGCGAACCCTCCCAACGAGTTCTTTCGTAAGGCGCCGAATTTCGTGCGTTTTTTCGCGGTGGTCCCAAACCAGGTCTTTGGTTTTAGTTGAGAGGTGAACTTCATCTTTACTTTTGTTTTTCCCAGTTGTCGTCGGCTTGCTAGGCGCTGCGGCTCCGGCCTGTTCTAGAAGGAAAACCACAACCTCGGAAGCATCCTTATCACCAACGCCTTCGGTTCTTGACACCCGCACATACTCTTGAAACATAGACTCTTCGCCAGTCGGACCGATAGCTTTCTCTCTTTTGACACCAGCGATGAGGCAGCGCTGTAACTCTGCTTTACACTCATCTAGTTGTTTCTGGCGCTCGTGAACAATGACATCGCATGCCTTTGTGGCATTGTCGTTGCTAGATGTGTCGAGGTCAAAGTGAGAGCATCGTTTTAAAAGAGCTTCCTCTGCCGTACTGGATAAAGATAAGTCAATGATTTGCGCCACGAAATTTCACGAGGTGAGGAACTTGCCTGCTTTCGCCGAGAGATTTGGCCAATCGTTTTTCTCGGTCACTTTCAGTCTTCTTACCCCGCCTGATCGTCATTTCTAGCGCGTGTAAGTGATGCTCGAGCTCCAGGTAAATAGCACGTTCTGCTGCAGGAAGAACAATCTCCACGACACGCTCTGTCCGAGGGATTTCGTGAATTTCGGCAATATTCTAGTGAGTGGCGTCAAGATTATTCATGTATAGGATAAAACGATGCGCATACCTGTCGGACAAAGCGGTCCAAGAAGCCCTGCCCCAGCGAATGTCGATGGGCGTGCCATTCCAAGCTGTGCACTTCTCGAAATGAATGGAACTTTTCCGACGCTGTGTCAAAAAATTAACAAGGATGCTAAGATCAGACAGATGCCGATACTCGCCCGTCTGTTCACGCCGTCGTTTCTTGACTTGTGGTGACTGACCTTCAGCATCATCATCCACTCCAAGATGTACGTCAAGGAAAGCGGCGATTGTTTTAAGTGCACCAAAATCGTGAATTGGTGGCGTGCCCGAGAGCACCCAATAACGGGCGGCAGTAAGGTTGGTGATTAACGCATGGGCCTTGCCATCCAAGTATGTATACTCGTCGACGACAACACGGGAAAAGTAGAACATTTCAAGAGGCGGAGCTTGCATCAAAGTCCAATCGCGCTTAACAGCAGAAGATTCCAGCTTCCAGGGGTCAGTATCTTCCCGTCGCTTCTGCTTCTTGGGTGCCCGCTGATCGTCGGTAGCCTTTCTCTTTGCTGACTTATTACCTTGGTCCTTGGTAATGACAGGGTTATCAACTTCCATACCGTCACCGTCGCTTACCCCCCTAGGACCTGTCGTCTTGGGCCCACTCGGCTTAACTTTGGCCGCTTTCCTTCGGACGCTCGGCTCATTGGATGACACCACCGAGTCATCTTCCGATATGTCATCGAATCCCGTTTCTTCTGCAGAAGTCGCCTCATAATCAGAGGAAGGAGGGCCTTTAGACTCTGAACGAGACCCGGCAACCGAAGACGTCGCCCCCTTGTTTGGAATGAGTTGACCGTCTTCGTCCTCATTATCATCGTACTCGCTCGTGGCACCAGTAGCGTCCTCATCATCAGATATTATTGGGGTCTTCTTTGCAACGCCCCATTTAGTCCGCTTCCTAACGTTCAAATCGTCGTCGCTATCCGATATAATTATAGAGTTCTTCGCGGTGGGCCGTTCAGTAGGTTGCCGATTGTTTGAGCTCCTCTGGTCATTTTCGTCATCTTTGGCGGTGGATTTTGCATATTTCTTAGACTGAATGGGAGGAGTGGTGGTGATCACGACCTCCACAGTCGCGTGTCGCTTGAAGAAATCTACCTTCTTCGGCGAAACGGCCTCTGCGGCTTCACGATATGATTTTCCCTTCAACCTCTTTGTAGCTATGAGGTCATCCGCGTTCGCCGCAGCCTCTGCCTCTGACACGATAATTAGAATAACGGCTAGACCTCAGCGAATTGTAAACATACCTTCTCTACGGAATTTGCGAATTTGTTTCATGACGGCAAGCGAACCTTCGTCTTGAAGTCGGTCAGTTTGGGTTCGGAGCGAGGCGAGGATCATTCGGAGGCGATCATTGAAATAGCGTCCGTCTTTGGATGGCAGAGCTCCGTTGGCACTAATTGATTCCAAGTTTTCTAGATACACCGAACTTTTAAAGAGGTTTGAGGCGACGATGACGATATCGGCCTCCTGGACCTCCTCGATTGTGAGAGAATTAAGGCTTGTCGCCGTAGAAAGGACTACGGTCTTGAAACGTTTGCCCGCAAACTTGCGGCATTCTGAATCCCATTGTTTTGTCAGGTGGGGAGGGACAACGACAGCAGTAGCCTTAACGCAGATTTTGCCGTGGATACGGTCCATCTCTCGGAACTCCTTGTTGACATCCTTGGATGTGCAGTCAATCAAACCAAGGGTAATGGCGGTCTTCCCGTAACCAACTTGATCGGCCAGTACACCCCCTTTAATGTGCACAGGTCGTTGAGCACGGCCTTCAACCCTCCATCCTAGTGGGCCGAGAATAGCCTCTGAAATCTCTTCTTCAATGAAAGGTGCCGCATCTGCGGCTTCCCGTTCCAACATCCAATGCAACGAACGAAGTTGCTCCTTTCGAAGAGGAATCTTAAAGTTCGGTGGTTGGGAGTGTTCTAGATCAAGTTTGTTACTTGGGATGATGAATTTAGGTAGATCAAGTCTGGCCATGGGAATGAAGTTAGTGTCCAGACGCCAGGAAGCCGAAATTTTACCCGATCGACGTTCGGAGGGCAGGCATGCAGATGCACGGTGTAGCAAAGAGGGAATATTGATCCCCAAGCGCACTATACCAACATTATTTTCATCCAGCTTCAGTTGCGTTACGAATGGACTAGGGCGTCGCTTAAGGCGACGCTCGTATTCTCCGGCCTGTCTGGAATTCTCGAAAGCAACATCCTTCTTGTTGACTTTCCTCCATATGAGAGTAGGGGCGGTGGGTGCGCACCGTTCGCAGTGCGACCATTCCAACGGCATTTGTACAGATTGCCAAGTGCTGAGGGTGTCGTCCACATGCCTGATCGGTTCAAGGAACCACGCCAATGCCCTAAAAGTGCCACGTTCGTGGATCTTCTCGACCTCCTTCCACCTTCCGCTGGGCCACTCCTTTCCAGGTTCCGAGCGGAATGGCACTCGACAGACAAGCACGGCATTAGCACAGCGACAGGCAGTCTTCGAGACGGAGATCTCTAAGGTTTTACTCGGGACCGAAAAGGTAGCACCTTGTCCGTGCGAAGGCTATAGAAAATAAACAATGTGAAAATGCCAAACACGGGGATGTGGCTCCTCTCACCTTCAACCCGACACCCTTCGCTTGAGTCCATTTACAAGGGAGAAAACATGTGACATGCTTCGCTCCCTTGTAATCCGATTGTCTCCATTTCGGATCAAGCTTGCAGATGATGGGTCGCGACTCGCCATATTCATAGCGTCGCTTGCTGATGGAAAAGACAAAGCTGTCCTCGGTGTCTTTACACCGATGAGGGTCGAGAAGCATGAATAAGGGCGAAAGGGTGTCGTTATCTTCAACTTTGCGGTGCAAGGCCCCGTTAGGAGTCCCACATTTGTCGAGAAGGGAATAAGCACCACTGATATCGCGATCGAGTTTATTCACATCTTCGCTTGGGACTTTGAGCATCAGCCGATCGTGAACAACTCGGTCTCTAAACTCCTCGCCCATCAGCCCAAGTCGGGCCTCCCAGGATGGTACAAGGTCACCGATACCTTCGATGGTGATTTGGATTGACGTCGCACAAGGTAAAGCGAATTCCCATAAGCCGCTGAGCACTCCCTCTACACAGGTCAATCGAGCAATGGGCAACTCTAGGAGTTGACGAATTTCGGCATTCGCAGGTTCGCTCTCCTTTGGGTTTCCATACAAGCGCCATTCTGGCTGTTGAGGATGTAAGAGAAACTGCAGAGAAGCCGTCGGAGACTCGTAGACAACTGTCCAAATGTCTTGGCGTTTAGGCTCAACGAAATGTATTTCGGAGTCTGTCGCGCGAAGAACAGCTTCACTCCACATTTTCCAGAGTTTTTCGGGAATTTGGGCTTCGGAGGCACTTTTTATGTCGTCTAGAGTTTTTTGGGTGATTTTAGAAAGTGAAATGCTCATTGGGAGTGCGGACTTCAATTCCTTCGCAAACGTTAACGGGGAGAGTCTTGGATTTGCCATAACATCCATTGGCTTCATGTTGTGCTCTGGGCGACCGACGCATTTTTGGCAGGACGAGGCTCCACAATCCACGCAATGATAGAGCCCCCTTGTCGTTATGGTTTCGCGGCCCTCGCATTCGCAAAGACGCGCGCTTTTCGATGCATCGCGTAAGAGATCTTGCAGAGATCGTTGGTTTACGACCGATAAGTCGAGAGGTTTTTGAAGAAGCTGGTCTTCACCCATAATACGGTCGTTTATAGGGACGATAGTCTCAAAGGTAGGGTCCACATCCATAACGTTTTCTGCCTTGTCACTGTCATCGTCTGACAGATCTTCGTCATTCTGTGTGCTTTCGGCATCATCGCCTGCTTTGATCTCGTAGCTCTCGACATCATTTCCTCCTTTCAGCAGCTTTTGGCCGACTACCAATGCGGCTAACATGCACGCACCAACCACAGTGGTAGACATAGCATTCCCCGCTAGGTCTGCCAGCTGATCTTCGGTTTCTCGCGTCAAAAGGAGTTCGTCGACAGGTAAACCCTGCATCGATAGAGCTTCAAGTCCGACCATTGGACCCCCACGATTGGTGATATATGGTATCATGGAGGGAGTGAGGCATGGGCAGATACCACCCTTGCTTGAGAGGGTGCGGTCGACATTTTGCGAAAGATTCCAGACCTGACTATAATATAATTAGCTCTCTGAACCAGTAACGTCGTACTGCTCACGTCTTAAAGGACGGGTCTATCCCTTTGGTAGCTGAGCGCAACAAAAGAATATCCATCAAATCCCAGACTCTCTCCACCTGAGTAACCCCCCAATCGTTCCAAGCAAAATCTGGCAGCTTGCAATGACCACCTTTTGATAAAATGAGCAACATGTAGAAATGGTGATGAAAGAAAGGCACCTTCGTCCCAACTCGTCAAGGGGCGCTTGGAACCCAAAGCTTCCTCAAGTCTTGCTCGTTGGTGACGAGATTCACATCGACCCCAATCAGTTCTTCCCGTACGGCGGTCGACACCACTGGACCCTTCTCGAACGAGCTTTTCTCTGGCTTGGTAAATGCGAGGATCGTCTGAATGGAGGAGAAATGCATCTAGGGTAGAAGAAGCTGGTCTTTTGAGCTTTGAAGTGACCCAATTTTTCCAGGAATCAGGCATCCTAGAATGTTTCTCGTCGACAGCCAAGAGATACCCTCGAGTACGCGTGTGGGGGATATAGTAGAATTTGGTATCGACACGTACTTGAATAGCACTGTACCCATGCTTTTCGAAGTATTTCTGGATGCGGTCCCAAGGCGCAGAACAAACATTCTCTAATATCACGACTGGGGGGCGGTGTTTTCTTACCCAAGACATCATACCGCGAAAGGTGCGTCCTGATTCTCCCTGTGCATCAAGATCTTGCTTTTCGTTGTTGAGGTTAGAATAATCCACACAAGATGTTCCGGCTACGAGAAGATCCACGTCACCCGGGACTGTTGCTTTCGATCCATAAGCTGTAGTCCTGAAGGACACAGAAAGGTGTAATGAGGATTTTCAATATAGTAAAGTAAAAGGACGTACGCCTTGTCGTTCCCAAGCTCGCATACATCGCGAAACAAAAGTGGTGGATGGAAGTTGCGTTCGATGTAAGCCTGTTTAAAGGGCTCGATCTCGCAAGAAAACACATGGTCTATGTCAAAATTAAGTCCGTGGAGCTCTAGAATGGATTTTCGGATGAGATCCAATGCAAGAAGGGGCGACTCTGTGCCGGAACACATAGTGGCGACCCGAAGTTTACGGCCCTGGATGTGCTCTGCGACGTCCTTGATCTGGGGAATATGACTAACGAGGTCTAAAAACATTGCGGGTATTTTATTGATAGGTGGAAGGTTAGATGAGTCGGCCAGTGCCGCTCTGCCAGTAGTTTTGCGACCTTTGTGTCCGTCAACGCGGCGGTCGTCTCGGTTCGCGGGTTCCATGTCGATATCAGAAGAATCGTCGTTACGAGTTCCTTTTCCAAAGAAAGAGGTGATGTGTTTTTGTCCCGAGGACCCTTTCGCCGACCCTTTCGCCATGTTGAAAACGAAAGTGATGAAAGGCGCGATGTTGACGCGATGTGTATTATGGACGTGACTATTGTCACCCTGACGTGACAGGACGTGATCATGTCCCTTTACAACCGATCAAGACTCCCTGCTGAACTTACAGATCGTATCATAAACTTCCTCTCCTCAGACCGACATGCGCTTGCAGTGTGTTCGTTGGTATCCAAATCCTGGCTTCCTGCTGCCCGCCATAGATTATTTCAGGCGCTTCTCGTCACTCCGTCCACAGTAATTCACCTTGCCCAATTGTTGGATTCCCCGAATTCTACAATCAGCCAGCACGCCATCTTTCTCGAGATTAGGATGGACCTTTTTTTTGGATTTGCCACCACTGATGCAGAGGTACGAGTTCTTGATACCATAGCACCTTATCTCCATCAATTCGTCGCCGTCAAATCGTTGGGCCTGTTCGGTAGGCGGTGGGACCCCATAAGTGAGGAACACGAGGAGATGGTGTATGGGTGGTTTGCGAGTATTAGAAAATTGGAACTTACCAGTTTACACTTCCCATCTCCCGATGACTTTCTCAAGTTGGTCGCTTCATTCCGAAAGCTAGAGACCCTGCATCTCAATGCCATGTCTTTCAAATTCCCGCTGGACCTTGTCGGAGAAGGTCCGGATGTTGGTCCAAATCCTGTTGTAGGTGAACATTTACAACACGTCATCAAATCTCCTTGCTCTTTTTTACCCCATGTGCGTGTGCTGCGCATCCACCATCCGCCTGTGCTATGGTGGCTACTCTCGATCACGCAATTTCCTTGTGTTAATGAAATTGAGCTGGATTTTGTTCGGGAAAAGGATTTGCGTGCTGTTCAGCTCTTGCTGAAGTCTTTCGGGCCTTCCATACGTACACTCTACCTCAACTTCTCATTCCCCGACGTTGGTACGCTTATTTAACCCACCAGGTCATCGCAACTGCATTGCTCATTCTATATCGGTTTTTTCTAGAAGCGATCCGTGATTATATAGACTTGACACACAATACCAACCTTCACTCCCTACGCATTTCCGGAATATCGCTCTACAAGGCCAAAAGTGGAGCTGCAGCTCGCAGGAGGAGCATCTCTGATATATTGTCGCGAATTTCGTCTTCGCACTTGATTCAAGTTGAACTCCGTGTTTCGGTTAACGAGTACGACGACATCGACCAGCTCGACTGGAGGCAGCTGGGACAGATCTTGATTCATTCCCCTTTTGCCAAACCGCAGAGAGTGCGTGTCGTTATCCTGCATGTTTTCATTGGACCTCAGGTGCCCTTTCTTCCTCCGAATTACGAGGAAGACTGGGCTTGCCTCGTTCGCAAAGAGATGGCTGATTTGGACAATGACCCTGATGTTATTCTTGACATTTCGGTCCGTGATTAAGTTCAAGTACATGCATACAAGTGTGTGGGCTTGAACTCAGGGCAGACCTACCCGTGGTTTCAACCCAAGTCCGTTTCAACAATCTTTGCTTGTCCGTGAATCACCCCACATGGTTCTCCATCAACGTGACTCTCAGCGTCCCCTGCCCAGCTTGTCTTAAGCGGCGTATTGCCGTTGACCAACACTCGTTACCTCTAATACATTCAAATTCCTGCGCCGGCGCAAGCAATGACCGATCCTCTCCCAAGTGACTTGGACTCGAATGATAGTCCCAGCGTTGCCAGGATATTTATCATGAATCGGTTGCGCCCCTAGCCCACCCTCCCCCACAGTTTATGAACGCGTGTCCCGTCGGTTATCCGAACTCCTCACCATTACTCTCCTCCATTCACCACCAACCACGTTACATCGTACCCAATGGTCTGCTTCCCTTGCCTTGTCCCGTCTTTTTCTTCGATCTCTCAGTAGAGCCCTCAAATCACCTTCTCCCGAACGGTGAGGTGGTCAACACGATGTGTTGAAGTTCCCATGCACAGTTTAGATGCAGGTTGAACAAGATATACTTTGTGAATCTGTGACTATCTCGCCGTCGTGTCCGCTTCCTGAGCGTTCATAGAAGAAACTTGCCAACGCCAGACGCCCATTGGGGTCGGTAGAGATGATTATGAAAAGATTCTTCCCGTCCTTAACATACTCACACTCTGTGAACACATGTACTATTCGCCAGCAAAATGATATATAAGCATGCATGATTTACATCGTACCCTCGACAGGACAGCGAATACTAGGTAGTAAGGCAGCCAGAACCTTCAGTGACATAGAAATTCAACAGGGGGCAAAGAAAGAAAAGAGTTAATAGTACATGGAAGGATCAATTTGGCAAGTGGAATAAGAACACATCGCAGGTGTGCCGAGAGGCTCTGACAGGATAAATCATGCCACTTTTCATTCGATATTGTGAGGATACGACATTCACAACCGTGATTGCAACTCACTTTTCTTTTCACCATCCGTTGGGTTTGCAACAACAGTGTCATCCGAGGGTGGTTCTGTTATTGTAGCAGTTGGCTTCGTTGCGGCTCCCATTGGGGGGGACAGCGATTAATTCAGGTGAAGGAATAAGTATGGCTCAATGTGCAGATGGGGGGGTGAAATATGTGGGTTATCGCAAGGTTTCTTATCGCTAGCAACTTATGTATATGTTGCTATTCGAGGAATACGATCGAGCACACATGAACTTCCGAGTTTTTGATGATTTGGTTTGGAGATATAGTCTGATCAGGTGCGACTGACCACCTGACCGTGATCTGTCTTTGAAAGCAAGGGATGATATTAGCCAAAGTGGGAGTAGGGATGTGTGGGGACCGACCTGGAGTGTTGCCTATCACTTCAGGGGTACACTTGGTTATCTGTAGGAACGTCCCCACGTGTCAGGCCGGTCTCGACAGTGTCGGAAGATGACAAAATTGCAGGTCCGAGAACACATCTTTGAAGTTAAGGGAGTTGGATATCTGGGTTGGTGTAGGCAACGTGATGCGAAGGAAAATGCATATTAGCGCTCATTGTCTACTGACGTCACCAATTTCTGCACGGATTAAAGGTCTAGGCAGAATAAGAAAATATGAGTGGTATGACAAGGAACATTTCTCATGTCAATCGAAGCGTAGCTAACGCAGCGTGGCATACCAAGTGACCTGAGAAGCTAATTCAACCAGAGCGGGATTGGTCCATTGGAACAATATGTCCATGTTTGCGATTCCCAGCGTACCAGCCACCGAATTCGATCAGGGCACATCGGAAATTTTGAGAGTGTCACAGGGCCCGCAGGCCCGAGATATTGCCGAGTTGTTCAATCCAGACGGCTTACGGACGAAATAATCGCATGCGGGTGCAGTCCGCCTAATAAATTTTACGCTCGAGATTGCGGAAGGACCTCCTCCCGTTTCTGAGATTTCGCCCGCCTCCGCTCATCGTCACGCAAAACACCTTTGTACATGTTCTGAGAAAACCATAGTGAATTCGTGTTCGAATCTACTGAGGGGTTATTACTTACCTTACGCTCCTGACCTTGTTGAAAATGAACTGCCCAAACAGTAAATGACGATAGAAATATCGCGACAAGAAGAGTAGCTTTGGCTGCTCGCGACATTGAAAAAGACGCCGAATTTTGCCGAGCGGAGCGCACAGACCAGAAGGCAACAGATACAAACATTGCCCTCACCCCAAAATCTAACGGCCAACATGGTTTCGCTGGACGTGAGCCGTCAACTCTATCTATATTCCCCTTTGCTCAGCATATTTTGCAGATGTTCGAATCGATGCTGAAGGAGGTTGTTCATGCGAAGCGATTGTCGGCTTCTAAAATGGGTAAATTGACGGAAATCGCTTTGAAGTCAATGGAAGTACGCAACTCATCTTTCTCTGAGTATGCCCAACGTTCTAACAATGCATTGCAAATCGACTGTTTCTGCTCGCAGAATGATACGCAGCTTGTATCTATTCTCTACCGTACCCACAAATCCTTGCCGGCTTCGGCTAAAGTGTCTAGTCTATACGCATTTGATGCACTCGCACGCGCCGCCAGGAGTCAGGTCACCAAGCATGGTCTTACTGGCGATGTCAACTCTGAAAACGGAAACTGTGCTACATTCTTACTGAAAGTCGAAGGCGTTCTGGATGGCTTGTTCCAGGATTTGATCATATCTGGAAGTCCCGAAACGAAGGTTAGTTCTCCTCTGCTAACCCTCCTTCAAGGGCATCTCTGGACAAATTATTACCGTATCGTCACTGCGGATCATGCATGCGAAACCGTCTGCGCGTATTTGTCAGTAGATCCTGGTTATGATTAACGTGAACGTGGAATGCGGCACGTGACGACTGTGACGACCGTCGCCTCTTCCAATCGCGTGCTGTTTCTCCGTTCGAAGAGTTAACATGATCCAGATTATCTATCCTTTCGTGTCCGACTCTCCACATTTTTACGATTGGTGCTTGATTTACAGGAAAAGTCAAAGAAGATCCTTGATATTTGGTCGAAAGCGAGCACGTTTCCACCCGCGGTTTTGGCTGGTCTCACGAATGTTGTAAAGGACGCAGAAAAAGGTGCATGCCCTGATTCATATATGTGTTCGCTAAGTATTTCCTCCACTTGTGTAATTCCAGCCTTTTTTTGCGCACATCATAGTCTCCAAAAATTGAGAATAATAACTGAAATGCTACGGTTTGTTTTTGCGTCAGAGCCCCACGAAGTGAATCCGATTACCGATCTGCAAGCTGGTCCGGAGGCGAACGTAACATTGCCGACACAAGTCCTCGTACCACCAGCTCCGAGCACCCCAAACGTAGACCCGGTGCAATCGACCTTGTTAGCATTACTGACGCAGGCTGCTGTTGCTGCGCCCACAAGTAATGGTAATGGGTGAGTAAAAAGCTGACTTTTTCGGTTGCATCATTGAGCTGATTTCTGCAGCCAAACAACGTCAAACACAGGTCTGCCACCACAGTTAAACACTTCGCAACTGGCACTTTTGCAGCAGTTGACGCAGACGGCCAAGCTGTCTAACGGAGTACCACCTCAGCCGTCAATACCACGGCCGCCGCAGTCTGTACCCATCAATAGTGCCTTTGCAGAAGTGACCGGTGGTCCTTCACAACCTAGTTCTCATCGGGCTGACTATTACGATTCCGGGAGTAGAGAAGCAAGATACGACAGGAATTTTAGCCCTCCCAGAAGCCGCGTTGATTTTTACGACGATCGGTCAGCTTCAAGGGGTGGCTTCAGAGGCAGCTTTCGAGGCCGTGGTCGTGATGACGGACGAGGAAGGTGGGATCACCGTGATCGCTTCAGAGACAGAGACAGAGATCGCAGTCCTCCGTACAGAGCGAGACGAAGTCGTTCTCGAAGTCCACCTAGTAGATATGGAGGTAGGCGAGACATAAAGCCGTATAGCCCTCCCCGCAGACCGTCAATTATGCCTTTAACGGTCCAGGAACCGTCAGGCAGTGCAGAACTTGTTCCAGATGCACCTGAAGTCGAGAAAGACGAATTTGGACGAGATATTCGGCCTTCATCACCGAAAGACGAAGTCATTCCTGCTAAAGAGGCTCTACCAGCACAGCCACCGGCCGCGGCGCCTGTGGCAGGTTCCAGGGACCCTACACCCGCGCTGGAGAACGATCAGACGATTCCATCGCCATCTACGACTACACCTTCACAGGTCTCTGATGTACCAACCTCCGATATATCGACATCCGTGCCATCGAGTAACTTTGATACGACGACATTTGACTTTACTTCACCGTCGTCATGGGAAGCATTGGGAAAAATGATGGAGGCCACTTATGGTTACTTACCATCGCAAGAAGACCTCATGCAGTTCGTTTTTTCGGGAGGAATGGTTGGCCCTTCGACTTTGAGTACTCAGACGAGCCCAGAACAAGGGTTATCGGAGCAGGGTTGGATGAGCTCCAACTCGGAGAGGGGACGGGGCCATTCGTGGCGAGGTGGAAGAGGAAGGGGAGGGTTTCAAACTGGGGGATGGGGACGCGGTTATGGATACCATGATTCTGGAAATACCGGTGAACAGTGGGCTCATGTCCAGGAAGCAAATCCCGTCGGAGCTGAACAAGTTAGGCCACTTGCTGGTGACGGAGACGCGTCGGCTCCCCAAGACAGCAGTGTCCAGACAACATCCCAAGCATCCACAACCGGAAGGACAGGCGGGGCGGGAGGTAGAATGCAAAGGGTGGGAGATAGATGGGTTTTTGTACGAGATACACCGGGAACGTCGTAGCCCAGCCTCTTCTTCCTGCTTTCATGATTTCCATTCATTCACTTCATTGAAATCAGCATTTCTTGGCCTATCATTGTCACTGCAGAGAAGCGTGGATTAGCCATCACCCTGTGTGAAGTCTCTGGACTTGATCAGAAGATAGAGAGATATGAAGGAATGAATGACATAGATGAGAGAATATTGGCTTGGAGAGAACGTGGCGAGTCGTCCGATACAGACGACAGCCATGTACGGATGATCACCACTCGGATTTAAGAGCACTCGGTCGACATACAACGTGAAAGAATAACTTGATGGTCAAGATGATCACAGGGATAGTGAAAGGTACGTACGTGACTCGACGCTCGTCAATTTCCGGATCAGATGTTGGACTGAAAGACTTTCCTAGAATCTTTCACAGTGAGTTTCACTCACATTGTCCAATCATTGGTCGGACCAAGGTAGCACCAGGTTTCGGTGATAGTCAGAAGGCCACCCGCGCAAATGTCCTACTCTCATTCGGTTTTGTAGCAAGGGGTAGGGCTTTCAAGTATTCAACTGAACTGCTATAAAGTTGCTTTACGACAACATCAAGTTCATTGCGCTCAACCGTACATACATGATTGTAGTTAACATGACGTGAAGGCAACAAGATTAGGTGACAGGTGGTTTAGTACCTGGTTGGAATGTATATGTCAGTCCGCACTTGCCGCAATACTGGCGGTCATTGTGGACAGCCATCTGTTAAAGCGTGAAATGAATGACTCGAGTAAAAGACCACCAGAGGAACAAGAATTTACAAAGATACCAGCACCACATTCAGTAGCTGGGCATTCACGGCGGAGCCGTTTGATCTTCCCGTCGGAGTCCACCTTGTAGTACCTCAAGATGGCCATCTTAACCTTCTTGCGCTTGTGTTTGGCCTTCTTCGGGGTCTGTGACCCAAGAACGGAACAAAAAAGTCGATCAATAAGAGCGAGTGGTTAGAGTTGGAGAAGTCTTACATTGTATGTCTTTCTCTTGCGCTTTTTAGCACCACCACGAAGGCGTAGGACCAGATGCAGGGTAGATTCTTTTTGAATGTTGTAGTCGCTAAGAGTGCGACCATCCTCCAGTTGCTTTCCAGCAAAAATCAGCCGTTGCTGGTCAGGAGGTATGCTGAAAAAGATGACGATGAGAACTGCCTTGCTGTTACTCATACAGGAACCTACCCTTCTTTATCCTGGATCTTAGCCTTGACATTGTCAATAGTATCCGAGGACTCGACTTCGAGTGTGATGGTTTTTCCGGTGAGGCTGAAAGTGACAAGGAAATATTGTAGACTCGCTTTAAGTCGTACAAAAAAATACGCACGTCTTTACAAATATTTGCATCTTGATACGGACGCTTCCGTCTATCCAACGTCCTCAACGATGGAGTCTTTGACAAAAAGCAAGAGCCGGAGCAAGATTTGTAAGTGGAGGGCTTGCGTTGATGGTCTGTGCGCGCAAGTATTTTTAAGTTACAGCTGATCTCGGCTGATGCCGAGTCGGAGTTTAAACAGCCAACACGATCGCGTCGCGCTTCACAGCACATCCATTCAGCGTCTTTCATCATGGACAGCGACGATGATACCAATATGGTTGACTCAGAACCGTTTGTCGTTTCCTCGCTGGCAAAAGGAAAGAGAAAAGCGACTGACAATTTTGGAGTCAACTACGACGATGACAACCTACCATGGTACTTTTACTCTCGATGTCTTCTCTTCTGGCTTAAGTTATCCCAGGGTAGAGAAATACCGACCCGTCACTCTTGACGACGTAGTCTCGCATAAAGATATTACCAGCACAAGTATGTGCAGTGCCGTCTCGTCATTCCCCAGCATTAACGACTCGCAGTCGAGAAATTCATCGAGGGGAATAGACTTCCTCACCTTTTGTTCTACGGACCGCCTGGAACCGGAAAGACGTCCACCATTCTCGCTGTCGCTCGACGCATATATGGTCATGAATATCGCAAACAAATACTTGAAGTAAGTGCGGTCTAGTTATCACAGCACTTGCTTCGGTTGTTAAGTTGAAACGCGATCTAGCTCAATGCCTCCGATGATCGCGGAATTGACGTTGTACGCGAACAAATAAAACAATTTGCAGAGACTCGCACACTCTTTTCGAAAGGATATAAACTCGTCGTTCTTGATGAAGCAGACATGATGACACAACAAGCTCAGGCGGCCCTCAGACGCGTCATCGAGCAATATACTAAAAATGTCCGATTCTGCATCATCTGCAACTATGTAAACAAGATTGCACCCGCTATACAGAGCCGGTGTACACGTTTTCGGTTCTCACCCCTCCCAATAGGGGAAGTAGAAAAGAGACTGAACACCGTTGTGGACGCTGAAAAGTAAGTACATTGCAAACTATGAAGTGCAACGGTTCTGACATTAAGCATAGAGTGAAGTTGACGGATGACGGCAAAAGGGCACTGTTGAAACTGTCCAAAGGGGATATGAGAAGGGCATTGAATGTACTCCAAGCCTGTCACGCAGCCTACGATTTGACCGGCGAAACGGAAATCTATAATTGCACAGGGAGTCCCCATCCCGCTGACATTGAAACGATCGTCAATTCTATGTTATCTGACGAATTCACGACATCGTATCAAAGTATGTTGCTGATTAATGAATCCTCGTCCTCTCTTATAGATCACCCGATGTATCTCGTAGTGATCTCGGCAATGAAAACGGAGCGGGGACTTGCACTGCAAGACCTCATCGTCGGTGCATACGAGTACGTGGAGACCCTTGAATTGAAACCTCATGCCAGGATCTATCTTTTGGATCAGATGGCTACGACAGAGTATGTCGCTTTCTTTGCCTCATTGCGTCCATATCAATTCACCTCATGGGTCTAGACATCGATTATCCACTGGTGGAAGCGAAAAAATCCAATTAACAGCTTTCCTGGGAGCATTCAAGAATGCGGTAGAACTGTCATCCAAAACGTTCTCTTAATTCAGTAGACGCAGGATGATCTCGGGCAATCTTTGTACCAGTGTCAAAAGCTAGAGTTCGAGAAGAGAATGGGATCTAAAGGTTGACCTTCTGAACGACGCCATAAACTTTTATTACCCAACACCAGATGGAAAGGGGAAAGAAATACGTGGATATTTTGCTCAAAAATATTTTATCGCGACGTGTAGGATGCGTGTGGTCATCATAAGGCAAGTGTAATGCAACCGTCAGGCATAAAGTATAAATACAGGTCCGCTCCGATTCGCACTTGATAAGAAGCGCTCGCCAATACAAAGAAAAGGTGCCAAAAGACCGCAGTAATGTAGGAAACGAGTCCAAATGCATGTTATCCATCCATCTGGCCGTCGGTTGGGGTTTGCTGACGCAGCATAAAGCCTGACAAAACGAGCAGGCAGGTCGTTAGTAGGGGGCGAATGGCATGTGTGTGGGAGAACGGGGAAGGCGGGATTAGGAGGCGAGGCATAGTCACAAGTGTGAAAACCACCCAGAGGAATAAGGGCATACGCGATAGACGCCAGTTGATGTGTCATTATTTCCATTTTTGCTGCTGCCAAAGCGCCAGGGGAACTTCCTCTTCTTCGTCTATCGCTCCTTCGGATGTTCTTGGTCGCCGCCCGTTGGGAACAGTGACTGAAACACTGTTCCCCTTCCGTATCTTCCCGTTCACATGCGGTGATGGCTGTACGTTGGCCGATATCGAGCGCATAGGTAATTTGCCTCCCATTTGTCCAGGGAGGGGAGGAGGCAGTTCGACAGGCTGGTAACGATTCATCATATGAGGTGGTGGCGGGGATCGAGATCGGCGAGGTGGGTATGGCGCAGCTGCACCAGGTGATAGGGGGCGTTGGACGGAGGGTGCCAGCCATGCGGACTGTTCGATGGCGACCGGAGGCATAGCACCGGGTGGTAAATTCATCGAACCTCCGCGCGGTTGCTGCTCTGACATACCACCATAGTAGAAGTTGTTTGGAATCTGCGGCTGCGGCTGCGGCTGTGGCATTGGTTGTCCTATTTGCAACGAAGGCTGGATGGTTTGCTGTATACGAGGATACTGGGCGGGCTGAGGTGTTCCGCTTCCTGCAGGAGCGGTCATAGATCGAGCCGCGGGGAGGGTATTAGACGGCTGTCCATTGAACCCATTGTACTCTTGTTCGATAACACGATGCTGCAAATCGTACTGAGGTCCCTTGACAGGCATTTCTGCTCTTCGTCCAACTCCCACACTTCCGGTAGATAACGCTTTAGTGAGGGAACCCCGACGCTGAGATTCTTTCTTCTTCTGCTGCTCCATCATCTCCTTTTCCTTCTCCAGACGCTCCTTCTCTTTCTCTACCTTGAGACGTTCCTCCATCTCCCGCTCCTTCTGCTCCTTCTCTGGATCGGCGGTTGGAGAGGGAGCAGGTGACGTGGCTGGATTTTGTGCCTTGTTGATGACTCCAAGATACCAGAACATCAAATTGCTGATCAAAACCTGTTCGTACAGTGCTCTTCGAGGATTGGCTAATTTGATGTGGCTTAGCCTGTAAATCGCACGTTCCACGTGGATCGGATATCGCGCATATGAATGGAGACCCCCAGGTGAAGGCATAGGAGACCTTGGTGACCCTGACGCACCGAGCAGGGCTCGAGCAGCCTCACGCCCCGAGGCGCCATGACCAAGAGTATGTTGATTATCTTCCGGTTTCCTCCTGGAGCTAAAAAGAGAACCAAAAAACCCGCCCTCCCCCTCTTTCTCTGTGCGTTCCCGATTCTCACGCTCCTTCTCTTTGGACGACCTTTTAGTGGCTTTATCCCCACCCCACTTGCTGAACAGACCCTTTTTGATTCCCCTTTCCTTCCGTTGGTGTGGGCTTGGACCTAACGGGGGCGGGAGGAAAGGAGGAGTGCCCTGGTTAGGAGAGCGAGAAATGGGTCCAAGTGTATGTTCGTCAGGGGATGGTGTACGTGGAGATGGCTGTTGGTCCTGTGGGGATGGCGGTATCAGGTACCTCTGAGGCTGGGGGTGGTGTATAGGAGGAGAAATCAGTGCCGGAGCTACTTCAGGATGACTTAGTGTTGGAGAAGTGGGAAGGTCGACCGTCAGAGACGGAGGTGATGTCATCAGAACAGACGCAACCCCTTCACTATCCTCGTCGAGCTTGAAATAACCATCGTATAGTGTCTCTTCACCGTACGACTCTGGTCTAAGTATAGCTTGTACGGCATCGGCGTCGAGACTTTCACCAGAGAATGTTCTCGGGCGGTAGGAATCCACTGAGTCTCCTTGTTCGCTCGAAGAACTGGATGTCGAGGTACGATGGACAGATGGTGGTGTTGGAGCGGAAGAATGAGGAGAGGCACGTCTTCTTTCACCAAAGCGGTGACCGCCCCCGTCGCCCGGCAGGCCGGTTTTACGGATTTTTGTACGTGCAGATCGGCGTAAGATTTGCCCTGGCGGAGGAACAATAATTGGAGAGTCGGCTTCATCTCCTATTTCAGGCAGTTGATCGGTTTCGTCGATAGCTGGCAATAGGGATCAGGTTTATTGGTGGGCCGATCTACAAAACACATACCCGAGGGTGATATGTTGTAGCTGAGACGCCTCCTCAGGGCATTTCTCAGTTTGGTGGGATCGTCACTCTCTGATGCTTCCTCGGCGAGTACCTCGAGCGCCTCCAGTTCGTTGATAGTGAGTTGAGGACCTTGGTTCATGTAGATGCTTTTCTTGCGTTGAACAGAAATGACCTGTTCATTCTCGACACCATCATTTTCAGAAGGCTTGTATTGTCTGCTGAGCATCGATTTTCTTCTTCCAAGGCCTGTCTGAGAAGGAGAAGTAGAGACATTCGAGCTGGATCTCTGAAGAGGGGTTGTGCCATCGGCAGCAGGTGAGCGAGCGTGCTCTTTGAGAAAAGCTCGAAATTCCGCAGGCGCGATCTCCGGGTGGAGACTGGCGGGGACCCAGAAAAGATGAAAGGGATCGTCCGTAGGGTTGGTACTGTTGTTGTCCGAGCTGGGGCCACTTTCGAGGGAACTACTGGTGGAATCCACATCAGTCAGAGCTGGAGACGCACCCGACCAGTAAGATGCCGTCGGTGAGGAGGGAGGAGATTGATTGGGCAAATCTGGGTCGAGAATGAGAGCGCCGGGACCACCCTGAGCAGTTGAGCGTCTGCGGATGTCGCGGAGAGCCTCGACTTCGCGCTGGATCTCATATTCAGAGGGTTGCATGGGCGTGCCTTGAGGGTAGGAAAGTGGTTGATTGAAAATACAATTAGAGGCTGTGCCACTGAGTCAGGCTAGGTGCCAATAAGATAGGAAAGGTCAATGTCAAACGCAATTTCTGGTCTCTGGGCGCTCGAGGCGGTGGTGATGGTCCCTTATTGAATTTGGCTGCGTTTAGGCTTACGGTGGCGTTGACTGACAGAGTACTTTACACACTACCCAGTGTACGCATACACCAACGTCGAGCTACATAAACCGGGCGTACCAACACTTCCTAAGGTTATCAAACGTACCGCGAGCTTGAGTTTGTACTCCTTAATAGCGATCATCGCCCGCTGCCGGTCAGGGCAGAACTCTCCCTTCGGAGTTCGTGAATAACCGCCTAAAGATGAATCCGCCTTGGAGGTCAGGGATTTCGAACGGTGGTGTATGTGTGACTCGCACCGCCAAGGCCTCCGGGTTGATGCCACTTTCAATCATGCCGACACATGTGGCAAGCGTCTCCTTGTCCAACTGGGTATTGAGCAGCTGAGAAATCTCGTGAAGAACTACAAAATATCGATAGCATGGATTGATTTGTGCCATAGGGGACTTACTGTCGAGAGTTTCTTGCGCTGAGCTGATGCCGTTCTCTGATTCACGTGAGGACATGGTCAAGCTGAAAATCGCGACTTGCTCATGACGCTAGCACGGGCTGCACCCGCTACCGCAACATCCAAGAAAGAAAAGGTTTTCCACCCAGAGTCGCGCAAAGCCAATCAGTTAGCCCGAAGGCAAATTCGAAAACTCAAACTGGCCAGTGCAGCTTCAAAGCGAGGCAAAAAGTCTAATTCACAAGGTGACTTTGGATACCACTCTATCGAACAAACCCGAGGCACTCATTCCCGTATCCAGTCGACATATATGGCTTTTTTTACCATGCGTTGCCCCCAGATGTCGAAACATTGACTCTCGAAGAGATACATGATGTCGTCAGAGACGTCTGGCTCACGAGACACGATGACGAAATCAACGCAGAGAAGGTAGACAGAAGGAAGGGACGACCCAAAAGCGTAAAGGAGGTGAAGCTGGAAGAGATCAAATTACGAGAGTCGGAATTGTACAGAACCGGAATGGGTTAGTTCACTCTTGAACGTCATTATAGATTGAACTCACAGATATTCGCCAGAGGTACCTGACCTCACCCATGCAGATAACGTCCAGTTATTTCGAAAATGGGATCTGAAGGAGGTCACCTACATCCAACTCCTCCGGTTCATTCGAATATCTGGCACCGACCCTAATCTTGCCGTCATCTCCCGACCTGGGAAACATTTCACCCTGGCTGCCGTCCACGACACAGATCCGCCACAGGGTTCTGCCATGGAAGTAGATACAGCAGAAAATACGTCGGGCTTAGGGCAGTATGAAGCATTACTGCCCTCGTTTGCGGAACCTTCCCAGTTTCGAAGTACTATGATGAACATGGACGGACCACTGGAGTGACCTTGGCATTTGTAGATTTTGGCAATACATTCAGGATTCAACTGTTGTCGCACATACACTCTAGACAGGATAATCTCCCCCTACAAGCTGTCTAACATCTGACGCAGGACTAGCTAGCGTCTTGGGTACGTCCAACTCCCACTCCCTCTGCACTCCTCCAAACACGGCCTTGAAACTCGACACAGCGCCTTTCTCCTGCACAAATCGCAACGCAGTCTCATATCCTGTTCCTCGTTCGGCATAACGCACCTCTACTCGAAATCGTACCGCCTTGATGATGTTCGACACTCCGGCCGAGTCGCGCGCGTCTTCCAACTTGCACTTGAGCATACCTAGTCCCTCCACATTCTTAAGGATAACGCGCACACCAAGTTCTATGAGAAGTCTCCGGCACTCGCTGCGTGAGGTTTGGGTGTCATGAACAGAAAAAAGCTCGTAGTTCGTTGGCTTGAATTTGAACACGCCGTCGAACCAGGTCCGTTTTGGACTAGACGGGGAAGGAAGGATGAACGGCGAAACCGTGCCAGAGATCGTTGGTGAGAACGGCGTAGCGGTGGATCTCTTTTTCCTCAGTTTTCCACGTTCTGTGTCAGGCTCAACTATGCGGACCCTCCTATTGCCTAGAGCTTCTCTGCTATTCTTCAAGGAGGATCGTTTGGCGACCTTATCGACGATAAGATATCCCTCGTCTTCGTTCTCCTTGCCAACCCCTCGTGAGACAGAGGTTTCGAGGGTAAGCCCTCTAGATCGCAAGACAGCGAGCGACTTTGGTCCTTCACCCTTGTTTGATATACCTAACCCGTACGGGTGCGCTGGAGACAATCCTAGTTTGTCGTCTGCCACGAGAGGCTCACTTTTTGCAGCGGTCGCCCTCCCAGAAATATTATTTTGATTGACTTCCATGCCTACAGCCCGAGGAGGCACCATAGAATTATTTAAGCGGAACCTAGACGCTACACTTGGATCCGGCGATCCCATCAGCAGACTAGGGTTCGGCGACACGGACGTCATGTATTGCATCAGATTGAGATGGTCAACGATCTGGTGAAAAAACTGTTGCATTCTCTCGTCTTCCAGTTCCGGGACTTCCAGAGGTGGTAGGTTCCAAGCAGAGCAGATAGGCGAAAGAAGAGAGGCAGGAGTGGAGGGCGACGGCGACGGCGAACGAAGGGTAACCTCTGGAGCACGCGTAAGCATGCAGCAATCCGATGATAGTAACGAGTCGTTGCCAATTTCACTGTTTCCTGTCAATGCCGGCCCACAATTATCTCTGTTGGCTCGTCTAGGCGTCGGTGGGGCGGCGCGAGGAGGAAGAGACGAGGGTGAAGTTCCATAATCTGTGGCCATTGACTGTGCTTTCTGCATCCCCGGAGATGAAACTTCGGACCTCCTAGATTTCTTACTTCTCTGGCGTGATCGGTACCTGAGTTCTTCCTCTTCTTCGTCGTAATTTTCTAGATACCTTGATCGATATGCCACCAGGAGGTGGTAAATGCCCTTTTGCCAGTTTTTCTCTTCGTTCCTTAAGGAATCGATGATGTCATCGTCCGAAGTGCCAGGCCATAAGGTACGCAGATTGGCAAGAATGTTCAGGTCAATGGAGGAAAGACTTCGTACAGGACGGGCGATGTTCTCCAGTTTTGGGACGACGTGATCAGGGCCTTCACATTTTTGCGACGTGTAGAAGGGGTGGAGGAGGATGTCTGTGATGGGGATGCGTTTTGTGACGTCCTTCTCTAGCATCTTTGAAAGCAGGTCTTTAGCCAGGGGGTCGATATCTTCTGGCATAGTAAACTCGGCTAGCAATATCTTCTGGCGAAGAGTTTCGCCGTCATCTTCGTTAAATGGCAGCCGCCCGGTGAGAAGCGCATGAAGGATGATTCCGCAAGACCAGGTATCCGAGCATGATCCGTTATAAATCTGACCCGAGATCACTTCAGGCGCAGCGTAGTGAGGACTTCCGCAGAAGGTTTCCAGCATACCGTCGTTAGCTCCGTAAGCCGCCAGCCCAAAGTCCGCGAGTTTGATGCTCTTATTCTGATCGAGAAGCAGATTTTCAGGTTTGAGGTCGCGATGAGCGATGTTGAAACAGTGACAGTAATGCACGGCGGAGATAATTTGCTGAAAGTAGCCCAGGGCCTCAGAAGTGGGAAGCCGCCCTCGACTGCAAAGATAGTCAAAGAGTTCGCCGCCCTCGATATATTCCATGATGAGGTAAAGGTCTGTCGAGGTCTCCCAGACGTCATACAACTTCATGATATTGGGGTGGTCGACCAGTTTCATGATAACAATTTCCCGTTCGACGCTGTGCTGGACACGACCAGATTCGTAGATAAGCTGAGAGCCGGTGGGATACTTCGAGATGATCTTGACTGCAGCATATTGCCCAGTCTTAGAGTGTCGGGCAATCCTGACACGACCTGGCAGTTTACCTAAATCAGGATAGGATATGTAAACGTTAACAAAACATACCTTGGGCTCCAGTGCCAATGGTTCTTCCAACTTTCCAAAGTCCTATCATCTTTGGGTCGTCCGAGGCTCTGTTCCTTCGAGGTATGCGTACAATATCGCTCGACATCGTAACCTGACCTTGAGGTGTTTGTCCAAGAAAATAATAGGGGATACGACCCCGCGCTTAAGCATGAGTTGGGCTGGTCAGCCTCATAGTCACGTGCGGATATCCTTCCGCCAAATAACACGTCAATAAAATATCGGGTCACGACCTTTACATAATCTTCCCTCCTGTCTACCCATGCAACTAACTCCTCCTCCTACGTCCCCGCCCAGTTTCCCGAAGCGTGAACCGGACGGCGAGGATCCAACCGTTTATCCCGCTCCACCTCAGAATCAAGGCAGCGCCCCTTTCCACGTTCTTGTCGCTCTATTTGACAAATTGCAAAATGAGAGGAAGCCTGAGCGGCGACGCCGGATGCTGGCTGCATGGTTTAACGTGGGCCACGTTGCACAACATTGATATAACTTGGCTGAACTGCAAGCAAAAATATGACAGCATTGGCGAGAGGAGAAAGGGTACGATCTATACCCTGTTTTGCGTCTCATCTTGCCACAGGCACGTTGTGTGTAATATACCAGGCGGCTACGCTGAGCAATACATAAACTGTAGAAGGACCGCGAACGTGCCGTTTACGGATTGAAAGAGAAGAATCTGGCCAAAGCTTACATCAAATTGATCCCTTTGGGCACGAAAGATCCCGATGCCATTCGGTTACTCAACTGGAAGAAACCAACTGAGAAAGATGTTCGTAAACCGTTTTTTTCCCCAGTCAACACTCTGATCGGAATGCGCTGGGCGGTGCTAGAAATCTTCTGGCGACTTTTCGACTGTCCTTTATGAAGTCGTAAGCAAACGGTCGTCCGTTATCGAAGGGTCGCTCTCCGTTGACGATTTAAACGACATACTTGATGAGTTGTCGACACGCATGGGGAAACAGTGAGGTTGTGGTGTTCTCCATGCGCATGATTTGACAAACGGCATTCCCATAGAGATGCGCAATCAAAAATACTTCAACGTGTCTATAATCGTTCGACACCAGAGGAACAACGGTGGATCGTACGAATTATACTCAAGGGTCCGCGTCTTGTTTTCTCAATGTTCCGATATTGATACATTGCGCCTGTGTCGACAGATATGGTAATTTCTGTAAAGGAAACAACCGTATTCTCGGTCTTCCATCCAGATGCGCAAGACTTGTTCAATACTTGTTCTGACTTGAAGAAAGTGGCATGGGAACTTTGGGATCCTCCTCGGCGCCTCAACGACGAAGTATGAATCCAAAAAGAACAACTCGCATGGGCCGCTCACATCCCTTTCCAGGATAAAGGAGTTCAACTATTTCGTGCCTTTGCTCCTATGCTATGCAAGCGCCCCACTCGCAAGATTGAGGAGTCTGTCAAAGAGATGCAGGGACACAAGTTCATTCTCGAGGAAAAGCTCGACGGTGAACGCATACAACTACATAAACGGGGAAACGAATTTTTTTACTGCTCGAGGTCCGTAAGACTTCTAGCCATCGTGTTTTGAACTTGCCTTATACCCGCCATTAGGAATGGGAAAGATTACACCTATCTGTACGGGAAACACGTCGGGACTGGTAGTCTGACACCGTTTATCGATTCTTGTTTCGATCCCCGAATAGAAGAGTGAGTTTTGACATTCCTCTTTGGTTGTTTTACGGCTGTGACTTCGCCATCGACAGTCTGATCTTGGATGGGGAGATGTTGGTTTGGGATCCAGTTTCTGAACGCAACTTACCATTTGGGAATCTCAAAACTGCCGCACTCGGTACCTATCACCGCTCTCCTTGCGTTCTCCTTTGTTAATATCTTTCAGATAAATCGAAAAAGGAGCATAACCCACGCCCCTGTTGTGCGTCCTAATATTTCTGTTCCCCTTCCGACATGGCTCATCCACTATCGTTGCAGTCAAAGTATTTGACCTTCTCTACTTGAACGGCATGTCCCTCCTCCAAAAACCCTTAAAGTTCCGCAAACGGAACATGCATGCCTACATAAAGGAGATCACCGGGCGTATCGAGTTTACTGTCGAATACGAGGGTAAGACTGCAAACGATGTAAGACTGCGCATGGACGAGGTTATGGCCGCGAGAGGCGAAGGCTTGGTTATAAAACACCCGAGTGCAGAGTACGTGTTAAATGGAAGGAACAAGGACTGGATTAAGGTGAGTTATCGCCCGTGAACGATACTTCCAGTAACAGTTTTGATCTATTTTCGAGGTCAAACCGGAGTATATGGTATGCTAACCTTGAGTTTTTCTTCTTCTCTCGTGCTGATGAAACGATGCAGGATAACATGGGTGAGACGGTAGACGTCCTTGTCGTTGGTGAGCGGTGCAGCATTTGTTCCGATCGAGTCTTGAATATCCCATTTTCCTCTAGCCGGAAACTATGGTAGTAGAAAGCGCGGCGGTGGGGTCTCAGCATTAATATGTGCTGTATTGGATGATAGGCAGAATGATGAAGATGACGACGAACCAAAGTATTTCCTCTTGTCTTCAAGAACGGGATAAAGATGGGCTGACTCAATACTCTGATTTAGGTACGCCACGTTTGTTCGTATAGGCTCCGGCTTGTCGTTTGCCGATTATGTCTGGGTACGAGACAAGCCCTGGAAAATATGGGATCCTAAAGCACCACCATCTTTTCTGAAAACCGCGAAGAGATCCCAGGATGACAAAGGGGATATGTATCTTGAACCACAAGAGTATTGTCTCAATTTATCCCGCACATCCTTGCATTTGTTTATGATCCCATTGTAGCTCATTTATCCTCAAAGTCAAGGCCGCCGAAATCATTGCTTCTGGTGCGTTGATACCGCTGCTCTGTGGATCCACATTGAACTGAGTGTTCCTCGGGAGGTAGACCAGTATCATATGGGCTTCACCATGCGTTTCCCTCGAGCCATTTCCATCCGCGACGACTTGGATATCTCCGATTGTATGACAGCTTCTGGTGTGTAATGCGTCAAACACAGTTGGCGACTGGCTGAACTCCAACTGACAGCGGTCCTTGAGAGCATTCGATCGGAGAAGAAGCGAAAGATGGAAAACGATGCTGAGTGAGCCATTGTTTGGCTTTCAGAATCGAACATTCTCTCAGTGAGAAGTACTACAGTATGGCCAAGAAGAAACGTAAAACAGTGGCGAAGAAAGTATGGGATTTTTCCATCTCCGAGAAGGAACTCATCTGACCGTGTTGCTATGTATAGGTGACCGTTCTTCCGGAATATCAAGGCCCCAAACTTAAAGATGTCCCAGTAGTCTCAGATTTGTTCAACGGCAAGAAATTCAGTGCGAACCTTTTTGCAAATTGCCTATGGCATCTCGTTTGTTGAACCCATTCTCTAGTGGTGGCATCTGATCCGAAATCAAGAACCGGGGAACACGACAAGGGCGAAATTATGAAACTGTTTGCACCCTTCTCGAAGGCTGTGGGGCACATTTAACTGTATTTTACAGAATTCATGCCAACGGAGGCAGTTGCGTTCAGATTGCCACAAAACAACCTTCTTTGTTCGTTGTTTATGGTGGAAAAACCACTCGTCAGTTGACACCTCTCCTTGCTCCAGTTTGGGTTAACCCCACGGCTTTCCAGCATACGATCTTCAGCTACTAATAAACAAGGGGACTTTCGATATTATCAAGCCCCAATGGATTCGTGATTGCATTGAGCTAGAAAGTCTCGTTCCCCTGACAAAGAGGTTCTTTGCTATCAATGCCCTACGCCGTATTGTATGTAACAGTCCTGTCCCCAGATACTTCTACCACGCGTCGGCTAATCGTCAACAATCGGAAGAGTTTAATCTTGAAGATGACGACATACCGGAGGGAGATACGACCAACGTCGATGATTTCCAGGACCCTCAGAAGGTCGAGAATAACGATGGCGAAGAGAAGTCTGAAGAGGAGGATGTTGATCCTTTACTGGCCGACTGGCTGAAACTGGGAGACGAAAAAAGTGCAAGCGAGCAAGCCGTTACGAATGAGAGGTCGGATCCGGAGAGTGACAATGATTCCGACAACGAGGATATAAGGGTGAATCCAGAGGAAGAAGCCGACGACGACTGGCATATTTTGGACGAGAGAGGGACCAACTCTATTGATTTGCTGGTATGTTCCAGTTCTGCTCGTTGGCGCGCAGTAGCTAACCTGGATTGTAGTCGGGCGAATCCAGTGTTTTCAAGGTTTGAGTCGGCTCGTGCACTTCAATTCACCCGGTTGACGGGCTAATATAGGACGATCATCATGACATCAAAATGGGTGAGACTGAGGATGCGATGGAGTACGACCAGGACGCTATATTCAAACATTTGTATGTTTCGTTATGGCCTCACCGTCCCATCGTGATTTTCACGCTGATTAGATGTTTCTACCTCGACTCCCCGGATAATGCACGGAAACATGGGATGTCTGTAAAGTCAAAACGAGAAAGCGACATTAATGATGTGTGAGTACATCCGTCAACTGCAAAGAGCTGCAACTTTAGCTTTCCCTAGCTTTGAACATATGTCGAAACTCATAACCAAAAATGGCGGCCGAATAGTCGACCTCGACGAGCCTAAACTGACGCATGTTATCATCGACAAGCGTGACGACAGCCGTCGATTGGAACTGATGTCGCGGACGTCGAAGTATGCATTTCGGTCAACTGTGTGGCAACGCCGTTGGATTAACATATTTGCGTGTTTAGACCTAAACGACGCTATCTCATCTTTGGGGAATTCATTCAAGCGTGCCTCGAGGAGGGGACTTTGCTTGATGAAGAAGGTGATTTTTACCCGCCTACTACATTCGTACTGACGGATGTCCAACTGTATTGTTCTAGCATTCTCACCATAGGAGATTCCATAATGGAACGGTACACTTTCGGTATGGTGTCACATCCTAGCTTTCCCTTTGTGCTGTGTTTGTAGGGTGTCGTCCAAAGACCGTCTGTCTGGCATATGTTTTTCCAGCAACATTCATTCAATACTCCCCATACGATGAATATTCAGTCTAGGTACTTTTACAGTGAGATGTAGAACAAAAAGATAAAACAAGGATTCCTTTATGACCAAGGTATACGATATACAATGCCTCTGTGATCGCTGTCCCCAGCCCGCTGGATAATTCGCTAAAACACCATAGATCTGAACTCAATATAGATCCGAAATCTGCTTACCACCACCGCGTCCACCTGTCAGGACTCCGAGCAACGGGGCTTTCGTAAAGCAACGAGCCGCTATTCCGACCATACAATCCTACAGGACTCTCATAACCCAACTTCCGTCCACCCAGCCTGCACAATTCTTCCTCCAGTAACATCGCGGGGTCATGTGGATCGAATATCGTCTGTGAGCCAGGCGTGCGCCAGGGGGACGAAAGGAGGGGGTTCGATGCGCGGAATGGGGAATCCTGTGTATTGAGATTGACCCCCGGGAAAATGAGTTTCTTCGGTGTGATAGGCTGGAAGGTAGCAGTTGTCGTCGTGTTTTGTTTCTTTGGTGGAGTGCGCATGTTCTCCGATTCTTCCTCTGGCCCACGGTCCTCCGTAGCTCCATGGGGCTTTGCTGGGTCACCGCCGCCGAAGGTAATAGAGGGTGGAGGGTCCAAATTCGATTTGTAGTGCTCTAAGCTCGAAGTCGGACTCGTGTGTAAGCCCTTATGCGACAAGGGGGTTCGAATTGAAGATATCTTCGCGTGCAGTGATCCGTGGTTACGTTGACGAGGTTGAGGCGTGGAAGGCCGCGATGTGCTGGGAGTAGCTGGTCGTACAACTAAGGTAAAGTCATCTAGGTTATCTAGGTTCTCGACGTGTTCCGTGGTCCGTGGTGGTTTTTTCGCGCTCTTGCGAGCTTTTGCAGCCGATTTACAATTCAATGTAGGCGAAGAAGGTAATGGCAACGACCTCTGATTTATACCAAAATAAGTCAGCAGGGAATCTTCTCAACCAAAATGAACAGAACCTTGTCGTGCTTGGCCTTGTTCTTTCCCTTGGCGGTCTTTCGTTCCCCGGTTTTTTTCCCAGGCTGATCAAGCAAGAGAAGACCCGGCTTAAGCGTCTTGGTGGTGCTCGAGACGTTAAAAACACCATCGAGTCCGATATTTGGGTTGTCGCCTGAAGAGGTGGTGACGGTTGTCTTTGTATGATGGATGTCAAGTGCATCGGAGGGAAGAAGTGGACTGAGAGAGGAGCTCCGGTTTGGCGTAAGTTCTGGCATGGAAGACGAGTGCGGTAGCTCCTCGGGTCGTGGAGATGTAGACAAAGCGGAGTATTCTTCCGCTAACAACGCATTTGAAGTAGATTGCGGCAAGGAGATATATGTGGACGCGGAAGTACCCAGGATTTGACTGTGGCTATAACTTGCTGAAGGGGGCAGGGGCGGGAAAATAATGTCTGCGGGGATCTGTTGGGGGAAACAACTCTCATAGTATGGTTGATGGTGAGGTGTGGGTCGGAGTGGGGGAAATATTGGAGCACAATGGGTTGGTGGGAAGAACGGAAATGGTTGCGTGGTGTCCGATGAATATGTCTGATGCGGAGTAGGTACCGCCCTTTTACCTTTCCTCGAACGACTCGCCTTCCGCGACGAACCTTCTCCTTCCATTGAAGACAATTTCCTCTTCTTTCGTCCAGGACCTGACTTGGCCTTTCCGTCTATATCTTTGCAAAGGTTCTTCCGGAATCCCCCACCTTCAAAACAGGGCAGATCCTCGTCCCAGATTGCCCATAACGTCCTCCCAATGGACCGGTCCCTGACCACTTTCCTGAAACACGCAGTCGTGCTCAACACGTGTCGAATGGAGTTCATCCACGTCGTCTCCCCCCTCTTAAAATGAGGGTACACGATCGTGATCCAGTCGTATATTTGCTGCAAAGTAAGCCGATGTTGAGGGGAGGAAAGGATAGCTTGTCCGACCAGAGCAGCGTAAGACAGATCAGGTTTAGTTGTTAAGTAAGGACCTGGAGGAAGAGTATATGGAAGATCGCCGTAATCTTCCTCGAGAGGAAGAGGATCCATCGGCCCGGGTGAGGAGACAGTATTGATGATGGGTTTGTCTGGGCTTGAGAGGGGGGAAGAAAATCCATGCGGAGAATATAAAAGTTCGAAAGTGTATGCATTAGAGTGCTGGGGTGTAACTGGCACAGTAGGGGAGGTGATAAGAACCGTTCCAGGCTGTTCTCGGTAGTGGCATTGAGATGACGGCCTTCCACCAGGTGAAGGTGTATCCTGCACAAGGGTGAGTTCCTGCAGCATGAAAAAGGATAGATAACGTACGTGTCGAGGATGCAGGGTTGAACCGTCGTGGTTTCTGTAATAACTGCCTCGTCGGGGTGTGATTGGAGACAGACCTGATCCATCCTGTGACAACTGTTGGATCAGCGAAGCACAGTGAGGAAGCAAGAACACGACTATGTCACCTTTAGAGTGAGGCTACGCTCCAGGTTAGATGAGGCAGGAACCGAGACGCGTCGAACGTCGCGTGATTCCATGAAGGAATCGAGACTGAAGCCAGCGTCGGATGATGACAGGCGTCCAAGTAAGGGTGAATGATGGGGATCGTGGATAGTGTGCCTTCGTTCTCTGGCCTTCTTCGCCTTCTTCGCCTTTCTCTCTTTTCTGTTCTGTCTTTCGATGACCATCTCCATGCTGTCAAAATTTCGCAAGGAGATGGTGGGCTCAGTAGGCTCAGACTTGACGGGGGTGACGGGCGGGGACACGTCCCAGGAAGAATGGGAGCGAGAGATCGAACGCGAAAAAAGAGAATGGGAAGAGGTTGCTGTTGAAAATTCAGAGTTGATGTCGAAAGGTTCGCGAGAAAAGTCGCGTGAAGAGGTGGGATTTTCGGCGGTGAGAAACTGGCGCATCTGGTCACTGTGACGATGGAGATCCTCGCGCGTCAAGCCGATGGATTGGAGGAGTTGGGAGATGGGGGATACCGGTTTCTGAAGTTCGTCCTCCATTTGTTGGGAGGTGGTCGAAGTGAGAGCGTTGCTGTGTCGGAGTCTAAAGCCGTCCACTGACTGGGACACGTTCCCAAACGCGGTCACGATAGCGAAGTGGTGGATGTCTTTGCCGCTTCGGGAACGGGTGGAAGTCGCGTCAATGCTACTAATCGACCTGCAGACCGAGGCAGCGACGACAGAGAGCGTGTTTTATAACGTGTATATCTCGCTCACTCTCGACACATTCGACTCCAGGCGCTTGCTGTCATCCACCGTCTTCGCAACCCATCCCCAATCCATTCCCAATGTTCAGCTCAACAATTGACAGGTGTCCGGCCCAATACTGGACGGTTGTTCATCTCTATTAGAAACACGGTCGCCAAGAACCCGGATTTTTTTTTAGGCCCACGCGGAGGCGATCAACGAATTACCACGGTTTCCGTCTCCCTTTGACCTCAACTCACGGCCGTATAGTCAAAACTAATGCAAAGTGGCGGTGGCCCATGGTACTAAATACGGGATGCAGATGTAGTGTATCTATCAGCCGATTCGAAAATACCGGCCGAGAATGCGATACATGGCAGCCCGGACAATGACTTCGCTCTGCTCCAGACCAGCGTATCGCCCTCGTCCAGCGTCGTCCTCGTACCCAAATGAACTTATTTGCCCCTGTTTTATTCGAAGGAGCCAGGCAAACAGGCCACAATAATTTCCAATCTCGGTCACGCCTATCCTTCTTGAGTAACTCGTCGGATCACTCTTTATACATTTTCCATCGATCTTGGCAGTGTTCGAGATTAGATGATTTATCACCTTAGTTTCTTCTGGTGTACACCACTATGTCTATTGAGCTGATCTGGCCTCGCAAACGACTTTCCACAGCCTTCTTCGGCACACACATAGGGTCGTACACCTGTATGTATCCTTAACTGCGTTTACGGATCCATCAACATTCACAATATCAATCAGAGGAGAAACTCACATGCTTAGATAGATTCGATGACTCGGCAAAGGCTCTGCGGTAGAGGATATGACGGTATGCAGGGAACATCATGTATAACACTTACCTGTCGCAGTACGAGCACTTAAATGGCTTATTGCCATTGTGCGTCCGCTTATGGATGGTCAGAGCCCCTGTAATAGCAAAGCGTTTTCCACAGCCTGGAAAGTCGCAGACGTATGGTTCTAAGTCAAGGATCATGAGTACGAACACCAAGACAAATTGCGTGCCAAAGACTGACTTTCCTGCGTATGTCGACGCATATGTTGCTGTAACGTCGCGGCTTCGGAGAAGTTCTGTTTGCATATCTTACACTGGAATGGCCGATGTCCAGTATGAGACTACCGAGAGTCGGTCAGCCATTGAGAAACAAGAAAAAACAGATCATACCTGTAGATGTCTACAAATCTTCTGTTTACTAGCAAACCCACGGTCTCCGTGACGATTGCAACCTTCCCAGAAGCACTCGTAACGCGCCCTTCCGGCACCGACGTGAAACGAAACGATATGCTCGGTGAGCTCCTCACAGGAAGGAAAGATTTGTCTGCATGACTTCCAGCGGCACGGGTTATTCCCTAAACATTCGTGCGGGGAGCTGGGAAGGGGAGAGGGAGGACGTAAATGCTGGAGATTCCCGACCAATTCGGAAAGGTCAGGCAGTGATACAGCACCATCGCCCCACATACACTTCACGGTGACGGGGAGTGACTCGCGTGGAAGCATCGCATTCAGCGTACTATTGTTTGGGACATACGTCGAGTGCTGGATCGGGGAGTGGTGCGAGGTAGTTGGTGTAGGGTCATTGGGAGTGACCATTACAGATAAAGGAAAATTTGTACTGTCCGTGTCGCTGGATGGACTCCTGGCGGCGCTTAACGAATCAAAATTTCTTTCCATCTCCTCTGCTGCTTTCGGACTGCATCCACAGAACAAGTGGTCGAGAGGCGAGTCCCAGGAGAATGGAGGTTGTGGTGGATCGGTGCAAAAGGAAAATGAGCGATAATGATCGTCGCAGCATTTAAACTGATGTATTGAATCAGCAACATACATACAGCAAAATAGGACGGTTCGCACCAACTCCTCGAGTCCGGTGCAGTCGGTACAATTAGTGGTGGCCTCATTGTTTGCTGCTCCTTGGCAGCTCGCTCCAGCATGGGTAAAGTTGCTGCAGGGAACAATAACACATTGGTCCGTGCACTGTGCAGTCAACTTGACAGCTGAACAGGATGGCTTTGTGCACTCAGTGACGCATTTTTCGCAAGTCTCCGGAAACGCAAGGTCCCACTGCTGCATCCCACTTCCAAGCGGGCGTTGAGCGAAAGCTTCGGAGGGTACAACAGTCTCAGTGCTGGATCTTAAATCAGAGTGGGTGAAGCGAGTAGAGTCCATGGCCGAGCCACTGTATCAGCAAATTCACATGCCCTTTTTTGGGCCCTTTGCTATGAGTCCCGAATTGGAAGCTTTTGTTGGTGTTTGTGTGGTTGTCGTCCGGTCATGAACAAACCCGTTCCTCTCGATCCGCGGTCGGTGCCTGCGAACGCACCAGAACATTGCCCTGTATGTTCAATTCAGCTATTTACCTTTCCGTTGGTGATGAGGATCTCCAGGGTACGGAATCTGAATTAGCTGGTAAGGCCGAAGCATGTGCAGGTTGCGCCAATCAAGAAATTTGTGCCTCGAATACACCAAAGGGACCCGATCCCGCGCTTCCCTTTATACGGGAGCGAATGTTAAACGTGAAGCGAAAGCTGGTTGTCTTGTCCGGCAAAGGCGGGGTGGGGAAGTCTACTTTTACTGCTCAATTAGCCTGGGCGTTTGCTGCTGACGAAGAGACACAGGTGTGCAATAATTTCACCAATTTCACACCGCACGAGCACATAGCAATCCACAGACTGGAATCATGGACGCCGATATTTGTGGTCCTTCGATCCCCACCATCCTCGGCATCGCGTCGGAGCAAGTCCATGCCTCATCTTTGGGATGGTCACCGGTCTACGTGCAAGACAATCTCGGCGTAATGTCCGTTGGATTTATGCTCCCCTCCCCCCAGGATGCCGTCATGTGGCGCGGACCCAAAAAGAACGGGTTGATATCACAGTTCCTCAAGGACGTCCACTGGGGTGATCTCGACTACCTCCTGATAGATACCCCCCCTGGCACATCTGATGAACACCTTAGCGTGGTGCAGTACCTCAAGGAGAGTGGTATAGATGGTGCCATTCTCATCACAACCCCACAAGAGGTCGCCCTGCAAGATGTCCGGCGTGAGTTCGATTTCTGCCGAAAAGTAGGCATTAGGGTATTGGGACTCGTGGAAAACATGTCGGGCTTCGTGTGCCCCAATTGTAAAACGGAATCGCAGATATTCAAGCCCAGTACGGGTGGCGCAAAGAGGCTTGCACAAGATCTTGGTATTGAGCTTCTGGGTGCTGTTCCACTAGATCCAAGAATAGGGAAATGTGCCGATTATGGTGTTAGCTTTCTGGACGAATATCCCGATAGTCCAGCGACTGTCGCATATCTAAACATTATCGATCGTCCGTGCCCTCCTTTTTTTCCCTTCCTCGCCCACTGACTGAAACTATCCAGGAATCAAGCATACCCTTGACCTCTAGAGTTGTTCTCTGCCTCGCCTGCAAGCTTTCTTATTAAACATAGATCTCCTTGTATCCACTAGTCGGACATGTCTATCTTTGATTTCGTAGGCCACATCTCTACAACAAATACCTGGTATTCTCTCTAAGTTTTATGCAATGCGAAACCGACCCTCTTTTGCTTCTACTTTCTCAGGACCATCACTTTCTTCACCTTCGGACGCTTCCTCGATTCCAAACTCCCTGGGCATCTCAGACGGTGGTGCCTCCGCCCCCGTTGTTGGCCCATCCACAATAAATTTCCCAATCGGCGCGATATCAGCCAATCCTCCAGCCAATCCTTCCGCACTCTCGTGAATTGACACAGTCGATAAGGTCCGTAGCAGTTTACGTGCCACATCCCCACCCGCCATAGAAGCCGTACGAGACCGTGCTGGTACGATATAACCCTGGGTCGGAAAGGCGACACTACTCGGGGGCGCAAGACCTTCTGTCGCCATAGCACTTTCAACGAATGCAGGGAGGTGTTGCTGTGTAGGCACAACAGGGGAATTATATGTTGATCCTTGCCGAGAAGGTTGCATAATGACAGATCGTCGTGAGTAGGTCACGACTGGGTCTGTTGGCGTAATGGGATGCCGGAGATGGTCTTGATGTAAAGGAGCAATGCTCGCATCACTTTCTCCCGGTTCTTCCATACCAACTCTCTCGTGCATGGACTCAGTCCCGATTTCAATATTCATATCTTCCTCGGTGTTCTTTTGAGGCTCGACCGTAACTGAATACTCCATGGTTTTCTTCTCGCCATTCGGCTGTGAAGCTGAAGAGGCGGTAAAGTTTGCCCCCAGTGGCGGCAGGGCTGATAGTCCAAGGTTGACGCCTCTAACCTCCCTCCGAACGTCCTCAATCTCGTTCCACAAGGCTTCACGAAACTCCTCAAGCGTTTCCAATTGTTCAAACTTCCGCCATCCTTCGAATTTAGTGGGACACTCCGGCTCATCAGTGACATCATGGTAAGAAGCCAGCCATGGATGCTGCAACGCATCAGGCACGGTGACCCGTGTAGCGGGATCGAAAGCGAGCATCTTGGAAAGTAAATCAAGTGCTAGGCTTTGTCGTCAGAACCCAAACACGGGCAGTCAGAAAGATGCGACTTATTACCCTGAATATCGGCTGCTGGTAGAAGCCTTCGGAAAGGAACGGTACGTTTGAAGGGAAGGGACCGAACATATGCTTGAGCCTGGGGGATGTCAAAACTAAAAAAAAATAGACCATTCCCAGGCTTGGCGATATAGCTACCTTTTCGCTTCCTATCCGTCGAATAACGTTTTCTTCGGGTGTCCCTGAGCAGGGGTGTTAGCAGCGTCAACCGAACAATACCAGTACCGACCTAACACATCGAGGATCTTGTTGAGCTGGTCCACTGTCGACAAGGAGGTCAAGCCATTCAGCCATTGTTTGACACTGAAGATAACTGTGTACGCTGACCATAGCTACGCAACTGAACAGTCAGGTCTGTGTTTGCAAGAGAAATGCCCACTTACTCCTTTCCCTTGAACAAGGGCTTCCCAAGCAATAACTCAGCCAGTATACATCCTATTGACCACACGTCGACTGGGGGAAAATCGTGAATCATGTCAACTTCAAACGGAACGTGGTGAGTGAGGCGTACTCGCGGTATTGTAACGGCTGAAGAGCGGAAGGTTCAGGACTCATGTACCCACAGTTCCTGAGCTACGTACCGGAAGGCTAGCATGATTTCAGGAGCCCTGTACCACCTTGTAGCAACATACTCTGTCATGTGGGTAACATTCTCGGTTGGACCTGAATCATATCCTCTGCTCAGCCCAAAATCGCATATCTTCAGTTCACAGTCTGCGTTAACGAGCAAGTTTCCCGGCTTCAAGTCTCTATGAATGACAGAGGCTGAATGTACGAATTTCATGCCTGGAATGCAGACTGTCAACAGGGAGGCACACTGATGTAAGAAATCGGAAACCTCGGAGAATTTGATACAAAAAGTATTGTACGTGTTCGTTGGTCAGAGTCTGACCTGACTTAATAATCTGATGTAAGTCAGCTAAATGAATGTTAGCTTTGAGCTGATCGGGGCGTGATTCTCAGAAGATCCGTACCTTCCATAGGCTGCAGGGGAAAAGGCTAGGTTAGAACCCATTTTTGATACCAGAATTGGGCATACCTCCATGAAAATGTAACTAGATCAAATGATCAGCGCACGGAGAGATGTGGACTAGTCATACGTACATTTCGTTGAAGTCGGGTGAGATAGCATCAACATCAATCAGACCCGTTATATTTTCATGATTGGCGAGGTGTCTTAGAAGGGTGATTTCCCTCAACGCTCGCTTCGCAACCTGTATCTTGTCAAAGACTCTTGTTATCATTTTTATTGCCACAGTCTCGCCGGATATTTCGTCAGCGGCAGAACTACGCAATCAGGATCTCGATATCACACTGAAAAGGAATGCAAACGAATGGACACACATAACGACTCCATAAGCTCCCGAACCCATCTCTCTGATAAGGGTCCAACGCTTTTCAACGTGAAACACCTTTCCAAAAGACGAAAGAAGGGAGTGATAACCTCTAGAGGGGTACCTCAGTAGTCGGAAAGCCACAGAGTTTACCGAACAATATCATACTTTCGCCGCAAGCTATTCTCAGAGAATGGATTCGAGGGCCTTCGAACCCGGGATCTTCCTCGATCCACATCCCAAGAACCTGTTGATGGGACTGGGGAAGAAGACTTGTTATCGCCACTAGACCTCGCCCGCCTTTGACGAGGACGGGACCGGGAGTGGCGTCTGGAGGAAGAGTCTCTTGGATTCATTATATGGAGGAATGCACCCTAAGCTGATCCAACAAGCAAAGTTACGCGAGATCTGTACGCCGATGACGTTGCTAGGCAAAATGGAGCTCTGTCGAACGTCTTGGACGAGTAATCGAACCGCCCAGTGGTCCTGGAACGGTAGCACGCAATAGTTTTGAAGCGAGAATCGGCTTTCCTGATTTAGACTGACTAGAGCAGTCCAGCCCCCGCCACTGTGGCTCTCCGCGAATTGTGGCATCCCCAACTTACGCAGTACCCAATCAATGCGGAAACGAAAGGCGAGGCACGACTTGGCCATGGTCCAATTTGAATTTGTCGTTGGGTGGGGCATCAAGACACAAAACCCAAATGGATTCCGGCCCACGCGATCAATCCCTCCTTTACCCCACTTAGAGGAAGGGGATGTTGACCGGAGACAGTTCTCCTCGAGTGCTCGACATAATACTCATGGTCTGCAGGCCAATAGGTGTTGATCGTATTCTCTCATTCCCTGCAATAAGTGCATTGACGACTGCCTCCAGTCATTTTTCTTGCCTCGGCTTTCGCCGTACGAGGCGGATGAACGATTGTTCACCGATTTTACGAGGGAGTCGCCCGTCGCCGCTAGGCCGATCTCAGCTTCCCAGATTCGAATTCGGTGATATCCGTCAACTTATCACCCCAATGTAGACCTCGACAACCTCCCGGCCATCGCTTGGTTATACTTTGATTACCGTCAAATCGACCTCCGCCATAATGTGCACGATGCCGGCATCGCAAACGAGGGGTGGGAAACCCTGTGGGGAGGTGACCCGCCCGTTTTTCTTCTGCGTTTGTCAATCCAGATCAAAAGTCTACCGGTCGATCATATCTAGGCGAAGAGAAACCCATGTTCAAATTTGGCTCGAACCTATTCACAGACAGGAATTAAGAGCAAGAGGCATAGTCAACCAACCTAATGAATAACATTAGAGATACTTTTGGGTCGCCATCTGTGAATACATTCTACATAAATAAAAAGTACAACTTGCTATATGTAGCACGCCAAATCGCGCGCATGATCCAGGATGCTTTAGAGCCGGGGTGGACTACACCGATGGCGAGGTCCGTTTGTGACAGTGGTCCAGGGTTAATGTTATTTTCATCCTCTCCAAAAATATCCAAGAAACCAGCTGCGCGAGCCTTATTTCTAGGTTTCTTCATGACGTGGTCGCGTAACCCTGATTTTAGACTCGGTTGTTTGTCAACAAGCTCGCGGAGTTGATCTTTCGGGAGTTGTAGCAAAGCCCCAAAGCTAGCTGGCGCAATGACTTTCGCACATCTTATGAACCCCTCCCACAGAGGTGGATTTGTCCAAATTTTTTTGGTGATAAGCCGTGATAGCAGAGTTGTCGAGACAAATCCTACGAGAGATTTGTAGGTTTGCACAGCTTGAATAACCTAGTTGGAATAATGGTGTAACTGAGAACTTCGTGAATAATAATGTGGTGGATCACTCACGGTTCGCAGGAATAAAACCGGCAAATTGGGTTCATCCACAATCTGTTGCATGACCACAGCAAGAATTTCTGAGCGATAAACGTCAGTCATCGAGAAGCAGATTCCGATTGCTGCAAAACCAAATGTCAGGAAAGAGAAAATACGAGCATCACCAAGCGAACCTTCAATGGCACTTTTCAAGCCAATCTCTTTCTCGGACTCATGTAACAACACCATTAACTCAGCGGGGGTTAGTAATTCGCTTTGCCGAACTCGTGGCAGATTAGACGTCACGCTGCCAAAAGTCTGTGGCGGAGTCGTGACGATAGAACTGAATACCGAGCGGACTAGATTTTTGGGCTCGGCTTGACCATTGAGAATCGAGACAATGCGAGGCAAGTGCCGCATGATGTCCGGCTAAAAAGGCATGGTCATCGAGGAGAAACACTATAAGCCGAATCCGCTGACCTTATCCATCTCGGCAATGATGGGGATGAGGAATCACGCATCGAGATCACGCTCGTTAATGAGAGCTTTCACCAGAGCCACAAGCTGAGCACTCGGTCGTCCGTGTTCCGTGAAAATAGTCAAGACACGCAAAGCCAGGGACTCGGCACCGGAAGGACAAGTACGCATCAGTGTCAAGAGTTTTCCATGAGTAGAACCAAGGGATTTGATAAGTGCGGTGATAAGCTCTTGGATAGCCTCTTGAACAGAACAGTGACATCCATTTGACCATATGCTTCAAAGATTCTGTAAGAAAAAAGGGGGAGCGATGATGAGTATGTTCTGTTTGTCAACGTCATCGACACCTACTCATCGAGAAACTCGGGAACCTTAACGGACAAAGAGAACAGTAGCTCGACATGCTGCAAAACGTGAGCCTTTTGTGCAGGAAGATCAATTTGGTCCGGTAAGTATGGCGTCTGAACAAGAGCCTCTGGTGGTAATTGTCCGTCAAAATGTTCAATGAATCGACTCGTAAAGATGGTCTCTGCACGACAAACTCGCGCAGCGTTGTAAACCCAACTTGCATCCTGTCGGCATCGACACTCGAGTCAGTGTTTCCTGGTTTGGAGATAGCACATTCCGTACCTGTCAGCATCAACACAAAGGTCCCGCAGCAGAGTCAGGACATCCTTGGACACAGAGGGAAGGTCAAGTAAAAAGCGAGGGAACGTCCGGTCTTTTCCATCGAGTAACGTTTGATACGAAGCAACGATTTGGCTAAGCCAAGTGTCATAATTTGGGCGCTGGAATTTGTTTGTTTAATCATAACGCAAGAATTGATTGATAAAATGGTACCCAGTTGTGATTTTTGGCTCCCCTGATCCGATCGTTGTACCATTCCTCGTTCATCCAAGTTGCAGCAAGGCGTATCCTAGAGGTGATCATCAGTCTTGCACAAGCCAATGTTAAGAGCCATTTTGGTACCGGGAAGGGAAGTCTGCCATGATATAGTCTGCTGCATGTAAAAGTCCATCAGCATTACTTTCATCACCAATTGTTTCTGTGAGGTGGGCCTCTTTGCCTTTGTGGGACTGTTCTTATCACCATTCGAACCAACACTAACATCCATGTTGCGGGCTAAATCCAAGCCAGAATCACTTCTGCGCCGCTCCATATTCGAGATGCATGATTCGATCATCTTCAGAGAGTTGGTTCGGTGGTGGCAATTTGAAACCTTTGAGTTCCAGCTCTCCGTCGTCATCGTCCAGCTCTCCATCCGTAACAAACGATCTTCCTGACAGCTCAAACGAAATCAGTGTGAGCTCTGTTAGGAAAGATAACCACGATATACCGTGAAAACAGTCAAGACAAGTACGTTTAACAACTTCAGCATGGATCCTCCGAGTGAGTCCTATCGTTTTTTCCTTCGTCTATTCCACACTGACCTTTTGAAGCTTTTGCATTCACCGAAGATCAACTGAGTAAAGCCGGTCTTCTGGGCGATGGCGAGTCCCTTAGTCTTTTTGCGTGTCTATGCCACACTTACCATCTCCCTTGTAGGAGTTTCTGAACTCGCTGCGCAGGTGATTACGACCATGAAAGAGCACCCGGGGCTGTTGAGCGAGTCCCTTAATTTCTTTCCGCATCTATACCACACTTACCACCTTCCGTTCAGAACTATCGCTTTTCGCTCTCCAGTGCGTTAACTCCAGGGGCCACCAACGCAATGGCCCTGGCTTGCCCGGCTCCCCGCCCCTAAGCGACGTGTCTGCGGTGCCTTCCAATCTCTCCGCCCTCACCCTCGCCAGCGATGTCTCCGTTGTCTCCAGATACACCCCCGACGATTACGAGAGGACTTCCTACTATAATGGCATCACCGGGGACAGCGACCACCCAGAACTCGTATACCGTTCGGACTTCCTCACTACACTCTTCCCCAAGCCTGCCGACAGATACTCCCATATCCCGGTCAAGTCGCTCCGTGGAGTCTTTGACACCCCGCTCAATGGTGTCTGGGACACTGTCGGTCCCGAGATTCGTGACCTGATCAAGACTCGGAAGATTGACTGGTCGTCCATCGACCCTGCCCGCTTCTTCACCCACGGACCGCCGGGAGAGGAGGAGAAGGGGAGTCTCGGTCCCGTCGTCATATGGGTTGGTGTCATTCCTGGTTCTACCTCCTCCGATACTGCCCATGAGGTCTCCCAAGAGATCCTTGCGCTTCTCCTGAAGAACGGAGTCGAGGATGCTGTTGTGGAATGGCGTGCGGCCGTCTCGCAGAGGCTGGCTGGTCCACCCCTTATGCGCCATGTCGGCAGCCACAATGCCACCCACTATGTCCGTCGCTTCCTCACTGCTCTTCTCGGCATTCCCCTTGCGATCGAAGGGATGGAGGAGGATGCCCAGGGCACTCTTACTCTCTGGTTCCACGAAAACAAAGGCAAGGACGGCAACCCCAGCGACAAGGTTTACGGAGTCAGCAACTGCCACGTCCTTCGCAAGGACACCACCGTCGCGTACGAGCACAGAGGCGGCGCACCCAAGGACCACGTTCGAGTTTGCGGAATGCGTCGATTCCAGCGGGGCCTCGACGAGATCAGGAAGGCCATCAGTGACCACAGCATTCTCGCTGACCTTTGGGCCCGAGAGATCGTCAGTTTGGAGGGGAAGGCGAGGAAGGACACGGAGAACGCCAAAGCGATCCGCGCGAATCGACGCAAGTTGGAAGACGCAAACGAGGCCATCGCGGATCTCGAGGCCCTTTACGACGAAGTCACGAAAGACTGGTCCGACATTAAGTTCCACCGCAACATTGGCCACGTTCAGTATGCTGCACCCATCACGGTCGACGTCAAAGGCGGCACACTGTATACCTCGGACTGGGGTGCGTTCTTGGCCGCTGAGGCGAAGGTCAAGGATGAGTTCGAGGGCAACGTCGTTGATCTCGGTGCGTGTCGACTCATCTCTCTCATATTTACCTCGTCTAACGAAATCAACATTGTTCAGGATCTAAGTTTTCTCCTCCAGAACTTACGGCGATGTTCTATTCTGTGGGTGGTGGTGCGACCACGTTCAAGTTTCCCGAGGAGAGAAAGCTCAGGATCAAGGCTTGCGCTACGAAAGAGGACCTCGCCAACACCGCAGAGTTCGACAGCGAAGGCCAGCGTCGCCTTACCGTCGGTAAAGTCGGCAACACTACCGACCTCACCGTCGGACGCTATGCTGGCCTTGTGTCATTTACTCTTAACGAAGCCGGCATCGAGTCCGTCGAGCTCGGCATCTACAATTCTGGCGTCAAGAGTGTCGAACCCTTCTCCGCCAAGGGAGACTCGGGCTCCCTCGTCTGGCACACGAAGGACGGCAAAGCTCGCATCCTTGGCCAACTCCACTCTGGAAGTAACAAAGGCGGCTCGACCAGCAACCATGTTACTTATTGCACCCCTGGCTGGCACCTCCAGGACGAGATCAAGAAGGAGTTCAAGCACGCCAACTTCTACCGCATCACCTGGTCAGCTTGAGAACAACATCGTCGGCTATCTACTCTCCATCTCCACGCTCCTTCTTCTTCTACGACTCGTTCTACTGTCTCGGCCCTCGAGTATCTATTGGTTGGTTTTTGGTGCAGACAGATGCTTTGATCGTTGGGAGGCTGTAAAGGTTCATCTCTTTCTTCCGCCTCATCCTTTCGTACACATAGCTGACGATGTTTGAAGCCAGTACATTGGTGAGCCGTTCCATGCCGTGGAACGGCTCGCCAATGCACTGGCTCTTCCCCATTCCCAACTGTCCTCACTCTCATTTCCTGACCCCTGGTTATGTTCTCGCCGTCGTTGGTGCATACGCGTGTCTTGCTCGTTGGATCGCCGTTCAAGTTCGTTTCTTTCTTTCGTCTCATCTTTTCGCAATGATCACTGACGTCATCGACGGGTAGAGGTCTACCCGTCGATCATTTCAAGGGAAACCCATGTTCAAATTTGGCCCGAACCTATTCACAGACAGGAATTAGGAGCAAGAGGCATAGCCAATTAACCTAATGAATAACATTAGAGATACTTTTGGGTCGCCATCTGTGAATACATTCTACATAAATAAAAAGTGCTACAACTTGCTATATGTAGTACACCAAATCGCGCGCGTGGTCCGGGGTGCTTTAGAGCCGGGGGTGGAATGTTCTACGCAGGTAATTCACCAATGGCGAGGTCCGTTTGTGGCAGTGGTCCAGGGTTAATGTTATTTTCATCCTCTCCAAAAATATCCAAGAAACCAGCTACGCGAGCCTTATTTCCGGGTTTCTTCATGACGTAGTCGCGTAACCCTGATTTTAGACTCGGTTGTTTGTCAACAAGCTCGCGGAGTTGATCTTTCGGGAGTTGTAGCAAAGCCCCAAAGCTAGCTGGCGCAATGACTTTCGCACATCTTATGAACCCCTCCCACAGAGGTGGATTTGTCCAAATTTTTTTGGTGATAAGCCGTGATAGCAGAGTTGTCGAGACAAATCCTACGAGAGATTTGTAGGTTTGCACAGCTTGAATAACCTAGTTGGAATAATGGTGTAACTGAGAACTTCGTGAATAATAATGTGGTGGATCACTCACGGTTCGCAGGAATAAAACCGGCAAATTGGGTTCATCCACAATCTGTTGCATGACCACAGCAAGAATTTCTGAGCGATAAACGTCAGTCATCGAGAAGCAGATTCCGATTGCTGCAAAACCAAATGTCAGGAAAGAGAAAATACGAGCATCACCAAGCGAACCTTCAATGGCACTTTTCAAGCCAATCTCTTTCTCGGACTCATGTAACAACACCATTAACTCAGCGGGGGTTAGTAATTCGCTTTGCCGAACTCGTGGCAGATTAGACGTCACGCTGCCAAAAGTCTGTGGCGGAGTCGTGACGATAGAACTGAATACCGAGCGGACTAGATTTTTGGGCTCGGCTTGACCATTGAGAATCGAGACAATGCGAGGCAAGTGCCGCATGATGTCCGGCTAAAAAGGCATGGTCATCGAGGAGAAACACTAAAAGCCGAATCTGCTGACCTTATCCATCTCGGCAATGATGGGGATGAGGAATCGCGCATCGAGATCACGCTCGTTGATGAGAGCTTTCACCAGAGCCACAAGCTGAGCACTCGGTCGTCCGTGTTCCGTGAAAATAGTCAAGACACGCAAAGCCAGGGACTCGGCACCAGAAGGACAAGTACGCATCAGTGTCAAGAGTTTTCCATGAGTAGAACCAAGGGATTTAATAAGCGCGGTGATAAGCTCTTGGATAGCCTCTTGAACAGTGACATCCATTTGACCATATGCTTCAAAGATTCTGTAAGAAAAAAGGGGGAAGCGATGATGAGTATGTTCTGTTTGACAACGTCATCGGCACCTACTCATCGAGAAACTCGGGAACTTTAACGGACAAAGAGAACAGTAGCTCGACATGCTGCAAAACGTGAGCCTTCTGTGCAGGAAGATCAATTTGGTCCGGTAAGTATGGCGTCTGAACAAGAGCCTCTGGTGGTAATTGTCCGTCTTCCATATTTGCGTCGGTGTCGTCATTCATTTCTACATCCGTAGATTTGTGATTTGTAGATGATCGTGATTGCAGTTTTCGGAGCATTTGAAGTGCAAATGCGCGAATCATGCCATCCATGGGTTGTGCATCGGGCACCCAGCGTTTTACCGTAATAATCGCCGCTCCCCGTGTGATTTTTTCTACTCATTCAAGATCATGAACTTCATACACCAGACTTGCAGAGGACACTAACCTGGATGTGTGGTGAGTTCCAGCAAAATGTTCAATGAATCAACTCGTAAAGATGGTCTCTGCACGACAAACTCGCGCAGCGTTGTAAACCCAACTTGCATCCTGTCGGCATCGACACCCGAGTTAGTGTTTCCTGGTTTGGAGATAGCACATTCCGTACCTGTCAGCATCAACACAAAGGTCCCGCAGCAGAGTCAGGACATCCTTGGACACAGAGGGAAGGTCAAGTAAAAAGCGAGGGAACGTCCGGTCTTTGCCATCGAGTAACGTTTGATACGAAGCAACGATTTGGCTGAGCCAAGTGTCATAATTGGGGCGCTGGAATTTGTTTGTTTAATTATAACGCAAGAATTGATTGATAAAATGGTACCCAGTTGTGATTTTTGGCTCCCCTGATCCGATCGTTGTACCATTCCTCGTTCATCCAAGTTGCAGCAAGGCGTATCCTAGAGGTGATCATCAGTCATGCACAAGCCAATGTTAAAAGCCATTTTGGTACCGGGAAGGGAAGTCTGCCATGATATAGTCGAGTATTGTCTGCCGCAGCTGATCTTGACGCATGTAAAAGTCCACCTCATCAGCATTACTTTCATCACCAATTGTTTCTGTCAGGTGGGCCTCTTTGCCTTTGTGGGACGGTGGCTCCGCTGTTCTTGTCACCATTCGAACCAACACTAACATCCATAGTTCTGCGGTGTTATTGTTGCGGGCTAAATCCAAGCCAGAATCACCGCCTGTGAACTCGTCTGCGCCGCTCCATATTCGAGATGCTGAGTTTCGCATGAGCCTGATTCGATCATCTTCAGAGAGTTGGTTCGGTGGTGGCAATTTGAAATCTTTGAGTTCCAATTCAAGCCCATCACCAATGTCGGTACCCAGCTCTCCATCGGTAACAAATGATCTTCCTGACAGCTAAAACGAAATCAATGTGAGCTCTGTTAGGAAAGGTAACCACGATATACCTCTAGATTTAATCTGTCCGGTTCATATTCAATCTCTTCGTCAATGTCCATTTGAAGGGGATCGACAGATTCTTGTTTGACTGTTGGGGGCGTTGCGGATTTGGCAAGGGGTACCGACACAGGTTCTGGAACAGAATTCTGGGCCGGGATGGTGGGTGCGGTAGGGATTGATGGCATAAGCGCAGGCAAATCAGTGGCCCGGTTGGAACGATACAACTGAACAAGAGCAACAAGTGCGGGTTCCGTAAAAGCTTCTATATTGGCGACGATTAGATCCGTGATGAGGGACGCAGGTAATGATGTGAAATCAAAAGCGGCCAGAAACGAGGCTGAAGTAGTGCCATCTCGTTCTTGTTCCAGTTTCGGTCTTTTTGGATCTGAAGGTTGCTCGTTCGACAAAGGGAAGGGGCGTTTTCTTGACTCAGCAGCGGCCGCGGTAGCGATTTTGAATCGTCTTTCTTCAGCTGCAGCTTTGTCCATACGACTTGCTTGCTCGCCAAGAGCCTCGCTGATCAAGGAGGCATATTGAGCATTCTGTGGAACACTTCAAATACACAATTAACAGTATACTTTATTGAATTTCTTGGTGCCGACCTACCGGGAGGTGTGACCTAAGAGTATACGGATTGCTTTTTCTACACTTCGGGTACTGGATGTCGGAAGACCAACAAGACTTGCTGGAGTCCATTGCTTTAGTGCCGCCACTATAAGCTGTACTGTAGAAGGCCGAGTCTTTGTCAATGGGCCCCAACTATTAATCAGGGCAGAAAGTAAATCCGGATTTCTACGGGGAGAGATATTAATCAGGGTCAGTCAGAGAAATAAACTAGAGCACTCACTGGCTTGTGTAAAGCAACGCAACAGAACCTTCCAGCAAATGTTTGCCTTCGGCTTCCAGTGTGGCGATCGAGATGTATGGATGGTCTGCTGGACAGAACGAGATGTTCGGGTCGTTTTTGTTTTGGAGCTGCAGGATTTACAACATTCAAGAATATATTGTAAGTGAAACGTCAGATGTAAGACTGGAGATAAGCTGTAGAGGACTACCCTAGGGTCAGAAATGCCGCGCGTTTGAACGAGAATCACTCGTTGCAGGAACTTTACCGCCGACAACTTTATGCCAACGCTAACGCTCGAGGACCAAACGAATTCGAGTATCCGAGTTTTACACTGGACCAGTGTATCCCATGTAGCCCGCATGTTGCGGTTAGTACACCTAAGTCGAGGCAAAGGTAAGCGACACTGAGTGTGAGATGAGATGAACGATCCGTACAACAGGCGGAATAGCATCGGATACATCGACGTGAGAGCTTGAATGGCGGCCTTGATTGTGAAAGGATTGGAATCATTAATGAGGCCTGCTAACGTGTCCAGTGACCTGGCGGCGACTGAGAAAACCGATCATTGAGACTGGCACTTCAAGCTCGTGGTGGGTGACTAACGTTGTGTGCGTGCGTCCAGCGCTAAACTGGACCGAGAAATTGCAAAGTGCAGCAGATCCAGAACCCATCTCTTCAGCATTGAATCCCCAGCACCGGGAACTATCTTGAGAAGGGTGGTGCACAAAATGGGGATTGGACTTGGGTGGGCTTCAAGTGATTCACGTAACGTAGCAAGCAAATCAGCTTGCTCTTTGGAATCAGCTTGGACAGACAAAGCTGCCGAAAGCGCCTGTAAAGGGTCTACCGGATTATCCGCCATCCTGTATAATTGCGAAGACTTGGCCGACTTCAGAGGAAACGAAAGCAACACATCGGTCGGACTTTGAAATTCTTACACAACCGACCTCTCCATACATGGTGTGTTTGCTGATCCACTGCTTTGAGGACGTGAACTCATTCACGACATAAAGGCTGCTCAGCCGTCGCAAGGTATTCAGACCCTCCTCGAAGCGGAGAAAGAGGCGGCCAAAATAGTACAGCAAGCCCGTCAATGTGGGTCTGTATTTGACATTTCCCTACCCCCCCCTAATATATAGTTTACAGATCGCGTCCAGAAACTCAAAGACGCCCGGTCAGAGGCCAGCAAGGAGATTGAGGATTATAAGAAAGCCAAGGAGCAGGAGTTCAGGGTGTTTGAGTCCTCAGTATGTGGACTCGGCTCGTACACAATACCTACTGACATAAACCTCAGCACGCTGGTACAACATCAGATGCCCAAAGCGCGGTAGATAAGGAGACGGAAATCAAACTGGAGGCCATTACAGAGTCGTATAATCGGAACAAGGACTTTGTGGTGAAGAAATTGCTAGAACGCGTTGTACTTGTCAAGCCAGAGTTGCACCGTAATTTGAAGAAGTTGGGCTAACGCTCACGAACTCGTGAATGGAGTGCAATAATAATTACCATGAGGCTATGTAATTACAAGGCATGGTAGCCATCTACTTAATATCCTTCTATATTGATAACACAACGCGGATGCATGGTGACTGGAAGCGCATACATTGAATGTGATGGTATACCTACTATCTCTCATTGGCGAGCCACGGCATCCCAACCGGCATACTGCTCGCCCCTGTCCGAGAAACGTCTAGATCGGAAGATGCTATGGGTATTTGGGCTGGTATCGGTCTTCGCGGCAGTGAACGGTGCTGTATTGGCTGATTCTGAATCTCCGAGCGGGAGTGCGAACCTGTCGACCATGCACCCACTACCGAGCCATCCTTAGGAATCCACGAGTCAAGGAGTCCGCTTGCCTTCAATGACGGCAGAGATTGTGGGCCGTCGATGATGCCATGGTTCCGGTGACACATCCCACTTTGAAGGGCAGGGTCAATATTAGCGTCGCCGATCAATCTCTTAGATTCCATCTCATGAGGATCTTTTGCTTCCCCAGGTGATATGGGGTCTAGATGTGGCGGCCGATTATGAAGTCGAAGATCACCAAGCGATTTCCCTAGCGATGGGTACGCCGATGGTGACACACTTGACGATCTAAATGTTGGATCGTCGCTATCTCGCTGTTGGCGACGCGGGATGGCCAGAGGACTGGTCACTGGGTTCCGAGTTTCCAAGCTGCGAGGTTGAGGCTGGCGAAGTTGCGAGTATTGGCGCCAGTCCCTTGAAACAAGCTCCTGAATGCTGAAACCCCAGATTTCCTGGTACTCTGTAGACCATTTTTGGATTTGAGGGTCGTCCCGTTTGCAGTACTTGACCAATGACTGTAACAGTAGAATGAAACTCCAATGCCATTATATTCACGGAGTCCTTACCCAAAGAGCGGCACCCACTGTGAGAAAGGCCTAGTAAACATACAGCCGAGAGACAAATATCCAATTACATACTTATTAAACTGGTTAATGCCCGACTTCCGAGTGACGATACGATCGAATCGAGGCACGAAAGGGCCCACTGTGGTTCAGTCTTCAGTCCTCTTTGACAACGTTGTCGTGCCTGAAGTTTCCGGCAAGTGAACATGAACAAAAATATAGCAAACACTTCAAACACTTACCCCATTCATAGCCAGCGTTACAGACGCGTGAAGGACATGCATACAAAAGAAGCACCATGCCCCCGTATTTGAGCTAGTCTCGTGCATTGACAGCTGAAGTTGAAGAGTTTCCTCAGAAAACCGGAGATGGTCGGGGAGGGAAGAAACCCAAGACTAAAAGAAGAAGAACAATCAGTCGCCGACAGGCTGGGGAAAAAGTTGGTGATACTCGCGTCCAATGCATGCTCCAAGTCAAGCAAAGAGTTAAAGGGATGGTTGGCTGGGTTAGGGTCTGTGCCTGATGTCATCCGCTATCGAGATAAAGCATCACGAGGCGACTCACCATTGAAAGCATCCAATATGTTCTCAACTTGGGAATACATGGAGATTACACGGATCAAGTGACCAAACTCAGACGCATATTGCGCCCGAGGTGCTGGCAAATACAAGTATTCTATCCAGGAACAATGAGCTATGCGCCTTGGTTCCTAGAAGACAAGCTACGTGTGACTTACCGGAGAGAGATGAATGCACCGCCAATTCGAAGCTTGTTTCGTCAACTGGTAATCGGAGCCGCAGCTCGTTCTCCTTTGGCGGAAGGATCGTCCCGAAGTATATAGATGACAGGAGATCCATGAGGTGGGTGAGCCAGAATATCCTACGCACACATTCGCGTTCGATGGAGGTCTCAACGAACTCAGTAGATGGAAGGGGAGTTAACGTTGGATTGTCGGGTTTATGGAGCTCTAAGCTCTCCACAATCTGAAGGGCAAGATCTATGAGATGAACGTGATCCACGTCAGTGAGAAACATGATACAGATACGGCAGTGATGCAACATACCACGATACCACGTGCTGTATGACGGTTTAGAAACCAAATCTTGAATTTGGAGAAGACAGAGAGCTTGAGCGGTAGCCAAATTGTGCTCGCAAGCAAGGCGGCCGGTGCCATCGAACATTTTCGAGAGGGCCTCTTGTGCAAAGGGTTTGCCCGCACAACGAGCCGGTATTGTACGAATGCGAGTTTGCTTCGACCACGGAGCAGCTACGGCACACACCGCATGTAGAAGATAGGAAGGTACTTGGTTGTGGCTTAAGGCAGCTGAAAACGATGGTTTGTGAATGATCATCCTGGTCGGGTTGCAATGTGTGAAAAATACTGGAGAAATAGTTCAAGTCAGATCTTGATGGAAAATAATCTCAAGGGACACCGACAGTTCACGAGTTCGCGAGTAAGTGAGTGATCAAGTCCTGCTGGACGGTCAAGAGTCGTGTTGGAAGCTGATCCGAGGTCGGTTGGAATCAACTCCACAGGGAGTAACTGTTTACCGTGCTCGAGCCTGAATCTTTTCCGAACACTTTCTTGATCGGCTGAAGGATTTAAGGGGGCTTGCAACGGGAACTGGGTAAAGGTGAAACTATTGGTTATTTGAGGCGCCTGAGGTGCGGGTTGGATGAAGTGATCCGGAGACTGGTTATCGAAGGCGAGATCTAGCTGGGGAGGATCAGGGCGATCTGGCTTGAAGGGACGAGGCGCTGGGACGGGACGTCCAGCAGAGTCCGTGTAGGTGCATGTTTTTGACGCGAAGTAGCTGAAAGACGTTGGCGGTGGGAATCACACAATAAATGGTAACGATCTTACCAATTGCTGCAAGGTGCTAAAACAAGCAGAGGCTCAGCTACAATTCGGTCTATGAATTCAGGAACTTATTTAACCCACAAGTACCATCGCACCGTCGCTTGCTCTTGTGGCAGGCGTCACAGGCCTTGTGAAATGTGTTACTACGGATAAGTACATACAGTGGAAGCAATACCTTAGCGAGACGCTTCCGCTTGGGGCCTTTTGCGAAGGCGACATCAGGCTGGCCCTTATCAAGATTCCAGGTGGTCTCGGTTGGAGGTGCCTGGACAGGCGAAGTGACGAGAGGATAGGCAGACTGGTGTGTGGGGGGAGGCTGCATCGAAGTGGAGGGAATACTATCAGAGGGATCAAAATGGTCCATGCGAGGAGAGACTGCGAAGGTGGTGATGAGGGCAATGTCCAGTGTGCGATCGATTCTTGGCTCCAATCTACGCGGAATTTGGGTGAAAGGGTGGGTGCAAAGAGAAAGCAGCCTTGAAGGATCCAAGACGAGGGAGGGTTAATGGGTCGTTAACGCCACCGACACAGTCCATAGGTCCCGCCAAGTTTGCGGTGACCGCCGGCAAGTCACATGCACTTATCGATTGGCTTTTCCGTTTGTTCGCCGGATTATCTTCAGCCATCCGTCGAAAAATTATTAGTTTTGGGTCATTTAAGGACGTGGGAGGTCCGTCTAATCTCTGCGAGGCCGTCGCTGGGTTGTAATACTCAATGTCCGTCGGCGTCCTGCCTTTCAGTTGCTAAATCCAGCCTCGAAGGAATGCCGACGGTAACATAATTTCATTCACTCTCCACCGGCTATTGCCAATTCTGAGTCGAAATTCGAGGGTCAGCTGGTTGCAAGTACTGAATGGTACATCTGCGTGATCAGTCGTCAAATAGACCAAAGCCCATGTCCTCATCTGATTCCTCCTGTGTACAGACAGCGAGTTAGCGCAAACTTAACCTTAGATAGCGTCGACATGCCTTGTCTTCTTCCTTCTCTTCCGGCTTTTTCTCCTCAGCGGCGGCAGCAGGTGCACCTGCCGCGGCACCTGCAGAAGCAGCGGCACCAGTCCCGCCGCCGGAAGGAACCTATCCCAGCCAAAAACGTTCTCAGCCTATAGAGATTCAGCCAATTTCTGCCACTCACGGAAGCAAGCTTGGATGAACCTTCTGCGATTAACTGCAACACAGTCACTTCTGCATCTCACATCCTAGAGTGAAGAGGACGCACATCATCGACACTTTTCCCTTTCAGCTCCGAGAGAAGGGTTGTGAGGCGATCATCGTCTGCCTCGATTCCAACGGACCCAAGAACTTTTTTGATATCTGCAGCGGTGGGCGACCCATTACCACCCGATTGGAGGAGAAGGTAAGCGGCAAGATGGCGCATCTAAAACCACGACCATAAGAACACCACAGCAGGCGAGGTGAGCCATAGGCATACTGCGAGTTGTGAAGAACGGCGGGGTTAGCTGGATGAACGGTAGCCACAAATCACTAGGAGATGGTAAATTACAAAAGTACATCATTCAGCAATAGAAAAAACAAACAAACATACGTTTAATCCTCAAAGGACGACCTGTGGATTCTATCCGAATGTTGTTTTCGTAGAGTGCTTGGCTGCAAAAGGTTGATACTGCACAGTACCACGTGACATTTTCAGCCACAACTTCGCCCCCACCCCCAAAACCTCATACAGCCAAAGTCTGCATACTCAAGATGGTACGACTACACCGTCGTCTGCTGTGGTACAAAATGGTGCTGATGCAACTGTGCAGGCTGATTCCTCCGTTACCGATCCCAAGGTCGCCGCCGACATGAAGAAGAAGCGGACCTTCCGCACCTTCTCGTATCGCGGAGTCGAACTCGACAAACTCCTGGACATGGGCAACGAGGAGGTATTTGCGCCGTTGATATTATTTGAACAATCGTATCCTCATTCCATTTTGACATACAGTTCATAGAAGTATGTTTGTTCATCCCATCACGATCCAACGACCGCACAAATAATCCTTCGTAGCTCGTCCACGCCCGTGTGCGCCGCCGATTCCAGCGTGGTATCAAGCGCAAGCCAATGGGTCTTATCAAGAAGCTGCGCAAAGCAAAGAAAGAAGCACCGCCCAATGAGAAACCGGCGGTCGTAAAGACACACTTGCGCGACATGATCATCGTCCCAGAAATGATTGGATCTATAGTCGGTATCTACAATGGCAAAGTGCGTTGTTTGTCGCTTAGGACTCGGACCTGTTTAATCAGGTTTGCCTCCTAGCTCTTCAACTCCGTTGAGATCAAGCCTGAGATGACGGGTCACTACCTTGGCGAGTTTTCATGCTCATACCGACCTGTCAAGCATGGTCGCCCTGGTGTATGTATCCTTACTCTCTCTTAAGATAATCTTGCTTCTCACATCCCGCTTCGTGAATTCAGATTGGTGCAACACATTGTACGTCTCCTTTCCTCTTTATATTCTGCAAGTAATATGTTAATGTGTTACCAAACATCCAGCGTCTCGTTTGTATGTCACTTTATTTCTTCCGTTGTCTCCTTCGCTGAGCCTTCTCCAGCATTCCACTCAAGTAAATCGTTTGTTCTTATCTGTCTCCATCCCAAAACATTATCATGCAATATAAGCTATGATGGTATAATTCGGCGCAAGTTTTTGACCTTCATTCGCTCGCTCTTCTTGCTTGAATGAGGACTATATCTGTGTGATCATATTGTTCATCGTTTGAAGTACAGTACACATAGTGCTATAACAGAAGGGCAAAGTTGATTGTGCATGCGCAGAGTTTGGAATTCTGGCCTTGCTAAATATGTGGCTATCCAAAGGCTCGGTCTTCCAAATGCATGAATCAATGCGGGGTATACTGGGTACCGCGAAAATATTCGTCCATGTCATACTGATAAGTGAACAGGCAGCATGATAAACCATCAGATTATGCGAAATCAAAAAGTGCAAAAAGGGCAGTTGAAAAGCATCAGCTCATGACAAGTAAGATATATAGGCGGTGAGCGAAGAGTGAGGATCTTATAGTGAGTGCACGGAGTCACGGGCGTTGTCGAGCTCCTTGTAGCTGGTTACCGTTTTCGGGTAAGGGATGTGGATGCTCGCCACTTTGTTTCGGCTGCACGTAAGAACTAGGCCGTGAAGGAGGGGAAACGTTAGGGTTCTTTGGTCGCGGTGTGGCAGGTGACTCCTCCGTTTGTGGAGATCGAGATGGTGGTCGTGCTGCAGCCATTGTTGTGCTTTGGGGTAGGGCGGGCGAACTTGATGGTGTCTGTGATGGTAAGGCACCGGAGGGATTGGGAGCTCGCATGTTTCGTTCAGAGGAGGAAGCACCAATCAATGAGCGGTCAGGGTTTGGCGAATTTGGTGGAGGGTAGCGAGGGGTGCTACTATTCGAATTATTGAACGGCAGCTGACGCCCATTAGACTTCAGCCTCATATACGTGTCGCATTTCTTCATGAAATCCTTGGATGACATCTCCAGGCTAGAAGAGAAATACTCCTGGTCATGCAGTATGGGCAAGAATTCATCTGGAACAGTGAAAAATATGTCTTGGAGTTCAAGCAAGGATGTCACGACCCGAATGGCCCCGAAGCTTTCGTCTCGGGCTGCATCTCGTGCACGGGAGTACAGAATACTTGGACAGATGACAGTCGCCAAATTTCCAAGGTCCATTTTGCTTCCCGTGGTTTCGTCCATGTGTGCGAACGATGCCACCCATTTCAAGAAGACGAACAGAACTTCCATTGTGTCTCGGTGACTCTTAGGAAGGATGAGAGACATCATATGCAGCAAACGCTGCCGTTCCTCCTCTTGCGGAAGACCTGTAGTGGTTCAGTATGAATATGACATACTGGGAACAGGAACACTGACCTTGTGATGCGACGAAGAGCCGGTGCAGCTTGAAAGTCAACAGAGGGTCGGGGAGATCCCGAAGGAACTTTTTCAGCAGCGCTGCGAGTTGGACTGGGTTATCCTGCGTGAGATCAACAGCAGCTGCGTCCCGATCGATGGCGTCAGTTAACTCCTTGAGACGTCTGATATTGCCGTTTTTTCGGAATATGCCTTCGACTGACATGTCTGGGGGAGATAATTATTAACCACTCCAATGAGAATACGGAGGAAACCAACCCATCTGTTTCATGGCGGAAATGACATCATCAATGAAACTGGGTATCCTCAGAGGGGTTCGGGAAGCTCCAAGTAGCGAATCGACACCTTCTCTCTCTACGAGAAGCTCAAGAGGAACGCCAAAGACACCTGGAACAAAACATGAGCAAGATAGTTCCAGGGTAAGGGGAGAAATTAACAGACCTTTCTTTTTGGGGTTGTTCCTGTTATTTCCTGGTTTGAACAACTTATTCCAAAACCCGCCTTTCTTTGCCTCAAGCAACTCCAGAATCTCATCCAAATCAAATTGGTCCTTTAAAGGAGATCGGTGTAAAGCAAGTACAGCACAATGCTTTACGATCGCTAACTCGAGTGAGCTCAGTTCTGCGATGCAGGGGATCGAGTTTTCTCGGGGAAGAGATCGTTGCTGTTCGCGAGCTTGAGCGGCCTCCATGAGGTGAGGTATATCAGCCAAGGTAATGCTGTTATCCACGGGGGGAATCCGCGGCTCGTACAGACCACCTGCAGGTGAGCGAAGGACACTCTCGTCACCCTCTGTATTATTGCGCGAAAAGGACGGCCGAAGAATCTGTCCTCGAAAGTGCGCAGTAGGTGTCCCAGATTGACCTTCGTGCTGAAGCCGCGACGAAGGCTGTTGCGGAGGACTAAGCGTTGGTGAATGACTTGGTAGTCGTGAGCTCTGCTGGCCTTGCTGACCTTGGCTAGCTTGAGATATCTGGGGTGCTGATCGGTGTTGTTGCAGGAATTCCAGTCCTTGGGATCGCGGAGAATGCAGTGCATCGGAGGGATGTGCATGCTTTCCAGCAGGACTCTCGACGACGGTAGATCGCTTCGGTAATCGTGTTGTGGCGGAAAGTTGACGATCCAGGTGCACCGATTTCATCGTCATAATATCACCAGGGTTACGATAAGGGTCGGTATTTGCTGCCGACAGAAGTTGCCCTGAAGCATTGGCTGGTTGCAAGGTCAGATATTTGCAATCGCAAAGCGAAACAAAAAAAAAAACCTACCGGGCGATAAAGGAACAACCCCCTGCTTCTTCAAGAGTAAATACAACCGGCGTAATGCTACGTTGAGCAAAAAGGCATACTGCTCCAGTCGAGACACAGCTTGGAACCCAGTTCGACATCCGGGATGTGCATGGTCAGTGCAAAAAACGACGGCCGGAATGTCCCCGCCCTCTTTTCTAGGGTCGACTTCATAACAAAAATCGTCAACATTGGCTGGTGGTCGCCGAGCAGTTGAAATCTTCGTGCTTTCCTTGTCCTTCTCCCTGTTATCCTTATCCTCCAAAGGGGTCTTTATTGGAGACACTGCAATCTTTCTGCACGTTTCGCACTGCACACAGTACGAGTGCCACCTCTGATATGTGCCAAGTCGCACACAATCTTCCTCTACCGTGATGGCGCACTTGGCACAGAGGTCAGATGGCGGGCTGTTCACCGAAATTTTAACAGTATTCCCATCCTTCGGCACATTGAGCGCAAAAGGCGAGTCACCAGCATTCTCTGGTGCCAAGCTCCTGAAGCCATACGTGACTCCCTGGGTGCCAAAGTTGCCGGTCTGATTTGATGACAAAACGGCACCATTAACGCCCCTAAGCATTCGCCGCGCGCTGGGGTTACCGCCCTGCACGGCTAGCAGATGGAGTTTATCCAAAAACGACGTCATTGCCTCTTGCACACAGTGCTCTCTCTCCAGTTTGAGAGCTCCTGTGAGCGCAATGCGAATGAGGATCTTCAGGTAATGTGCAAGCCCAGTAACCAAGGCGAGGAGCTCCTGAGTCATACCCATCCTTCGTTCTCCGGTTTCTTGTGTATGTGACAGCAAGGTAAAAAGATCGACAGTTTTACGGCAAAGCATGCGCGCTTCTCGGACATGCGACATTCCTGTATTAGCCCAATATGTCAGGAACGAACAACTGCTTGACGATTTTCAAAGTGATTACCTTTCGCGTTCAGTCTTGCAAAATGATATTCGAGGTCGTCGATGGTCGCAAATAGAACTTCTACATGGAGTATGAATTTTTCCGCCATCCTGATGGCTTCGAGGTACTGTCCGTTGCTGACCTGCCGTAGCATATCGGAGATGCATGCCGCACTTGACTCTTCGAAGGCAGAAAGAACGCTGGTAAAAGCTTTAAAAATGTGAATAGGCAAATGCGTCGTGCTTACGTCCAGATACGATAGACTTCTTGTTCCATCGCGAGTTGTTTCTCCTTCAAGGACGCAGGTGTCTGATGTTGCTCGTCGGTTAAGTCATCGACAGAGGCAGAGCTAGTGGGTCTCCGCGACACCACTTTGACGTTCCAAAACTAAGGGGTGATTGAGTTACTGTTTATATTTCAAGACAAGGAACCACGCACTTTATGGATCATGTAACACTCAGGATGCCAGCACTCGTCGCGCATGTTACGGTTGATTTCCACGAACTGCTTTAAAATGGCGCTGCTGCATCCCGCGCATTTGGTGGCGAACCGAGTAGAATAATGGAAATGACAGTAAACGTCACCATCGTGCTCGTAATACGAATCTTGCGGGCCGAACAAAGTGGAACAGAGGGAACATGTAAAGTGTTCCACATGAAACTTCTTGTCTGCGGATAGAAGGTTCAGACTGTAGACCTCATTTCTTCATCGCGTGACGCACTGCATGCTGTTATATAACTCCCTCGCATGGCCGTACCGCATTTGGCGCAGATCAGGTTCAGACGGCGAAAATAATCTCGCTCGCATAGTGGACTCAATTTACCATCTGGTCCTTCGATGGGGAAGAATTTAGAGGCTACAACCTCTCCGCAGTCCTGGAGTACAAAATATCAAATAAAGGGAGCCAGGAATTGAAAAACCAAACGGACCATGCAATTGAAGCAATTGAGGTGATAGACAGTGCTTAATGCACGCACAAATGCTCCATGCATGGGATTCCCACATGCTGAGCAGGATCTGGAATTGCAGTGAATCAATATTCGGGCTGAAAATGCGAAAAAACCGACGCTGAAACCAGGCTTGTGGAGGCTGTAGAAGGAGGTCCCATTCTAGCAGCATCAGACTGTCTAGAAGAGCCGGAATTGGCAGAAGAGATGGAGGAGATACTCAGACGATGGTTGGACCCTTCAGAATTTCCCGAGGAGGATGGATGATCCTGAGGTTTAGGACTTGCCGACATGGCCGAACGATTGGGGAAAAAGGTAGGCGATTTCCCTGTGGATGGACCGGAAGTTCCTGCGGTGTGAGAGTTTGAACCCCCATGGTTGAGGTCTTCACTACGAGTCTGTTCGAATGAGAAGACGGTACGATCAGGTCTGGGTGTGTCGACGGTAGAAGATCGTGTAGGAACGTTGGGTCGGTCAGGCGGGCGAGACGAGCCAGAGGAAGTAGGGGATGGTGCAGAGGAGGGACTCCTAACAAGAGAGCTGGCTCTCCGGCCTTTCTGAGCCCGAAAAGGATCGGGATCAGATGGAGGATAGATCCCTGAGGGTGCATTCTGTGGATTGCTTGACCACGGCGACGGAGCACTACTATTCCCCGGTACGTTGCTCATGAGTGCAATTAGGGTGAAGGCGCCAGGGCTGTTTAGTATGGCAGAGTTTTGACAAGCGGAGAGAGGTAACAAGTAAGAAGGACAATACTTGAGTATTAGGGAGGAAACAGAGCGTGACAAAATATTTGTGATGTGTTGTTACACATGAGTGTGACCACTTGGAGCCAGATCGACCAAAGCCAGCAACCGCGCTGCAAGAGGGAGATGCATGTCTCCTGTCGAAACCAGGCATGGCCTACTCGATACTTATCCAACGGGATAACTTGTCAGCTTGAAGACAGAAGGCTGAGATTCACTCACGGTGAGATCTTCCCATATTACGGCACTAACTACCGCTAAATGTTTTGCGCTCAAACCTTTGCCTGGACTCAAAAATAATACCACAGAGTTACTGACTGTAAGTTGGTATGGGAGCTCGTCCATCGCATGTACTGTAACCTTGAGCCTTGTTTATCATGTGATCTGTGATCATCCATACATCTATTACTGTAAACACCAAGAGCACCTCATCATGGACTTGAAGAAAGATAACAGAAGTGCACAAAACGCGACAAGATTCTTTCCACCACTTCATTTCCATATGTTTATCGGCCCCGGAAAACAAGTCGGCTTCATCACGGCATGATGCCCTCCATCCCTCAAATGGGATTCACTAGTGCCGGAAGGAAGTGCCATTCTCTATGGGTTCTCCCATGACGCCACATTTCTGTGGTGTTATCTGATCGATTGACAACCAATATCAATTGGAGTCTGGATGATCCATATACCAACCCGGGCTTGGCCGCTCCGACCATTTAACCATGTGCGACAGAATCCGACGGTAATCTCCCACCCCCCCCCCCCGATGTCTCTCCCAGCCAAAGACCATATCCCGTTCTCCGGTAGCCAACCATCGGAACCCTCCAGCATTCTTTATTCCAAGTCCCAACGCCCACCAATTGATTATAGTTCCTTCTCCGCGTTCAAGAGTAGTCTCCGTGCCAGGTTTATCAGCCTTTGGACCAGACGCTTCGTTCTATCTCTTTTATCTGGACAGCTCCTCTCGTTGTGCATAACGTGCACAAATGTTACCACAACAGAGTTGCTTATGAGGAACTGGGCCTTGCCCACTACCCAAACCTTCTTCTTGTAAGTGTTTATTCAATCAGCCAACCAACGATCTGATTATGTCCGAAGATATTTTTCACTGTTCATTATTTATACCCCCTACACCGTGTATAAATGTACGTGATTAACTTGTACTTACTCAACCACAACGAAACCTTATTCTTGTGGTTAGATGGACTCAAAGGGTGGGGTCAAATGATCTTCCGAGACGGTTGGAAATGTTCGTCATCCCCCACTCTCTAGCGCGTGTTCTCAAAACTCATCCCCCTTTGCAGACTTTCTCTTGGCTGCGTGTGATGTGGAAGGTAATTTCCTAGTTGTCAAGGTCGGTCGAGTTATACAGATCCCTTCCCCTTTCCTCTGCTCATTTTCTTGGGAGGCCTATCAATACACAGATCTGTTGTCTTGTATCCTTCTCGACGCGTAAGTGTATGCCTTCCTACCCAAAGTTCCTAATTGTATACGCGGCACTAGATGGGCCATACCCATTTGCCTTATTCTTTGTTGGGTCTACATGAGGACTAAGTACCACTGGACTCAAATATTGGTTAGTCTCGCTATCGATAGCCTGTTTCCATATTTTAACTTGTATTCTATCACAGGGTGTCCTTATTTCAGTTGGGGGGCTTGGGATGCTCGTGGGATCTGACTTACTGACAGACAAAAACTATCCGGCGCTGAACAAAGGCAAAGGGGATGCGTTCATGATCCTAGGTGCCACACTTTACGGAATCTGTGCGTCCAATTCTCATTGGCTAATATGCCTAAGGGTAACCCCTTCTCTATCAGCAAACGCGACGGAGGAGTTTTTTGTCAGAAAATCCCCTCTTTACGAAGTATGCCTGAGCTTATCGTGCCGATCGCGTGAGTAACCCCCCTCTGCACTTTAAATAGGTGGTTGGCCAATTGGGGATGTGGGGCACACTGATAAGCGGGGTCCAAGCTGCCTCCTTGGAACACCGGGGTATGAAGACCGCGAGTTGGAATGGTTTCACTGGTGGGTGCCTGCCAGTCACAAGCCGGACTCAAGTTAATACTCACATTCTTTCCCTTTGGCATCTCAGTCGGGTTGCTGGTTGCATACACCAGCTGTATGCATGCCTCCTTTGTTGCCCTATTGTCATGCTGACGCTTGTGCAAAGCCATGATCATTTTGTATACCATTGCTCCAATTTTATACCGGTTGGCCTCCTCGGCATACTTCAATCTCAGCCTTCTTTCCAGTGATTTCTTTAGTCTTTTATTCGGTGCCGTCCCCTTTCACATTCCCTGCATCAGCTATATCTCACCATTTCCGATAGGTTTGTTTCTCTTCGTATGTTCATTCAAACCGTTTGTCTGGGATAAAAAGCATTCAATCTCCGTCCTCCATGTAGCACTTCAAGCCATTCTGGCTGTACTTTCCCGCTTTTGCAATCGTCGTTTTGGGACTTATCGTGTACTTCTGGCATGCCAAACGTAAGCCTCCCGCTACTGTCTCTTCTGAACTTTGTTAAGCCTTTGACCAGCGGAGGATCAAGGAATCCTAAATCCGAAAGCGCCTGCCTATGTACGAAAGGTACGTAACGCCGGAGCGACAGAAGTGCTTTTGCCTGCTATGGAAAAGGATGAAAAAGTTTGATGAAAAAGAGGCTTGACGACTGTGCCCGAATGTAATATAAGTGCTATGCTCTCCTCTCAGTACATATCACATGTTACGCGCAAAAAACACATGAGTTCGAAGATTCAGACAAGCCGAGGTGAATTACGCCTTTCCTCATTTAGTAAATCCTTCTGCTGCTGATCGCGCCGGGCGCGATGATCCGCAAGTTTCTATTAAAAGCGACTTGAGTGGGGTGAAAGAGTAAGATGGAAGAGCTGCTTACGATTTTAAGAGACTCGGCTAGAGACAGTATCGAATCAAGCGTCGCTTCGGATAGCTCACTCACCTTTGGAAAACTGAGATCAACAAGTCAACAAACGGATCAGACATGCTTACGGTGTCCCCGGCATGACGACCCAGAGCCAACAAATGAGCTTTTTCTTCTTCCCATTCCTTCACTTTCTGTTGCTCAAAAGAGCGCCACGATGGATCGCGAAATTGGCCCGGATTGGTGGCCCCAACGGGGTATGAGGAAAACGGATCGTCGTGATTTAGAGCTTGCACTGGTACGCGACGACACCAGCGGATGCGACTTTCGTCCGAATGCATCTCCTTGTGCTTTATGAACCAAGTCGCTGCAACGCCTCCCAGTACGAACCAAAAGAGGCGGGGGGTACGAGAACGATAATAATGGTAAAACCCAGGATATCGATACATGGTGCGAGATTGGCTAATTGTAAGTAGGATTTGACGGTTGGTAGAAAAGTAGCCAAGAGAGGGTCGACATTGCAGACTCTTTTATGAAGAACGCAAGCCGGTAGGTCGACGAATAACACCGGCTGGCCAAAGTAATGTCGCCGGTTGGCCAAAGTGTGCGTAAGTGGTAACGTGACTCGTCGCGGAGATAGCCGAACGTTGTCTTGTACTGCCAACATGAATAAATTGAAGGGACAGATTTTTCCATCAAAACGATGTCTGACCACCCAAGAAATGAGCCTGAATCACAGGAGTCAAATAAGAGGAAGAGAAGAGCATGCGATGTTTGTAGGCGCAAGAAAAGTAGGTCTCATTGATTCCCTAGTTCCCCTGTACTCATTACAACACTTCTCAGTTGGCTGTATATACTATTGTACTCTACGAACCACATCCGCCACTCATTCTGTATCTTTAGGTGACGGACCACAGCCTTCTGGCGCCAAATGTTCAAATTGCTTCGCCAGTTCGTGCGATTGCACTTACACCGCACCAGAAAAGGTATCCATCTCCCGTGGAATGCCAATAACATCTTGTTGTGCTGAATCATTGTGCTCTCCTGAAGCGTGCTAATACTAAGAGGTATGATTTTCGCGCGTAAATCCTTCGTCTGTTCACGACGAGACAAGTTATGTTGCAACTCTCGAGAATCGTCTGGCAAACATGGAGAAGTTGTTGAATAAGGTCAGGAAAATAGGATTATCTCTAAAGGATGTGTGTTTTGACAGCGGAATAGCTTTGTCCAGATGTGGACTACGAACAAATGACCGCCCTGACTGGGCCAACCAACCCACAAGGATCCGAGGCTCCAGCCCCTTTGGATGCCACGTCCTCGGATGAACATGATATGCGTCCAGCTACAGTTAATGAGGAAGATACGACCTTTGCCGACACGGCTGACGCCGTCAAACAAATGAGGCTTGATTCCGATCACAGGAGCTTTTTTGGCAAATCTAGCCAAGTCATGTTGATCAAGAGAGCTCTGGACCTTAAGAAAGAATGTATCGGCGACAACCCACCTCACTTACCACAAGGATCCTTCAAACGACTTGAATTTTGGACCGTCCCTTCCGTTAGCTTTTCTACTTTAATCGACCTGATTGGCTTTCCTTACTGATTACTCTCAGTGGGAACGCCCGACTTTTGCCGAGCCTGAACAACCACCATACGTGTTTCCAGATCCCGATCTAATGGCGGCTCTTTTCAACTTCTACTTCAATGAAACCAATCAGCACATGCCACTTTTACATCGCCCGACATTTGAGAAATCTGTCGTCAATGGTTTACACTTGCATGACAACGCCTTCGGAGCTGTTGTGCTTTTGGTTTGTGCCGTGGCTTCCCGCTATTCTACCGACCCAAGAGTCTTTATGGATGGTGCCGACAACAATCGATCGTGTGGCTGGAAATGGTTCCAACAAATTCGCATAATGAAAAAGAACGTCTTGACTCCGCCATCCCTGTATGATGTGCAATTCTGCTGCGTGAGTTCGTTCCCTTATCCTTTCGAGTAGTTACTCGTTCATATCTCTAACTTTTTTTTTTAGCTCGCCGTTACCTTCCTATATGGCTCATCGTCCCCGCAATCAACTTGGTCTCTAATTGGCATCGGTGTTCGTTTTGCGCAGGAGCTTGGGGCCCATAGACGCAAACCAGACAGCCATGTACACACCGTCGAGGACGAGTTATGGACTCGGGCGTTTTGGTCAGCTTTTATTTCAACCAGATTATCGTGTCTGAGGTGTTCATAATTTTTTTTGGCAGGGTACTCGTTTACATGGACAAGGCCGTAAGCACCTCTCTTGGCAGGCCTTGTGCTATACAAGAAGAGGAGTAAACTAAACTTTTCAAATGCCTGTCCGTGATCCTGAGACATCCTTTCTTACTAGCTATGACCTCGAATTTCCAAAGGAGTGTGACGACCAATATTGGGAACATCCAGATCCCCAGATGGCGTTCAAACAACCTCCTGGCAGACCTTCCGTCGTCATCGCTTTTAATTGCTGTTTGAGGCTCCGTGAAATACAGGGGTATGCTCTGCGAACTATTGTATGTCTCTCTAGCGCGATGGCGATCGGTGGTTTATTCTATGCTGCAGTATTCCATTCATCAACCTCAAAAAGCCTCTGTGGGATACTACCAAAAAATTGTGGCGGAGCTGGAGTCCGCACTGAACGAGTGGGTAGATTCGATTCCTGATCACCGTATGTCTGCGTCCAGAATTGTTTACCCATGCGTACCTCCGCTAAACGGTCTACAGTTCGATGGGATCCAAACCGAGAAGATTATCTCTTCTTCAGACAATCGACGCACCTTCAAGTCTCCTACTATCACCTTCAAATTTTAATTCATCGCCCATTTGTTGCCAACCCTCGCAAGCCTTCAACAATCTCTTTCCCTTCACTCGCCATCATCACCAATGCAGCACGCTCCTGCTGCCGCATTGTAGACAAACAAAGTCAACGAGGATTGTTACCTTTGCCCCCAATTCAGGTAAGACTTTGATGTTGAGGGTGTGGGCCGCCATGCTGAGTATCTTCTGGTGTTCAGTTAGCACTGTTCACTTCCGCTATTGTGCTGCTGTTCCACATCTGGGCTGGGAGGCGATCCGGAATTTCGGTGGATGTAAACAAAGGGATGGAAGATATCCACAGATGCATGAATATCCTAAAAGCATTTGAAGATCGGTCGGTAATTCGTGATTCCTTTCTTAATCATCATCTTTACTTGGCTCTCTTACATTTCAGGTGGCACTTCTCGGGTCGGTGCTGGTAGGTCTCTCGAGCTTTCGGGAAAGTTATTATTGACTCCTACAGGGATATTCTTTACGATCTCGCATGTGTTGGAGAACTCCCGTTGCCGCAGCCGAGTCCACCAAGCCATAAACGTGAACGAGACGAGGATAATTTCCCGACCAATGCCTCAACGACGCCCTCGTCGTCAAACGAATCCATAGGCGAGCCACGCCAATTTGCAGGCTCGCGCCGGGTCGCTTCTAAATATACCCCGATTCCCGCTCAGAATGTGCAAATGCCCCTTGCTTCCTCACTTTCTCCGCCACAGATGATTAGCAAAGAGTTGGGTCAGCTCCCCTATAGTCAGTCCAATCTTTCGAGTACTTTCGGTGGCACTTGGGAACACCCAAACATGTACGCTGGTAACACTCACCTAACGGGACCCCTGGCTGCCAATGAAGATGACACATGGTCCGGTGATACTATCGCTGAGGCAGCAATGGACGACTTTTTCTATAACCAGATTGCAGCCTTCTTCCCGACACCGTTTAAAAATATGACAGAAGACCATCTCGCCGGGATATTCGATGGTTCGAATCCACAATTTTTGACAAACGATAATGATGTAGCTGCGACGTGGACCCAAAGGCCGGTTGGTTCAGGGTGAGAACTCTCCCTTCAGCTTCCTGACACTGCGCTATATCTCTTTCCAGGTTTGATTGGTCTTTATACGGATACTGACCCGTTGTGTAATATGCACCCGCTGGAGTATTATGCTACCCCCTGTTTGATTAATATTATCTAAAAACCCTCTGAAAATCGTTGCGTAAACTGCACATAACTTCCAGAAAGAAAAGGATCTCGTGTTGGTGAATATACAAATGATCTTGACATTGATTTTGGTCACGAACTCATCATGTCTGACAAACCTCAACAAGAACCTGTCCAATCACCACAAGATAACATCACCCCTCTCGATTACAGAGAGCAGTTCCAAGTATGTGCACACCATGTTGTGCTGTTACAGTAATTAACCGACTGACGTCGGGTCCCGACACAGGGTCGTCATGTAACCTCTCAATTTATCGAGTGAGTCCCTTTTTCGATCGGGTGTTGTTGGGCTTGTTCAGAATCTGCTCGTCAGCCCATGTGCAGCAGCGGCGAAGGCTTCCATGGATTGCCTGGACCGAAATCACTACGACCGCGACAGCTGCCTGGATTATTTCCAGGCGTATCGAGAATGCAAGAAAACATGGGTTCGGATTCCACGCCCTGACATACGCTTCGTGGTAGAGGAGATCTGACTGTTACCATCCTGTATAGGTTGAACAACGCAAAGCCGACCGTCGCGCTGGCCGTCCAACTACATAACATGGGAATTTAGCCCACTCAGAACTCATATTGTATCACACAATAAACGATAGTCCATATGTCCGGCTTATGTATTCTGCGATGTTGAAGCAGAATCACCACCTGTCCTATTCCAGGCTCTCGGACCGAATCCTCTCGGACCCAGTGCCTCATCAACGACGCGCATCATGGAAATGACCTTCTCGTCTTCCCATTTCTTCCCGACAATTTGAATCCCAACGGGCATTCCTTTCATGGTCTCTGGGTCATACACCGGGTTCTTCCCTTTGTAGAGCTGGTCCTCGAGGACCCGAGATCCGAGACCGGGGCCAGAGAACCATTCGTTCGTCACCTTGTCCATTTCCGGATCAACACGTGTAACAGGGATACATCCTACGGGGCTGTCAATGACATTGTAGATTGCTGTGCCGCAAGCTAATGGCGATAGAGTTTTGCAACCTCTGACGAAGCTTTCAGTGCGCTGATCCGCAGTCATTCCAAAGCGGCTTACCCGTGAGGCATCACCGGTAGAGCCTGAACAGGCGCAATAATACCATCAAACTTGTGAGCTTCCCAAACCTGTGGTAATGTCAGTCAGTTTTCTCTGATAAGCAAATATACACGTACATCTTTATACCAAAGCTTTATAAGCTCATCTCGTTTCACGGCATACTTCATGACTTCACCGAATGATTTCATTCGGGACTCACGGAAAGCATCAGCAAACATCTGGTCATGGAGGAACGTCTCCAAAACCCAGGCGGCAAAAGCGCGTAAGATCCCTATCAAGCGATAATGTAGAAACAAAAGACAATGTTGTTGCATTCAAAGACTCACCGTTGAGTTTGGGTCCAAGGGTAACAAGGAAAATACTACTCTCCTGATAAGAACCAATGTTAGCACACCATAGTTGAGTAGCCGACTTCTACTAACTTTCGGATCAGGTCCCAAATGCGATAGAAGGGTCTTATAACCATCCGCCGACACGAAGGCTATAAATAACTCGAATGCGGCAGGCGCTGAAACGAGTACTATTATTATCATTTAGAGAGTTCGAATATTGAAACCTACCATGTATCGGCTGAAATTCAACACATTCATGTCCGACCTTCCGTAGCGCCTCAACAGTTTCTAGAACTGCACGCTTGCACGCAGGAGAAGCCTTGACGATACCATCTGCCAGAATTGTGGGTTCGATCACGACGAGAAGGAAATTTTAGTTTACCTGAGGTGTAATAGCCAAATTTAAGCTTGGTTGGCAACTTCACATCACGGTAGGGCAAGGGCGCAAGTTCTCGAGTAACACTTTGTACCCCAAACACGAGCCGGCAAAAGAGATCTATGTCGCTGACAGACCTAGGAAATATCGTTCGGATTCAGATGATAATTAAGGGAAGAACCGTCACACCTAGCCATCGGGCCCACCGCTATGTGAATGGCTTCGAAACCTGGGGTCGCACCTTTTGGCTAAATGTTTAGTGTCAAAATTTGTCATCAAGGGGTGGATATGTATACTTTTAGCTCCAAGTTTATTGATCCTCCCAACAGTGGGCTTCAAGGAATAAATTCCACAATAGGCAGCAGGGATGCGAAGACTGCCCCCGATATCGGATCCTAGCCCAATCACAGAGCCGTCCATTGCCAATATTGCCCCTTCCCCTCCACTGCTACCCCCGCAGGTATACCGTTCATTCCAGGGATTAGTTGTTCTACCCCACAGCGGGTTGCAGCACTCAAATGTGAGCATCGTCTATAGGAGGGCTTAATACCAACGCAATTCTTCGGCGAGTAAGATTGTTATTGCACCTGAGGCACGTTTGTCTTCACGATGGGAATGCCTCCAGCAGCACGCACTTGAGCAACAAGCTGCAAGAGCAAGGAATGGACTTCAATAGAATACAATACTTGGAAAGCATTGCGGATGTGCTCACATCGGCATCCTGTGTGCTCGGATTATTCGCCCATTGTGTAAATCCTATAGTTGCATCCACACCGGCGACCTCATCTAATTACGAGTGGTTAGCACTACGACCTGAAAACTTCTCAAGTCCACACACACATTGGTCTTTCACGCTGATGGGCACACCATGAAGGGGACCCCGTATCCGTTTTGAGGAGGCAAATTCGCGATCAAGCTCTTTGGCTTGCGCTAGGGCCTGCTCAAACAAAACTGTTCCGAGGACTGGCTGAGCAGACGTAATAGGTAGGGACTGGGCGAGCTTAACCTTCGGTCGCACAGCAGGTCAGCCTCGAGCTAACAGCAGCACGAGCAATGTATGCCTCAAGGACTTCTGATGCCGTCCATTCACCTTTCTGGATACGCACTACGATGTCGGAAGCTTTATCACATCGTTCAGCATTATTCCTGACCCTCATCGCGTTCAAGTTGCATACCTGTCGCAGCCAGATAGGCACCGTGTATATCTTCGTCAAACGTTGGAGCTTTTGAAAGGGCTATCTCACGTTCTGCACGCTTGGCGTGGACAACATTTAGGTAGCTGGATGAGCTTGGCCAAATCCACCACATTATTGTCAAGCAAGGATCAGAATAGTACGTAAGCACCCTTTCCAGTAAGTTACATGCTGAACTTGCTTCATGCAGGTAAGGCATCGTAAGGATACAAAGAAAGACATTTTGAGCTCTAAAATATAACAACTTAAGCAGTCAGGGGAAGAGGAGGGGGAGCATCTGGTTGTGGAGCAAAAATGAGGTTAAGAGGGGGTGTGGTCTGACTATCATCGCTCAAAAGAGTAGCGATAATCGACCGCCCAGCGAAAGAACGGCCAGCCAAGCCCTTAAGGGCAGCAGACGCGCTGGCTGGATCCACAAACTTAACATAAACACGTCCTACACCCGCCGCTTCGTCGGCACGGATGGCATCCTGAGCAGCCAGTTGTCCACCCTCTCCTGGTGCCCACTTCGATTTGTCCTTTTTTACGGGGCGAGGTATCCTCAAGTCTTCCACAGGACCGAAAGAAGAACATTCCTCCTTGACGTCCTCGTACAAGTCTCCGTATTCTTGATCGTCTGTAAGATCATCCGGTGTCACCATGTTAAGCATGAGAAGGATGCGGGCGTCGGAAGTCGAGTTCTCGCCAGCCGGCATGATTGGGCGAGGGATCTCTGGGAATTGATCGTAGGGCAAATTCGGAATCATTCCTGGTGTTCCAGGCTTAGCTCCAACAGATGCGCGTTGAACGACGAGGTAGCGGTCCCCAAGTTCCATACCATTGAGGCTTTGTATGGCGATATCCGTGACACCGGGGTCCACGTACTCGAAGAAGGCGAATCCCTAGATCTGACGGTGAGATCCGTGAATTGGATAATTATATAATTCGTACCTTGGAAGGACCATTACCGTTTTCGCGTACAAGATTGAAGGCCTTGAGATCGCCAAAACTCGTAAGCAGCTCCATAACTTGCTCCTCATTCAGGTAAGTCGGTAAACCACCAACGAAAATTTTGTTGATAGAATCGGGAACGTTGGTTGAAACAACACCCGGAACGTGGATGCTAGGAGCTGACATGTCAATTCCTCCATAATCCTTTGGTCGACGAATTTTGAGGGGTCCATTAATAAAAATGATTCCATCGAATGCCATAGCGGCTGTCGCGTCTTCCGCGCTACGAAACTATGAAAGAATGAGCCAGGCAATTACCACAGCTAGAATTTGCCGTACCTCGACAAATGCGTAATTTTTTTCGTAATTGCATTGAACAGCCAGAACTGGGTTACCTGGGGCACCAGTGCCAATGCTCATCTCAATCATCTTGCTGTTGAAAAAGTCGGCAAGATTCTGTTCGTTAACATCGGGGGTGATGCTGCCGATGTAGAGGCGACGAGATTGTCGAGACAAATTAGGATTACCGCCAATACCCATACCAAAACTCTGAACAGGGAGAGGAGGGGGCAAGCCTGCGATTCCGAGAATGGGAGGAACTTGCGTACGGTTAGCTCCGGGAAGATTGAAAAGGCCTATGTGACACAGCAGTGAATAAAACTAATGGAAAAATCGAGGACGACGAAAGCGGACCTGTTTGTTTCGCTTGCATGGCGGTATACTGTTCGTAACCTGGAGCATGGACATCCCATCCTGAAGCTTTTCTTCGTCGCTGTGACAACGGAACGGACCCTTCAGGAGTAGGTGACTTTCTCTCGGGAGTGCCTAAACCATCCCTGCCCGGTTTTCGACCCCGACGTTCACCACCAACGCGAGCTGGAGAGTCGACGTCGTCTCGTGGTGGGCCTCCGCGACCTGAAGGTCGGAATGAAGGGTCTTCTTCGCGTGGACGGTAATCGCGACGTCGGTCATCTTCATGACGTCTTGAATGGTCATCAAATTCCCGAGCACCACGATTGTATCTCTCACGAGGATCGCGTCTGTCATCTCGTCTCCTGGGTCCGTCGTAGCGGTCTCTTTCCCTATCCCTGTCTCTGTCCGCTCTGTGTTCCCTATCGCGATGGCCGCCGTCGCGATCTCGGTCGTCGTGTCTTGAGGTGCGGTGACGTTCCTCGCGGTACCCACGGTCTGCAAAAAAGAAGAAAATCGCAGCGAGTGAGTAATTTGTGATGCTGCTGAGATCAGCAGTTCGGCGGCGACAGCGACATCCGCGAGGCTAGCTAGCTATAAAAAAAACAACATGGTGCCGAAGAAAATGCACCATGAGCTCGTCGTCTGTAGCGAAGAAAAAAAAAAGGCAAGGACGATGAAGAAAGCTACCTCTGTCGTCCTTTGCCTCCAATGCAAACGAATCGGCTTTTCATGCCTACTCTAAATGTCAAGAAAAACAGAGATAGAAACCCGCAGACTCACCCAAGTTGTCTCCCATCTCTATACCGAACGGATGGTGTGAGCAGGAAACAAGTTTGGGACTCCGCCAGCCCACGCAGCCTTGACTCGGAAGCGTCCCTTCGCGTGAAGCGTCCATGATGCCCACAGAACTTCCGTACGCTGCTGATGCTGAATTATCACTTTCCTATGATGAGCTTGAGGTCAATCTTCTCATTCTGTCCACGTTCACTCTTTCTGACTCAATTCAGGTGTTACGGCTGCAATACCAGAAGGAACAGACGCAATCACACGTCACGGTCCAAACGAAGTTCAACTATGCGTGGGGACTGGTGAAGAGTCCACTGAGAGAGCACCAAGTCGAAGGAGTGCGATTATTGCAAGGTTCGCATATGATTTTTTCCTACTTTCTGCTCCAGAGTTTAGTGCGGCCATGTAGATTTATACCGAGCGGAGCCTGCGCGGCGGAGAGAGTGCTTGTACTATTTGGCACTTGGGCATTACAAGATGGGGAATTACGATGAGGCGAAAAAGTTCAATGGTACGGGGGAGCGGCATTCTTTGCATTCCAACAATCACTTAATTCCCTTCTGCCTTCCTTTCTGCAACTGTTATCTCCAGCTCTTCTTATGGAAAAGGAGCCAGCGAATCTTCAGGCTCAAAGTCTTTCATCGTTAATTGACAAGGGGGTAGCAAGAGGTACTATTCTCTTAACCTGATCCTTGAATATCTCTAACTTTCTCTTCGTGCCACAGAAGGATACATAGGAATGGCACTCGCAGGAGGAGCCGCCGCCCTGGGGCTAATCGCTATCACGGCCATTATAAGGCGAGCATCACGCAAATGATGAATCATGACGATGACCCGACATTATCGCGTATCCATTTTTATACTATCGCGTTTCGCTTCCTGAACGTTTACGTCGTGTTTTGTATTCCCAAAAACGAACACCTCTCGCTCGCCAATTACGATGAATTCATCGATCCAAATGAGCTTAGCCACGGTTCGGGATAGATTCCCCATCCAAGATCATCAGGATTATTACAATTCGCCAATATATATCACAACCAAACCAAGGCGACGGGAGCTAAGTGTATATAATACATTATGATAATAATCGATTGTCATTCCTGCCAGCATGATTTGTACGATTCCAGATTGTCCATGGTAAACGGAGAGGAGATTGCAGGTATACATGAAATAAATGTATGCGGAAGCAAATGCAAGATGTGCGTAAGAGCGAGAGAGCGACACAGAAAAATGCTACGTGAAATGCTTCCATTTCATGTCGGGAGGAAAACAGCTGTAAGGACTATATCAATATAAATGATACCAGGAATGTCGCGAAGTCCCTTACCAGCCTGGGCATACATCTGGTCTTGGTTTAACTACATTTTCTTACGACGCGTTAACGGCCAATCAGTACCATAAAGCACTCGGAAGCTCACCTTGAATCCAACCAGTCCGATGAACACGAAGCCAACAAGGGCGCATATTTCAAAGAATATCCATATCGCTGCCCACGCTGTTGGTTTGCGGAATTTAACCAAGGAGAGAGTGGAAGAAGCATGAGACATACTGTGGGCCTTGACGTTGGGATATAGAAGAGAGAACTGCGTGGCATCGGAATCGTTCGCTTTGTGGAAGAATTTGTCATCCGATATGTCCCCTGGAATATAATCATGAATCACCAAGCTGTTGGCAGTCTGTCCATGCTATTCACATACAAACGACATAAAAGATGCTGCAATACCGGTTCAGACACAGCCCAAAGAAAATATCGAAGAGTCAAACACTTACTTCATGACCCCCATGAAAAGACAATACCACCGTAATGCTTGGCTACAGGATTAATTCAGAAAATTTAGAAACCAAAAGATGGTGCCTGCTGCATACGCGTGATCAATGAACCAAAATCCGATAAGTAATCCCTCATAAAAAATGGTGAGCATTATTGTACTACCAAGCCAATAGTTGAGATACACAGCACATGTTCAAGGACAAACAAAAACTTACAGTTTGTCCCGCACGAGTACTAGTGGTGGTACAAGGCCTACCCCAACTACGAAGCTCATGACTTTAGCAATCAGGGTATCCCAACCAGCAAGAATCAAGAGTCCTCCCATCAGCGTCGAACCGATGTATCCTGAAGAAAGTGTGATGGTGGGATTTCCACCTTGGACGATAGTGGCGCCACCAAGGTTTGGATCGATTGTGATCTTCAATACAGTACCACCGGTCATGATGGCCTGACGATGACATGAGAGGAGAAAAATAAGATATCGTTGAGGAAAACGCACCGCGGATATGTGACATAGCTCGTGCCATCCAATAGTGAAAAGTTTCAGCGGATTGATGAGATTTCTTGCGCCTGGCACGTTCCAAACTCCAAATATGACCACTGCATAAACCACAATCTACTCGGGGACTCATAAAGATACCCAGATCGAAATAGGGAAAAATGACGTACGACGTAGAGTACAACCAGCTACAAAAGGTGAGTGTTCTTGAACAAAATACCAGGAATGACCAACAGACCTGTTCACCGACAGGAGTCAGTGGGGATGGCGAAGGGGTCAGTGTTTGTTTTGGTGCTATAGGAATTCGACTTGGAGTCGACATCGAATAAAAAGGAAAGACAGGGAAGTCCTTGACAAAGGCTGGGGCGAGAAATGTTTTGGTGGAGAAAGTTTGGGCAGAAGATTGATAAATACAGTGACCGGCGCTATCCAATGCGCACGCGTACGCCTATCCTTTGATGACTGGCTGTGCGCTACAGCCTCGGCCTCGTGTGGTCCTCAAGGACTTACAAGCGCCCAGGTCAAACGTGAAAGTACAGAATATCACACGTGATCACATTTACCAGTCATCAATGATAGCTTGCCGCCAGGCTACAGTATTCAAATACACACGATCGTTATTGCCGTAATCTGCAGGCACTTGCCCTCTGAAGATGTCAAAAAGGAGGATGTAAAATGGGGTTGTTGCCTGAGTCCAGTCAGCATGCCAGACCATTTGGGCTTCCCTTTGCCGACCTGTAGGTAGGTGTGGAGGCCGGCGGGGAGGAAACCCTCTCCACAATTGGATGGTGATTCTTGGAATATTTGGGTGGGTGACAAGGGGGGGATTGATTGAAAGAAGGATGACGAGTTGTACCTAATGAAATTTCTGTGAGCGCATCACAGTAAAGGAGAAACAAAGTGACCTCGGGCATCTGTTCAAGCCATTGCTTGGCATCAATTCTCAGCTGTGTAAGACTCTCTGAATTACCAGCTTCAAAAACAATGCTTGGATGATTAGAGTTGGCAGGTTTGAGACCAGAATCTGCCTCCTTCTTCCTTGGTCCAAGCTGAAAGGCTGGATGACATTAAAACCAAGAGTTTAATATGCATTTCATACAACTTACTTGCGGACCCTATTGGCAGGCACCCTGGGGGCATGCCGATAACAGGTATTACAGTCGATTGTGAGAGAGCACAGAGAACAGCATGAGACCAGTAGATATGGGCCATCTCATGGGCTGGACTTGGCATGAACCTGATAATGAAATTATTGTCATCGCTGTATGATAGCCTGTAACAAAGTCAGGAATCCAATCTCCTTCTGTCGAAAAATGACTCGCCTCATTATCTTCCGATGCTCCATTTTGTCAAGCAGCTTATATGCCAACTCCAGTTCATCTGGGCGAACATTAAAGCGGTAGATATGTACACATCTATCCGAAGCACTGCAAGAGTAAATCAACAAGATTAATCATATTAGGTTACCATCGTGCGTACTTGCTTATTTCTGATCGAATTCGGTTAATCGCTGTTCGGTATGAGACACAGTTAGCACTTGGCAAGTGCGACCGTAACCTGGTAGTTGTAGTGGACTGCATATCGCCAGCAGTACAGACCGACATGACGGTTGATACTTGAGTGGATAGCTTATGTAATAGTTTTTTGGTCTAAATAGTGTATATAACTAGTCACCGAGTCGCTTGCTTATGATCTGGCCAGACCGTCCAGAACTGGCATACATAATCTCTGCAGTTGGCAATGGGGGGGCATCATAACTGCTTTTTATCCCATCTTGGAACACATCTCCTACTCCTGAAGGAAAGGTGGACGTAGGTAGGTGAAGGAGATCCTCTGGCGTTCGTGTTAGGTAGACGCGGTGCAGGGCGTCCTCCGCGGCCTTTGCGATAGATGAGCAACAGAAATAAAAGTGTGTTGAGATGAATCATACCCTATATTCGGCCATCTTTAGTGATGAACCGAAACCCTCTCCTAGTTGATCGGGGCCGGAATAGATACCAACCACGAAGACTGGTGATATAGAAAATCTTCCAGTCTCTTTCAGTAATCTATGAAGAGCGGATGCTTAACAAATCAGACGAGGGCACAATTCAAATCTAATGACTTGCCTAGATTTTGGTCTTTCCCGGTTGAACTTCTCCACCATTTCCGCCAAGGCTTTTTTTGGATCACGGAACTTGATCATGCCGCGTAAGTCGATCTCACGGCTGAGGAAAAACGAATGCACGAATTTTCGCGCGGCGGCAAGAGATCGATTTTGATATATTAGAGCAGCTATTGCTCGGGGTACGGAGGCCAAGGCGTCGGTATGAAGGATGGCGGGTCGCGTCAGAGTATTAGGCTGACACAAAACAGCTGATTAGTGAATTGTAAATCGATGCGAATCCCTCCAAGCAATCCATACGCACTGTTCGGTGCCATCGCAAAAGATGTGTCGCGCCCATTTCTTGTGCAACGTTAGCACAAGTCAGCGAGCCCACATGAGCACTTAGAGCTGCCTTGAGGACTCGTGTTGGGAGATATGGATATGAAACATGCAGATACTCCGAGGCAAACAGGCCCATGACAGCGTTTCCTACAGTCGCGAGCTGTGCGTTGGACCTAAGCTTAGGCTCTTGTGGATAGTAGGTCTCATGCAAGGGCAGGAAAGACTGGTGGGTGCAGACAAGCTGAATGATCTCGCTAGAGGAGAGAATAGACGAAAGGCCTATTCTATGCGCAAATGCGGTGAACGCGGATGGGGGGGGAGGTTGCAATGAGGCCCATATCGCTGGGGAGAAAGGCTTCGGTGGTAAACCTTCTGTTTGAGGTTTGAAAATGGACTCTTTTGGGGGAAATCGTTCGAGATGGGCGGTGGATATGGACGTCAGTTTCGCAGTTACCGAGACGAGTCTCTTTTGAGCATGTCTCATTTCCAGTCCTCGTGTCCGCTGTCCCCTTCGCCACGACTTGGAAAAATTTGGCCGTTCGACTGGACAATTTTTTTTTTTTTTCGAGAGCAACGACCGGCCGAGAAAGTGTTGGTCTAACAGACTTGCGATTGAGGATTGTCTAAAAAAATTCGGGATTCCATGTAAAGGCAGGTTTCCCACGTGTGAACCACTCGTCCAGCGTTCCTTCGCACAGCCATCTGCCTCCGCAATCACCTTTAAACGAGTGGAGCCTGCGTCAGGACTTTGAGTTCAGACTCAAACCATCGCAATGGCAGTCCTTTCACTTCCTCTCACATTCAACAACTCCTTTTGGACCCAGGATTACAGGGGAGGTTTGGAGGTTTTATTCCGGAAGCTGGAACAAGTATGTGTCTAGTAGGACCACGAATATCTCAAGTCTTCCTCACCAACGTTTCCAGAGTGTTGTGGAAAATGATGAAATTGTCACCTTCATCATGGTTCGAAACACTTATAGTCTATCTCGCACGTTATAAACTGTTTTGTAGGCCCGTGCTATTGCTGAACACCAGCTGGCTTCGGCACTCATGAACCCTGCTTTGACTGCCCCACCAGGTGGGTCACGACCCAGCCTTCTCATTTCCACTTTGTTTATCATCAGAATTTCAGGAACGGGCTTTACTGCTGATGAGGGGGCATCGCTGCTTATGGCTTTCCGTGGTCTGCAGTTGGAATCAGTAGTTCAAGGTCAAGTCCATAAATCTGTTGCTCATGAGTTGCAGACCCTGGTTGCGGAACCTTTCAATGAGTGGGCTCAAGATTACAAGGTGCGTTGGTCGCATCATATTTCTTTTCATGCTAAGCACATTCAACAGAAACGTCTCAGGGAGAGGAAAAAGGCTTTCTTGGACATTTATTTACCATCCTATGAGCAAGCTCTTGGAGAGGTCTGTCATGACCCCTGCCGCCACATGCACCGCTTGATGCATTTGATCTAGGTTTCCAAGCTGAAGCACCAGTATTTATCCAAGATCCGACTTGCGGACGAGGCAGAGGATGAGTGAATATAATTTTTCATATCTACATTCCACAACTCATCGTAGCGCAGCGCTAAATTTGCCCCGACCCGTAAATTTAGCGACAAATTCACGTCATCACCTCTCATTCGTCCCCATGACCGTACCCCGCCTCAGAGAACCGCAAGCGTATCGGATCGGATCGCTCAACGTTTCAAGGATATTCAGAACAAGACCTTCGGTAATGGTGCTTTCGGAAAAGGTGGCGAATCCGAGAAAGACGAAGCGGTTACCACGGAGAAGGCTGTTCCTAAGGTTGACAAGGGTAAAGGGAAGGCATTTGAGAATGACACGTCTCCGCCGCTCAATGCTTCACCTGCTCCCCTGTCACCTCCCTTACCTCCCGCGAAGCTTCAGGTTGACCTCCCCACCTCACCCACGCCGCCAATGCCACCTTCCCCTATCCTTCTCGCTGGTCTTTCTCTCCCTCCTTCTGCAGTCTCTCAGCTTCTCATCCGCGCGTCTGGTGAGCTCCCCCTCCGCCCTGTCCAATTCCCCCTGTTGGGTGAATACCAAGACTGTTTTACGGGTGAGGAGTTCGTGACGTGGTTGAAAGAAAATGTACATGGCTTGGGAGGAAGTCTGGATCGTGCAGAAGACGCAGCGAGAGACTTGACGGAGAGGGACAATCTCCTGCGCCGCATCGGCGAGTTCGGCAACCAATTTGAGCTTTCAGACGATGCGTTTTATCAGTTCCGTCCCAAGGTGCGGTTTGAACTTGTTTCCTGATCGATGTGATTAACGCCCGTTCAGGCTTTCAATCTTGAGGGCCAATCAGAAAACAGTTTGAACTCGCCCATCAAAACACTTGCGCCAACGGACACGCTGCTCAAGCGCACGGGTACAATTGTCAAACTCGTCACCAAGGCCCTTAACGCTCCGGGAGAACCTACTCACATCAAAGCTCGACAGGACGCTGGGGCTGCTGACCAGGCATACCGTGTGGCCGTGAGAAACCTGGACCGGCAAAGATTGGCCCTTGAAGATAGAGTCGAAGACACATTGAAGACGTTGCAAAGGTGGGAAATCGACAGATTGCGAGCCGTCAAGACTGGTACGTTTCGGTCGATCTCAAGTCGACCCAATCCTGAATCACGTTTCTTCTCTAGTTTTGCTTCAGTATCAGGGGACTCTTGCCAACCTTCCCAAGGCTCTTGAAGCACCTCTTGAGCGATCTGCAACCCTCATCGCGTCCTACCAGCCCGAATCGGATCTGACCGCCCTCATAGAACGCTACCGCACTGGACCCTTTAAGCCCGAGGCTCATATTTATGAATCAGTTGTGAGCGACGACTTTGACGTAGCATTTGGTCTTGATTTGAGGAAGTGGGCTGATGGTGGTTGGGCCCTGATAACGCCTGAGGAAGGAAAGAAGGACCTCGTTCCTCCGGTCTTGACATCACTCTTGGCAGGACTGGAGGTCGCGTACCAGAATTGCCTGAATGATACGGGTATGTGGGATTCCGGTAATCCTATTGTTGTTTAGAGGTCTGATGGTAATCTATTCTTATCGCAGAGAAACGGAAGGCCTGGATTTATGAGGTCCCTCTGCCAGTCGTTCACCACCTTCGGGAGGCGTTGAATTCTCTTCCTTCGGGACAACCTATTCCCATGGAACTGCTAGACAAGTACGATGCGCCTGTTCTTGCCAGTGCCCTAAAGCTGTGGCTCTTGGAATTGAGTCCCCCGCTTGCCCTATGGGAAGGCTGGGAGGAATTCAGGAAGCTTTATCCAACAGGTAATCATTTCGCGTTCCAAATAAAGTCAACGATGCTGACGTTGACTCAGTCGGTTCTGCGAAATCTGGGTCGGAGGAGCAACGTATACAGGAATTAAAAGTCGCTCTCCACAGGTTGCCGTTGGTTCATTTATACGTGATGGACAAGATCCTGCACCATCTCAAGATGTAGGTGTTATGTTGAATCTCGCGATTAGCTCACAGTGGTAAATCATTTCGCAGCTTTATTGAATCGACAACTGTCGAGGAACCAAATGAAGTTTACATCACGAAGCTTGCTCTGTCCGTCGGACGAAGTAGGTGCTGCATTGACATAGAATACATTGAGTCTGATATCTTGCTTCTAGCTCTCATTAGGCCAAGATTCGAATCAGAACTGTCCATTCAGGATCGGCACCCCACACGTAAGCATTTTCTTTCAATTCGGTCACAGAAAAAAGACAAAGTCACGATTTCTCCCTCCAGTTTTGTTTATCGATCTACTCAAACACTACGAGGTAATTCTTCCTTCGACCATCTCCAGCAAGAAGCGCGAGTCAGAGCGAAAGATACCCTTGCGAAAGCGTACAGCACCCGTCGACATGCGTTTGAGCAGGAGCAGGATCTCGAATGATGCGGATCCCAGACAGTTGCTCGCCGCCCAACACGTTGCACAAAACCCCACGCTGGCGAAGAAAGTCATCCCTTCCGAGATGCAGGTGGCTCCTCACGTTCCCGTTACGAAAGCTGAGGGACATATCCCTCCGCCTCCGCCAATTCCCGATGCAGTTTCGTCAGCTTCTACGGATGTTCCCCCTCGTCCTACATTCAAGGAGCCTCCTGTTGAGGATGATGATCCCCCGCCGCGTCCCCTCTTCAAAGATCCTGTTCCGGAAGTCGACGATTCTCCGCCTCGTCCTACATTCAAAGAACCCCCTCCGGACAATGATGACTCTCCTCCTCGCCCCTCGTTTGTGGACCCGCCTCCCGAAGTCGAAGGGACCTCCCCTCCGAGGACTACTCCTGTTACTAGTGAGACTGGCAAAAGGCACTCTCTTCCGCCCGGGGCACGCGTGTCTGTCACCCCCCCCACACCGCACGCTCATGTCAAACGTCAGAGTAGCGCTAGTCCACGTTCTGGGAGCCCTTCATCCGCGAAGGACTCGCGTAGTTCGTCGCCAAACCAAGATTCCCCCGGCACGCACCCATCAACTCTCTCGAGGTCAAACGTAGGGTCAAGGCCAAAGATGGCAAGGGGTCCGAGGGCACCCCCTGGAAGCAACGTAAATAGCTTGATGGCAACTCTGAACAAGAACACCGTTGGGTCGCCGACTTCCCCCACTTCTCCGCCTGTCTTACACAAACGACTGTCGAGCCCGCCTAGGCCCTCGAGTGTCTATCACGGCAAAGTCGATAAGAAGTGAATATTAGGGGTAAATGGACATTTGGATCTATGCAGAATGTCGTCTTATGAGCTGATATGTACATCTTTCAAGTATATACCTTATAGTCTCTTTTCTCTTATCAGATAAAACTGCGATCAAATATTCAACCTTTGGCTGTGCTCATGCCAGCTCTTCTGACGTTCGCCATGATGTTGGGGAGGATAAAGAAGGAAAGTTCAATGAGACTGCTCCCGTCTAGTCTCCCGATCTCAAGACGTCCTCGGATAAGAATTATATTGCTGGCTCTGATCCTAGCATCTATTCTGTTCATCTTCCACATTCAAGGATATTGGCTGCGCCATACGGCAGAAGGCTCCCTTTCGGATACTTGCCCTCAGACAGAAGCGTTAGTTCCTCAAAAGCATGGGAAAATCTGGGAAACAGTGGGGAAAACGTTTGGTGAAGAGTCATTTAAAAGCCAGGCAGTGGAATGGTTGGCCAAGGCTGTCCGAATTCCGTGAGTGTCAATAATAATGAATTCTTGTTGCCGGGTTCAACTGTCGTTTACTTCAGGACGGAGTCGTACGACCACATGGATCCTGTTGGAGTGGACCCTCGGTGGGAAGCGTTCGGACCCTTCCATGATTATCTTTTGAATACATTTCCCTTGATGTCAGTTCTTGAATCTTCCCCCTCCCCTTGTTGACGGACCCATAGCCCAATAGTCATTCGACGCTTTCACTGACGAAGGTAAACACCTACGGTCTCTTGTACATCTGGCAAGGTTCCGACCGGTCCCTAAAACCCATTTTACTTGCTGCGCATCAAGGTCTGGCACAAGACCTTATTTACTTGGCCAAGTTGACGATTTTTTTGCGTTGGAAGACGTTGTGCCAGTTGACCCAACCACGATTGATAAATGGGAACACCCACCGTACTCGGGCTACTTCGATGGTAGGTTATTATCCTTACCGATCATTTATTTTCTGAGAGAGAGTTCCAGGAAAACGTCTCTGGGGTCGCGGAAGCACAGATGACAAGGGTAATCTGATCTCTATCATGTGCATACCTCGCCCAATTCACAGTTAATTGTAACTGACGAATAACATTTAGGGCTTCTATCGAAATTTTATTAAAAAACGATTTCAAACCGACCCGAAGCGTGGTTCTTGCATTCGGTTTTGATGAAGAAGCGAATGGCCTTTATGTCGGTTTCGTCTTCAACCTTATATCAACATGTCACCTTATCTTATGAATAGGGTGCCAAAGAATTATCCAAAACAATCTTATCTATTTTTGGCGAGTACGGATTTTCGTTTCTCGTTGATGAAGGTGGTACGTCACCCCTTCCCTCTTCCAGTCTTGTGGCAGTACTAAAGGGCCGGTTCAGCCGCTGAAATCTAAGTTATCTAACTCAGTTTTCGGTGGCTCAACAGGCCCTAACAAACTCATGGCTTTTCTTTTAAAGCCGGGTACGCGAGCGACAATTATGGTGGCATTGTCGCGCTACCTGGTATTGCTGAGAAAGGCTACCTCGATGTTCGTATTGAAGTCACTTCCCCCGGAGGCCATTCGAGTTTGCCTCCTCCTCACACCAGTAATTCTACCTCCTCATTTGTGTTTCGCAGGAATGTTGATTTGATTTGTTAGGTATTGGTATTCTTGCTTCCCTTCTGGTCAAGTATGAAACAAACCCCTTTCAACCTCGGCTAGTAAGATCTTTGATGCATACGTTTAAAATATGCGCCTAACTTGCACAGGTGAGGGATTCACCAATCTACAAGTCCATTCAATGTCGAGGTGTCCATGCACCATCACTTCCCCCCATTATGCGCGAAATTATCAAGAGATCGACTCACTCAGACACATCGCTTCGCACGCTGGAGAAGTTGTTGTTCAGGGATCCAATGCTGAGGCACTTAGCCAGCACTACACAAGCCATTGATCTTATTCAAGGGGGTGTCAAGACGAACGCACTTCCGGAACGGGCTTGGGCTGTCGTCAACCACCGGATTGCTACGGAGAGGTCGATCTTCGTCACTATGAAGGTTCACGTAACACTAATATCTGACGAATTTCATCTGTAGCTCGGTGGCTGCGGTCGAGGCACGCGATACGGGACTTTTGAAAAAGTTGGCTTCAGAATTTAATCTGACTTACCAAGCATTCGGCGTCAATGTTTCCAAACAGGATGTGCCAACTCGTGGAACGTTGAATCTAAGCGATGCCTGGAATACAGCACTGGAGCCCGCCCCGGTTTCGCCGACTGACGAAAATGCTACGGCGTACCAGCTGCTTTCAGGTACCATCAAAGCGGTGTACAATGCGCACCGCTCCATCACGGGCGACAACATATACGTTAGCCCGAGTATCATGTCCGGAAATACGGGTCAGTGCTTTTCCCATTGTTTTTCACGCTCGTCGTATGAAAATTGGAAGTCGGACACAGATACCCGCCATTACTGGAAGCTCAGCCAAAATATCTTCCGATATAGTCACCACAGTTTTGGAATCGGCACAACCCTTTTGGATGGAATACATACAGTGAACGAGAGTGTGTTTTCACTACCTTTATTATAAATCCTTCTTTGCACCCTGACGCCAAAGATGCAGGTATCGAAGTCGATGGATTAGTCGAGATGATAAGATTCTTTGCCGCTCTGATTCTCAACGCAGACGAGTCCACCACGTTGTAATGACACTCGAGTTGTAGCTCGCACGCGTTGCGTGTGATCCAAGTTTGTCCATTCATTTCTTCGTTCCGAGAAATAACTGAAAAATACACAGCGTCGATGGCTAGGATTTAAACTTAAGTACTTATGCGCCTCTGTACCAATATTATCTTGTCTGCATTTATGCCTAAAGTCAGTCTTGAAGAAAGATGCTTGTTGCAAAGAGAATGACGAATGCATTACAGTAAGAATACATCTAAAATGGACAGCAAGGGGAATGAAAAGCGCGAGGCAAGACGGAAACGAAAGAGATCAAAGACGTTATCCCAGTCGCATGACTCCCATAGCGCTAGTTGTCCGCCCAGACATACCAATACTCATTACAGCTCCTCCCGCCATGCCACCACCACCACCAGCTGCACTACTGAGGGCTCCCATCAGCAGATCTCGACAACAACGCTTCCTCTCTCTTCTCCACACGAACCAGCTTCCGGCATCGCATGGTACGGCGAGTGGGACTCCTATAACGCCTCTCTCTCGGGCTATTCTCACGGCCGTTACCAAGTCATCCACCTCTGCTTCCGAGTCCAATTCATCCAAGTTCTCTGGTACGTCGTCACCAAGTGCATCGGCGAGGCGGACGGCAGCGGCAGCGGCAGCGGCGGCGGCCTTCTTGCCACCCTTTTTAGTTCCAGACGCGCTCCCGGAGGATCCTTTCTTGGTGAGGTCGATTCCTGCAGCGGCGGCAGCCTCGAGCGCGAGTCTCTTCTTCTCTGCCTTTTCCCTGTCCTTCTTCTCTTTCTTCTCGGCTTTCGTTTCCTTCTTTACTGGCTCGACAAACTTTGGATTGTGTGCGCGGTTCCACTCGAGCAAAAGGGTGTCATAGCTTTTTGATCGGCCCTGGACGGCGCGTTTGGCGCCCATGGAGTGTGATTTACAGGTGAGTGAGCGGGAGCAAGGCAGGTTTTTGTCATTGATGACCCCGCATTGCTTGTCGTAGTCGACTGGACCTTTGAAGCGACCCTTTGTGACTTTCGTAGCCGGTTTGGGTTTTTTCTTCGCGGGCTGGGAAGGGTCAGAAGGCGAGAGTGAGGCCTTGCGCTTTTTCTGCCCCTTCTTTTGTGGATCTGTGGGGTTGTTTGGTATTTGGCCGAGGGGGAAAAGAGCCACGGGTGAAAATGTACCTTCTGTGTCGAGGCTGCCCTTGCCTTTGACCAATTTCTTGCCACCAGATAAAATCTTCTTGCAGTTGTCTGTAAAGTTTGACTGAGGGAAGATATGAGGCGAACAATGGATGGGACCCGCGCACCTGCGTGCTCTACCGCAAAACTCTTAAGGATCGGCTTGTTGCATTCCTTACACCTGACAATGCCAATATCAGTTGTCAGTGGTTGGGAGCCAAACAGCTTCATGTCGCGGGCCGAGAGCCATGATGTTGGCGGAGATGGGAGTGATGTGGGATCCTGTGGTGGAGACGGAATAATATCCCAAGAGAACGGGGGTGGTGTGCTGTTGCTGGGCTTAACGCTCACAGGCATCTTGAGTGTGTACAATGAAAGCTTAAGCACGTGATCGAGGGGGGGTGTATTACCTAATAACAAGCTCAAACGACCATCTCCGGTGACCGCCTTGGGTACTCTCGGTCACCTTGCGTTGAGCCGTGATCTCATGTCTCACTTCTCTGATAATCATTTTCTTAATGCCGGGTTCCACCGTCCAAGTACGGCCATATGAGCGCTATTCCACGTGCTTTGCTCGAGGTGGGGGCAGTGCTGGGCTCTTGATAATTCCTTTTTGGACGTGCAAACGTCTGTCCCCTGAGAAGATATCATCTGGCCTGACAATGTGGGGGGCCGACCAGCCAAACCATATCAGATTTGATATTCACGTACGATCCCTACATCTTACTCTATTGCCGCCACATAAAGCCTTTGATCTACCAGTCCGATCACAATCTTTAACTGCTCTTGAACGTTTCACCAACTTTCAACCTGCCCATCAACTGTCATCCGATTCTCACCCTTTCGGGATTTCTTTTACAGACGACACGCGGCTCACGTTCTCGATTTCTTCCTGACTTCCATCACACAGCATCGTAAGCCTTCCCGCTGATCACTGGATGGTTTGTTTACTTCCGTTGTTGCGCTCTACAGCCAGCGGACACGGCTGAACATCACCCTCTCACTCTATGCTTCACTCTCACAGAACCGGAATTGACGAGGTGACAAAGAGTACCAAGTCGACGAGACGTAGAGCGACATTGCAACTCGAATTTCTTATCGTCGGTGGTGGTCCGTACTTGCTCCTCTTCCACTTCCTGGTAGCTTTTTGCCGAATAACGCTTGTTTCCAAACAGGGGTCGGCGGCCTTGCCTGCGCTTGTGCACTAACCTGGGCAGGTCACCGTGTACAAGTATTAGAAAAATGCAATGGACTTGAGCAGGCCAGTTGGTTCTATCTTCCCATCCATTCCTTTCTGCCCTCCACCACTGCTCTTTCACTCCTCCTCTTACACGCTACCTATCCGGGCCAAACCGGGCTGACCGAAATCTCACCGATTTACAGCGTTCCGGTGGAATACGCCTTCCTCCAAACTTGACCAAGATCTTTGGGGAATGGGGTCTTGCCGACCAGCTTGCACGAACGGCTCAGACTTGCCATAATAGCAATTTCTATGATTGTGGGTAACCCCAACAATTTCTCCTTGTTTCGTTCTGGAAGCGTCTTTGGAATTACCTGTCCATACGGACTGGAGGCATGGATTTGTCCTCATCATCTTTTTTTCCAGTGGAAGCGGGGAACCTCCTCGGGTGGCTCGAGTGGAAGGAGGCCGTGATTAAGGAAACAGGGGGCGATTTCTTGTTAATTCACGTGCGCTCCTTTGGTACCTTTATGGGCATATTACCCTAAAAATGACATCTTCCCTGCAGTACGATGACATTTACCGCATGCTGTACGATCTAGCCATCTCCAACGGCGCCACCGTCACGTTCGGCAGCCCCGTAACCTCCGTCACTGTCGATCAAGTTACCAACACTCCACGTGTGTACCTAGCAAGCGGAGAGGTGCTGGATGCGGACGTTGTGATCGGCGCTGATGGGTACCAGAGCATAGTGAGGAACTCGATACTACAGAAAGATGATGATAGAGTTGATAGTGAGATGAGTGCAATCACGTAAGCGTTATTTATTGCATTACTGATATGGGCTGGTTTGATACCTTGCCGTACAGAATTACAATCCCTTCCGAGTTGATGAAGAGTGATCCAGAATTGGCCCTTCTCCCTGACATTTCCGAGGTGCGTCTTATTACAGTGACTTGTGATGGTAATTGCTCATCCGACATTTTCTGCGCCTTCCTACGGCCATTTTTTTACAGTTGCCGGTATGGATGGGTACATCGCGGTGTGCTTTCAGTCCGTCTATACAGATGCCCGATCTGCAAATTTTTTGATTATCCATTCTTCTATCCTCCCACTAGGTTACCCCATCGTGCGTTCTCCACTCTTTGACCGTTGTGCAAGCTCAAGCTCAAGCTCACGCCATTCTCTCCTCAGCGTAACGGCAGAGAGTACAACGTGAACCTCTTTTGGCCTGATAGCTTGATAGATGGAGGCAAGGACAGTGATATCCGGGAAGGCTGGGGCGTTCATTGTTCGACGGAGTCTCTAGATGTGAGTGGGTGCATTCCACTGTAAGAGCATTTCGTTAGTTTGTCACTCTTGGGTTGTTCACCAACTGTGGGCTGCCTCGATCCTTTAGAGTACAACGGCTAATAAAATTAGCTCCATCTGCCACACGGACCCGATTCGTCAAGCGCGGACCCCTTGAGGAATGGTTCGATCAAAGTCGGAAGGTAGTCCTGATTGGAGAGGCGGCTCATCCGATTTTGGTGCGCGCATATTCTCGTTCCCAGGAAGCGGCTGAGGTTGATTGAATGTGTACATACATAGCCTTGCACCTGGAGTGGTATCAGTCTAGCGGTGGAAGATGCAACCGTGTTGGGAACTTTGTTCTCGCGATTTCGCGACTGGGACCAACTACCCATACTTTTGCAGGCCTTCCAGGATCTGCGTCAACCACGATGCGCTAAGGTCGCCCAGTTAGAGGTCACGAACGCCGCGACGGCAATGCTACCCCCAGGTCCACGGAGGGACGAACGGAACATGCGGATGAAGAAAGTGTTTCAGTCTAAGGTGTTCTGGGACGATGTAAAACTTCGACAGCAGTGGGAGGAGCTCGAGGAATCGTTTGGATACAATGCTAAGGAGGATGCAGAGGCTTGGTGGGTGAATTGGGGAGTGTTGGAGGAGAGTAGCAAGGATTTGCCAGCGTTTGAACCGCTGGATCTGACTTTTGAGATGACTGAGGTTCTTACACCAGATAGTGCAGTTATGGTGTAAGCACTAGGAGTTGTGTTTTTTATAGTGTACTAACACATGGCCCACCTGTTAACATTTTACCACCTCAGTGTAAGAGTTTGTCATCTTGCCTTTGCCTTGCTTATTTGTGGCAAAGTGAACAAGGTGAACAGTGCCAGGACTTGTGACATGGAATGGCATCTCTTCTATCTCAACTGCCATACCTAGTGTTGTAAGGGATTACTGTACCTGACCAGGAACCTGGACAGTCTGGCGTCAATGCAATTGTACTCAATCAAAACAACAGCTTTTTTCAAAATTTAACTTGCAATAGCTGCAGAAATGTCTTATCTACAACATACACAAAGTTTTTAATTTTTCATGGCATCCTTGTAACACAATGAATATTTTGCGAGAGTGAGTCGGTTTCCAGCAAAACCATAGAAGCCGGACACCTGTGGGAACTTTCACTTCGTTGATCCCTGTCACTCCTGGGCATCATTCTGAGACTTTTTAACAACTGGATTGGATCTTCAACCCATTTACATGGCCTGTGGCTACAGTACATCCTCTCGAAGCAAAATTTTCAGTTCAAATGAGATCCTGTTCCTTCAATTCATGCCAATTTGGTTGGCCTTTTCGTGTGCCAATTCGCCTTGACCTGCGAGGCCATTCAGTACCCATATCCTCCTGATCTCCTTCATCCTGCTCATTATCTGGTTGCTCCCTATCCACAGCAGCATGTGTTTCATCCAACGCTGGTTAGTCAGCCTCATTTTCCTTATGACTGTCATGATTGTCAGCTGACAACCAATCTTCCAGCTCTTCATCTGAGTCCTCGCGATGTGCTCCACCTCTCCTCCCTCCTGCTTGCCATCCACCTCTCTTTGCTCCTGCAGCACCAGATTTGCTTTGGGACTTCACTGCCGCAGCTGCAGTTCTCCTCTCTTCAGCCTCTGCCGCTTTTGCTCTCTTCTTCTCTGCCTGCTCTGTTTTCTTTTGTTCTTTTGCTTGTAACTTCTCTTCCTCCTTTCACAAATCTGCTATTTGATGTTCATGCCGATTGATAGCATTTTTCCATTCCTTGAAGATCGGATCCTTCCACACCTCTTTCATAGCCTTCAACCAGTCACTTTTGGCAAGCTCGTGAAGAGCTTCACTCCCCATAAGATGTTGTGCCAGTGCGTTTGTTGTATTCTTTGGTTTTTTCTTCACTTTGTTGAAGAGTCGCTCTTGCAGGCACCCATTCTCGTCATTCATCAACACCTTTAAGGCATGATCTTTCTCCATCTGGTATTGGGCCTCTTCCAGCAGTCCACGAAGGTGTTCATTTTTGGAAAGGATCATGTCACGAGATGCTGCATATGGAAGGTGAGGGGGAATGTTGTCAGTGACAAGTGCAGGTAGGGCCTTGTCATTGGTAGCCAATGGAAGCGCTGGCTTCATGGTGGTATTGAGGGCAGGTGCAAATGCTGACGCCTCGATAGCATCAGGGTTGAGTGGCCAGATCCCTGTTTTGTGAAATGCGGCCTGGATTGTGCTTGTAGAGAAGGCTTTCTCACAGGCGGTAGCTGTTAGGTCCGAAGTTTCGGAGTTGAATTCAGAGATCGGAGATGGATAAACGATGGAACTTAGTTGATATTCTGTCTACAGATACAGGGGAAAAATGCAGTACTTATATACCTGCTAGATAATTATATCTGAGACATAGTGACGACAGAGGACATCATAAGTAGGAAACATGTGAAAAGTACGGAGTGTTCAGAGTTGTCAGAGTTCATCGGAATTCATCGGAGTTCGTTGGAACTGGGATGTAACAGTATCTCCCTCTTAAGGGCGAGCCCTCGAGACTGCATATTGGACTTGACCATATTTGGTAATGACCAAGAAATCGGAGTTTCAGAATGTGGCGGATTTCGGAGAATCGTCGGAGTTTGAAATCGGAACATATATAATAAGGTCCAGTGGATCACTCTTCTTCATTAACAATGCCCACTCGCGATGAAATCCAAGCTCAACTCGCACAGCTCCAAGTCCTGCTTGAAAATGAAGAACAATGAGAGCGCGAGGAAGCGGAGGAGGCCCGGAGGGCGGAGGAAGAGCGTCGGTTGGCAGAGGAACAACGAGCAGCCAGAAAGGCAGCTAAGGCTGCAAAAAAGGGAGGCAGCAAGGAGGGCGAAGGAGGCAGCTCAAATAGTGGAGCCAGCGGAGATGGCAGTGGAGGAAAGATCAGGGCAAGAGGCCTTGATCAGACGACTGTAAGTATTTCCTTTTTATTATCCGCTTTATTCCGGAGTTGACCGGAGTTTGTTTAGGAGGGCTCCGTGCAAGCCTTGCATTAAGAAAGGGAGCGCGGAGGGGTGTGTGTGGCTGACCGGACAAGGGAAGGCCTGGAGTTGTACTGCCTGCCAACAGGTGAAGGCCAAATGCTGGGTTGGGGAAGAACCAGCAAAAAGGAAACGCATCCGGAGCACAGCAGAAAAAGGCGACGGGGAAATGCGGAGTCGTCGGAGATGGCGAATTTGAGGGAGGAGCTGCAAGGAGTTCAGGGGGAGATGAGGAAGATGAGAATGGAGATGAAGAGAATGAGGGAGTCCATGGAGAGGACTGAGGAGTTGTTAGATGGGGAGTATAAGGACAGTGGAGAGAGCGGAGAAAGTTCAGAGATGTCGGAGGAGGAATTACCCATAAGGGATGTAGAAATAGTCCCTTTGGAATAGATAATGAATTTTTGAATCAAAGTAAAGAATAAATAAGAGCGAAAGAAATCAATAGTCAGGTCCAGGTTTCTCCAGATAAGCGGAGTGGAACTCCGCAACGAGTTCCGAAGCATGTCCTAGCTCAGTAGCGAGGATCCATGAAGTTTCTTCGTCGGTACCTTCATAGCCTTCCCAACAAACCAAATACAATAATTTGCATAAGCGACGCCTATTATCAATTTTCAAGTCTAGGATTTCGGAGATCTCGAAATCCGGTTCTCCGTCTATGATTACTGGAGGAGGCGGAGGTTGTACTCAGTTCGGAATTGTATTTAGTGAGGCTGGTTCCAACTGTGATACATGAAAGACAGGATGGATAGCTTTCATGGAACTAGGCAAATGGAGAGTATAGGAATGGGTTCCAACTCAGGCAATGACCTTGAAAGGACCTAAGTTCTTCTCTGAGAGTTTCTTGGAGGGTCTGGTAGTTTGGAAAAACTTGGCCTTTACGAAGGCTTGAGTTCCTATCTCGAAATCAGGGGCTGGAATGCGCTTTAAGTCAGCATAGTGCTGATAATGCTTTTGAGCTTCGGAGATGGTATTTTGGAGTTCGGAGTGGAGTTCATCCAAACCAACAGCTAGTTCTCTGGCTCGAATGGAAGTAAGATCAGGCTCAGGGTGTACTGAAATATTTGGATGATAACCCTTGTTGGCGAAAAAAGGGGATATCCCATTAGTAGCATTCAGAGTGTTGTTGTACGTGAATTCCGCAATAGCCAGGAGATGGGACCAGTTGTCCTGTTGATAGTTACAATACATCCGTAGGTATTGCTCCAAGGTTTGATTAACTCGTTCAGTTTGTCCATCACCTTCCGGATGGTACCTGGAGGTAAAATGGAGACGCATGTCAAGGACTTTACCCAATGACTGGAAAAAGTGGGAGACGAACTCCAAGCCTTGGTCACAGGTGACATGTGAGGGAACTCCATGTTTGGAGAATACATGGACAAGGAAAAGTTGAGCGAGTTGAGGAGCAGTGATGGTGTCGAAGGTTGGTATGAAAATAGCTTGTTTGGAGAATCGATCAACGACAACAAGAATAGCAGAGAATTCATCAGAGTTAGGGAGTTGCTCGATGAAATCCATGGAGATGGAATTCCAAGGCTTCTCCGGAATTGGGAGTTGCTTGAGCAAACTATAAGGCTGATGGCAAGGGACTTTAGACCTAGCGCACATAGTACAGGAGTTACAGTAGTCCTTTACAAAGGTCTGGAGTTCAGGCCAAGTGTATTCTCGTCGGATCAATTCAAGCATTTTGTTTTGACCAAAATGACCAGCAATTGGATGATCATGTTTCATACGCAAAATTTGAAGTCATAAGTCATCTACGTCAGGCACATAGATACGACCATCGTGATGAAGGAAACCAGAGGTGTCAATAGTCCATCGGAGATCAGAGTTGGCATCGGAGTTGGACTCTGCAACCTTCAAATGCTCCATAGCCACTGGATCATCACGAAGTGAATTCCGAACTTTCGAGTGGAGGGAGTCTACATCCATAATGAATGCAGCCTTTAACACTGGATCCAATAAGGATAAAGCTCATAGGGATGAAGCCAGTTGCTCCGAGGTAAAAACTGGTTGGAGGTTCTGAGGATTGATACTGGCGTAGTTGCTATCTCCCTCTTTAGGATTTATGTTATATCGACAAGTTAAGAAGTCCAGTTTTGCTCTGAGTTTTCCAGGGCGAAAACGAATGATGAGATTAAAGCCCGACAAAAATTCAGACCAACGAGCCTGACGCCGTGACAGGAGTTTGGTTGTAGAAAAGTATACCAAATTCTTGTGATCAGTGACAACGTCGATCGGGTCAGAAGAGCCTTCAAGGTAATGACGCCAGTTGCGAAAACTATCGTGAATGGCTAATAGCTCCTTGTCATGGATATCATAGTTCAACTCCGGCAGAGTTAAAGTCCAAGAGTAGAACGTGATGGGATGTAATGATTCATCCTCAGCATAAGTTGATAAGATGCCTGCTATGGCGTAGTCAGAGGCATCTGTTTCTACTACCAGACGTGATCCTGGAGTGAAATTGACAAGAACAGGAGCGGAAGTGAAGGCCTGCTTCAGAGATTCAAATGCGAATTTGCATTGAGTATTGAAATTCCACAGAATGTTTTTTCGGGTCAGTCGTGTAAGCAGAGATACCAATCCCGAGTAGTTGTTGATAAAACGCCTATAGAAATTTCCAAAACCTAAGAACGACTGGACATCCTTGATTTTCCATGGTTCTGGCCAATCTAGGATAATTTGAACTTTGGCAGGGTCCATGGTAATTCCACCAGGGGAAAGGATAAATCCAAGGTATTCAATTGTATCTTGATGGAAGAAACATTTCTCCAGTTTTCCAAAAAGACTGTTAAGTCGGAGTCTTCGGAGTACCTCACAGACATGTCTCCGGTGATCCGCAACGTTATCCGAGTAGATAAGGATATCGTCAAGATATACTACAACGGAGATATCGGAGAGGTTGGAGAAAATCTCGTTCATGAAACGTTTAAATGTTGATGGGGCATTGCATAGACCTAGGGGCATAACCAAGAATTCGAAAGCACCATACCTGGTATGGAAAGTGGTTTTCCATTCATCTCCTTCTGCAATTCATACATTGAAGTATCCAATTCGCAAATTGATTTTGGTGTAGATATGACCTTTGCTGGCACGGTCCAGGAGATTGGAGATGAGCGGAAGTGGGTAACAATCTTTCTTGGTAATTTTATTGATGCCTCGATAGTCCACACATAAACGTAAGGAGCCATCTTTCTTGCGGATGAAAATGATCGGAGCACTGCCCGGAGATCCGGAGGAACGTATCCAACCTTTTCTAAGGTGCTCATCCAAGAATATATGAAGGGCTTCTTGTTCCGCAACAGAAAGAGAGTAGATGTGTCCCAGTGGAGGTGTTGTACCTTCCTCTAGATCAATATGGTGATCACTATAACGATGAGGAGGAAGATGTTTGGATTTTCCTTCACTGAAAACATCAGCATAGTCATGATATTCCAAAGGAACTTTCATATAAAATGTAGGGTCCGGAGGAACATTGGAGATGTTGACAGAACGTGCTTTTGAAATATCAGCAGCTTGAAGAACAAAGGACTGAGATCCTTCTTGCTTGCTAGCATGTACAAAGGCGGCTGCCGAAATAATAGACACAGGAGGAAGTGAAGTCGGAGCTGGAGTCAGAGCTAGAGTCGGAACTGGAGGGTCAAGCGGAGTTGCCTTGGAGGGCATAGGTGTCGACGACAAAGACGAATACATTGGTTTTGGTGTCCCAAATGAAATACTGCTTGTAACCCAGTCAATCAACAGATTGTAGTGGGTAAGCCAGTTGAATCCAAGAACAGCAGAACATGATGCATCCAACAGAGTGACCAAAAACTCAATATCTAGAGTTTCTCCAGATGGAAATCGGATGGGGAGCATAACTCCCATATCAATGGTTCTCCCTTGAGATCCATCAAATAGTTGGAGTTGCTTCAGAGGAAGCGGAGATGTTTTAAGTTTGTTTCGATGGACAAAGTCACAGTCCAAGAAACAATGTGTGGATCCTGGATTGATAAGAGTCGGAATAGATAATGAATCAATAAATAAAGTGATCAAAAAGGAATCAGAGCAAGGAACGGAAGCATTGAGCTTTACAATAGAAGATGCAGGAATGGTTTCAAATCAAGGTCGATGGGGTGTTTGACTGATTTCCCATATTTGATCAACATTTCTCTCATCGCGAGGTCCTGATGAGTCATCCTGAAGTCTTCTCTCATGAGCTGTTCAGCTTGATGGCAATCTCCCAAAAACTTGACAATATGGGCATGAGTGGTGACGTTACCACAATCTACCCATGTTCGCTTCTTTTCTTGCTGGAGCTCCCAAAGCTTGAGCTCACTGTTGTCCCAATGATCCTTCCAGAATTGGATACTTTTCCATAACAACTTGTTCTCAGCTTGTAAGGTGTCGCGCTCCTGATGAAGCTCTCAGTTCCACTGGCTGATGCTATTGCTATGGACTGTGAGGTGAGAGATGGTGACAGCGGGATCTTCAGGAGGAGGGGTTTATCCCACAAAGAAGTCTTCTGCATGAGTGCAAGCATGTTAATGTAGTTGTCAGACAGAGGAGGTAGTGGTGGAAGGACCTGGGGTAGGGGATCAGAGGTGGGATGGAGAGATTCATCCAGCACTTTAAATGGCAACCTGAGGGGAAGGGGATCATGTGGAAGGGGATCATGTAGCAGGCATAATGAAATTGTTGTGAAGGAAAGTGGAGACATCTCACAGTTTATAAGGAGTGATTCTAAAAATAGAGGTCAATTCTTGGCAGATGATATAATGACAAATGAATGTATAGAGTCAAGTCGCCGTTTGAATTGAGTCTTCATATATCTTCACAATTTCCTTGGTGTGCCATAAAATGTTTAGTCAATCTTCCTAAGTGGCTTCTTCAATCGGATAGCCTTTCCATTTGACCAAGTATTTTCATCATCATTTAGCTCCAGAATGTTGTAATATGGATTTGACCTTGTATTCTTCTTCATTTTCGATTAGATCAGGAGGAGGTTGTGATGTGTCGATGACATCAGGGTGGAGCAATTTATTTTCGACGTTGTAGAAGGCGTGAGGGATCTTGGGGGAGATTCCTCTCATTTATCCAAGGGGTATCGGAACACGTAGGAACTGATTCAGTAATCAGATGATGATAGATAGGGGTTTCAAGCTTATGAAGGCTTGATATATTGGGTAGGAAGGGAAAGTATGTATTGGGGAAGGTGTGTCTGTCTTTTTAGTGATTTATCTACTTGATATATATATAGAGGAGGTGAATAAAGGAACTTCTTTGTAAGTATGTGTACAAAGGATAGTTCCTTTGTAAGAATATGTGAGTGGAAATTAGGTAGATAGGCAAAAGGAAGATAGGAAAAGGTAGATAAGATAAGGAAAACAAAGAAAAGAGACTTTCTGATCAGTTTGAGGTGTTTCCAAAGGAGTTTGTGTTTTCGGAAGTCCTCTGGTTAGAGGTGGACGTTATCGGAATGTTTATCAGAAAGTCGGAAGGGTCAGGTTTTGGGATATGTGTATATGGATTTGGTGAGGTTGAGCTCGTGTGTGATGGAAAGGTTTTCTGTTCATAGGGAGTATGGATCTCCTACATATCCGGGGTAGTTAGATACCAGCTGTCCCTGGTTGGTGCAAGAATAGAGTCGAGTCATGTGATTTTGTTGACTGCTTTTACATGCGATTGTATGTGACATGTCACCATTTTTCTTTTTGAACAACAACCTCGATGATGTCCAATGACAACGAATCGTCAGACTTCAAAAGTCTGGTTATTGAGCTTCAAGACGTGTTGGTCCTCTGTCCTGGGGGGCCAGAAAGCTCCAGGTATGATACCTGGGTGTTGGAGAATGCAGATTGCGTGGTGAGTCTTCTTTTTGATGGTTTAGATGCTGTACTGATCAGTTTGTGCAGACAAACTTTTTAGTAAGGCTTCTGGAGATGATAGAGGGTGGGGAGGAGATTCCCCAAGTGGTGGAGGATCTCATGGAGGAGATAAGTGAGGCATACGAGAAGCACAGGGAGGAGTGGAAGGCAGAAAGGAAGGTGATGGAGGAGAAGGAGAGGGCAATAGAGGAAGAGGCGTGGGCCGAGGCAATCACGGAGGAGAGGCGGGAGGCTGAGGCAATCGCGGAGGAGAGGCAGGAGGTGTCAGAGATATATTTTTTCCTTTTCCTTTGCTCGTCTATTCCCATTTACATCAGACAGTTTACACCAATAGCCGCTTAGCCACCCAAACTCCGCTTAGTAATACAAGGTGACCAAGCCATATCTATATTTAGTCAACCATCACTCTCCTTATCTACATGACTCATCCATAGTCGTTACGACTCACACGTAGTCAATATGACTCATACTTAGCTAGTATATAAAGCTAGCAGTAGATAGACTTAGGATAAGTCTGTTTCTTTCGTTAACACCCCAATCAGTAGTCTTCCAACCCTTTAAAACCCTACACCCAGAGCCTGAAGTAAAACCTTGCGATCAACCCTAGACTGCCATCTAACAGGAGGCTGAGGAGGTAGTGGAGAAGATGACGGGAAAGACAGAGGAGGAGAGGAGGATTGAGGAAGAGGAGAAGGAGAAGTGGGAGCGGGTTGAATGAGCGAGGGCCTGCTGGGAGAAGATGCTGGGGGCTGGTGATACGTCTGCTTCGTGTATGAGAACCAAACACAGAGCAAGGTGCGAGGACGACTATAAAGAGTCTCGACACAGCCTATGATCGATAATCGTAAAAAGGGAGTCTTTGATCATTCGTGAACGTGATCGATCAGGGAATCGGAAGAATCGGAAGATTGAATGAAGAAGTCTTAGAAGATCTAGAGAGGATCTAGACTCGAGAGTGAGAGAGAAGCGAATATCTAACTTGTTGGATCACTAGCTACAACATACAGTACAGTTGAAATTCTCATAATGCATATGGTTGGTTCCTACCTTATGGCTATGCGTTATGCGAAATATGCAGTATAGAAATTGTCACTCATTGTGACATGTCTGTGACCTAGGCTAAAAGCGTGACATGAATATCGGGCACAATCAACTTTTGACTTGAAATGTTCAACAATACATAGTTGGCCAAGGGTTGGTGGGATTCAATGAATGTGAAGACTCTCATCCAGTCTTGAAGGGTGAGATTGTTGTGCTTATTCACTAGCTGAGTTTTGGCTGATGTTGCTGCTTCAGGCATAGGGTCAGGCTTTTGCGCAGTTTTCATGTCAGTTCAGCAGGCATGGTTGGGTTCTGAACCAGGATGTGTTACCTGCATGCTCAATTCCCTTCCTCACAAATATATATATCACATTTTTGTTCAATTCATGTCCCCATAGTGCTCTTCATACCACCTCATAATGCATACATTGCCTTGCTACTCTATGCAATATGCAATATGCAACATATGGACATTTTCCCTGCGCCCCAATGTGGTTCCCTAAGAAAAGCCATGCATTATTAGATTTATGCATAATAAGCACATGCATTATGAGAATTTCAACTGTATATATATCTTCTAGTACAAGGATCCCTTTGAGTGTATATAATAAAAGGGGAGCCTCTCTAATGATCTAAGGGAAAAGTAGTAAATGGGAATGAAGGAATCGAATGAAAAGGGAGAAATAGAAGAGAACCAATGCCTTTGAATAGTGTCTTCCCTTTGATATACAAACTTTCATTTGCATTCAGAAAGCTTCAATTGCGTTTGGAGTGTTTGATGATTCTTGAAGTCGTTCGGGATGTTTGGGAGCTATCGAGAGCGTTCGGAGGGTTCGTGTTCGTGTTCGAAGGACTTGGTAGGCATCTAGTATTCGTATAGTTGAATATACGGTGCTCAGGGGACGGAGGGGTCGTATCATCTCCTCCTCACTGAAATGTTGACTGTCCTCAGTCAATCACGTGATTTGCCAGTAGTTGCTGAGGCACGTTTATAAGTGTGACTCATGTGTCACATTCATCTTCAGACACGACCGTCTTCCAATTGCGTACCACAACGCCAAGAAAACTGTGTCAAGTTATTCAAGATGTTGAAGAACATTATTACTATCGCGAAACAGAAGATCAGTGACCAGATGAAGTTGCTTCCAGATGGAGTTGCCAAACCCGAAGACTATAAAGTCTAGGGGCAACAGTTTTGTAAACTGCTGGTAAGTCTCGTGTTTTTTAGTTGTTTTTCTTCACTAATCCAGCTTTTTAGATCGCATATAATCAGGTCGTCAAGGCCCTGAAGCAAACATCAACGGACAATGAGGTCGTTGCATGGCAAAAGGAGGCCCGCGAGACCTTCGATGCTTTCGAAGAGTGAGGGTGGTTGGAATGGGCGGGGGAGTTGTTGATGCCGAGACTGGCAGAGGTGGTGCATCGGGAGGTCGAAGAGAAAGCGGAGGTGGAGAGGGTCGAGCAGGAGCGAAGGGCGGAAGAGGAACGCGAGGGGAGGGAGAGGGTGGAGATGTCTGCGCGGGAGGAACAAGAGAGGGTCGAGCGCGAGGAGTGAGAGGAGTGAGAGTGAGCGGAGCGTGAGGAACGAGAGGAGCGTGAGGAACGAGAGGAGCGTGAGCGGGTCGAGAGGGCGGAGCAAGAGGTACGAGAGAAGTGGGAGTGAGAGGAACAGGAGGAACGAGACGCGGAGGGTCGGAAGCAGGTGGAGGAAGCCTATGAGAGGCTCCTCCAGTCTTTTATAGATGGACAAATCGATGAAGAAGAGTTCCGTCAAGAAATGGAAAAGGCGGAGGGTGAAGGCAGAACGAAGGTGGCAGAAGTGTCAGCTGACATGCCAGACACGACGGAGGACAGGCACCAGCCCCTGGACAGCGAAGACGAATCGGCAGCAGCAGCGCAATCGCTGACTGCTGAAGAACTGGTTGAGCGGTCGAAGGCGGCGCATTGGGAGAGGATGGCAGTGAAGGGACGGTCGCTCCCTGTGATCACGACGCAGGAGTACCACAAGCGAAAGGCAATGGAGGAGACCCTGCGCCCGGTCGAGGGCAAGGTAAGTCTTGTTTCTCTATTCGTTTTCTTTGGTTTTACTAATGGACTCTTTTTATTTCGCAGTGTGATTTTTGCGAGAAGGTCGGCATGGAGTGCGAGATTGACCCTGTGGATCCGTTATGCGCCAAGTGCGTAATGGATAAGCGCGGGTGCTATTGGAAGGGGGAGACTCGTCTGGGGAAGAAGTTCAAGCCATGGCCCAAGGGGGAGTCGAAGGGCATGAACAAGTCAGCAACGGCAGAGGAATCGAAGAAGGGGGTTTGGAAATCAGTGAGGGCTGTGTCTCATAAGTGTTTTTTTTTCTATCTCTTGTTTTTATTCTTTCTAACTAATTCTTTTCAGGTCCTGTGGTTTATATCAATGAGACACCGCCTTTCGAAGAGGAGATGGTGGGCGAGAGTTCGAAGGAAATGGCGTGGCCGATCACAGGTCGGAAAGGGAAGGTGAAGGCGGCGGCTGTCAATGAAGACAAGTCGTGAGAGGTGTTGGTAGCGATCGCAGAGGAGAAAGCGCGCATAAAGGTGCGAATCGTTGTTCTCGAAGAGATATTGAGGGGTTTAGAAGAGAGGGAAGAGGAGATGGTCTTGGACCAGTTGTAGATTTTACTTTGTTTTTGTATAATTTTTGTAGCCTCTAGTCTTCTCCTTTTTAAAATTGTATTTTTGATTCTAAAAAAAATGAAAGAAAGACTTGAAATGAAAAAGAAGTGCGTAGCAATGCATTACGGCAGGTTACAAGTCCTCAATTGCAATGCTATCGAGTGGTTCGCTAGCTAGCAAATGTTCCATCTCTCTAAGTCGTGAAGTCGATATGTCGAGGAATCGTTCGGGAATTGCGATCGACCTTCGAGCGAAGTATGGGATGACTCTAAATGCAGTGATCAGATGATGTAAGATGGATCTGTCAAGCTCTGCGATGATATAAGCTTTCCCTAGGTTTCGAGATATCATGACCAGGGGTCCAAGGTATCGAGGACACATCTTCCGATTGAGAGACTTCTCAATTTTCGTGTTCTGAATGAGTACGAGATCGCCAGTCTTGAAGTCGTAGTCGCAAATGGTCTTCTCGTGTTTCTTCTCAAATCGAATGGCGGATCGTAGGTGAGCGGCAAGAACCTTCAATCGAAGTTGCTCTAAGTCGGCATCTTGTTTCTGCAGAGCGATCGCGTGTTGCGAGATTAGATCAGCCATCGACAGAACCGAATCTGGAGTGGGAAGGAGATATGTCGCTTCAGAAATATCTAGAGGAAGCAATGGCTGAGATCCAGTGATGGCAAAGTAGGGTGAGCATCCCAATCGCTTTCAGGTAGTGACGCACTCAGCCCAGAATACAGAGTAGGCTCCGATTGACCATTGCTTTTGATCACCATCGACAGCTTTGAATAGCGATTGTTATACGTCGAAGTGAGATCATTCGACTATTCCATTCGCGCGAGAGTTGTATCCGCTGATGCGAATATGGTTGATTCGATAGCGCTTGGCAAGGTGATCTACAGCTCCTAAGAAGGCCGTTCCATTATCCGTGATGATTTCTCGAAGAGAGCCCCATCGACAGATTATATCCTCAAAGATCCATTCACCAATCGATTTCACTGTTTCCGATTGAAGCATTCGAAATTTGGGATAATGGGTGAGGGAGCATTGCCCTTGGACTATATATTGAAATGGGCCAGATTGGGGCATGTGCATAGTGTCAACATAGATTTTGGCGAACAGGGGAGCTGGCGTGGAGATGGTTGGAGGAACGAGGGCTTGCGTGGTTTGGCGAACCTGACAGATATGACACGTCTGAACGAACCAGACTATGTTGGGGGCCATATGAGGCCACCAGAAGCATTCGGAAACGATTGATCGGGTAGCGAAGATAGCCTTGTGGCCTGTTCGATCGTGAAGTTCCATTATGATCGCCAATCGGCGATCCGGATCGATGACTAATTTATGAGCTCCTTGTCTATCCTTTCGCCATAGTCGGTGGTTGTTGATAAAGAACTCTTTGCAGTATCATATAAAACTCGCGTAGTTGCTGTCGGACATGTTGCTTGGTTGTTCGAGATCTGAGAGCCATTTTCAAACAAGGAGAAGTTGTCGATCGTCTTGCTGGGCTGCTTCCGATTGCGGAACGATGTTGTAAGAATCGGTACATGGATGGATTGGGTCCTCCTCCTCCTCATTGAAATGTTTACTCTGTGAGTAAACTGAGGTTGGCATTCAGAGGGTTTTCATTTGGGGCATGGGCGAATCGTTGATTTGGTGCATTAATCTATGAATGCGATCAATCCAGTTGTCAAAGTCTTTATCAATCGGTTCTTCGTTGTCTTGGTCATCGGGCTGCCGGGGGCATTGAGAGAGACTGTCGGAACCATGGTTCGAACCAGCAATGTGTACTAAGGTAAAATGGAACGTGAGGATCACTACGATCCATCTGTTAATACTAGCTTGAGGCATGATGTCTGGGTTCGCTAGCATTCCTTTGATATATTGAGTGTCAACTTCTATAATGAGTGTTACGATACGTCCATTTGTTTTCGTTCTATCTTATCTTATCGCAGCCTACTTAATCTTATCTCGTTCATCCACCACCTTCCTTGTCTTATCGTCCCATTTCCTTCTTGTCACTTGTGACCGTGACCGTCACGCACGAGCGACTTCCGCCATTGGTCGGCGACGACACCATCCGCAGTTGCACAGCCATCCGCAGCAGCTGAATCAGCCGTTCCATGGATCGTCGTTGAGTCGTAGGATTCAAACTCAGAAGTAGATAAGTAGCGTAGCCAGAGTTTGTATCTTTAGTTTCGATCTCAACATAGACACCCCACCCCAGTCATTCGACTAGGATCTCTGTTCTATCCGTTGACTCCCTAAGCCGACCGAAAGATCACTGCGCCTTAACAGAAGATCGAAACTCACTCTTTCCCTCTGCTTTTCTCCGCAACAGTCCCGGGTCAAGATTCGTCTGACAGCGCCCGTCATTGTTTGGTTTACCAGACAAGGACTGTCGTTGTTGCTTGGAATCCCAACTCAGGCTCCCCCTGCAGGCCAACCTCTCTCGTTCAGTAAACCACGGGTGACTCTGACATCCCCGCATGGTGATTGACTCGACTACCACCCTGGCCTCGCGCTCTCCATCGCCGCCCCCGCCCTACGCCCTCATCAATCCCGAACCACACCAGGCATCGACATCCGAGCTCGTTAGCAACGCACGTCTGATTGCCGCCGCCGCACTAGAACTGTCGCCGACAGAGCTCGATTCTCTCACAGAACAGCTCGACCCGTTGGTCGACGAATTCTTCGAACCCGACCTCGCCCCTTCTCCACCTTTGTCTCCTTTGTCGTCCTCATCCGAGGAATCTTTTGCCACCGCTCCGTCTTCCCCGATTGAAGATCTGTCCGACCCATCTACACTCCTTGAAGTAGAGCCCGTCGTCCATCTTCAAGTTCGTGTTCACGTTCACCGCCCTCGTCGCCTCACAGAACAGGCCGTTATCCCCATCATCTACGTTTTCCGACGACGTGATACGCAAGACGTACGGGAGATTCATCTCGTACTCGACCACTAGCCAACACGTCTCGTCCATCGCGAAGGCCTTCTTACAGCGCCTCTGAGCCCGAAGAGGAACAAGAGTTCAAGGACGCCGAAGACCACGAGATCCACTCGCCCTTCTCGTCGCAGTTCCTTCCTCCTCTTCTTCCCCCTATTTCCTCACTCGAATCAGGGCCCTCCACTTACGTATCGCGGACTCCCGTCTCGTTCTCTTTCTTAGGTCTCAGACCTCGACGAACCCCTCCCCCACCAGCTGACCCACCTTTCCCCCGACCCACCGCCAAAGGGAAGCAACGGGTTACCTCATTAGAATTCGAACCAGAACCCGAGCCTTCAGACCCGCCTCCTTCTGTTCCTTCTTCTCTCTCCTCTAAGAAACCAAGCCCTTCTCCCCGAGAGCCGCTGCCTCTCCCCCTTGACACGGATCCCGAATTGAATCCGACCCCGCACACATCTCCTTCTCCATCACCACACAACAGTCCCCTCCTTGCTCCCCCAATGGCTGCCGCCGTCTCCAGTAAGATCAAGCTCGCAGAACTGAGCACGTTTAATGGCGACCCCAAGACCTACAAGGACTGGTACCGACAAGTTGTCATCTTCCTTGCTGGTCGTGGCATCACCGACAAAACTGAACGCGCCCTTGTCACTCTTTCCTACATGAAAGAAGGGACCGCCGCTATCTGGGCCCAACAGTTCGTCGACGACTTCCTCGATCAGACCGACGCCCAAGGCAACGTTGTCCCCTTCCCCGACTGGGTTGACTTCAAGACCGGTCTTGACAGGGCCTTCACGGATACTGCCTCAGAGCAACGCGCAAGAGAAGAGATCGAGACCATGACGCAAGGGTCATCACTCATCGTGGAATACCTCGTCAGGTACGAGATGAAGGCAAAACTCGCTGGCCTCAGCCAGGATAAAGAAAAGATTCGCATATTCGAGAAGAACATCCATCGCGACATCGTCCGCCAGATGTACCTCAACCCTCCCCTCCCCACCGTATGGGTCGATTACGTTGAAAAGGCCGTAGCCATCGGACAACTCCACGAATGCTACCGTCAACAGGAACAGGCTCGTCGTCCGACTGCCCCTGCTTCACGGTTCGTACCCCAGACTTTCCCTCGTCCTCAGGCCCATCCCGCCGAAGACCGCCGTGTTCCCACCGGGATCATTCATGGTGGACAGGGTAAGCCTATGGACGTGGACAAGACGCGTCAGACCCATCGATGTTTCAACTGTGGGGAGTTAGGTCACTTCCGCCGAGATTGTCCCAAGGAAAGGGCCGTTGTGAATGTCCGCGCCCTTTTTTACGACATGACCACGTCGGAGCTAAACGAGCTGAAGAACCTCCTTTCCGAAGAGGAGCACAGCTCGGCGAATGAAATTCCCGCCCCGGATGACGAATTGGATTTTGTCGACAGTCGATGAAGATGCGTTCCCTTCATTCGACTGGTAGTTGCCTACTCTGGCACAACATAGTATCGGACATTTCTCCTTTATATATAACGACGGCGTGTACAACAGCTATTATACCCGAATCCAATACCCCCATTGTTTCTCCCTCTCCGAAACTTGTTCCGTCAGACGTACACATTGAACGCCCCGAAATCCCTATTCCCGAACCATTGTCTCTCTCTGTCGATTCGATCGACGTCAACTCTCTTTTAACTCCCTTAGATGTCGTTAACGCCATCAAAGGTGATGCTGATTCCGCGATCTCCATCCTTCAACACTGGTCGCATCCCGCACGATCGCGAGAGATGGTGCAATCCACTGTCGATGAAATCACCACCCTCACCCCGGAAAGTGCTATCCGAGCTCTGAACGAACTCAAACAGCCTCACGTCTTCGTTCGCGGCTCCCAAGGAAACCAACTCGTTCTCAAGGCTCATCTTATCACCTTGGACAACCGTACGGAGCACATCGCCACCGCTCTTGTCGATAGCGGATGCGAAGGTTCCTGTATCGACGTCAAATACGTCCGGGACCACGACCTTCATACAACTCCTCTTGCTCGACCCATCCGAGTGCACAACGCCGATGGACAACCTAATACCGAAGGCCCCATCACGGACATGGTCACCCTCGAGCTGCGGATTGGAACCCACGTGGAAAGGATTAGCTTTGGCGTAACCAACCTCGGTAAAGGACAGATTTTCCTTGGGCACGATTGGCTCAAGACCCACAATCCCTCTATGGACTGGAAGACCGGCACCCTCGATTTCGACTGATGTCCACCAGACTGTCGTCCCTCCGTTGATTCCTCTGACATTAACAATCTCACCTTGGAGGATGACGATCGTCTCCTCATGATCGATCTCACCCCTGCCATCCGGATTCGGTTGATGACCAAGTCGCAAGAACTCGCGATCAAGGCTGCCGAAGCCCAGAAGAAGGACTGCGACTGGAAGGATATCGTCCCTGACTACCTTCACGAATTTCAAGACGTCTTTACCAAGAAAGACTTCGACGAACTACCACCACCTCGCCCTTGGGATCATGCAATTGAATTACTCCCCGGAACCGACGAAAAGCTCGATTGCAAGATCTACCCCCTCAGCGTGGAGGAACGTTCCCAACTTGACGAATTCCTCGAAGAGAATCTCCGAACCGGACGAATCCGCCCCTCCATTTCCCCTATCGCTTCCCCCTTCTTCTTCATCAAGAAGAAAGACGGTCGATTGCGCCCGATCCAGGACTATCGCAAGCTGAACGACATGACCATTAAAAACCGATACCCACTCCCTCTGATCACCAAACTCATCGACACTCTCCAGAATGCCCGTTACTTCACCAAACTGGACATTCGTTGGGGTTACAACAATGTTCGCATCAAGGAAGGCGACGAACACAAAGCCGCGTTCAGGACTAACCGTGGCTTGTTCGAACCTCTAGTCATGTTCTTTGGACTCACGAACTCACCTGCCACTTTCCAGACAATGATGAATGACATTTTTCATGTCTAGATCCACCAAGGTCACGTATTGATCTATATCGACGATATACTGATCTTTGACAAGGATCTCGAGACGCATCATCGGCACGTCCACGAAGTCATGTCCTTGCTCCGCGAACACAAACTTTACCTCAAGCCCGACAAATGCGAGTTCGATCAAAGGCAAGTGGAATACCTCGGAGTTGTCGTCTCGGAAGGCCAAGTCAGGATGGATCCGATCAAGGTCCAAGGCATCACCGATTGGCCGATTCCAACCTGTAAGCGCGATGTTCAATCTTTCCTCGGATTTTGCAACTTCTACCATCGTTTCATCCATCACTTTGCTGGTATTGCCCGCCCCCTCAATGTCCTAACCGGTAACGCTCTTTTCGAATGGACCGATCAATGTCAGGACGCTTTCGACGTCCTCAAGACTATCATTACTTCTGCTCCTATCCTCTCTATCGCTAATGATTACGATTTACTCCGTGTTGAGACTGACGCTTCAGAATACGCTCTAGGCGCTATACTCTCACAAAAACAAGAAAACGTCTGGAGGCCCATCGGGTTCCTCTCGAAGTCATTCAGTCCCGCGGAACGAAATTATCAAGTTTACGATCGCGAGCTCCTCGCGATAATGGCCGCCCTCCAAGAGTTCCGCAAGCATTTGTTGTCCGCGAAGCAGGTCTTTGAGGTTTGGACCGATCACGCCAACCTCCAGTACTTCAAGAAGCCGCAGAAGCTCAACAGACGCCAGGCTCGCTGGCTCACGGAGCTGCAGGACTTCCATTTCACCCTTCATCACGTCGCTGGGAAGGCCAATTCGAAGGCTGACATCCTGTCGAGATGACCAGGATTTGAGAGGGGGGTGGACGACAACGACGACACGATTCTCTTGCCCGACTCTCTTTTTTCTGTCGATTCTCACCCTGTCGTGGACCTCCGACCAGTTCAACTCGATGTTGAACCCGATCACTTTCGCTTACGCATCAAGAACTCCTATCGGAACCAAGAAGATTCCGTTACGCTCCTTCAGAGAAAACAAGAAAACGGTTGGAAGACCCAGGACGATGGTATCCTCACCTTCAATGATCGGATTTATGTCTCTGTCGACAAACCTCTCCGTGGCGAGATTATCTCTCGGTATCATGACAACCCCTTATCAGGACATTACGGTCCCTTCAGGACTACCGAAGTCCTTTGTCGTGACTACTGGTGGCCCACCATCCATCGAGATGTGAAACAGTACATCTCCGGTTGTGAGACTTGTCAACGCACCAAGGCATCTCGTCTGCCTGCGAAGACCCCACTCCACCCATTCGATCCCCCGACTCGCCCTTGGGATACGATCACCGTCGACCTTGTGGGACCGATCCCCGAATGTCAGGGTTACAATGCCGTCCTGACTATCGTTGACACCTTTTCGAAAGCCGTCAAGTTCGAAGCTACTCATATCGAACTCAATTCGGAGGGTTTCGCAAAGATCATTCGGGACCGCGTCATCCGAGATCACGGAGTCCCACGACGGATTATTCACGATCGCGATCCACGGTTCGTATCCAAATACACGACTGATCTCTTCCGCCTCTTAGGCACAACACAAAACGTTTCCACCGCCTACCACCCTCAAACTGATGGCCAGTCCGAACGAATGAATCAGACTCTCGAGCAATATCTGCGAGTCTTCATCAATCATCGACAGGACAATTGGAAGGAATGGTTGACACTAGCTGAGTTCTCATATAATAACTCTGTCCACGCTGCCACCACCCAAACTCCTTTCTACATCAATTACGGTCAACATCCTTGGTCTGGAAACGATACCCGAAGGGAAGTCCGAAACGAATCCGCTACTCAGTTCGCAGAACGAATGAAGCAAGTCCGTCGAGAGACTGAGTCCGCTCTCAGGCAGGCCAATGAACAAATGAAGGCCAGTCACGATAGACGATCCCGACCTACTCAGGAATACGCCCCCGGAGATAAGGTCTGGCTCGCCGCTACGAACATCAAGACCAATCGTGCAATGAAGAAGCTCGACAACAAACGCTTCGGACCTTTCAAGATCATCGAAAAAATTGGTCGCTCTGCCTACCGACTCGAACTCCCCCACGAATGGATGGGTTTACACCCAGTCTTCAACGAGTCCTATCTGTCCCCCTACCGTCATCCTTCCTACCCAAATCAAAAAGCTCCTCCTCCCCCTCCTCCCCTCCAGTTGGACAATGAGACCGAGTACGTCGTCGAGAAAATTCTGGATTCCCGAATCCATCGAAAGCAACTCCAATATCTGGTACATTGGGAAGGCTACACCAACGAAGAGAATACTTGGCAGTCCAAATCCGATGTCGCTCACGCCCAAGAGCTAGTCGACGAGTTCCATGCTCTGAACCCGAAACGACCAGCCCCGAAGCTTCGGATCCGTGTCATTCGCATGGACGACTTCTTTGGCATCGACGATCGTCTCTACGACCCGATCACTGATTCGCATGGCGAAGGCTACAAATCACCGACGATGTCCAACAACATCGATGTCATTGTCCCACTTACGCCCATCGAAGTCGATCGTGCCCTAGACTCCGATTTCGACATCTCTATCCTCTTCCCCCATCTCCCCACACATGTGCGACGAGTCTGGATCTACGAGGAAGGCCCAACCAACGCAATCACCCTCGTTGTACGACTAGACAGTCGTGGTCAAGCGCTCCGCTTGTACCAGCTTACACTCCCTCTTTCGGCTGTGGATATCCAACGACGATACGGCCACTACCTCCCTGCTATTCCCTGCTACGCACCCCGCTGGCTTTTACGAGACTGCTCAAGACATCTCCAACGCCTACGTTGAACTCGCGTGGACGCGATTCTGAAGGGAGAGTGATGTTACGATACGTCCATTCGTTTTCGTTCTATCTTATCTTATCGCAGCCTACTTAATCTTATCTCGTTCATCCACCACCTTCCTTGTCTTATCGTCCCATTTCCTTCTTGTCACTTGTGACCGTGACCGTCACGCACGAGCAACTTCCACCATTGGTCGGCGACGACGCCATCCGCAGTTGCGCAGCCATCCGCAGCAGCTGAATCAGCCGTTCCATGGATCGTCGTTGAGTCGTAGGATTCAAACTCAGAAGTAGATAAGTAGCGTAGCCAGAGTTTGTATCTTTAGTTTCGATCTCAACATAGACACCCCACCCCAGTCATTCGACTAGGATCTCTGTTCTATCCGTTGACTCCCTAAGCCGACCGAAAGATCACTGCGCCTTAACAATGAGGTTCCGAATGCTGATGAGATAGAGTCGGAGTGATCGCAAGGCTCGATAGAGACTGTAGATTTCGAGTTTCGGCTGAGAGAACCTTCTTTCTTGATCATTCAACGTGATCAAACTGAAACGATTATAGTACCTTGTCTTCGGGTCGTCGGGATCGCATTGGCACAAGTGAAAGCCAACCGCGATATAGGAGGTGTCGACGGCGAGTATGACAGGAGCATCAGAAGTATAATCCAGGACTTGTAGAGCAGGCGATTCTAGAAGAGCTTGTTTCAGGTCCTCTTGAGCGGCGAGTTGATCAGGACCGAATTCGAAAGGCATATCCTTCCTAGTGAGCTTGACTAGGTGGTGCAGTCGGTGCGTGAAGTTGCGAATGAATATTCGAATGATGCCGATTGTGCCAAGGAAGGCTCGAACTTCAGAGAGGTCTTTACAAGGACCCCAATTTTGGATCACTGAGACATGCGATTTGTCGGGTAGTCATCCTAAGTGAGTACATCGATGTCCGAGAACGGTGGTTTCTTCTGTGCACAAGAACAATTTATAGCCTGACATCATTCCACCGCAGTATTTCATTCGCTGAACTATTCGATTGAGATTCCTGAAGTGTTCCCATACAAATCATCGAATTCTGTTGTTTTCGGGAATCATTTCATAGGATCCATTGGGGAGTACGTATTGAGTCGCGGGACCCTTTACAGGGATATCGTCGATATAGGGGATCGTGAACTCAGGAATCTCCGGTTGGAGGATATAGGTGACGTCGTCATGAAAAACAGGCACAGAATTCATCCATCCCATGGGTAGGGTAACTAGTCAATGAGCCCCATAGGGTGTTTGGAATGTGGTTAGATCGTGAGATGAAGGCGCGATCACTCATTCGTTATATCCAACGTAAAGATTGAACATAGCGCCGCAGGATCAACCGCCAAACTGTTCGGCCAAGTGTTCGGGAATTGGCATTACTCCCGAATGTCGAATCATAACTTGATTAAGTGGTTTGAGACTGTGAACGATTCTAAGTTCTTTCCCTCCTTTCTTTAAGACAGTGAACCATCGCGATTGGTAGGAGGAGTTTGAGGGTTCATAGACACCAGCATTGATTTTTCGCTGGATAACTTTGCAGACTTCATGGTAGATCCCTGGGGGAATCGGAATATTCTTTTGTACCCAGGGTGTATGTGGTATGATTGGGAGATCGACGGGAGGGAAAAAGTCAGATCTGAAACATCCTCGTTCAGAGTCATTCTAGGCAAAGGCGAGATCTTGCTTTCTCATGAAATCATGAAGGAGGGCCCTTTCCTGAGGCCAAAGGAAATCTCCAGGGTGAGCTTTATCAAAAAGCTCCATTTGTTCAGTCAGAGTAAACGTCGGGGGGTTCGGGTCAAGTGTTGGCATGTCCGTGAGTGGATCGCCAAGGATTTTCCGAATGATTCGGAACTTGTTGGGGAGTTCAGCTACTACAGAGCGAACTTTCTTTGAGACAGGTTTATATTTCTTTTTCGACACGAGGAAGGTTGCAATTTCCATCGATCGATTGAGATGGTCGGAATTGGAAGGTTGATCACTAGTCGATCGAGATTTAGAGATAAGGTCGGGGAGGTTACAAGTGGATAAATAGGCATGGGAAACTGTTGAAACTTTATTTGTTGCGCATAGAGGCGCACAGGAATTAATAGATAACATAGACGTAGCGTGGTCGTAATCTAGAATTATCGCGATCTCTCCTTGATCAGGAATCAAATCCTTGATGAGTGAAAATCCAAACGGTGCTTCGGCAGTCCTCATGGAACCATCGGAATTGTGACAGTCCTTCCGCTATTCAGATCGCAAATAGTGATCATCTGGTTTTTGTCAGCGAAATTCTTGATGAGGCTTTGTACTAACACATCGAACGGTCTTCCGAGGAGGATGTCGTAGGCAGGAGCACGAATGACATGGATTTGAAGGTACAGGGTTATGTCACCTATCTGACAGGGGACATTTCTCGCAAGACCTAATGATTGGTCTATTTTGCTGTTGGCCTATTGCATGTTTAGTTGGATAGTCGGGTCGTAGATGAGTCCTAGGTCATGACAAACAGCTTCGGACATAGCGATTATCTGAGATCTGGGATTGACGATACATTCAATTGTTTCTTTATGATCGATCAACATGATGATCGATCAGAGAGTGTGCGATTCCTTTGCAACGGTAACGGTGTGAGGGGTTTCATCAGACGAGAGAGTGTTCAGATATGATTCATAGGGGTCGGGCATGGTGATCAAGCAATCGTCGTCATCGCAATAAGGGAGGGCGTCGTTCGGAATTGCTTCTACTTTGACGGTTTTGACTGTGATCAGTCAACTAGGAGGCTGAGTTCGTTTGGGCATTACTGCCTCTCGAACCTTTGATCGGACTTCGGGTGAGAGGGATAGCAACTCTTCGGGGGAAAGCGTGACGCAAGGGGTTTTCATCGAATGAGTATAGATGTCAGAGGCGATTTTCGAGTCTTGGATCAGTGCTTGAGTGTGGTATGAGGGGTCTCTGTCTCTCTTTGCCATCGGAGAGCCAAAGTTTCGGACATGGGGTGGTACGTAGTTAGACTCTTTTGCTTTCGCGAATGGATGTTCCATCGTAGTCGGTTGAGTCGGGGTGGTCGCGATCAGAGCACTTGATGGTTTGTTGGTCGCTTTCTCTTTGTCCGGTTCTTGTCATTGAGGCTGAATGATCTCTACTCCATTGAAGGTCTTCTTGCTCCTTAACACGAAAATCTCCTTTTCAAGAGCAGCAATCCATTCGTCGGCGGATAGTTGATAGGTTTCAGTCGCTGGGTCGCATTGGATACCGGCTGAAATTCCATACATCATTCCAGCAGTCAGAGTCGGGTTTTGCTTATACCATTCATCCATTCGTTCTTTCAGGGTTTTTCCCAGCATTTGCTGGGGGACGAACCTGTAGTTCGGGAGTATGATCCTTCCTTCGAAGTTCTTCTTGCATCAACCGTTTTGGATATATTCGCGGCAGGTCGGGCAGCTTCTGATGAAGTGATTGGGACTTCCACAGAAAATGCAAGTCTTCGGCTCGAATGGGTCAGGAGCGTTGGGTCGTCGTTCTGATGATTGTGGTGATCGAGGGGGTGGGTTTCGCTTCGGAGGACCTCTATTGTCCAGGGTTTTGACCAATGTAGTCATTAGTTTTTCCATGAAGATGCTGAGGTCTTCTTGTTTAGTTGCAGGGGTAGTAGTTGTCGTCGAAGTTGTAGTTTCGCGCAGTAGAAAGGTGTTCGGAGACGTTCCATACAGAACAAAATGGGCTGCCTCGTTGATATCGTTTACCCTGTAAGGATCGTCAGGGAAGTGATCAGGGAACTTGATTTCCAGTCGTCGGATGATCCTAGACCATAGTTCGGGTTGGAATCCTCGGACGAAGGTGTGACTTTGTTCCGCTTCAGAGATTCTATTCTTTGATCGCAGGAATTTAGTAATAGCCAGGAATGATCGGAAATACGCTCTGAGTTCGTTTGTGTTCATGATTCCTAGTTGAAGCTGTTCTCTGACTATCTTGTCCATATCGGTGATGGACCACTTTCAATCATCTTCCGATCCTGGGTAGAGCTTGTAAATAGTGGTGACGAATTCGTTGAACATGTGTCCAGTTTGGAACTCCATTTGGTATTCCCAGAGTTCGGAGGTATCGATGTCGACGTACTTGCAGGTGTAAGTCTTCTTAGCATTGTCGTCGGTGATGCTACAATTAGCGAAAAGACCTCTGAGGTCTTGGAAGTATCTTCGAAGTTCACGAGGTTGTTTGGGGTTGAACTTCAGGGCAGTCGAGTGACCGTGAGCGGGCATAACTAGAGTTGGTGGAGTCGTCATTGTTGTCGTAGAAATTGAGGATAAAGACAAAAGTGATATAGTAGAGGTTGGTTCGTCGGGCGAATCGGGTTGGTTGATCGAAGTTGAATTTCGATTTATTTGAGAGCTGGGAAGTGTTAGTTGGGTCAGATTGGTGTTCCAAGTGAATCTATCTCGTAGGGTAGTACTTCGAGTGACTCGATTGTGCATCGGGAACAGCAGTTCGAAGGACTGAGTCGAAGGAATCTTTTAAGATTTAATAGTGGGCCCTCGCAGTGGGCTCCAAAATGATACGTCTGCTTCGTGTATGAGAACCAAACACAGAACAAGGTGCGAGGATGACTATAAAGAGTCTTGACACAGCCTATGATCGATAATCATAAAAAGGGAGTCTTTGATCATTCGCGAACATGATCAATTGGGGAATCGGAAGATCGAATGAAGAAGTCTTAGAAGATCTAGAGAGGATCTAGACTCAAGAGCGAGAGAGAAGCGAATATCTAACTTGTTGGATCACTAGCTACAACATACAGTATATATATCTTCTAGTACAAGGATCCCTTTGAGTGTATATGGGGAGTGGCAACCACGGTTCCAAAATCGTTCGCTTCCCACGGTCTTGCCTACACATATTCTCCGCCAATTCCAGCTCATCGATGGCACTGAAACCACAATCGCTCTATCGGGCCATCGGACGCTCCGAAATGACTGCGAAAGCTTCAGGCCAGTGTCTGTTAGTAATAGTATTATGAAATACTTGAAATCTCCCCTACAATCAAGTACTCAAGTATGTACTCTTTTGTTGTGTCTCGCAATCGCATTGCCTAACGCTGCTAGTTTTTCGTTCTTTTTGGTGCAGCGGGACTTCATTGGTATTACAGTCTTGATCCCAGCTCGGAAATCTTCTCGTCGGAACCAATTAAGCTGGGCTTCAAGCCTCGGGTTAGTCCATTCGTTTGGGCTGATTTTATCGAAGTCAAAGATGACTGTGACACTGTCTAGTTGCTCATTTTCATCGTCCCTCCTCTTCTGCCGTTCAGCATCCTTGCGGTGCCCTGCTTCCACCACAGCCCGGTCTGCCTTTGCAATTGCCTCATGATCTCTTTTTGCCCTACCACTACCATCAATCACCCGAGCCTCCCGACAATGGAACTGTTGATCCTGTGGCCTTGATGCATGCTTGTGGAGATATATCCCTGTCTGGTTTCGGTTATACATCAATTGCGCATTCCCTTGGTCTAATCCAATTGATGGCGCAACCCATGATTGAACTTGAAACGATCCAAGTGCCCCTTCATTGGGATCATTGGTAGTTTCCATGTGCGCGAGTGCCTTTTCTGCTGATGACAGGGATGCTATTGCACCACCAGACTCAAACTCTGCAGAGAACCAGCCCCATGTTTCTAACGCGCCTTTAAAGAAGGCAACTGTTGCTCCGCAAAGATGAGGGAGGTCTGTGGCCATACTTTGGACAACATAGAATGCCTCAGGTCGCTGCCAGCTTTGCCCGTCCATAGATCCGGTTTCATATGATGCCTCAGGAGACAGTAGGAGTTCAGGATTGTCTATGATATTTTGACAGTGAGTCTGCACCTGTTTGTGCAGTGGCCCAAGGTCCAAAACATTGATATTTAGTTTCCCAGGTCCCCGAACCACTCACATATACGGGTATGTGATGGAGAGCAGGTAAAGAACAAGAACACAGAGCTCAGTGATGGTTGGAATATTGCTCAAGGCATTCAGGACATTTTGCTCCATGTTCGTAAAGGTTCTTGCCTCTTTCTTGTCACGTATGAATACCAGAAAGTTGATGTAGGTTTGGAGATGAACGATGAGAACAGCGGCGGCTTCACAGTGTGACTGATAACGCGTATTACTCATGTCTGGGAACCTGATTCTTGTTCCGAGCTTCGACTCCAGGTATATTTGGAGTGTCTCGTGTTGTCCTTTTTTATCGTCTTTGTGGTTGAAGATTCCTCCAGCAAGGCTTGTTGCCTTCACAGCCCCACACTGCGAAACCTCCTCTGCTCTCTCCTGAGCAGCGGAGGGTCCAGCAGCTGCCGCTGCTGCGTTATCACGATTCATCAAGCAAATTGGACCTTCGAGGTTGTTCTCAATCCAATAACCCATCATGGCTGTGTTTCCCCCTTTCACCGAATTCATCTCTTTGTGCATGCAGCACCCAACCCAGATGAAGAGATTCACTTGGCGTTTTGCCTCTGCATCCAGCCGATCATATGCTTGCTTTCCGAATCATATGGTGACAGCACGACATGCTGCCTTATCTTGCACATCTTGCTCCTCCTTCCCAAGTGCATCCCATCCTGCAATACCCCCAGCTGCAGCTAACTTCTCCTCATTTTCCTCCATCAACACTGAGATGAGCTCCGACGGCACAGCAGCCAGCATTGCAGCAACCCCTCGTACCTCCCAGTCACATGACAATTTCCATTCCCTCATCAAGCGGAACAGTTTCTTCTGGTCCTCGGCGTGATCTGTATTCAAACCTGTCATCTTTGCTGTAAACTCTATCAAATTTGCAGGTTTCTCCACCCCTTGCGGACTGGCGTTGTATGTGGTATAGAGGTCGAGTAGTGAGTCTTTCCATCCTTGCAGCTGACTCTCACTAGTGTGATTGGTTGCAGATCGGATGCCTAGAAAGAATCGCATTGGACAGGATGGTTCGGATACTGCAGTTGTCATTGAGGTGCTGGCCAACAGGTTACTTCTCATTAAGATGTGAGCACTTTCATAATTGCGATGCTTGTGTGATGTGCTGTCACTGCTGATGGTGTAACCTGCCAACCTGGTATTAGTTTTATCAACAAAAATAGTTTGAGGCTTACTTTTAGCTTCGAGAATATTGTGCACAACCTGAATTTTGGCCCCGACACCACCTTCGAGCACCACCCGACCAGCAGTTCTAGAGCTGATTTTGTGTTTGAAAGGAACCTCCATGGTATCCGCCACTACCTGGAATGCTTCGCCGACTTTTGCGATGGGAACTCCACATTTTGAAACCAACTCTCTCACTGCTGACCTGGTCTTCTCGGCATAAATCCCCTTTGGTTTAAGTTGTGCAATAGATCCCACTGCACTGGCCTTCTCTTTCACTCTCACAGCTGTGATGACCCTCTGAGACACCCATGCATTTCTCATGCGAAGCTTGTCCTTTGCTGCTGTGAGCACCTTGTTCTGCTGATGTGTCTTCTGGTTAAGACAACTGCGTGCCTCCTTGAGAAGATGGCTCTTGCTCGTATTCTCCTCGCTGAGTATCTGAACCCTGCTTTCCAGCTCCAAGAGCTTTGCATCCATCACAGCAAGCCTTGCATCTGCTGCGGAGAGCTTAGCCTTGGATTCTCCGAAATTTGCCTGAAGTATAGAATTGGAGCTCCTGGCTCTCTGGAGCTGACGAGAAACATTGTAGAGGGTCCCCATAACAAATCTATCCTTACTTAGTTTCTTTTTGATACCCAACATGATTTCAACTTCGGGACAGGCATTTTCTTTATCGGGGTGATTAATAGCACTAAGATTTTGCTGGGACACAGATCTTTGCAAAGAAGAGCGTTTCCGCTTAAGCATGAGATCCCAGACACCATTGTGAGTAGCAGCAAGTTTTTTAGCCAATAGTGTTTCCAGATTGGGACATAGCTTTAAGGTGATTCTTCAACCATTGCTGTGGGTGGCCACATCCCTTGGAGGACTGTTTCAGACCCCTAGGGTTATGTTATTTTGTCCTCTGAACAAAATGTTGGGAGCAGAATTTTTTTATCCACTCAAACTGGGAAATTTTGAGGGCTAACTCCAAGACTAAGACCTTTTAAAAAAATGTGCTCCCAACAATTTTATCTAAAGAGCATTAGCTACAACTTTGCCCGCCAAAACTAGTTGCCAGGAGGGTCAGAGGAAGCCCCGCAGGCTTCGCCATTTTCTGTTTTTCATTTGGTGTGCCAGTCGGTGGCGGTGCACGAATGCTACGGAGTTCGAATTGGCAGGGCGTTGCCACTCCCCAGTGTATATGATAAAAGGGGAGCCTCTCTAATGATCTAAGGGGAAAGTAGTAAATGGGAATGAAGGAATCAAATGAAAAGGGAGAAATAGAAGAGAACTGATGCCTTTGAATAGTGTCTTCCCTTTGATATACAAACTTTCATTCGCGTTCGGAGTGTTCGATGATTCTTGAAGTCATTCGGGATGTTCAGGAGCTATCAAGGGCATTCGGAGGGTTCGTGTTTGTGTTCGAAGGACTTGGTAGGCGTCTAGTATTCATATAGTTGAATATATGGTGCTCAGGGGACAGAGGGGTTGTATCACCGGATTGAAGGCATTGGAGGAGCCTTCGATCATAACGACCGAGAGGGGGGGAACAGCGACGGAGATGTCGGAGCACATCGGACACGGTGAGGATGAGGTCAGGGCGGAGGAGGAAATGTCGAAGAAGGGCAGACAGGTCAAATCCGTTATGCAGGTAAGTGTTGTTTTTATTTCTATTAGCGTGTATGATCTAATATACATGTTTTAGTGTCATGAGCCAGCATGCAACTGCTGCACCAAGCGGCTGGTCCCATGTGTCAAATATCCAGGAGGTGGGGCATGTGGTCCATGTGCGCAGGACCACGCGTCATGTTCCAAGTCCAGTGGGTCAAAGCGGAAGGCGAGTGTGGAGGTGAAGCTGAGGCAGAAGCAGCCTCCAAAAGCGGTTCCAAGGCTAGTTCTGAGACCAGTAAGGCGAGTCTGAGGATCCGGGGAGATGAAGGGAAACATGAGGGAGGTGACAGGGGTGGATTCGGAGGGTGAGGAAGACCAGAGCAGAGACGAGGGTGAGAGCAAGGAGGAGATGGACACCCAGGTCTGGAAGAGGGTGCGGCAGGTGAGTGTGGACAGTGGGATGGTGTGGGAGGGGCACCAGAGGCTCTCAGAGCTTCGGGAGATTGGGGGAAAGATGGAGAAGGTGGTAGAGGATTGGGCAGTGGGGTTGGAGGAGAAGCAGAATGCAGTCTGAAAGGCTGTTATGAGGGTGTTAAGAATTGCACTGGGAACATGCGCTTCTTGGCAACAGTCAAGACCACTTGACTAAAATGTTGCAGAACTGGACTTACCCAGTTCGGTTGTTCCCAGTATATATACCATATTACACGTGACTGGCTAGAATCTGCTCGATGTTCATGAGAGACAGCCTCAGCACGCTCAATCTCATGTCTCGAATTTCAGATTCGTGACAGAGGGAAGCCGAGGCATTGGATGGTTGGAGGAGAGTGCGGGCTGAGATGGACAAGCAGATGGACAGCTTAATGGCTTGGATGGAAAAGGGGTCGGAAAAGAAGGGGAAGGGAAAGAAATGGGCTATGTAATAGTCCTGTTTTTAGAATAGAAGAATAGTGAAGGAGTTTTAGATGAAAATAAGCAAGAGGGTGTGTGCTAAGTGAAACTAAGTGGAGATAAGTCCTGGTATGTGTCAGTCAGTCTCCAAGGATGAATTGGAGTTATCCGAGACATGTCCATCTGGCACAGAGTTATTCTGTGAGATGATCTGTGTGATCAGGAGTGATGCATGCGAGTGGGGAAAGTATGGGAGAATGTGGAAGGCAGCAATCGGAAGTTTGGAAACTGCTCTGTCAAGTTCTGAAATGATGTAGGTGCCACAGGAGGTTCGTCTCACAATAAGCATGGGTCCTAGATATTGCGGCTTCAATTTTTGGTTGAGTTCCAGTTCGGTTGAAGAGTTATGGATGAGGACGAGAGCTCCAGGTTTAAAGTTGTAGTCCCAGATTTGCTTTCCATGGCATTTCTCAAAGTCCCAAATTGATTTGAATTGTGAATCCAGTAATTGTTGCTTGATCTGGGCTAGGTCTTCCTCTTGTTTTTGAAGCTGACAGGCTCGGGTAGCTAGTAGGTCGGCTGGGGAGATCGGAGCATCCATCGGTGGGACTAGGAAGGTAGCCTAGGTGAGATTGAAGGGAAAGAGAGGATTGGTTCCATGGACTATCTGGTAAGGAGAGAATCTGGTGGATCTTTGAATAGATACATGTTCTGCCCATAGGATGGAATGATGAACATTGTACCACTTGGATTCGACACCATCAGCAGCTTTCATGAGCACCTCCCGGATGGATCTATGAGGTCTCTCGATGAGTCCGTTGGGTCAGGAGTTGTATGGGGAGATTCGGATGTGATTGATTCCATATTGCGTGGCGAGGTGTTCAAGTGCTTTGATGAATGGGGCTCCATTGTCCATGATAATCTCTTCAAGAGCACCCCATCGACATAGAAGTTCTTCAAAGATGAAGGATCCGATAGCCCTAGCTGATTCTGTTCTCAGTGGGCGCCATTCCAGATAAGCGGAGAGGGAACAGTGGGCATGCAGAAGGAGTTTATAGCCATTGGACTTGGGTAGGAACATGGTGTCAATGTAGGCATGTCAGAATAGGTGAGCAGGTGTGGGAACCGTTGGAGGGATGAAGATCTGTTTGGTTTGGCAGATCTGACATTGATGACAAGTTCAGATGAACCATCGGATGTCATGATCAATGTAGGGCCACCAGAAACAGTCAAGCAATTGGTTTCGGGTGATAAAGGGGCCTTTATGGCCTAGTCTGTTGTGAGCCTGTTGGATGATATCTAGTCTGTGAGGTTCCAGGACGATGAGCTGGTGTCTTCCATTGGGTTTTTTGAGCCAGAGATGGTTGTCAAATACAAAGAAGTCAGAGGTGGTGCGTAGGAGTTATTTATATTGTTCGTCCGAGGTGTCAGGTGGGCATCTTTGGGTGATAAGAAAGTTGTGAATGGTCTGAAGGTAGGCATCTCATGAAAGGGCTTTTTCTGATTGAGGAATGGGTAGCGGGCTGTCTGTAGTAGTGAGGACAGAGAAGGTGGGAGGTTCCGAGAGGTTGTTTAGTGAAGATAGGTAAGGTGATGCAATGTGTGAATGGTTCGGGACAATTTCAAGTCGATTCCAGTTGATGAGCTCTACCACAAAGGCATAGGATCGGTCGATCCATTCCTCATGATCATCGTCAGAGGGATCATCTTCAGGAGTGGGAGGTCTTTGGGATAGTCTGTTGGGACCAAAGTGCAGATGGGCAGGAATGTGGACAAGGTCGAAGTCGAATAGGAGGATTCCAGCTATCCATCGGTTGATGGCTGCATTGGGCTGGATGTCCGGATTGTTGAGCATGCCTTTAATGTATTTGGCATTGACTTCTACCATAAATTTTGGAAGACCAATGAGCCATATTCAATACACCCAGAGGGCGCAGAATAGTCCATATAGTTCGAGCTTGGCTTGTGAGTATCGGGACTCACGTTCGTTCCAGGTAATTGATCTGAATTGGGATGGGTAGCGCTTGCCATCTTCTCCCTGTTGTTGCAATATGAATCTGGCAGCATACATGGATGAGTCGACGGCTAGAATGACAGGTTGTCCAGAGTGGTAATCAATAGGTTTGAGAGTGGGGGAGTTGATGATGGCATTTTTAAGGGTTTCCATTAATTGGATTTCTTCTTCTTCGAAGCGGAAGGGGACATCCTTTTTGGTGAGATTTACGAGGGGTTGGGCGTGATGCGCAAAGTCTTTGATGAAGATTCGGAGGACTCCGCAGGTCCCTAAGAAAGATCGGATGTGGGTAAGCTCTTGGCAGATGGGCCAGTCTCAGATCTTCTGTACTTGGGATTCATCCGGAATTTGTCCCTCATAACAGCATATGTGTCTGACAACTACGACGGCAGGGGCACATACTGTAGTCTTCTTTCCATTGAAGGTTCCACTGAGGATTTTCATCCGGTGAAGGACTCAGTTGAGGTTGTTGAGATGTTCCCATACGAACCTTCAGATGTGCAGGTTTTGCGGAATAGTCTTGAAGAGTCCTCCCGGGAGTTCGTAATGGGTTTCTGGGCCTTTAATAGGTATGTCATCTATGAAGGGGCTTGCAACATGAGGGATTTCTGCTTGGAGGATATGGGTGACATCTCCATGCATAATTTGTGTTGAGTTGGTATATCCCATAGGAATAGAGGTTAGACGTTTAGCTCCAAGTGGCGTTTGAAAGGTGGTGAGGTCTCAGGATCGGAGGTTGAGGTCGCGTTGGTCAAAGGATACAAATAGGTCAAGGGACCCATAGCAGGCTCTTCCAGTGAAGGATTCCATGAATTGTTCTGTGAGCAGAGGGACTGCAGAGTTGCGGATTGATACTTTGTTAAGGGGTTTGAGATCGTGGATGAGTTGGAGAGATTTCCCATCTTTCTTGAGCATGCAGAACCATCAGGAACGATAGGATGAGTTAGACTCTTCATACACACCAGCGGAAATCTTTTCGCAGATGACTTTGAGGACCGCATCAAAGATTCTGGGTGGGATCAGAATGTTTTTAAGAACCCAAGGGATGTGTTCTATAGTGGGGAGGAGGATCAGGTCGAAGAACTCTTCTAGAAAACAACCTTTCTCAGTCTCCTCCCAGGCGAATGCTTGTTCCTGGGTTTTGATTATGTAGTGAGCAAGGGTTTCTTCCTCAGGTCATAGGAATCCATCAGGATTGATGTTGTGTTTATCTTTCCATTCTTGGGTGTAAATGGAGCCTGGTGTAAATGGTGGTGGATAGAAGGGAAGTGTCGGAAGGTTAGCCAATGGATCAGGGTGTTGACGTCGGACGATGTGGAATTCTTCAGGTAGCGTTCCCTTGATAGGCAGGACACAGTCCGCCACTTGCTTATATTTCTTTCTAGCATAGGTGGCATGGGTGTAATCATATTCATCGATATCTGCAACATAATCAGCTAAGGAGGATTCATGTACAGATACGGGAGTGAGAAGGGAGTGTGGGATGTTGGAGAGAGGGATGTCAAAGGTTGCTCCCTGTCCACAGGGGTGATTGTCGTTTAGGTCATTCTGGGATCATTCCAATATGCGGGAGTGGATGATGTTGTTCAGGGGAGTCAGGGAAGCAGAGGTTGTGTGTGGGGAAATAGATATGTTGTTGGGTGTGGAGGGCGTTGGTGGAATCAAAGCTTGGTGAGAGATAGGACCCGAGAGTACAGATGGTGAAGGTGTGGGAACCAGAACAGGGGTTTGGGTATAATCCATACTCTCAACATTTAAAAACCCATGGGGACAAGGTTCTTGTTGGGCTTCCAGGCTCGTGGTCGTGTAGATACTTTAATCCTCTTTCCAGTGTTTGGATCCATGATGTTGATGTGTTGTGAGCCATCTGGATCGATCCTGCTATCTAGGTTCATGAGGAGATAGAAAGGCTGTCTGAGAATCATGTCGCAAGGTAGTTTCTCTGCTACCTGCACCTGCATGTAGAAGGTACAGGGTCCGATGATGACCAGGAGGTTTTTAAGAACTCATAGGGTGGGGGCAATGGTGGAGTGTGATGACTCCATGTGCATGATTAGATTGGATCAGATTGGGATACCAAGTCATTCCCAGACGTCTTTCCGGATAACAGTTATCATGCTTCCGGTGTCAAGGAGTGCTTCCTCTTTCTGTCTTCCATCTAGGAGGATGTTGATTACCCAGATGGCGGAGGCATCGTCAGCTACAATAGTGTCTTCGTTGGGTGAGTTTGGTGTGGTATAGAAGTTAGAAACAGGGTCATCTGAGTCATCTGATAGGTTGATGGGGATACGTTTACTGGTGGTGTGTGTTATAAACCGGTTGTTTAGAATGCATTTTACTTCAGGTGTTCTGTCCCAAGAGGTGAAGATATTGTTCTAAGTCCTTGTTATGAGTAGCTAATGAGGAATCAGACTTAAGGTCTGATACGTACAAGAGGTACTCTTTATATACTGACTACTTATCTGTGTGAGTCAGTGCGACATAGGTGTGTGTAAAGATAAGGGATGAGTCATCGTGATCAATGACAAATCATAAGGGGTTGAAACATAACGGAAATGAAAAGTGTCTGCATATGGATAGAGTAATGGGGAATCCTGGAGAAAGGCAATGGGGAATCCCAATGAAAGAATGTGGGGAATCCCAAGATAAGATACAGGTTTGCATACAATAAGATAAAGAAAAAGAAGAAAAATTACAACCATGACAGTGTGATCTTTGATCCTTTTCCAGATGTCTGAATGTGATGCCAGGAGGTGTCTAACTGTGGTAGTAACAGTGGCTCCAAGGACATTGTTGTAAAGTTGGTCCATCAGGACTGGATCTTTGGCAGGAGAGTGGAACCAGAATTGGGGTTCTTTGGGTTGTGGGGTCGGAACAGATTTGATCAGGTTGTGTATATTAGAAGGTAGGATTTCGACAATGGGTTTTGATGTTGGTCTGGGTTTGGGAGGAGGGGTTTTCCAGTTCTTGTTTCATTCTGCCTTCTTAGCGATCTCATTTCCAAGCATAGTATGGAGGACCGTGAGTATGTTGTCATCTTCAGATGAAGACAGGATGTCTTCTGGGAAGAAGGGGAGTGGGGAAGTGGTTGTATCATATGTGGAATGTGGATCCAAGGGGGGAATCATCTCAATGATGGCAGTAGTAATGATGGGGGTTAGTGAGGTGAGGTTTCTGGGATTGGCACCATGCCAGTTGTTGAATTTCTCTGAGAGAGTGTTACCAGTGATGTCCCAAGGGAGGTAGTTGCCACTTGGAAGAACTATTTGTCTTTGATCATTCCAGATGCACTTGCCAGCTCTTATAAACTCTTCAGCCATAACACATGTCCAGATACAACAATTCGGAGATCCACAAAAGATACACAGGTTAGTCTGCTGTTGGGGGCGGGTTTCCATTGGAGTTGGGTAATTCTGGGGTCAATCGGTTTGGTTTTTCATCATGGTGGTCATGAGGTTTGCCATGGTGATGGTATCACTTGACTCTGTTTTAGGGGTTGTGTGGGATGTGGTGGGGGTGATGGGTGGCAGCGAAGTGATTGGGGAAGTGGAACAAAGGAGGAACTGGGTGGCATTGTTGATGTCTTTCATAGGATATGGCTTGTCAGGGTAATGATTCAGCATGGTGATGGATAGTCTGTGTTTGATCCAGCACAGGGTAGATATTCTGAAGCCTTGGGTGAATAGTCTGTCAATGGTCCACTGATCGATCCGGTTGGTCTATAAAAGGTGGGATGAGATCCAGGTGAACTCTCGGAAGTACTTGTTAGACAGCAGTCTAGGGGTGATTGCAAGGTTTTACTTCAGGCTCTGGGTGTAGGGTTTTAAAGGGTTGGCAGACTACTGATTGGGGTGTTAATGAAAGAAACAGACTTATCCTAAGTCTATCTACTGCTAGCTTTATATATTAGCTAAGTATGAGTCATACTGATTATGTGTGAGTTGTAATGACTATGGATGAGTCATATAGATAAGGAAAGTAATGGTAGACTAAATATAGATATGGCTTGGTCACCTTCTATTACTAAGTGGAGCTTGGGTGGCTAAGTGGCTATTGATGTAAACTGTCTGATGTAAATAGGAATAGACAAGTAAAGGAAAAAGAAAAAATATATCTCTGATAGTACTCTCCTAGATTGCCTCAGGTGTACACCCCTTTGGAAGCGGTTTCCTGAGTGAATCGTTTGAGGTCTGCGACATTGTGCAGGGTGTCATTGGTGTTGGAACTGGGGTAGAGTGTTCGGATGTCATCTCTGAAGGAGTTCCATGTCCAGGGGTTGGCTGCTCTGGGGTGGAGCATTTCCCAGGGGAGAGCAGTGTCGTTGTCTAGGAAATATAGGGTGTGGGTGATCTGTCCTTCATCAGTAGGGTTCATCCCAAGGGTCGTGTACATCATGTCAATGCTGGAAAAGTATTGGTTGAGGTGTGTGGGGTTTCCATTGAAGACGGGGGCACCGGAGGAGTGTTGGAAAGGTATTCGAGCTGGGTTGGCCATGGCAGGGGAAGATGTCGAGGGAGTGGGAATAGGTGCAGTGTTGGGGAGTGTGGTGAGGGGTGTTTTGCTTGCAGGTGGAAGGTCTATGTTTCCTTCTGAAGGGGTGTTAAGAAGGGAAGCTAAGGTTGAGGGGTTGATAAGAGCTTCAATAATGAGCTCATCTGAGGAGTCGGAGGTGGGTGTAGATGTTGGGAGGACGGGTAAGGATTGTGAGGAGCGGTTGAGGCATGCGGAGCGGCAGAGTGGTAGAATACTGAAAAGCAGACGTGTTAGAACCCCTTGCGGTGGGCTCCAATTATGTAGAAGGCGTGAGGGATCTTGGGGGAGATTCCTCTTATTCATCCAAGGGGTACTGGAACATGTGGGAACTGATTCAGTAATCAGATGATGATAGATAGGGGTTTCAAGCTTATGAAGGCTTGATATATTGGGTAGGAAGGGAAAGTATGTATTGGGGAAGGTGTGTCTGTCTTTTTAGTGATTTATCTACTTGATATATATAGAGGAGGTGAATAAAGGAACTTCTTTGTAAGTATATGTACAAAGGATAGTTCCTTTGTAAGAATATGTGAGTGGAAATTAGGTAGATAGGCGAAAGGAAGATAGGAAAAGGTAGATAAGATAAGGAAAACAAAGAAAAGAGACTTTCTGATCAGTTTGAGGTGTTTCTGAAGGAGTTCGTGTTTTCGGAAGTCCTCCAGTTAGAGGTGGACGTTATCAGAACATTTATCGGAAAGTTGGAAGGGTCGGGTTTTGGGATATGTGTATACAGATTTGGTGAGGTTGAGCTCGTGTGTGATGGAAAGGTTTTCCGTTCATAGGGAGTATGGATCTCCTACAGCGTGGAGCAGAGGGATGGAAAGACGGGCAAGTAGGGGGGGCAGATGGATGTTGATGATGTTCCTGGTCACGGAAATGTTCTAACAGTTGGCCAATGGCCACAACCTTCTTATAGTATTTGGGGTAAGTGGTGGGGAGCAGGGGTGACATTTAAATTTGATGAATAATGTCCTGACGGATATTCTTCTTGAGAATCCAGATGCATTCTTTATCCTGGCCAATGAGGCCAGCTTGACAGAACAAGAGTTCTAACTTAACAAAGTAATCTGTAATACCTAAACATCCTTGCGAGAAATGTTCGACTTCCTCACGAGTGTGCTGCTCTGTGGCATGGTCAGTAAAAACAATATCCAAAATGTCTACAAAGTCTTTCCATGGGCTGAGGGGGATGAGATTGCTAGTGACCAGGTCTGTCTGGCTGAAGTACACATCCATGTATTGCTGGGCCCACTCAGCAGTGATGCCTTCCTTTATGTATGACAATGTGACCAGTATCATCTTCTCAGGGTTAGTGACTTCACTGCCATGAAGGAAGATGATAACCTGGCAAAACCAGTTCTTGTAGAGTTTCTTGTTGCCATTGAAGACATCAGGTTGGGTGAGTTTGATTGTTTTGGTGACAGAGGCCATGGGTGTTGTTTGCATGGGAGGAAGTGGATTTGGGTTTGAAGGTGGTGATGGAGAAGGAAGAGGAGGAGATGGAGTAGAAGGAGGGGAAGGATTCAGTTCAGAAGGGGGAGGGGACTCCTTGTCACGGACGTAAATTTTCATTTCCTCACTATGTTAGTCATTACTGCTTAGTCGGACAGGTCTTATCTCTACTTGGGATTCCCCACGATTTCACATCTTTTCATATATCCGAGATAGGACACATCTCATTTCCGACAAATCATGTTTCATCCTTTCACATGCTCCGAGTCTCTTATCATGTTTATCTCTACTCGTCGCATGTATTCCTCATGTTTACACTGACTCATCCGCAGTAGCGTAGTCAGTATATAAACCCCTAGTTAGTCATACTCAGACTTTAAGTCTGATTCCTCGTTAGCAACCCAATAACTAGGACTTGAGACATTATCATCGTCTTGGGACAGAGCTCTCCGAAGTAAAACCATCTCATCGACAACCAGTTTATAACAAGAATCAGACTTCCTTCTTGCTCTCTCCCCTCTTATTTGATCCACCCTTGCTTTAACACTGGACGACAACGACGAGGACCTTTACGATCCCTCTGAGCAGAACAACCCCCTTTCTCAGTCACTCTACTCACAAACCCGAATCTTCCCAGATCCAAATGAGGAAGCTAGTCAAGCTTCTCCTTTACCAAGTATTACACAAGCTCTAGGAAGAACTCGAAGCGAAACAACTCGCTTACTCGCCGCCGCCCAGTCACAACGTCCCATCACTCCCCCTACTGTTAGATATCAACCCTTCCCGTTCCAACAACCTACTCAACCTTCTTCACCCTTAACAACACCTTCACCTTCACCATCACCAGATCCAATGGGTTCTCATGCAAACCCCCCTGTTCCCAACCTCAACGAGATTCTCGCAGTCATGAACGACTTGCAGAGGGAAATGGCCAACCTCCAAGCTTCAAATGCAAACCAGGCGGCAGAGATTCAAGATCTCCACTAGCAGCTCGCCGCCCAAGGTCAGCAGCAACCCCCACCGGGACCTCAACCCCAACCTCCTGCCGCTCCCACCATCGAGATAAAGATGGCCAAACCAGATGAGTTCACTGGTCGACAGCAGGACGTCGACAAGTTTATCAACAGCTGCGAATTGTATTTTATGGGAAAGCTGTACCGTGATGAACACAAGATTCCCTTCACCCTTTCTTTCATGAAAGCAATGAACGCTCAGACCTGGTCCGAGAAGGAGACGAACGACATGAGGACTGTCAATTGGACAGGCCCGACTGCTACTTGGGCCGCATTTGTGATTCGATTCCGGACAACGTTCGAAGGAATCGACAGACAGTCTCGTGCTCGCAACGATATCAAGAATCTGCGCCAAGGAAGGAAGAAGATAGAAGATTATAACCTGCGCTTCGGCACTTTACAGGTTGATACTGGTTTCAACGACGCCGCCCTCATCGATCTTTACCAGGCTGGACTCAATTCCGAGTTCATTGAATACACCTACCGACTCCCCGCCGTCCCAACCACACTTCAAGAGTGGAAGGACGCCACGACACGTTATCAACATCAGAAGGACATTCTCGCCTCACAGAAACAGTCCTCTACATCCCGACCCCAATATTCTAACCCCTTTCCTACCCGAGGATCATACGTGGCTGCAACGACGACCTGCCAAACATCAGCAGCCCCCACCATCAAAAGAGAAGAGCCTTCCTCTTCTGCCCATACGATCCCATATGGAAATTGTTACTCCTGCGGCCAACCTGACCACTTCGTGAACGCCTGCCCCAACCGTGTTGCCGGTGATGCAAAGAATCTACCCGATACCTCTTCCTCACGTCGAGGAGGATACTTCCGAGGTAGAGGTGGTTACAGAGGACGAGGTCGAGGTCGAGGTCGCGACGTACATGTCATTACCACTGAGCCCCACGTGGAGAACGTCACCTCGCCCGCTACACTGGCAACGAGCGAGACTCCGTCAGACATGGCAAAATCTGGTATACGCAATTGGTCGGATGATCGAAAGAAGAGGCTGGCAGCGGACTTGAAGTCCCAGGGTTTTTAAAAGGTTCAGACGATGCGCTCAACGTTACAGACCATACCACTCGATGTACCATTACCCCATGCAATTTATTTCGAACTCTCGGTACTATCAAAAAGGGCGATTCAGGACTTACGATGGATGTTTGGATCAAAGCTTCAGACAGTGGCCGACGTGTCCCCGCCACGTGTCTTATTGATAGCGGAGCTTCTGGAAACTTTATGGATGAGAATTTCGCAACTTGTCATGAATTTACTCTTCAGGATTTGGAAACCCCAATCCCCATACGGAATGCTGATGGGTCAGAGAACCGAGGAGGCCCAATCGTTTTTGACACAGATGTCTGGATAGAAGCTCCAGGAGGACACATTGAAAGGATCCGTTTGGAAGTGACCGACCTTGGATCCAAGTTTGATATTATCCTCAGCTACCCATGGCTCAGAGCTCAAAACCCTAGTATCAATTGGGAGAAGTCAACACTGGCTCTCGGAGGCAAAGAGACTTCTCGTCGGTATTGTAGCGGCGAAGTAGAGCCCTCTGTGGTAGAATCGGTCTCGCTGGCAATAACAAGTATTTCAAAATCGGATGAATCTCGAGCCAGCACGGTGGAGGAAGATATGCGAAAGTTTGTACCGGAGGTCTATTGGAAAGACTATGCTAGTGTCTTTGCCAAGGAGTCCTTCGATTGCCTTCCACCTCATTCCGAGTTCGATCATGTCATTGATCTCAAAGATACTTTCGTACCTCAAAATAACATGACTTATCCGATGTCCCCTCGAGAGATAGACTTCCTAGAGAAGTTTTTGGAAGAAAACGTGGCTACTGGACGAATATTCAAGGGATCCTCACCTCAAGCCGCTCGCTTCTTCCTAAGCAAGAAAGCTGAAGAAATCAACGCGAAATGACAAGATGCTGGATACAGACCAATCGAAGACTACCGTTACCTGAATCACTTTACCGTTCCTGACTGATATCCTCTACCACTTCTCCATCAAATTGTTCAACAACCAAAGCTACGATCTGCTGCGCTATTCACAGTTGTAGATATCCGATGGGGATTTAACAACATTCGGATTAAAGAAGGCGACGAATGGAAAGCCGCTTTCAACACGGTCAAGGGACTCTATGTTCCAAGAGTAATGTTCTTTGGTCTGTGAAACTCTCCAGCTACGTTCCAACGAATGATCGATACGCAATTTGCTGAAGTATTGAAATCAGGTTGTGTTTTTATCTATATCGATGATGTTCTCATCTGCGGAGATGATCTAGAAGAACTGCATTATTGGACGTTCAAAACCCTCGATATCATGAAGAAGAACAAACTCTCCTGTAAACCCGTCAAATGCCAATTCGAGAAGGAAGAGGTGATCTACCTGGGAATGACCTTAACGAAAGGTCATATCAGAACCAATCCCAAGAAGATCAAAGCCATTGCCGAATGGCCTGAACCTCGAACGGTAAAACAACTCCAATCCTTTCTCGGAAGCATGAATTTCTGGAGAAAATACATCAAGGATTTTTCAAAGATCGCTCAACCACTTAATCAGTTACTCCGCAAAGATACTGTATGGGAATGGACCCCCAGACGACAACACGCCTTTGATCAATTGAAAGATTCCCTCACGAATGCCCCTGTCCTCGAAGTGCTGGACCAAGACCTACCATACTGCTTGGAGACTGACGCCTCTGGCTTTGCCTTAGGGGGAATACTGTCTCAACTGCATGAAAACAACTGGAAACCCGTAGGCTTTCATTCAAGATCTTTAACCCCTGCCGAAAAGAAGTATCCAACTCACGATGCTAAGCTTCTGGCGATAATAGACTGTCTTAAAGCATGGCGACATCTCTTGGAAGGCTCACGACATGACCTTCTAATCCGTACCAACAGTCTCGCCCTCAAATATTTCAGCATCACTCGTGTATTGTTTGGACGACGTGCTCGCTGGTCAGAAATTCTATCGAGATACGAGTACAAAATCGAGTACGTCCCAGGGAGAAAGAACAAGGCCGATGGGTTATCCAGGCGCCCGGATTATTTCGACGAGGGTAAAGGCGAGGTGGAAGATGAGATTTTAATCGCAGATGAACACTGGATCAATTCGATCGTCAAACTTTCAGAACCAGACTTTTTCGCAAGATTACGCTTCAAGCTACCAATACCGAACAAGATCTCACAGAAAATCGAGGATGCCTCATTGTTTTGGGACCAAGCTGATGGGTTGGTTTGCGATGTTGAAGGTCGAATTGTGGTGCCGGGGGAAGTATCTCTGCGCACAGACATAATACGACTGTCCCACGCCTACCCCCATGCTGGACACCCTGGCATTGAGAAGACAAAGGAGCTAGTGCTCCGAAACTTTGTTTGAGATGGCGTCTCTCAAGACGTTATCAACTACGTACGATCCTGTCCTGCTTGTCAGCAAAACAAGAATTACCCTTCGAAGCCGACAGGACTCCTACAACCTATACCCCCCACTACCGAACCATGGACTGAGATAACCGTCGATCTCATTGTTCAACTACCTGACTCGCTTGGATACGATGCTGTGATGGTAGTCGTCGATTGCTTTACAAAACGTGCCCACTTTATTCCGACGACTTCCAATCTCTTATCAGAAGGCGCTGCCCGACTCTTCCATGATCACATCTGGAAACATCATGGATGGCCAAAGAAGATCATTTCCAATCGTGGAGTCCAATTCGCATCGAAATTCACTGAAGCCCTCAACAAACTCCTAGGAACCATTTCTGGACTGTCTACGGCTTATCATCCCGAGACCAATGGTCAGACTGAATGAACGAACCAAGAACTCGAAGTCTACCTACAGTTCTACACCAATTTCATGCAAGACGACTGGTCCGAATGGTTGGCTTCTGCCGAATTCACTTACAATAATCGACAACACTCCGCCACATCACAATCACCCTTATTTGCCGATCACAATCGAATCCCCGAGTAATGTCCCCACAGCAAACACCTTCCACGAACGTCTCACGCGTGCTCAGAAGAGTGCTGGCGAATCACTATCACACGCCACAGAATCAATGAAGAAATATGCCGATTGAAAACGGAAACTCTCTCCCTCCTTCAGAATCGGAGATCTGGTTTGGTTAGATACCAGAAACATCAAGACGACTCGACCCGCCAAGAAATTAGATAACAGAAGAACTGGGCCATTCAAAATCCTAAAACAAGTATCGGATCTTGCGTATCTTATCGATATCCCCGGAACTTGGAAGCTCCACCCAGTTTTTCACGTATCACTCCTGAGACCGAACGTTGAAGATAAGTTGCTCCACCCTGACATTACTGATACATCTCGACCTCCACCAGATCTAATCGAGAATGAAGAAGAATACGAAGTTGAATCTATTCTTCAACACTCCGGAGCTCAACGCCGACGAAAGTATTTGGTCAAATGGAAAGGTTATCCAATCAAAGAAGCTACTTGGGAAGAACGATCGAACATCTTACGACACGCCAAAGAAATTGTGAAGACTTACGAAGACTCAATTCAAACAGCGACTTAACTCGTTTGTCATCATTCTGGCTGTCCATTTTTTGAATTCTATTTTTAGGTCAAGTTGGCATTTATAAACCGAGAATCGTTGATACGATTCCATCCAGTCTTTTCCTACCTTCGACGAACCTACTCAACACTATTGTTCCCAACATCATTGAACCATCATTCATAATACCCGCCACTCGATCTCCCTCTCCTCAAGTCGCCATTCAACACGCTGGATGAATCCCCTTGTCCGCCGCCATCCGTTCCCCTACTCCCGGTCCCTCTACCTCTTCCTCCTCCACTCGGCAATTACGCCAACAAGCTCGCACACGCGCGGAAGATTTCTTCAAAGAATACCCTATGGAAACCCCTCCTCCCGAAGACCCCGCCGTCACCATCTCACGTCTCACGGTTCACAGCAATAGCGTCAGGAACTGGAACCGAGAACTTTGTCAAGAACGCGAAGTCCTGAAAGCCAAGCTCAAGGCATCAGAAAAGAGCGCCCTGTTTTGGAAGAACCATTGGGATGAAAGTGAGCTCAAAGTTTGGAAGCTCCAACGACAGAAGAAGCGAACATGGGTTGATTGCTACGACGTCACCACCCACGCCATTATCGTCAAGCTCATAGAAGAGAGTCGTCGAGCTGAACAACTCTCCTGAGAAGATTTTCTTCAGGCCCAACAGGATCTCGCGATGACAGAGACCATAATCAACTACGGTGCGTCAGTCAAGTACCCCATCAACCTCGACTTAGAATATCTGGACGACGACAACATTGCAACAATCCGAGCCCCTTCCCCCATCGAAGCAGCCTTGGAAGCTACCCCCATCGCTTCCCTCTCAGTGGTCATCGAGGCCTCCGCCACTGAGGAAATCCCGACTCAGGCCTCAGAGGACGAAACGCCCGACACCACCCAAGTCTGAAATTCGGGTCAAATTTCCTGAAAAACGAGGTGTATGTCACGGACGTAAATTTTCATTTCCTCACTATGTTAGTCATTACTGCTTAGTCGGACAGGTCTTATCTCTACTTGGGATTCCCCATGATTTCATATCTTTTCATATATCCAAGATAGGACACATCTCATTTCCGACAAATCATGTTTCATCCTTTCACATGCTCCGAGTCTCTTATCATGTTTATCTCTACTCGTCGCATGTATTCCTCGTGTTTACACTGACTCATCCGCAGTAGCGTAGTCAGTATATAAACCCCTAGTTAGTCGTACTCAGACTTTAAGTCTGATTCCTCGTTAGCAACCCAATTACTAGGACTTGAGACATTATCATCATCTTGGGACAGAGCTCTCCGAAGTAAAACCATCTCATCGACAACCAGTTTATAACACTCCTTTGGTGGAGGAGTGTTATGATTCAGTAGTCAAAGGTTTTACTTCTCGCATTGGGGGGGCTGATAAGGAATAGAGATTCGACTAAAGAGTGGGGGAGCTAACTAGGAATTGAACTTAACCTACTGACTAGAGGTCAGGCTTTATATACTAACTACCTGAGTCACCATGAGTCAGTCATATAAATGATTACAAAGTGGAATCCGGAATGTGAATAGTGAAGAGTTATGAAAAGAATAACGGAAACAGAATGTGACTTGTGAAGAGTTGGAAAAGGAATACATGTGATCAATCTCTATATATAAAATAGTAAGATGGAAGTGAGACTAATCAAGTATGACTAAAAGAAAAATGAAAAAAGAATCTGTGACATACACCCACACTAAAAAGAATTTCATCCTGAAATTTGAGGCTGCATTTGAGAGTGTTGAAGGGTGCAGAGGAGGGGAAGGACTAGGATAAGTCCTTGTCGGGAATGGCAGTCGACAGGGAAATATCATCATGGTGATGGGGTTCGATGATGAACCAGGGGAACAATGAGCGGACCCAGGAAAATGGGGGGAATGGGGGAATCAAGATGGGGAAGTACCTTTATGGCTTCCTCATGTTTTGCTTCCCAGTACTTGGCCTGTTCTCACCAATGCCTGCTCATTCTCTTCTCCTGATCCAAATCCAACCACTGATTGTACAACTCTTTGTTTAGTCTCACGATCTTACTCTTGTAATAGTCAATGTCCTTCTTTAACGACTCGATGATCTGCTCAGGTGGGATGGGTGGTGTGATAATTTCTTCTGGCCACATGGTGAGGGCCTGATTTCGTGCTCAGCAATTGTGTTGCCAGAGTTGTCTGGCAAGCTCAGTTTCACCATAGGTAGATGAGGTGGAAGTGAGCAGAGGGGGAGCGCAACGAGGGCATTGCCTTCTAGTGGACATATGGGGAGTGCGAGGTGGACAACCACCAGTAGATTTGTGAGCGGTCTGGTGAGTGCATTCAGCAGGCATGGTGATGTTGATTCTGAGGGGAGAGGGCAGAGACGAGAGAGATTATAAGGACTAGTTGGAGTTTGAAAAAGGTGATGAAAGTGAAAAATTTAAAAGAGGGGAGTTAATACTGTGAAAGAGTGATTAAGTTGCTATTTGAATTGATCGTTCGTATTCTAGAATTCATTCTTTCACATGGAGGAGGTTCTTCTTCAGTTCCCAGGTTGCTTCTTCAATGGGATAGCTAACCCATTTGACTAAATATGTGCAACATCAGGTAGACCCATGATGTTGGAGAATCTGTTCAACCTTGTATTCTTCTTTCTCCTGAATAATATCCAGAGGTGGGCAGAGATTATTGTCCACTTCTCCTGGATGGAGATCAGAGTTGATATTAGTGGGTCTCAGGAGTGAAATGTGAAAGACATCGTGAATTTTCCATGAGATAGGAAGGGCCAGGTGATAAGAGACTTTTCCGATTCTTTCTAGAATTTTGAAAGGTCCAGTGCATCAGACATCAAGTTTGAGGATTGGACAACCTGTTTTTAAGTTATGTGTATTAAGATAAACAAATTGACCTATTTGGAGTTGAGTGTCTTTCCGTTTGCAATCTGCAAAGCATTTCATGGTTTCGGCTGTTGCTTCTAGAGCTTTTGAGGCTTCTTCATGGGCTTCTGTAAGATGATCATTGAAGGCGTCTGCTGCGGGGTTAGAAGTGGAAGTTGCGGGGATAGATGGGATGAAAGGATGCTGGCCAGCATCAAGATAGAAGGGAGTGTGTTTCATCGAGGAATGTTATTGGTTGTTGTATGCAAATTCAGCTGGGGATAGCCAATTGGACCAATCATCTTGTATAAAGTTTGTGTATAAACGAAGGTATTGCTCAAGTTCTTGATTGGTTTGTTCCGTTTGGCTATCAGTTTGGGGATGATAGGCAGTGGATAGACTGGAGATGATTCCCAAGTGAGTGTTGAGAGCTTTCACAAATTTGGAAGCAAATTGAGTTCCTCGATCGGTTATGATCTTCTTTGGCCAACTGTGGTGTTTCCATACATTATCCCTAAAGAGTTTTGTAACTCCTTCTGCAGAAATGTTTGAAGTCATCAGAATAAAGTGAGCACATTTAGTGAAGCAATTGACAATGACTAAGACAGCATCATAGCCAGATGATTGGGGGAGTTCCACAATTAGATTGGCAGTGATTTCTTCCCAAGGTAGAGATGAAGGGGGAATGGGTTCTAGAAGACCTGCAGGCTTTGAGGGGTATAGCTTGACTTGTTGGCAGGTTGGACAGGATGATACAAATACATGGATATCAGGGGCAGCACTACTCCAGGTGTAGTTCCATAACACAAGCTCATGTGTCTTCTCAATTCCGGGATGGCCTCCATGGGGTAGGGAGTGGGTCAATCAAATTATCCCTGTGTGTAACAATACGTCCACTGGCATGACAATATGATCTCCTGCATCTCTCACAATTCTGTCAGTGAAGGAGTAGCTAGAAGAGGGATTGGATAATTTGATGCGAATATCCTCTGGAATTTGGTTGAAGTTGGGGAAATGAAGTCTTGACATGAAAGAGGGTTCAGACATAGAAATGATAACATTGATGAAGCATCCAGGGGGAAGGAGGGCTTGACCTTCTAGTTCTTCTTTTTCTAAATGACAGTGATCAGGTCAGTGAGAGAGTCCATCGGCTTTATTTTTGACTCCAGGGGAGTACTCGATTTTGAAGTCGAATCTGCCTAAGAATTCCATCCAACATGCTTGTCGTCTGGAGAGGGATCTGTTCTGCATGAAATATTTGAGCACCAAATTGTCTGTTTTTATTAACACAGTATCCCTTGCACCTTCCAGAAGATAGTGCTAATACTTGAGGGAGGTGATGATTGCAAGCATTTCCAGATCATGAGTAGGATAGTTATACTCAGCAGGGAGTAGGGATTTCGAGAAAAAGCTGACAGGATGCCAACCATTGTCGTGTTTCTGAGATAAGACCATGCCTATACCAAAATCTGAGGTATCGGTCTCCAAGAGATAAGGTAGGTCTGGCCGGGGAGTGAGAAGGACAGGGGCTGTGGTGACGAGGTGTTTGAGCTGTTCAAAGGCTTTTTGACACAGGGGGGATCAATCCCAAGGTTGGTCTTTCCATAAGAGGCTACAAAGGGGACGAATGACTGAGGAGAAACTCTTGATATAACACCGCCAGAAATTGGTGGTGCCAAGAAAAGATTGGAGATCTTGCAGCTTTTGGGGTGTTGGCCAATTGATAATGGTGTCCACCTTCTTTGGATTGATAGTGAGTTGACTTTTGGAAATGATCGTGCCAAGGTAGGTGACTGAGATCTTCTCCATTTGGCATTTGACAGGTTTGGCGGACAGTTGATTCTTCTCCATAAGTTTGAGGGTTTCGTTGGTCCAGTGGCAAATTTCTTCAGGGGTGTCACCCATAATGAGAATGTCATCAATATAGATGTGGACACAGCCAGAGTCCAAAACAGGTTTGAAAAGAACATCTATTATTTGTTGAAAGGATGCTGGGGAATTTTGTAGTCCAAAGAATATAACAGTCAGTTTGAAAAGTCCACAATTGGTAATGAAAGCTGCTTTCCATTCATCGCCTTCCTTGAGTCATATATTGTTGAATCCCCATCAAATATCAATAACAGTGAAGAGAGAAGCAGTAGCAAGCTTCGGTACTTGGAGGATTTCTGATAAAAGGGGAAGGGGGTAATGATCAGGAATGGTCCTTGAGTTGATGTAGTGATAGTCCTGGATAGGACATAGACTAGCACTGAGACCTTTGGCATTGATCTCTTCGGCCTTTTTCACAAAGAAGAAAGGAGCAGCTTGAAGGGATTTCAATGGACATATTTGACCTGTTCTGAAATTTTTGTTAATAAACTTGTTAAGTTCCACCTGCTCATAAGGTGAAAGGGGATAGAGCTTTCTGACTTGGAATTTTGTGTTCAGGTAGAGGTTGATTGCATGATCAAAAGGACATCGAGGAGGAAGTTTGTCAAATTCTGCGGTATGGAAAACACACTAGAAATTGTGGTAATGACTGGGAATGAAAGATATGATATCCTCCTCAATGGAAACTGGCCGGGAGTGGTCAACTCTGACTAAACAGATAAAGGAGTCATGTTTCAGACTCAAATCAAAGATGTAGAGTTCTTCCTGTGGGGGCAACACTCCAACTTGCATACTACTGAACAGCGTGTCACCAGATGCAAAGGTTAAGGTGCCTTTTGTCCAATTGATAGTGGGGTTGTGTTGCAAGAGCCATGGGAAGCTGAGGATAACCTGTTGTTTTCTTCCTAAGTTAGTGACCTCCAACTATATTCATTCTCAAAAAGATAAATCTGGTGCCTCAATAAACAGGTCTGTATCATGTGTGATGGGACCTCCTCAGTTCTTGGAACCATCAGCATTTTGTACTGGTACAACCTCATCCAATGGATAGGTTGATATCTCCATTTGATGAATAAAAGCTTTGTCAATAAAATTCCCTGAGGCGCCAGAGTCAATGAGCACTATGATAGCCACTTGTTGAAGATTGTCGGTACTCGTGATCCAAAGATAGAATTCAAGAGCACCTTTGCCCTGTTCAAGTGTGCCAAGAAAATGAAAACTTTTCATAGATGATGGTACACATACATGGGACACAGCCAAAGTGCTTCGGCTCTCAGCACTTGGCCAGACTAAAAATCCTTTTGCTCTTTTAATGCTTGAGCTAGTGCAGCCCATCTCTCCTTATCCCAGTTCGCAATTCCCATATCTTTCAAGTCATCCTTCGCCATTCTTTTCTCTTTCTCATCGTCCTCCAGTACTTCCTCAATCTGCGCTTCCAATTCTTCTGTATCAATCCAATTGATTGTTTGGATGTTCCGTCCTTTGCCTCAACCATGATTTCCTCCTTTTCCTCGAGTGGAAGCTGAGGCTTCTTGATGTGCCAGAATGTTGTCAGCATGTGGGCTTCAACATTTGTTGGCGTAATATCCTTTCTTGCCACAGTTGTAGCAGGTGATGGAGGAGTTGTCTCATTTTGCAGTTTTGAGAGAGGCTTCTCTCAATTCTTGTTTGATTGGGGATGATGTGGTGGTGGTGGAGTGGGAAGGGTTTCCTTGTGGATTCGATTTGGCTTCAGACTTCTTTCCTTTCTGATCTTGACTTGACCATAATGCTTGTTTGGCTCGTTGTTCCTGGTACTGTTCTTCAAATTGGGCCGCTTTCGTCATCCAGTCTAACAAAGTTGACGGCATGTTGTCCATCAAATAAATGTGCATTCGGATTGGCTGGGGGAGTCTGGATTTGTAGAAACAAAGTAGGGTGGCCTTGTTGTACTCAGTTCTCATTGCGTGTTGTATAAACCGAAGGTTGTAGTCTTCGATCGTTCCTGTCATCTTCACTTTCTCTAGCTCGATCCGTGCCTTCGCCACTGGGTTGATCCTTCTGAAAGTTTCTCAAAATTCATCCAAAAATGTTGCGTAATTCCACATGTAATTCCTCTTTCCATCAACCGTTTCAGTGAACAATCATCCCCAAGCCCATGGGTTTCTATCACCAAGATAAGAGAGCATGTAGACTACCTTCCGCTTGTCATTGTAGTCTCTGACTGCGAAGTTGAGTCGACATTGATGGATGAAGTCTTCAAGTTTCTCAGGAGTTCCATCATACTCAGTTAGATTAGCGATTTTGATTTTAGTGGGGGTTGGAATTATGGGGGGAACAGTTGTCTGAGTGGGTGGTTGAGATTGTGTGGGGAAAGTTAGTTGGAAAGGGGGTTGGATGGATTGTGTTCTTCTTGGGGTATAAACAAAAGGATTCCCAGGGGAAATTATAGGTCCTCAAAGTACAGATTGTCATTGTACAGGGGGAGGGGTAGCTGGTTCAGATTCTTCTTATCAACTATTCTTAAGGGCTTTAAGTTCTTTTCGGAGCTCTTCATTGGTGTGGACTTCGTTGTAGTACTAGCCTCGAAATTGGTCAATTTGTGCTCTCAGGTCCTTGAGCTCTTGGGCTATGTTAAACTCGACGACATCTCCTTCTTCTTCTTCTTGGATGGTGGGGGGAATATTACTGGGTCCAGGTGCAGGAACAGTTTGGTCAGCTTCATATTCTTGTTGAGATGTTTGAGACATTGGTGTTAGAGATGACAATGAAGGGGAAAGGGGGATGATAGATTGTGCAGGGGTTTGGAATACTATAGGTTGAAAAGGAGTATCTGAATCCGGAGATAAAAAGATTGACTGTGTTCAGTCTTCAGTAGGATCCAGAGTGGAAGTGACTTAATGCGCAAGAAGGAAGTTCAATTCTTGTTATGATTCAGTTGTTGAAGGTTTTACTTCTCGCGTTGGGGGGGCTGATAAGGAATAGAGATTTGACTAAAGAGTGGGGGAGCTAACTAGGAATCAAACTTAACCTACCAACTAGAGGTTAGGCTTTATATACTAACTACCTGAGTCGCCATGAGTCAGTTATATGAACAATTACAAAGCGGAATCCAGAATGTGACTAGTGAAGAGTTATAAAAAGAATAATGGAAACAGAATGTGACTTGTGAAGAGTCAGAAAAGGAATACATGTGATCAATCTCTATATATAAAATGGTAAGATGGAAGTGAGACTAATCAAGTATGACTAAAAGAAAAATGAAAAAAGAATCTGTGACAAGGAGAGTCTTTCAGTTTCCAGGGGGATCCGGAAGCAGTTGTTGCAGGGAGGTTGAGGTAGTTGCCCTTTCAGGAGTGGACGATAAGCAGGAAAGAGGAGGTGGTGTTTGGAGAAAACAAGGACATCTGAACATGAAGGGTGGAGGTGTGTCTGTGGATTGCGGGGTAGGAGTAGGGAGAGTAGTTGGCCTAAGAATGGAGAAGACAGAGGGAGTCGAGGGGTTGAGGATCTGAGATGATAAGGGTGAGTGTATGTCAGATGTGTCAATGGCATCCTGGAACTCTAATTCGTCATCTGTGAGCCTGTAGCTTGGGGGTCAGTGGCCTGGGCGGGGAGGCATAGTGAAAGGTTATCCCTGATGTGACCAGAGAATCCGTGACGATAGAACACACAGATGGAAGAGGCAAGAAAGTTGGCAACAAGAACAGGGGAATGAAAGATTCTGACACGAACGTGGTTGAATGTGCATGGTTCAATTTTGAGAAAGGGGTTGAGACCATCTGAGGAATCTGGGGGTGAGGGAGCAGTGTAAAATGAATCCAAAGAAAGCAAGGAATGGGATGAGGCAGGGGAAAGGTTGGCGGAGACAGGAGGGGTGATGTCAAATGCAAGATGGGAGAACTCGAGCATAAGAGCTTCGAGTTGGTCTTGGTCGACATCTAGGGCGTCAACAGCTTGCTGTTCCGAGTAGCTAATGAGCTGACTCGTCGAAGCCTGTGGGGATTGGTGGGGAGGAGAATAGGATGGAGGTGGAGTGGATGAAGATCAATCCAGGGTGATGGTCACATCTGATACCATGCAAGGATGTGCCGAAGTGTCTCTTGTGGTTCTTGGAGTGAAAGAGGATGGGTCAGTCAGGGGAGCCTGTCAATGTTCCAGAGGGGCAACAGCAATGGCTTTTACTTGATAACTCAAAAGTAAAAGTGGTTGGTGTTAGGTGAAGATTGACCAGTGACTCTTGCAAAGATAAGTGAGGTGAGTTTGAGTTCTGTTCTTCTGTTATGTCAGCAGTGGTAACTTAGGTCGCTTCAATGTAAATCACAGAGAAGTCAGTGCATAAACTGATGGTGACAATGTTGAAGAACAGAACTAGGGTATGTACAAATGTTCTGTACTCTACTTATACTCTACCCAAGTCTGGACTGTGATTGTGATCACCATGGTGATGATCCATGGAATGGCTGTCACAGATGTAATTTTTCATTCCTTCTCTATGTTAGTCATTGTTGCTTAGTTGGATTTATCTTATCTTTGCTTGGGATTCCCCATGTTTACGCTATGGGATTCCCTATGGCCCTATCTTTTTCATTTACCTTAGATAGGATACTTTTCATTTCTGATGATTATGTTTTATCCCTTCACATGCTCCAAGTTCCCTATCATGCTTATCTTCACTCACCGCATGTATTCCTCGTGTAAACACTAACTCATCTGCAGTAGCATAGTCAGTATATAAACCCCTAGTTAGTCATACTCAGACTTTAAGTCTGATTCCTTGTTAGACACCCCAATAACTAGGACTTGAGACATCATCATCGTCTTGGGACAGAGCACTCCGAAGTAAAACCATCTCAACAATAACCAGTTTATAACAATGGCTAACTGATGCGCAGTATTGCACAGCCTTGCACAGCATATCTTCATCAACCAATGGTATTATCACCTCTAATCTAGGGGATATAAATAGAAAGATTAGATAAAGAGAGATAAGACAAGATAAAACTGAGGATAAGGAAAGTGAACAATGACAAAATGAAGTGGCTGTAACACCATGAATGGATAGGCCTACACCTGGTCTTCAACGAATCCTACCTATCCCCCTATTATCATTCTTCCTTTCTGAATCAAAAAGCTCCCCCTCCTCCTCCCCCTCTCCAACTGGATGGCGAAATTGAATACATCATCAAGAAAGTTTTAGATTCCCAGATCCATCAAAAGCAACTCCAGTATCTGGTACACTGGGAGGGCTACACTAATGAGGAGAACACCTGGCAATCTGCATCCGACATTGCACACACTCAAGAGCTAGTTGACAAGTTCCATGCTCTAAACCCAAAATGACTAGCTCTGAAGCTTCAAATTTACATTATCCATATGGATGACTTCTTTGGTATTGACAATTGTCTCTACAATCTAGTCACTAACTTGTATAGTGAAGGTTACAAGCTGCCAATGATCTCTGATAACATCGACATTGTTATTCCACTCACGCCCATTGAAGTCAATTGTATTCTGGACTCTGACTTCGATGCCTCTGTCTTTCTCCCTCAACTCCCCTCTCATGTACATTGAGCTTGGATCTACAAGGAAGGTCTGGTCAATACCGTTACCCTCATCATGTGATTGGATGATCACAGCCAAGTACTCCACACATACCAGCTCATGCTTCCTCTTTCAGCTCTAGATATCTAATGACATTATGGTCATTACCTCCCAGCTATTCCCTGTTATGCGCCATGTTGGCTCTTACGAGACTGCTCAAGACATCTCCAACACCTACATTAACCTCACGCAGATGTGATTCTGAAGGGAGAGTGATGTTATAATGCATCCCATTTTTCATTTTTATCTTATTATGACATTTCCTAATTTTATCTTATCCCCTTACCACCTTCCTTTATCATTCATTACCTTGTAGATTAGAGGGATTATTGCCATTGGTTGGCAATGACACCATCTGCAGTTGCACAGCAATGTGCAGCAGCTGAGTCAGCCATTCCATGGATCATAGTTGAGTCATAGATTTCAAACTCAGATTAGATAAGTAGCGTAGTCAGAGTTTGTAGACTTAGTTTCGATCTCAACAGAGACACCCCCCCTTAGCTTTTTAGCTGAGATCTTGGTCCCCTCCGTTGAGCACTCAAAGCAAGACTGGGAGGCCCCTGCGCCTTAACAGTACAGCTGGATTGTGCTTGAATGTATACCTATGGAACAAGAAATTATTACACATTGTACACCACATTATAGTGTCAGACTCTATGCAATCAACAAGTTCCTGCATTGATTGAGCTAGTCTGTTCCCTGGTCCCATATGGCAAACCTTATGCTCCTGCGATGCCCTGTTAACTGGATGGCTGGCTTGACATATCATATTCAATGACTATATTGCAATCATGCTTTCTAGGAAGGTATTTAAGACTGAATGTACACTAGTAAACCTGCCCCATGGAAAGGTATGAGCTTCTGCCTGCTGTAAATGCTATCTGACTGAATCTCTAACAAGTTCCAATAAGATATTGCCATTCTCATACCTCAAGAATCCATCTGTTAGGTACTTCAGATGATCTGAATCCAAACCATGGAACACATTGCATTGTGGTATAGAATTATCACATATTTTAAAATATCAAGAGCACAGTGTCATACACACAGCTATTGTTGCTCCATTTCATCACCTTTGGCACAATTGAACTCACCATCGAGGTGTGTTCTGCCTGTTGTCCACCATTATTCACCTTCTTGTTAGCATGTTGCTCTGGAGAGGCTTGTGTCACAGAAACCCTCCTCTTTGCACTAGATGCTAGGGAGGTAAGCAGGCTACAAGGACTGGAACACAGACAGGACTGACAGGATGATTGTCAAATAGAAGTATCAATACATTGACACGATCTGACATTCTCTATCACAGCAAATGCCGGCACAATAGATGTAGATGAAAAGCTGGCTAGAACCCAAAGGTATACAGTGTATCGGCACCTCTTTTCCCACCAAAACATTCCTGTTCCACCACAACATCTACAAACATTCTAGGTACAATTGGAGTATATACGTCAATTATAGACACTACTAGGGTACATTAGCACATTTTTTGGTATTTAATAAGTGAGCATGACCGACGAGATGATGCGAAGGTCCCTGCTGTGACCAACATCATCACGTTTCCCACCCGTGGGAATCTTCATCTCCATTGTCTTGCACCTGGTCATTTTCAGAATCATCATCATCCTGCTCCTCCTGCACCAGTGAACTCTTCAGCACCCTCTTTGGCTTCACTGGTAGGTTCTTCCTTTCCACTCCCTCAGCCAAGAGCACCTCACAATGGCTTTTCCAGTCTAAAACAGCTGCATTATGCTCTGCACACACCCTCTTCCACTTGAGCTCCAACACATCCTTGGCTGCCTTCTTGTCCAGCCTGGATGCCTTCCTCTGATTTTTCTCTGCTGTCTTAGCCTCCTGCTGTGCCTTGATGTCAGCCACTTGCCCTGAAAACTCATTGCCAGTGAAGTGAACAGCCCCACCAGCCTCAAATAAAATTGTGCATTCCGCTGATACGTCTGCTTCGTGTATGAGAACCGAACACAGAACAAGGTGCGAGGACAACTATAAAGAGTCTCAACACAGCCTATGATCGATAATCGTAAAAAGGGAGTCTTCGATCATTCGCGAACGTGATCGATCAGGGAATCAGAAGGATCGGAAAGTCGAAAGAGGAAGTCTTAGAAGATCTAAAGAGGATCTAGACTCGAGAGCAAGAGAGAAGCGAATATCTAACTTGTTAGATCACTAGCTACAACATACAGTATATATATCTTCTAGTACAAGGATCCCTTTGAGTGTATATGGTAAAAGGGGAGCCTCTCTAATGATCTAAGGGGAAAGTAGTGAATGGGAATGAAGGAATCGAATGAAAAGGGAGAAATAGAAGAGAACCAATGCCTTTGAATAGTGTCTTCCCTTTGATATACAAACTTTCATTCGCGTTCGGAAAGCTTCAATCGCGTTCGGAGCGTTTGATGATTCTCAAACTCGTTCGGGACGTTCGGGAGCTATCGGGAGCATTCGGAGAGTTCGTGTTCATATTCGAAGGGCTTGATAGGCATCTAGTATTTGTATAGTTGAATATACGGTGCTCAGGGGATGGAGGGGTCATATCACCGCATTTTTTTTGTTTTCCTTTGCCTCAAGGGATTGAGTGAGCTTTGTGACCTCCAGGTGTTGAATTATCATCTGAGCTGAATTCCCCTCCTCGATTCATTTGTGAACAGCCAGAAGAACCCTTGCATGATACAAGCTTTTGGTGAGCTGTTTTTCTCTGTGTTTCGACTGTTCATGAGTCTGATGATTGCAGTCAGGCTCAGGGTCATTGAGAAGGGTCCAATCAGGCTGTGGAAGGGGTGGCATTCTCTGGAAGACAGGCTCCATTGGGTTGTATGAGGTGAGTCTCAGTGTCGATATCAAAAGGGAACCTCAGGAAGTTGATGCAAGCTCTCTGTACAGCAGCTGCATGCATTTCAAAGGAGTCTCCTGCAACTCGGGATCGATATTCACATTATCAGATCCTCATAGATGGCGTTGGGCTGTGGGAGTTGTCGGGATTGATTGTGGAAGCCGTGATGGGACAGGAACTGGTGTAAAGTGTATTGGGAAGCGTTCAAGAGCTGTTAGGCAGTACAAGGTGAAGGCAGAGATGACAGCATGGACAGGGCTGGGCTGTGGGAGGGGGAATGATGCCTTTGTAGAAGTCAGTAAGCTCGGCTTTAGCTGTGAATCTGTTATCACATCAGGATTGAATAGATACACCCCTGTAGCTTCGAATGCAGCCTTCACAGTCTCTAGGGTGAAGGTATGCAGGAATGCCTACCCAAATACCCCTGCGAAATCATCCTTTCCAACCCCATGACAATGTAAGTTCTTGAATGCATTGATCTCTTTGTGAAACTCATGTTTCATCTTTGCAAAACAGATGACATCAAGTCCCTAGAGAGCATGTGTACAGTGAGGAGGGTAGCTGAGGATGACGATATTGTTAGCACGGGTGAATTTAACAAGCTCCATAGAGTAATGGGAGCTGTGGCCATCCAAGAGGATAACATGAGTACATCTACCTGCCTTCTCCTTGGTCTGTCAGTCAAAATCCTTAATCATCCATTGCAGCCCTAGCTCGTGGTTTGTCCAACCATTCTTCGAAATGCTAATGCTATAGGAAACATCAAGATAAGGATAGGGTATCAGAAGGTGGGTTGTAAGGATTGGGATAAGTTATCACACTTTGCTCAATACCAGGATATGCACAGAACCAATGTATTGGGGCAATCTGGTATAAGCGGGAGTGGGATGTAAACTTATTGTTTACCTAAGCGTAACCGGTACTTAAGGTATCTGGTACAAATACGTACAAACACAGCACGGTGGCTGTATGTAACATATCTGTTACATCCTCCCCCTTCGGCTTAATTGCCAGGGTAAGTTAAGCCTGATAGCCAGGCAGAATTCACATAAAACAGTCTATAAACTACATAGAAAGAACTAAGAGAAATAGAAAATAAATGCTGTAGTAAAACAACTGTGGCGACGACTACATTCGTCCGTAGTCCATCAGGACGTCAGGTATCTCTGACGTACTATCAATACATTCCTGAAGCGAAGCTGGCTCAGGTTCGGGGATCGGTGAGCCAAGTGAGACTTGCTCGCTATCGCTGCCTGGCGGTGCAGTGCTGTCTTGTGAATCACGCCGTGAACGGCATTGCGACGTGCAGGATGAGTCCCAGCCATGGGGTGGTCCACGCTCGGCGAGCGTGTACGTGATTTGTCCACGCCGAGTGAACGAGTTAGACGCATCAAACGTGTCTTGGGTGATTAGGCCCGCAGATGGGGTGACAGACTCGTCATTAGATGAGATACGAGACTGGGGATGTTGGTGAGGACGTCCATCTGGGAACCATGTGTCATTTCTGTCACGAAGTGACAAAGGAACGCCATTCCTTGCCAGTGTAGTACGTACAGACTCTCTGTATGTCTCGAGGGAGGATAAGTCCGAGACATTACCCTGGAGGGTGTCCTCGAGCCACCAGATCAATTTCACCACCCAGACATCAACATTGATTAGGCTTGCTCTCTCCCCTTATATTCCTGTCAAGCTCCCCAATATCCAACTGCCACCGTTCCACTAATGGTTTTGACTCGTTCATCATCCACTATCGCTCACCCTGCTATCCCTCTCTCCCAGGAAGGCTCTCTCCCTCCTGCCCCAGCTCCATCCCCGACAAGATGGTTGACCCTGCCCAAGAAGAAGAAGAACAAGAACAAGAAGAACAAGCGGGTCCCTCTCACTCAAAAGGGAAAGGTCGAGCTGAGGACAATGATGAGGATGAAGAAGAAGATCCATGCGTAGCCTTTGAGATCATGAAGCAGGATTATCAACAATTGCTGCAGGTCCAACAAGACCAAGCACAAGCAAGTCATAGAATCGAACAACAACTTCAAGTATTGATGGCCAACCTCATAGGCCCCCAACCTGTCCCTGCCCCTCTTGGGCCATTTCCCCAACCCTTCCAAGCACCCCCAGTATTCCCCCAACCTGTCCCTGTCCCTGCCCCTGTCCCTGCCCCTGCCCCTGCCCCCGCCAAGATCAAGATGAACCCTCCTGGCGAATTCTCTGGTAATCCCACCAAGCTTCGCAACTTCCTGTGTCAAGTGAAGTTGAATCATTTAGGGCAACCAGGAATCTCAGAGGCCGACAAGATTATCTATGCCTTGTCGTTTATGATTGGAGGAAACGCAGAACCATGGGCTGAGCGTCAAGTAGACACTTACACAACGTTGAACTGGGTTGGTGCCGATTGGGCTGTCTTTGAACAAGCCCTCACCTGAGACTTTGGAGACTTGGACCCCAAGTCAACTGCTCAACTGAAGATCAAGGACGTCAAGCAGTTCAACAGGAGCGCAGAGGAGTACAACATCAATTTCAATCGATGGGCCCATGATACTGGATATGGACAAGAAGCTTTGGTGACTTTATATCAAGACGGACTCAACCCCTCCCTTTTGCGACAGATCTACCTTTCAGATCGTCAACCCACCACCCTCTTTGAATGGCAGTCTCGTGCTGCTGAACTTGACAGACGACATTGAGAATTTTTGGCCAGAACATCTTCTAAGCCCCAGACTCGTAACACTTGCATCACCAATACCCCTTACTGACAAGGACCACCTGCTGGTCCCTCCACCTATTCCAACCCTGCTGCCCCCAGAATCAAACAAGAAGAAAAGCCTGCTTCACTAGGAGGAATTCCCAAAGGAGCATGTTTCAACTGTGGATGATTTGGCCACTTTGCCAGTTCTTGTCCCAATGCTCCTAGGACGAGTACTTCTGGTTCTGGAAGCCGCTCCTTCACCCCAGCAGCTAGAGGTTGTGGAGGAAAGAAACCTAGTCGAGGGAGAAACATTTGAGTTCTGGAGACCTCAGCCTCAATTGAGGAGGTCAACTCCAATGAAGATTCTCGTCAAGATTTCGAGAAGTGTGGTATCGTCAACTGGGAGCCTAGGAGGAAAGAAGAGCTGAAGAGAGCTTTGGAGAAACAGGGTTTTTGAACAGTCTGGACAATAGCTTGTGCGTTGCGGACTCCTTTTCTATGTGTACCACTACCCCTATGCAATCTATTTCCCAAATTCTTGGTGCACTTGATTCGAGTGAAGAAGCTTTAACCATACCCCTTTGGTTGGAAACCACAGACACTGGTAGATGAATTGCTGCCAGTGCATTGATAGACTCTGGCACCTCTGGATGCTTTATAAACTGGAATTTCGTGCAGGAGCACGATATCCCCTTTTATCAATTGGAAGGACCAATCCCTGTGCGGAACGCAGATGGACAGACAACTGAGGAGGTCCCATCAAATATGCTGTAGACCTGTGGATGGAGACGCCAGATTTTCCTAGGGAATGAACCCATTTGGAAGTGACAAATTTAGGAGATATGATACAGGTTATCCTCGGCTACCCATGGCTCAAACGTAACGATCCCCTGGTTGACTGGAAGGCTGGAACACTGACTTCACGTCAGACTGTGGCCCCAACCAAGACTTCTCAGGCTGGAGTGATAGTGTCACGAGTAGGCTCTACGTTGAATGGCGACTCCTATGCCAAGATTATCAGATTGGTCTCACTGGGAGACCATGCAAGACCCACTACCATGGAGGAAGATATGAAGAAGTATGTGCCGAAGAAATACTGGAGGCACTGGAAGGTGTTTATGAAGACCACCTTCGATGAACTTCCCCCACGACAACCAGAATTTGACCATGCGATTGATCTCGAACCTACCTTTAGACCCAAGATCGGAAAGGTGTACAAACTCACTGAGTACAAACAGGGAAAGCTGAATGAATTCCTGGAGGAACAACTTGCAAGTGGACGAATATGACGATCGAACTTCAAACAGGCTGCCTCGTTCTTCTTTGCTGCCAAAGGTGAAGAAGTTAATGCCCAAGGACAAGATGCTGGACTGCGTCCAATCCAAGACTATCGCTATCTGAATGCTCACACAATCCCAGATGCCTATCCCTTACCTCTCATCTCTGAGATTATTCAACAAACTAAGTTATCAGAAGCGGAACTGTTCACAGTCATGGATATCCAATGGGGCTTTAACAATATTCATATCAAAGAAGGAGACGAATGGAAAGGAGCCTTCAACACTCGACAAGGGCTGTTTGAGCCCACCGTTATGTTCTTTGGAATGCGAAACTCGCCTGCCTCCTTCCAACGAATGATTAATGTTCTCTTCAAAGAGGTTATCAATTCCAAGCAGGTCCATATCTATATTGATAATATCCTGATCATGGGAAAGGACCTCACTGAACTCACCTATTAGATGGAATGAACTCTAGAGATCATGGAGAAGAATCAACTGTCCTGCAAACCCGTCAAGTGCTAGTTCGAGAAAAAGGAAGTGATTTATCTGGGGATGATGATCTCAAAAGGCCACATTGCTATTAACCCCAAGAAGGTTGAGGCGATCAGAACCTGGCCTATCCCCCAGAAAAAACGAGATCTCCAATCCTTCCTTGGCACTGCCAACTTTTGGCGAAGGTTTATCAAGGATTACTCCCTGATTGCTCGTCCTCTCAATGAGCTCCTATGAAAGGATCAAGAATGGATTTGGACCCCTAGGCAACAACATGCTTTTGATACCCTCAAGAATGCACTTACCTCTGCTCCTGTTTTGGGAACCCTGAAGCCAGACCTTCCTTACCTTCTGGAGACAGATGCCTCTGGTGTTGCACTGGGTGCAGTCTTAA